>OY482670.1:4989276-6189276 GCA_960531455.1 Urophora cardui
TTGACCGTGTAATTAAGTAAGAGTGGCGCACAAAAGTGCCTTCAACACTTTGCCTTCTATTTCTCAACTTACCACTTTTTGCCTTCCGCCTTGTTCCACGCCTATTAGTTTTCGCTTTTGTTTACTCAAAGCTATTCGCACTACATTGTGTTTTGCTTCATCCGTTTAACTCTTTTATGTTGCATTTTAAGGGTGCATAAATAAAGAGAGAGACTTACAAAACAAAAACAAAAACAAAAACAATAACAGAAACAAAAACAAAAACAAAAACAAAAACAAAAACAAGAACAAGAACAAAAACAAAAACTAGAACAAAAACAAGAACAAAAACAAGAACAAGAACAAAAACAAAAACTAGAACAAAAACAAAAAACAAGAACAAAATTGAAAACAAAAACAAAAACAAAAACAAAAACTAGAACAAAAACAAGAACAAAACCGAGAACAAAAACAAAAACAAAAAAGAGAACAAAAACAAAACCGAAAACAAAAACAAAAATAAAAATAAAATAAGAAAAAACAATTACAAACAATAACAAAATCAACAAGTAAGGAAGCCTAAGTTCGAGTGGAATCGAACATTAGATACTCAGCTGTATGCTTTCATTGTTGTTTGCGTTTGATGGAAACACGGCGTATTTTATATAAACCTAGTGCTGCATAAAGTGGGCGTAGCCTCGCCCATTTTCAATATTTTTATCAGTCATCCAACTAAGCATATGAATATTATTCTTTGTGCAACATTTCATTCCTTTACGACTTCTAGTTACAAAGATGTCACGTTACAAATTCCCAAAGGGTGTTCCAGAAATATCTTCGTTAAAAAGTAGGCGTGGTCATAAACCGATTTGAATAAATTTTTGCATGTCTATTAACACAAGTTATAAAAGTGTATAAACCAAGCTTCGTTATAATATCTCAATTATTTGCCGAGTAATAGGCTAAGAAATCTCGTATATTCCTTTTTCTAAAAAGAGGCGGTGCCACGCCGATTTTCCAAAATTTGTATACTTTTTGTTTCCGATCTATTGTGGAACTCATGCCACAAAATTTCAATGAATTATATTTATATTTGACAAAGATATCGCTTAAAATGTTTTTATTAGGCCCCTTTATAGTTCTCATATATAAAAGTGGGCGTGGTCGTCAACCGATTTCGCTAAAATTTTGAGCGTGTATTACCACAAGTAATGAAAGTGTACACACCAAGTTTCGTCATTATATATAAATTATTTGTCGAGTTATGGGCTAAGAAATCTCGTATATTCCTGTTTCTAAAAAGAGGCGGTGCCACGCCCATTTTCCCAAAGTTTTTGTGTTTTTCGTTTTATGTCCATAGGTGGACTCCTGCCACGAAATTTCAGTGATAGATCTTTATACTTGACAGAGATATCGCTTAAAATGTTTTTATTAGGCCCCTTTATAGTTCACATATATAAAAGTGGGCGTGGCCGTCAACCGATTTTGACAATTTTCCGTCAAAACGTTTGTCTAAGTAAGTAAATAACGCGTACCAAATTTCATGGATATATCTTCAACGGTTTCTGAGTTATGACTCATAAAACTTTCAATGTTTGACCCTTAATAAGTGGGCGTGGCACCGCCCATTTTCCAAAATTTCATCAAATTTCTTCTTAGGGGCCTGAGCTCAACACGTGGGTAAAATTTGATCACTCTAGCTTTAATAGTGGCTGAGATACCAAATTTCCGATTTTTTCTATATAGGAAAAGTGGGCGTGGTCATGGTCCGATTTCGCCCATTTTCAATACCAACCGTCCCAGTCTCGATACCAACTTGCGTTTCAAATTTCATCAAAATATCTCAATTTTTGCGCGAGTTAGAGTGTTTACAGACGGACGGACGGACGGACAGACGGACGGACGGACGGACAGACGGACGGACATGGCTCAATCGATTTCTCTTTTCAGCCTGATCATTTTGATATATATAAGTCTATATCTATCTCGATTATTTCATTCTGTTACAATCCACCGTTATGTGATTAAAACTATAATACTCTGTGTACTAGTACAGCTGAGTATAAAAACAAAAACAAGAACAAAAACAAAAAGAAAAAGAAAAACAAGAACAAAAACAAAAATAAAAATAAAAACAAAAACAAAAAAATAAGATAAGAAAAAACAATAACAAACAATAACAAAATCAAAAAAAAGAATAAAAACAAAAACTAATGTACATACATATTTTCACCTACTATTTCTATTTACCTAAAGCGAAGTCATTGCAATCTGTCCGTACATGCTGTCAGTACCTAACAAAACCTTGTTAGTTTTGTTTTTTTTTTTTGTCTATTTTGCATGGTAATTCTTCTGAAAATGTTACGTTAAGTGGACGCACGACGCATATTCTGACATGAATGTGAATGAGTAGACAAAAGTGGAAGATGTGTGCTTAATCGTGAAACTGCGTAATTTTCACTGTGCAAAGGCAAAGAACATGTTCGTCCTGGTATGTGCGAAAGGCCTTTTTAATGGTTTTTTTTTATTTAACAACAACCTGTGCGCTTGATTAGATAAGGGTTTAATTAATTAATGTGTAGCTGCCAAACTGAAATTTCCTTTTTTTTATCAGTAATTGACTTGCCTGTGTCGTGTTTTGGTCTTTAAAATTATTTTTTGCGTATTTAAATACATTTCGTGACGTCCATCATGCTGCAAAAGAATGTCCTTTTTCATTTAAGCCACTCATTTATTTAGATTGTTTTGTTAATATGAAGCTTAAACTGAAATGGTGTGCGTAAATAGTGTGAAAAAAACACACACAGACCTCATGCTGTCGATAATTTCAATCTAAATATGCAAGGAAAAAGTTAGGTGAGTGGTTTTGCATGAGATGGCATTGTTGGCGTACATACATATATGTATGACCATAATTACTGCCACTAAGCTGTTTATATGTATTTTACACATATCCAAGAACAACGTACTGTTGCCTTAACTACCTACACATTTTAAATCATAGGTGGCCACAAATTAAGCATAAGGGAGCCACACGACAACAACATCAATAAAAATTGCAACAACCTTCTCGGAGTTATAAAAATATTATTTTGCCAAATAACGGTTTATTGCAACAACATACATAAAAAAAATCATACCATGAGCACTTTCTATTCTTAGGTGTCATTTTGAAAAGAACAAATCGTCGTACCATACGAAAACTAACATATTTAAAATTTCTGGCGAAAGCTATCAATAAAAAAATTCTGTACGAAAAGTAGAACATTTGACTTTTGGCCGACGAAAAGTAATAAAATCGACTTTTGGCTGACGAAAAGTATCAGTAATTATATACTGTTTATACCTTTCATGAGAATGAAATGGTATTATAACTTTGTGCCAAAAATTTTTTGTCGAAAGTACCAGAAGGAAGCGTGGGGGACCCACCAAAATATATACCGATATGGTCAGAATCACGAGCTGAGTCGATTAAGCCATGTCCGTCTGTCCGTCTGTCCGTCTGTCCGTCCGTCCGTCTGTGTGAACGCAAACTAGTCCCTCAGTTTTTGAGATATCTGAATGAAATTCGGAATACAGGTATGTTGTTATATGCAGCTGATCATTTGTCGGAACCGGCCGAATCGGACCACTATAACATATAGAAAACAACCGATTATTCAGATATACATGAAATTTTTGGATGTAATTTGTGCATAACTTCCCCATTTATACAGCTAAGGACATGAAACTTTGAAATAGACGTGCCCATTTTGGCCCAAACAAGGTTACCGAAAATTGTCAAGATCGGACCACTATAACATATAGTTCCACAACATCCGATTATTCAGATATACACATTTTGGTGTATAACTCCTCCATTTTAACAGCTAATGGCCTGAAATTTTGAAGTATTTGTACCCATATGGACCCAAACGAGATTGCCGAAAATTGTTAAGATCGGACCACTATAACCTATAGCTCCCCTACAACCGATTGTTCAGATATACACATTTTGGTGTATAACTCCTCCACTTTAGCAGCTAACGGCGTGAACTTTTGAAGTATTTGTACCCATATGGGCCCAAACAGGGTTACTGAAAATTGTCAAGATCGGACCACTATAACATATAGCTCCCCTACAACCGATTGTTCAGATATGGACATTTTGGTGTATAACTCCTCCATTTTAACAGCTAACGGCGTGAAATTTTGAAGTATTTGTACCCATATGGGCCCAAACGGGATTACCGAAAATTGTCAAGATCGGACCACTATAACATATAGCTCCCATACAACCGATTGTTCAGATATGGACATTTTGGTGTATAACTCCTCCATTTTAACAGCTAACGGTGTGAAATTTTGAAGCATTTGTACCCATATTGGCCCAAACGGGATTACCGAAAATTGTCAAGATCGGACCACTATAACATATAGCTCCCATACATCCGATTGTTCAGATATGGACATTTTGGTGTGTATCTCCTCCATTTAAATAGCCAAGACACCATTTTTTCTAATAAATCTTTCCATAAATGAACCCACAGAATTAAAATTATAAATTAAACTTAATCCGGCTATGTACATACATAGGTAACTTTTCATTTCCCCACTCATGAAAGGTATGAAGTCTTCGGTACGGCCGAAGACAGCCGCGCTTTTACTTGTTTTACATTAAAATTGTTGTTGTTTAAATGAAATTGATAGTTTTCGTCAGCCAAAAGTGGATTTTATTACTTTTCGTCAGCCAAAACTCGATTTTATTACTTTTCGTCGGCCAAAACTTGAACTTTTTACTTTTCGTCAGCGACAAAAAATGTGATGTTAGTTTTCGTATGGTACGACGAAATGTACAATGTACCTACATACATACATATGTATAGATATGCTGCAGCTAGGCATTCAAATATTTTGCTAAACAACATGAACGAGGTAGCAGATATAAACAGGGATCGTAACGATTATGACTTTTATCGAAAACGTAAAAAAATAACTATTAAATTTTGACTTTTATTTTTTACGTCAGAAAATAACGATTAAACTTTGATTTTTATTTTTTACGTCAGAAAATAACGATTTAACTTTGATTTTTATTTTTTACGTCAAAAATAAACATCAAAATGGCGTAGATCAATGAATATTGGTATCTGGGTCATATTTGGTATATAGGTCGATGCGTATACCAATACGGAAGCGAATACGAATACCGAATATCGAATACGAATACCAAGTACCGAGAACCGAATATGCATATGAATATGTATGAATATCAGTATGAAAAGTTTGTGAAGGGGAATACGGATACCAGTATGAACACGTACATATACCGAATACCGACCACGAATACTGCATATCGAAACGAATACGTATAGCGAATTCGAGTCCCGAATTCAAATATCGAACACCGAGTACCGAATATTAATATGAAAAGTAGGAGGATGCGAATACAATGTGATGTCATGATGTGATGTCATGATGTGATGTCATAATGTGATGTGATGTCATGATGTGATTTCATGATGCGATGTGATGATGTGATGTGATGATGTGATGATGTGATGTGATGATGTGATGTGATGTCATGATGTGATGTGAAGTCATGATGTGATGTCGTGATGTGATGTCGTGATGTGATGTCATGATGTGATGTCATGTCATGTCATGATGTGATGTGATGTCGTGATGTGATGTCATAATGTGATTTGATGTCGTGATGTGATGTCGTGATGTGATGTCATGATGTGATGTGATGTCGTGATGTGATGTCATGATGTGATGTCATGATGTGATGTGATTATGTGATGTGATATTATAATGTGATGTCATGATACATATGAATATGTATGCATTCACCTACTTTTCAGATTAATATTCGGTACTGGTCAGTATTTGAATTCGTGACTCGAATTCGCTATACGTATTCGTTTCGATATGCAGAATTCGTGGTTGGTATTCGGTATATGTACGTGTTCATACTGGTATCCATATTCCCCTTCACACACTTTTCATACTCATATTCATACGTATTCATATGCATATTCGTATGCATATTCGGTTCTCGGTACTCGGTATTCGTATTCTATATTCGGTATTCGCATTCGCTTCCGTATTGGTATACGCATCGACCTATATACCAAATATGACCCAGATACCAATATTCATTGATCTACGCCATTTTGATTTTTATTTTTGACGTAAAAAATAAAAATCAAAGTTTAATCGTTATTTTTTGATTTTTTCGATAAAAGTCAAAAAAATAAAATCACATCGGATTGACCATCTGTGGCCCACTAGCATCACAATGGTGTATATAAATGTTAAAAATGTTAACCCTTTCCCTTTGACTTTTTGAGTTGAAATTTCAAAAATAACAATTATTTTCCATCCCTGGATATAAATGTACAACCATATGTACATTAGATAGGGTCGAAAAAAAATGTTGTAAAAGTCCGCCCCTAAATTTGAAGCTTATGTTGAGAGGGTTAAGGGACACAAAAAATTTTTTTTTCTGACCCCGCGAAATACCGCCGAAATTGTTTTTTTCTTGTAACTTTGTTATTTATCATCCGATTTTTAAAATTGATACGTCATTAGTTTCGTATTTTGAAGCTCTACACTTCCTTCTAATGTCCTTTTGAGCTCTGAAGTCGTTTTCACATAGTTGGGTCAGCTAACTTATTTGTATGCCCACGAATTATCCTCTTTGTATTGCCAAATGAAAGTGCTTCAAAATTCATGACAATGTTGCCTTGAAACGGTTTTACTAAATTAATAAACAAAGAAGTTACGTCACAAAGAAGTTATTTAACGTAGATATTATTTAACTATTTTTTTTAAGCAATTCAGTATATGTAAAGTTGTAAAAGTCCGACCCTAAATTTGAAGCTTATATTGAGAGGATTAAAGAAAAAATTTTTATTTTTTTTTCTGATCCCGCGAAATACCGCCGAAATAGTTTTTTTATTGTAACTTTGTTATTTGACTTCAGAGCTCAAAAGGACATTAGAAGGAAATGTGGAGCTTCGAAATACGAAAATAATGACGTATCAATTTTAAAAATCGGATGTTAAATAACAAAGTTACAAGAAAAAAACCATTTCGGCGGAATTTCGCGGGATCAGAAAAAAAAATTTTTTTTGTCCCTTAATCCTCTCAATATAAGCTTCAAATTTAGGGTCGGACTTTTACAACTTTACATATATTGAATTGCTTAAAAAAATAAATTAAATAATAGCTACGTTAAATATTCGTAGTGACGTAACTTCTTTGTTTACTAATTTAGTAAAACCCTTTAAAGGCAACATTGTCATGAATTTTGAAGCACTTTCATTTGGCAAAACAAAGAGGATAATTCATGGACATACAAATAAGTTAGCTGACCCAACTATGTGAAAACGACTTCAGAGCTCAAAAGAGCATTAGAAGGAAGTGTAGAGCTGCAAAATACGAAAATAATGACGTATCAATTTTAAAAATCGGATGAAAAATAACAAAGTTACAATAAAAAAAACGATTTCGGCGGTATTTCGCGGGATCAAAAAAAATCTTTTTTTGTGTCCCTTAACCCTCTCAACATAAGCTTCAAATTTAGGGGCGGACTTTTACAACTTTTTTTTTTCGTATGGGGACCAACCCTATCTAATGTACATATGTATGTATGTATGAAGGCGTAACTACACAATGAATGTCGGTCGAAGCTGGACCGTTAGGTTTGAGTGCTCACCGCGACGACGATTTCTGTGAAAAAAAGAAGTGTGCGTTATAGGGCCCTTACACGATCAAATATTTGATCAAATCGTGTATCTGTGGTAGTAAAATTGTCTATGTGTTTTTCACACGTACGTGTTTGATGCCGATTTGACCGAAATCAAAAATCTTTGTTTTCCATCAAATTGGATGGCTATTTGACCTGCGTTGTGGATGCGTGTAAGGTGCTGTTTGATCAAATTTCAGTGCCAAATTAGCATTTGACGTGTGTTGCAACCATTTGATCAAATTTCAAATGTAAATAAACGTGTGTTGCATTATATGCTAACGCAATATATGCAATGCAATCGCCAGTGTCACTCATTTTGTGCTCCAAAATTTAATTCTATAAACAAATTAAAAGAAATATCAGCATTAATACGCGATAAAATATCTATTGTAAATAATAGAAAGCTAGAATGAAATTTGATGGGCTATTTGATGAGCTATTTGACAACGATTTGATCAAATTACACAGACACGCGATTTGATCAAATGATTTGATCGTGTAAGGGCCCTATTATTCTGTCGAAATTGATTTGGTTGTTGTTGGGAGCCACTCGGAGCCACAGCGATGTTGTTGGGAGACAAACGGAGTCACTGGAGCCATTGGGTGGCCATGTATGTTTTAAATTAATTAGTGATAAAACACCATAAGCCGACCCAACTTGGCTTTCACTTAACAATTATACATCCCCACCTGCTTGCTTGTTTACAAATTGTACTCCCGGTGTGTTACACGCTATGTTTGTAGTACACTCGTATGTACATATACCTACATACATATGTGGTGTTACGGGGCGTATGAGTAATGCGCAAATGAAATGAGGTTCAGCGGAGCATTTTGGCGTGTGTGTGTACTCCTCATGTATTCATGCAAATTACCTACATGCAAAAAAGGAAAAGGGTTGCGCTCTATGTTGTTCTTGTTTACATAAATGTTTATATATAGATAGCTATTTCCGGCTTAATGCCGGCTGTGGGCAACTTTCACTTGCGTTGTAATTATTGCTTACATGTATTAGCTTGCCTTAGATAATTCCTAATTCAGTGTAAATAACAAGAATAATTTGAAGCGAGTGATTGAGGATTAGCTTGATATTTTGAAGTTATAAATACCTAATTTCTGCGAAAATATTTTGTCAAATTTTAAAAAATTTCCCTTTTTGGGAAATTTTTGTTTGAAGTATTTCTCCTTAAATTTCGCCATTATGACTCGGTTAGGCAAACAATTTAAGTTGCTTTTAGAAAAATTTCCTAGAATGTGTCTGTATGTACTTAGTACGTGCTTATTTTCTAGCCAAATATTTTCTATTCAACGAATTAAATTCTTCAAAATTAATTCAAATTTCTATTTAAATTTTTCTAATCTTAATTTAAAATATACGGACATAAATTCCGAGTAATGCTCATGGTCAATTTAAATATTTGTTATTTGTATTTGAAATTTGCAATAAATGTTGCAGAATATTTGAAAGAGTATTTAATGCCGTCGCCGTCAACTCTAATTATGTTGCAAATTTAATAGATTTTAATTTTAATTTAGCCTCTTGGGGTATGTACATACATAATGTTTATTTAAAATATTTATGACTAAATGTGCATGTATTTGTGTGTACAGCAGTTACATATATACATATACCCTGCAGTAAACTTGTTTCACTGCTGAGGGATCAGTGATGATTCTTTGTTGAATATTCATCAATGTCGTCATAACTCAGTATATTTTTATTTGTTCTTGTTTTTTTTTCTGATTAAAGCAAACTATTTATATGAAAAGTTCATCAGTCTTTATATGAAAGTATACTGCTGCCTCCTCGTCATAGGTGAATTGCATCAGTGATTCATTAAGGATTCATTGCGGATTTTTACTGCAGGGTAATATAAACATTTGATTAATGTATAAATGTTTTATATGAAAGCTCATGAAATATGTAATATTGGTTTTCAATTTTGTTTTAAAATTGTCGTTATTGATATATTCTGCACATGAGAAATAAAATATCTAAATGATAAACCTTTTAATTAAATTAAATTTAACCTTGTTTTGCGTGAATTTTTGTTACAGTGTTTTATTTATTTTAAAGCGTTAAAAATATATATATGAGATTTCTCTCTGATCTTTAGAAAACCAGCAGCTAAATGTAGAGTGATAACGAAATAAATGTAATCTGAGAATTAATAAGCACTCTAATCCAATAAAAAGGGGCTTAATTGAATTAAAGCAGATTTAAACTAACATCACAACTTTCTTCTTTATCTTCTTCGTGCTTTTATCACATGCGGTTTTTATTTTAAAACTTGTACATATGAATGTACGTATATAAATACGTGCTCTTCTATATATGCCCTTCTATGCCCTAATTAATACCAAAGTAGATTAGCTTCAGATGCTTTGCGTGTTGAGTTTCTTAGCAAGTACAAAAGCATAACCATAAATTTGATTATGCTTCATTTAAAACGTCGGTTGCGAAAAGCAGTCAGTACTTGTGTACATGTTTGCACACGCATATGCATGTTAAGCATTGTCTATACTCACGCATACGTACACTAAATATAAGTCAGCCCACATAGTACTCGTCGGTTCATTTATAAAATGCTCGCATGGCAAAATGGTACTCGTATTCACTCATATAACAAATGAAGAGGGCACATGTGAGTGAATGAGCGAATTAATGCATTTGACATGAGCATGACAATCAATTACATGAACATGCATGCAGCACAGCAAAGAGACACAAGTAGCAATGTTTTAAGTAGTAGAGCAAAAGCAATTACAAAGTGCAATAATGGCAACAAAAACAGCAAAACAACAATTGCACTATGCTTTTTTTTAAAAAAATTAATGCATTACGCTGAGGCACATAAGTACTCGCATAGAAACAGTTAAGCTTTGTCTATGGCGCAAAATGTGATAGACGGCAAGAGCTAAAGCAAGTGCCGGTTGAGTAGATGAGCTGGGAAGTTAATAAATCTTCAAGCATAATCACACGGACATATCTCTCTATACAGCAAAAAGCATAGAGATGATCCTTAAATTTATTATAGTTTAAAATTGCATGAGCACTTTTGCGTCAGATGACTCTTGAGTTTATTTGTGAAGAAAAATTAGGAAGTAAGTCGGCGCAATTTTTGTTGTCATTTCGTTCTAAATATATGCAGTTTTTTTAGCAACAATTAAAACACCAAATGCTTATTAGCTACGCAAAACATAACCAATCGACAGTGTAATTATGTACGTTTGCATCACCGCCATCAATTAGTGAGTAGCTTAATATTTGCCAAATGCCAAGCAAATCATTATTTTCTAATAATGCATCACTCTTTTGGATGCTCTATAAACATTTGAGTTATATAAGAATAAGGCGGTGGTGTGCCGCACCTCGCAACAAATTTGACGCATGCAACGTACAACAAAATTAACTCTGAAAATTTAGGTCACATATGCGCAACAACCAGCAATAAAATTAACAATTATCTGCTAGCGCTGATAAAAGTGATGGAAATGCTGTTTCTGATGTTGATAATGACGATGTTGCTGACGGACGTTGATGAATGATAATAATGTGGTTTTTGTTCGTATACACAAATTCATTTAGTTGGAAATCTACTCTCAATTAATTTTACAAATGAACGCTTTAAGCTTAATTTCCTTTTAAACTTGCATGCATGGCAACTTCCAACTGCTCGCTTTACATATCCCTATAAACATTTTTCTTAATTCTCAATTTGAGATGCATTTAAGAATTAACCTTCAAATTTCCCTTGATAGCGTTCTCAAATAAAAAGGCACATTTTTCTCAAACGTTAGTGAAATTTTTTAGAAAATCTTTACTACCAAATTGAGAATTAAGGTTTTCTCAAACGTTTGAGATTTTTTGGCCTGATGTTTATTGGGAAGTTATGCACTTAAGTAGACGTTTGCAGTTAATCTACTTGTGCAATATGAGATTTTTATGCACATGTTTAAGCATTCATTTGTGATTTATGCAACCAATAGATGTCGCTGTATTAAACACTCTAACCGAACACGAATTTAAGGCTTTTTATACTGCTTAGTAGCAAAATCACTCCATTAGTAGCAAAGTCACTCCATTAAAGTGACTCGTAAAAGAAATAAATCCCAATGCACCACAGCCACAACATGCACAATTTTGCTTTTCAAAAGAATCGCACAACAGCACACACACATACATACAAATGTAGATATATTAGACCGTATCGCAAAAAATAAAGTTCGCCGTATGCCCGCCAGTTGAGGGTTGTTTTAACCCCCTTTGTTTGAAATGGTATTTTTAGGGTCGCTAGAGAGTAAAAATGTTCTAGAAATTTATTCGCCATAAAATTTCAGTAGGGGTCTCTTTAAAAGAAATCTTTTTAAACTGAACCTAAATTAGCACAGGAAGCGAAAAACATATATTCCTCGGAATTTTGAATCTGTTTTATTTCGGATTCTACTGAAGCTATCGAAACACTTCCTGGGCAAAAAATTAAGAATTTTCGACTACGTTTAACATGCAGGCATAAAAAAGTACATTAGGGTGGTATAAACTCTGTACTGCCTGGTAGTGACCCCAATGGCATACATAGGGTTAATAATATTCCATAGTATAAGCCGCCCTTTCAAGCCAAAGACATTGGTGTATTAAACTGAGAAATCGGACTATAAATACGGAAGATATGAGTAAAATAAATTTTTAGCGACATCTTGCGGCGTCAAAAATAAAATTTACAAAATTTCCGGATATGATTTCCGAAAAGACATCATATGGAGGCGTACATTGGACTTTTTTAGGTCCCTATAAAGCGAGACGGCCTAATGCACATATCATATCATTAGAAAATCGACTACTACTCCACTCCTTTTGTTCTTACTTGCTCTCCATTTCACTCCAAATTCCACTTAAAATTTGGTTTTACGGTTTATCAAAACCGACCACAGCATACACGCTCAGACAAGTCAATAAAAATTTACTATGCATAGCAAGTTGTTTTTGGCGGCACTCAATTCCTTGCATTTCCCTGCAAAAAAATGTGCGATCAATCCCGAAAGAGATTTGTCCTCGATTGAGATCTTTCGAGAACAATCGGTCCACAATTAGTCCCCGATTGTTCCCGTACGGGTATAAATGTAGACTAATTGTAGACCAATTGTTCCCTAACGGGTATAAATATAGATTAATCGCTTTTATCCCGAACGGATATAAATGTAGATTAATCGCTTTCGTTCCGAAAGGGTACAAATCTAGATTCCTTAAATGTAGAAATTTTACAAAAATATGCAATGTATTTAAAAATTTTTAGAACAACCGGTAAAACGAATTGAACACCCTTTCTTTTAATAACAATGATGAATAATAATTTTAACAAAATGTTGCCTAAAATGTTCTATGAAAAATTCCTTTTTTTTCAAAAGTAAAACATTATATAATCTTTATTTATATATGCATGAACATTTACAATTTTTTAAAGATTGTTATTAAAAATTGTCTTGGCGAACAACTTGGAAAAACCTACATTTGTACCCGTTCGTGCTGGAAGCGACTGATCGTTGGGGATGAAAGCGATTAATCTACATTTGTACCCGTTCGGGATGAAAGCGATTGATCTACATTTGTACCCGTTCGGTATGTTAGTGATTAATCTACATTGGTACCCGTTCGGGTATACAAGTTGAACAATTAGTCTCTTCATAGGACATGCTCGAACAAATGCGATCAATTCACTCCATATGAAGGGATGTAAAATTGTATTAGTCGCATGCTCCCTTGCGATTGATCCCGGACACGTCCCGGATTAATCGCATTTGTTGCAGGGTTGCGACACATCAACCACACACAGTGACTTTCCTGAACACACAAACATGTCTACTACGTAGAAACGTGCAGAGGAACGTATAAATATGTATGTAAGTAGATATGTATGTGCTTGGCTACTTTAAACTATCACACGGCATTATCCGCACAGCTTAAGGCAAGCAAGACGAGCACGCATTCACACGCTGTCTGTGGCTACACAATCTTCAATGGAAAATTATGTGCCGCATATTTCTCTCGCCATTTGCGAGCTGCGCATATTTTCATTTTGTTTATGTCTCATGTGTGTTGGGTAGGCACTTTATGGTATACAATACATACATACATACTAGTGCTGGAAAACCATCGATTGAACTATCGATGGGGCCGATGCCATAGCGATTATCGATGTTTATTTTTAACCATCGATAGTATTTTACTTGGTACATAAGTACAACGTCTGTTAAAAAATTAATCAAAAAAACTGAGATTTATAATTTTTAAGGTACTTGATTGGAATATGTGGGCTGTGAATATATAAATAAAAGATTAGTGAATAATTTTATGAAAAAAACTTGCAAATAAAACGGTTTTTTTTTTATTGAGAATTGAGCAATTTAGGTTTTGATTTCGGCTCTCCTATTATTTTGTGGACAACTGTATATGTACAAATGTGTGTATGTAGTGTTCTTACTTTGAATAGTTATTGATTTATTTTTTGTATTGAACTTTTAACATAAACTTTGGTTTTTTATTAATTTTATAATATGTTTCTAATAAAAATTTATATTTTTCTTTTAAATATGGGAACGTGAGTGCATACATACATGTATACATATGTACATATGTATATGCACATTAAATATTTGAATTCCACATTTCCCTTTAACGGGCCACCTACGTACATATATTAAACCATCGATACTATCGATGGTTGCCTTTAAAACTATCGATGGTTAATCGATGGGACCACTATCGATGGTTTTCCAGCACTAATACATACATCTTGTAATAAGAAGCCGAGAAGTTGGCTCTTAGCCCAGGGGTATATTTTGTCCTAAGTGTTCTGCACTTAAGTAGAGTATTGTTCTCTTTCCTCCTCTCTCTTTTTTTCCTTCTACTTTGTTTCCATTTATTTTTTTTTGTTGTTTCTTTTGCAGCACTATTAAAATATAAATTACCAACTGCCCAGAAATATTTACTGCAATTTAAAATACAATAACATCTAACAAATTCAAATCTGAGAAATTTCCTAATTCATTCAACAAACTAAATTGATATTAATCAAGAGTTCTGCTCTCTACATTTACTTTAACCACAGAAACTTAGAGCAAGTGTTTTTAAATTACGTAGGAAATTCAACTTTTAATTAAAAGCTTAAAGCCATATTAATTTTACACTGAGTTTGTAAGTTTATCTGAAATGAAAAATTGAGCTCATAATTTCTGGTATTTTGAGGACATTGAAGCTGTGGCAGTAGGAGCAGCAGTGATGTGACAAATCGTTATGCTGACCCTGTAACACGCTCTTCTATTACCTCATTTCTAACAAAAAAAAACACGAAATATATAAAAAAAAAAATAAACAAAATGTTTAAAAACAGCCAAATTAAATTTTTTGCATATTTTTAGGCGTCACAAATAATTTTGTCATGTTTGTGATCACTAGAGCTCGGATAATAGCTGAAAATCAGACGCCTAAAATTATGCTACGTAATGTTTATGAGCACATCCTGTGGCAAGTTTAAGGGTGGGGTGCATACGGGTCTAAGCCCCCCGTGAATGCAATTGGATTTTTTGCTTACTAGGATGCCAGAAAAATAAATTATTAATTATTATTAATTAAATTATTTTCGTGAAATAGCTATACACTCAACCTTCGCTGTAAATAGTTGTTAAAGATTTTATCCACTTACCCCCAAAAATTGAATTTAATAAAAATTTCGTGTTAAGCACTAAAACTCTTTCAAGTATAAATTATTAAGTTTTTTTATGGATTGCACGTGAAAAATGGCAAAGAAAGCTACAATAAATAAATGTAATAATAAAGAATAATAATAAATAAAGAATAATAAATAAATATATAATTATAAAGAAAAATTTAAAAATTTGTAGTGACTCGCTTAAATTTTAGACAAAATCTTCGCACGTGAAGGAAAAACAATTACAGTTTCAAACCAAATATATTTTGAATGAAAATGAGGCAAGTGCATTTAGCAAATGAATTTTACTATAAAAAAATATTGATACCTCTTATTTGAGAATTTTTTTCTAGTTGTCCTCTGAAATTTTTTCATGCGAATTTACAAGTCGAAAAAAATTGCGTACTAGAAAATAATATAAAATTTCTACTCAAAAAGTTACAAATTTTGCTGAAATATTGGCGAATTTTCCAGAATTTTTCACAAACTTTTTAACTTTAATATATTTGGTTTCTGTTATAGGTGTTTTTACATAACGTTATAAAATTATTAAAAACACATAAATAAATAAATTTTACGAATAAAATCACTTTCTATTCTGGCTTTATTTCATCACACACCACTGTATGTTTATTTAAACTGCAAATTTGTGTAACATGATTAAGAACTTTTCTTATAAAATCTCCACCCACCATACCAATATGGCACCCCTTTATATTTAAATTGTAATCCCGCCACTGAAAACAAACAAAATTTAAAAAAAGGAGCATATTTTGAGGCGCTTGATTTCACCTATTTTTCCGAGCTCTAGTGATCACTTAGGTTCTTTATACCAAAATTTAATATGACTGAGCACACTCTTAGGGGAACTTTCCGGGCCACGACAAAAAAAAAAACATACATTCCTTGGAATACTTAAACAAAAAATCTAAACTTCATGCAGGTAATTGTCATATAAAATTTGCTACATATATAAAGGCGTTATGTTTGGTGTTTCCGAGCAATTTATGTTTTTTTCTTTCGGTTGTCTCTTGCGTTCTTTGCACAAAGATTTTGTCTGAGCAGACCCTTAGTGAAATTTTATGGCGAATAATTTTCTAAAACATTTTAACCCTCTAACGACCTTTAAAATACTACTTTTTTCGGACTATCTAAAAAAGTGGTCAAAATGACCTCTTCGCGGTGGTGTTAGCGGGTTAAAGTGTTCTACAAAATTGAAGCACGTGCAATTGTACTATATGCTCACTCTTCTCTTCCTTTAATTAAAAAAAAAAACATGATATTTTGCAAATTTAAAATGGCGAAAAAAAAAGAAATTTTATCAAATGAGGCAAAATGGTTTTGAGCTTTTGTTATGTAGATACTGTGGTCTTTCATTCTGTTTAGGAATTATTACGCGACCAGACAAAAAACCTCCCAATCGTATCATAACGTAGTGCAAGAGGAATTTGTGGCCTATACTGCATGGGTATAAGCGCCTTCCTGGGGCAGATTCTCAAACATGCAGTAGCATTGTGCACCGAAATTTCTTCCCAATATTTGCTTGCTTCAAGTCATCAGTATTCATTAACTTCAACTCATAATTTCCCCCTCAAAAAGTTGTTATTCATTTGTGAATATGTTCGTCAGATGAATAAGTTTTAATATTCTCAATGTACATACATATACTCGTATCAGCCTTTGTTCCATTTCCGCACGCTTTTACTCTTCAACAACGAATGGCAAACATACATTTTATTCATTTTATTCAAAAGCGAGTACTTTCCACTTGTTATGCACACTTCAGTGCATCCGTATTGCCCTTAACTCTTATTGCTTAATTTAAATAGAAAATAAGATTATTCCCAAGCATACAAACATACATACATACATACATTAGTATATGTACATTAGGGCGGAGTGAATTGGGGCTTTTTTTTTTTAAATCATTATTGCTCTACCTGCAGGGAGTTGCCTTTCTAGTACAGAAGGAGGACTGCAAAATATTATTGGCCTAGTCCTTCATTTTGGAGGTGCCCCATTTCCATTAAAGAGTGGACTAAATGCTCCAGGTGCATAAAATTCATTTGCTAGATAAAATTAATTTGCTAATTTCTCCTAAAAACATACGAACTTTTCCAATGGTATATGTTTAAATCAGTGTCTGCAAGCTTATACAAAATTTCTAAAAATTCGAGGAAGATTCGAAAATTTCAAAAAAAATTTCTCGAATTTTCAGAATTTTTGATAAGCTTGGAGACACTGATTTAAAAATTTTTCATCGGAAAATTACATATAGGAGAAATTAGAAAAATTATTTTATGCATCTGGAGCATTTTGTCCATTCTTTAATGGAATTGGGGCACCTCCAAATAAAGGAATAGGCCAATAATATTTTGCAGTCTTACTTCTGCACTAGAAAGGCAACTTTCGGCAAGTAGAGCAATAATGATTTCAAAAAAAGCCCCAATCCACTCCGCCCTAATGTACATAGATAAAAATTTTATGCAGGTAAAGTAAGCAAAACACATGCAATGCCAACTTTATACTCAACACAACTCAGCACAACATTGCAAATTTCGCAAGCCAATTTCACTACGGAATATTTTGTTGTTGTTGACTTGGTTAGTTTAGCCGGTGATTTCACGAAGAAATCTGCTTAAACTACTTAGCTTCAGTGAATACTATTATAGTATATCTTTGTGTGTATTCATGTCCTAAAATCTGTTAAACAAATTTGTTGTCGAATGGTCTTTGATTTAAAGCCTTACAATAGATTGGTTGATTTATTGAAGCAGAAAAATGTTAGACTTTTTTTTGGAAGAAAGAAGAAAATTCTTAGCAAAAAATGGAAAAAGAACGAAAAATTCATATTGAAACTTAATACCGCCTTTGAGTGAAAATAATAAAATTTTACAAGGAAGGAAAATTTGTTGAATACGCTGAGCATTTGGGTGGTCGTTGTAGGGTTAAGATGTTCTAGAAAAATGTTTGCCGAAAAATTTGTTATGTGTATTCTCAAATTATGATACAAAGCAGGTTCTAGCTTAACCCATTAGTGGTCAAATTTGCACGGCAACCATTAATGGGTTAATAATTACTAATTAAAGCGTGTTTTGTTTTTGTAACTCCTCAATGATGAAATAGGATTACTCTCACCTTATTTATTAATTAATTATAATTACATAATTAGTTGGATTACTTTCAATTTTTTTTTCATTTCATGATTAATAATATTATTTGATTATTTTAAATTATTTCTGAATTTTTTTAATTACATAATTAATACTTTTGATTATCTTCAATTATTTTTATTTTTATAATAACATGATTAATACAATTATTTGATTATTTCCAATTATTGCTGATTTTTTAATTACATGATTAATTAATCAATAAAAGACTAGTTATTTTTATGCTTTCCTGAAAAATGTTACTCATACGCCATGACGTACAGTTACCACTAAAATGATACTTTTTCTTTGAATATTTTGACTCCTACTTTCCATCAATTTTGCATTGCTTAGCAAAATGGTAACTGACGACAAATTAATTTGCCATATCTGTGCTGGAATTTTGACTTTCAATTAGACTTTTCACATTTTTTTGTTCTTTTCCATTTGCAATTATTTGACATTTTAATGCTTCATCATAAAAAAAAAGAAAAACAACAAAAACATACTTGCTTGCTTTGAAATGTCAACGAATTGTTTAATGAAATTAAGCTCAGTTTACATTTTTTTCTGGTTGCTGCTGTTCTCTTTTAACTACTTTAACTAATTGTTTAGAATTGCTGCTTGTTTTTTGTTGTTGTTATTTTTCCTCTCCACTCATTATATATACATAAAGCTGAAGCAATTTGTTTAAACTAAAATAAAGCGAATAAGTTAAAACTTACTTGTAAAGTATTTTACTGCTCTTAAATGTAATTTACTCCTAACTAAAGTAATGCGCTCTTGCTGTGCATGGCTGTCAGTGCGCTTATGTGTGTGTGTGTGTGTTATTGCTGTTGGGAGCTCAAACATTTTTCCTTTGCAAATGCTCCTACATAGTAATTAATTATCTTAATGTATTTAAACTTATGTATGCATAGAGCTTTCTTCACTGGCATACATGAATATCGCCTATCCAATTTCGTTTTTTCGCTTCAGTTCGCTAAGTTTTTTTTATTTTCCTTTCTTGCTGGTTTTTGTTTTTACGTTTTTTTTTTCTGAGGACTCTTTTCTATGAAAATAAACAAATTACTTAGCTCGATAAGTGTAAATCATTTCTGGCTTTTAACTAAATGACAATTCTTGTTTTTATTTTCCTTTTTTGCCTTTTAACAATCAAAGCAATCTACTGGTGTAAAGTAAATTTGCGTTAAGGTTCTGGTTCTGGTTCTGGTTCTGAAGAAAACAAAAAAAGAAAAAACAAAAATGCTTCATACTTTCCTAAGCTTTTAAAGTAATTCATTGTTCCCTACTTTAGGATTTTAAAAGCTAAAACATTGATAGTCTTTAAAGATAAAACGTGACTCGAAGCGAAATGTGACATTTTCTTGTGGATTTGTGATTTTCATTAAAAGTAGTTAGAGCTTAAACTATAAAGTAATCTATTTGACTATTTGTAAAAAAATATGTAAATATATGGCATTTTTTAAAAAACACTTACCATGCAATTTTTTCTTTTTTTATATAATACCGTTTTCAGTGATTCAGTAATTACTATAAGTTGTCAATTTATTTTCAATTTTAATCCTTTCATTAAAATATAGACAGTTTTAGTCACAAAATGTCGTGCTAAGAAAATCTATGCTTGGTGTAGGTAAAGAAAGCACGTCAAACTGAGAATCCGAAGTAAGTTGATTACATTTTACTGCGCTGTGTGATGGGCTTTATTTGTCAAAAGTGCATTATTACATTTCCTAGTGTAAAGGTTTTCAATAGCAATATTTTTCATTTACTTATATCAAATTAATTTTTGTTAGAAAAAGAGAAACTAGTTACTTTGTTGAACTTCACTTGTTGTTTTGTTTGATTTCAGAAACTGTTGGTTGCACTTGACTGTAAAATTTTGCCCAGCCAACTACCGGAGTACCAAAGGTTTTACAGCAAATTTAATCACTTCTTTAAGTTTGAGTGACATATGTTTTTAAAACTTTCTTTACTTATATGTTTCACAAAGCTTTGTTATGTCATTTTATCAATGTTACTTTCTATTTTAAAAATTTTTTAGTATATGAAAATTTTATTCATCAAACATTTATTCAAATTATTTCACACCAAATAACTTTATTCAGTTTTTAGAAATTTTCTAAAAATAAATTTAGATTATTTTTTTTAAGAATTTTAGTTAGAAAACTTTGTTTAGCTACATATTTATTTTCAAGAATATTCTTCATAAATTTTTTTTAGACAAATTTTTAGAATTTTAGAAGAATTTTTTTAGATAAATTTGTTTTTTAATAATTTTTTAAGCAGATTTGTCTTATTATTTTATTTTTTAGATGAATATTTTCAGTAGAGTTTTCTTTACATGATTTTTTTCAGATTTTTTTTTAGATGAAATTTTTTCAGAAGAATTTTTTTTAATCATTTTTTAGCTGAATTTTTTAGCATAATTTAGATGATTTTTTTCAGAAGAATTTTTTTTTGGTGAATTTTTTTCAGAAGAATTTTCTTCTATTCTATTCTATTCTATTTTTTTTTTTTCAGAAGTATTTTATTTTATATCTATTCTTTTCAGAAAAATGTTTTCTTGAAAAATTTTAAGATACCTTTTTCAGAAGAAGTTCCTTTAGAATTTTTTTTTTTTAAAAATTTGTTTAAGAATTTTAAAAAAATTTTGTTACTATGGAATTTTTATATGTTTTTTTTTTTTAATAATGCTTTTGTTTCAATGGAAATTTTTTAAATGGTTTTTTAAGAATTTTTTTAAATGGTTTTTTTTAGAAAAATAAAATTTTTTGATGATTTTTTAGATGAATTCTTTCAGATGAATTTTTTCTAGAAGAATTCCTTGTTTTATAAAACGCATAAACATATGTACATATACATATGTATGTATAACACATTCAAATGGCGTTAGGAAAAATTTTATCGAAACATTTTCAGTATTTTCTTTTATAAATTTTTTTGTTTACTCTAAAATCTTGAACAATATGTATATCATTTTTATGCCATCATAAAAATATATTGCCAAACCGAAATGCGTTAAAATTACGCCATTAATTCACGCGTTTATTACGAACGCACGTACATACAAACATACACAGGCATCCCTATATACGGTGGTTTAAAATATGTAAGTACACCATGTCGTATGAGCAACTAAAAACCGGCTATACATACGAGTAATAATAAAATACGACGCATGACTTTATATTAAAAAAAAAAAACATACACATAGATTTATTATCACTTAATAATGAATGTAATAAAAAAATAAACACTGTGCATTAATTTATTGGTCTTACTTAATTAAAAACGCGCATCAAACCGCTAAACGATCGAGCATCGGCCGTTCATTATTTTAAACGCGTCGGTAATTAAATTTCAAATATTTTTGACACAATTTTTATTTAAATAAATAACATACATACATATTTGCCTCATAATCTGAACACTGTTTTTTTTTTTTTTTTTGAGCTTTATAACTACCGTTTCTTTGTTCCTTTTCTATCCGTTATTCGCGTCCGTTAGCGTTGAAAGACCGTTAAGCACTGATACATGCCACGAGCAATGTAAGTAATAATGGGATGCTGTAAAAATGTAAAAATGACACAAAACGAAAATTAAACAGACGAGCGACGGAACAAACAGAATGATAAAAAAAACGCTGGCGCACGTATACACACATACACACCAATGTACAGAGGACGAAGCATACCATTTTAACAGCCGACACAACAAATTCACTGCATTTACTAACTTCATTGAATAAATGTGTATGCATGAATGTACATATACGTAGTCAGTTGTGCTGCCAACAGTCTTAGCCACTGTAAAATTGTCGTAAAAATATGCAGGGAATTTTTGGTGTTGCTCTCTGAGCGTCGAAACAAGAAGTCTGTTTAATAAGGGACATTTTAACATAAACAAGCACGTGCGCTGTTAACTGGATTGACATTTCTTTGTTTACTTTAGTTTCAGGTTGTTAATACCGATACATACACACACAAATGAAGCCTTGTTTGATGTATGCAGTTGGCGTCAGTTATAAAGAAGTAGAAAGGACTGAGGAGCTTTGTTGGACTTGGCCAAAATCGTTTAGAAGTTTTGACGCTAATTAAGTAAGTATACTCTGAAAAAAAAAAAACGTTGTAAATCTAAAAACTTTCGCTGTTAAACCAACTACTTTCCGCAGTTGAAATGTGCCCAACAACGCTCCGTTGTTGTTTCAAAGGTGCGAGCGTTGTTGATTTAAGTCAACCACGGAGATTGTTGGAAAAAATTTTCACCTAAAAATAAATCTTTGTTTGCATTTTACTCTTCATCTTCTCTCCACCCGGGTCCCAACTGCAAATATGTAGCCTCCGCTCGTTCTCCTCTTCTTCTCTCCTTCTTATCATTCACTGGTTGCTATCTTTAATTCTTATTCTGCTTTTTCTTCTATATTTAATATTCTCCTCCGGATTCGAACCGTGACATCAACCTGAAATTCTATCCAATCATCACATAGTGGAACATTCAATATTATATCGAATTTAAAACCCCTTTTATACTTCCTCTTTCCCGAAAAAGCATCTATAAATTTTATGAATCATTGTAAAAACAAAATTACAAAAAAAATTGTTCTCATTAGTTTTGTTAGCAACGGACACTGTTGGATCAAATACTTTTGCCTTTAAATCAACAACGGGGACTTTTGGAGAAATTTTTCTGCTAAAAATAAACTTTTGTTTGGATTTTTCTCTTCATTTTCTCTCCATCATTATCGTTTTTGTTGGTTTTTTTCACAAAAAAATGTTTTCTCACCAAAAAAATTTTAAAAGCAAGCAAGTTTTTGAAACAACAGCGCCCGTTTTTGAATAAATTGTTGGATCAAAAACTTTTCTGTAAAAACAAATACTTTTGTTGTTGAATCAAAGACGGAGATTCAACAGCCGAAAGTTGTTAATTTAACTACGGGTATTTGTTTCAGAGTATATAAGTAAAAACGAAAGGTTAAATTTGAAGTCACACTTTTGTAAAATATTAAAAAAAAAAAAAGTTGACATAAAACAGCATTTAGGTGGACGCTAGTGGGTTCGACAATTTTGCAGCAAATTTCATCACTTTTTTAAACTTAATTGACATATTTTTAAAACTTCCTTAATTTGGATGTCTCAAAAAAAAAAAAACTTTATTATGCCACAATGATAAATGCTGATTTCTATTTTAATAATTTTGTAGTATATGAAAATTTCCTTTTTAAAAATTTGCTCAAATTCCTTCACGCCAGACCACATTGTGCCGTATTTAGAAATTTTCTTAGAAGAATTTTTTTCAGACAAATTTTTTTAAATACATTTTTTAATAGAGGAATTTTTTTAGAACACTTTTTTTAGATGAATTTTTTTCAGACGATTTTTTTTTATAAAACGTTTTTAATTGAATTTTTTTTAATGTTTTTTCAGATTTTTTTTTTTGAACTTTTTTAGATGAATTTTTTTTAGACGAATTTTTTTTATAAAACTTTTTTAATTGAATTTTTTTTTAAGGTTTTTTCGGAAGAATTTTGTTTTGAACTTTTTTGGATAAATTTTTTACAGACGAACTTTTTAAATGAATTTGTCAAGATGTATTTGCTTTGAAGATTGTTTTTTAGAAAACTTCTTTTAGATTAATTTTTTAGCAGTTTTTTTAGATGAATTTTTTTTTAAATTAATTTCTTTTAATTCATTTTTTTAATAATTTGTTTGGATGACTTTTTTGCAGAAGAATTTTTTTAAATGATTTTTTTAACACGTAGTTTCTTTGAATAATTATTTTTTTAAACTTCTGAATGAATTTTTTTCAACAGCATTTTTTGGATGAATATTTTTAAACGAATTTTTTCAAAGAACTTTTTGGTATGAAGTTTTTTAATAATTTTTTAAATGAATTTTCGAAGACGAATTTTCTTTGAAGAAATTTTTTTAATTCATTTTTTAAGTTTTTTTAGATGAATATTTTTAGGACGAATTTTTTTAAATGAATTTCTTAATACGAATTTTCCTTGAAGAATTTTTTTAGAAAACTTCTTTTAGATAAACTTTTATTTGAACAGTTTTTTTTGATATGATTTTTTTCAGAAGGATTTTTTAGAGGCATTTTCTGAGAAGAATTTTCTTAAGATAATTTTTTTTAATGTTCTAGAAAATTGGTCCCCATCAAATTGCACTGAGCTTATGTTCACACGAAATTTTTATAAAAAGCACTTACCAAAGGACATGAAAAACGCTTTGAAATATGCATCAAATTTCTTACATACTGCAATTTAAATGTCACTCATACGCCCCGTAGCACCACATATAATACCACCACCTGTAACCCTCACCCGTGTTAACACAACGTAAACAAATGTTAAGAGCAGCGAGCAATAACATGCGCTGTTAAGAGCATGTATCTAACAGTACCGACAACGCCAAACTGAGCGTAGAGAAAAGTAGAAGAGTGGCACATACATATAGAGAGCAATTTTGTATTTCTGTCATATGGATAAAAAGCTAGTTAACATATCGGGAAGGTAAATACTGTTAATATTAGGAACTAAAGCAAAATAACAAAAAAATACATAAACGAAAACAAATAAAAATATGTAAATACTTTAGACAGTCATCCTTAAATACGAGTATGCCACCCACTAAATGCGTTTGTTATCTTTTGAACTATTTTTTAGGTATCTTTAACTCTATTAGCATAATCACTGCTTTTTCTAACATATGTACGAATACCACATAGTGCAATGGCATTTTTCGCTACTAAAACTTGCACACAACGCCTTTCAGCTTCAGTTTTTCATATACTTGTATAAGTACCTACCCATATGTTTAGGGAAAACTTATGATTTTTTCTGTAATAAAATGCCCCTAATACGTACAGTGTACGTCGTACACTTTCATACCTAACACAATACAAAACCTAACAAATTGTACTCATAACTCTGTTTGCTTTGTATGGCATTGTAAGCATATAGAGGCATTCCTTGCAAGCTTAAGCAATGCATTTTCAGGCAGAAATAGCGCATATTTACATACATATGAACATAAAGAATAGAAATTATCGGCACTAGCACACAATTTTTGCAAAAAAAAAAAACAAACAAATTGCATGCAACTACATTAAAGTAACAAAAAACGAAAGCAATGAACAACAGCAATAAACGAGCGTCAAGTAAAAAAGCTGAAAAAACTAAAAAACTCCTTTTGCTTTCACGCTTCCCTGCAACAATGAAGCTATTTTACACACGCTTAAGGCTTATGTAGGTATGTATGTGCATATGTGCATGGCATATTGCATTATCAGGTAAGTTATGGTTGAATATTTTAATAACAGCAGCTTGCTGCAGGTATAGCAAGTAAGCTGTTAGGGGAAAGAGAGATAAGTAAGCAAGACGTGTGGAAGCATGCACAGACAGGCGCTGGAGCAACAGTCGGTCGTTCTTAGTGCAATGTGCGTAGAATGTGTGAGTCTCGTAATTATGCTGCTTCTTCCTCCTCTTCTGCTGCTTCTTTCTACTCTGCTTCTATTTCTTCCACTTCCTCTACATCTGTATTTTCGTCTTCCTCCTCTGCATCCTCCTGCTTCTTTTTTCTTGCTCTAATTGTCGTGCGGACGACACCAAATTAAGCTCATTTGCTTAATTCACATTGGACTGCATTTTCGTAGAAGTTTTACGATATTGATTAAATGCAATTAGCGTTGACAATGACGCAATAAAAAGGTGATTGCTTGTACATGTTTTCTTGAAGTAAAGGAAGTAATGAAGTTTTTATTTTGGAGAAAGCGAGTGTGTAAAGTAGGAAATTTGTTGATAAGTGAATAGAGAGGTAATTTCGTACTAAGTAAAATGTTTAAATAATGACAATAAGCGGGCATTTTTTCTGCGAAAAGAGAATTCGCATTTTTTGCCGGCAGTTGGAAAGCAGAGCTGCAGGAAATTGCAATCAAATTGTGTTGCAATCAAATAAATAAATAAATATAATTTTGATTAAAAAGGCTATAATATAAAAAAATTGATTGCAATCAACTTTGATTTTAAATCATATTGATTGTGAATAATTCTGGTTATAAAAAGCACAAACACAATAATTAAAAAAATGCATTGTAATCAAAGTTAAGTTTAAATCATATTCATTGTAAAGAATCTTGATTATAAAAATTAAAAATTAAACAATTAAAAAATTTGATTGCAATCAACATTATTGTATACTGATTATAAAATAATAAAATAGCAATAATTGAAAAAATATTGTAATCAGCTTTTTTGTAAATTGTAAATCATATTGATTTTAAATACTTTTTATTATAAAAATTAGTATTGCAATAATTAAAAATATTATGATTGGAATCAACCTTAAATTTAAATCATATTGATTGTAAATAATTTTAATTTTAAAAATAACAATTGCAATCAGCGTTTATTGCAAATCAAATTGAATGCAAAAACTACAACTGCAATAATTAAAAAAAATTATTGCAACCAACTTTCATAGTAAATCATTTTGATTTTATTAGCTTATGCGAAACCGCTGAACTGCCTACAATCGGAATCAAAATATAAAAAAAAACACTTCAATTAGAGTATTCTCGATTTCGGATAATAGTTAAAAAAAATTTGATTGCAATCAATTTGACTGTTGCACATGGAACGTAAGTTATTAGATTTTGTTCAAGCTACTTATGCGCAACAGGTGCGACCCTGGGCAAATGCAATGGTAACACGTTTTCGCACTCGTCGAAGAGCAAATTCGTAGTTGCCAGAGCGGGGTCCAACTCTATATATAGGAGTGGAGTCGGCTCGTCAACTTCCTATTCTAGATCAACCAGCAGCAGCAGCAGCAGCAGATAACCATCGTGGCAACCGCCACTTATAGTAACTAAGTATAATTTTGTTTGTGTAAAATCCATATATACATCGGTATATGTATATAGAAGATATGCTGTCTAAATGAATTTTATATCATAATATCCAACTTTCAATGAATTAAATTAGAAAATAATTAAAGTGCTTTTTATATTTAAACTTACTTACACTCTAAAATACTCAAAGTGAATTAAAGAAGAAAATAAATCTGTATTTATATTGCTTTATGATGTAAAAGTTATTTGCCTAACATAAAGCTTCATATTGGATATATATTAAAATGAATTATAAACCAATCAAAATAGTGATTATTTATTAAAACCTCAACTCCATGTTGATCGAAAAATTAAATTCGCTTTAAAGCGAAACAGATTTTAAAATCAATTTTATTGCAATAGATGAAACATCAATTATTGTTGATTGTAGTTTTTTAAAATAAAAAATTGTAAAAAAGTTGGTTTCAATCAATTTGATTGCAACATATGAAAAGTGAGTTATTGCTGATTGTAGATTTTTAAAATAAAAAATTGCAATAAATTTTATTACAACCATAATTTCATCATGTGGCAATAATTGTTCCAATTAATTACAACAAAATTATCATGAATATTCAGGATTTCGCCGTGAAATATATGATTAACGCGCTAAGTGCCACGCTAAAATTACATGCTGGAAAATTACCGAGCACACAGCATACAAATGTTATCACTTTTCTCCACTGACAACAAAATGAGAAATAGCAGCAATGAGCAACCAATCATCTCACTAGGCAAACTGACCTAAAGTGCCCCTAAAGTGAATGGCGGCGACAATGACAGTGTGTGACAGATATAGACAAAGGCAAGTCTGGCCAAACGACAAAGCAATACGAGGCAGCGAAGTGTACACAATCCGTGTAAATAGTGCATGAGTTGCGGCGCATATTTATAATCCACTCAAGCGCAAGCATATAAATTCATAATAATATTTGTATTTGTTGTTTACAAACAATCACTCGCGTGTGTATGTGTGTGTGTGCTGGTCGCCAAAAAGAAGTGCCATGAGCCATCCGCGCTGTGGCAATAATGACAAAATAAATGGTTGGAGGTGAAGAGATAAATAAACAAAACAAAAAAAAAAGAAGTGCTTGTGTCGCAATAAGGATTTGGTTATTGGGTGAATGGGGTGTTTGTTGTGCACCATGTGGTATGAGCAACAGAAATTAATTGCAAGGCGCAGAGTCATGCTTAAAGTGGCGGTTGAGAAATATACTTAGAAGCAAAGTGTAAAGATAATTTCTTAACTATATTTTGGTTAATTTAAGCCACATTTGCAGATAATTCTATTTGAAATCATTAGCTCGCTCAAACTGGGGCCTGTAACACAAGCACTACAGTTCTAACAAGTGTTCAAGAAAATTTCACAAGTGTAGATTTTCCGTAACATAAAGTGGATTGTAGTAACTGGCTTAATAATTGTAATTATTGGAATTTTTAAACAATTGTAGCTACGTTTCTTAACATAACGTGCACACTTTTACAAGTAAGTGACGGAATTATCAACAATTGTGTAAAAATTTCTACCTATGTTAAAGGTAGCATTGGTTCATTGCAGTGGCATACTTTAGAAAGAAAACATCGCTTTGTTGTCGATATGTGGTCAAGAGATTCCGAAAATGAGAGCGAAAATGCTCACGCAATGTATCGGTACCGCGAAAGAATCAACTTTTACATGCTGAAAGACGGAGAATTTGTGGAAAGGTTCAAACTTAGCCGAGAAGATTGTCAAGCTCTTCTTGAAGGTGTAGGCCCATCAATCGCTAATGCTACGACTAGACGGTATGGCTTGTCACCATTACAGAAACTTCTCATTTCTCTGCATTGGTTCGGAAACGGAGAGCAATACCATCGGGTATCTGACATCCATGGAGTACCAGAAATGGCAGCCTGCAGATGTGTTTACGATTTTGTTAGTGCAGTGAACGAAATAAAGTTTAGTTTCGATGGCCCGACAATAAAAAGGTCGTAGTATCACGATTTCATTACCGGGTTTCCTGGATACTTTGGAAGTTCTTAAGCATAACACGCACACATACATACTTTCATTTTTTTCATATAATTTTTATGTGGTTCCAGCCAGACTCAAGTGTACCGAATGTGATGTGTTAGTCAACATATCGGTATAACTAGCTTAGTATATGAGATACCAACATACTTTTTTACAGGTCTGTAGAAAACTAAACTTTAGTAAGCTACCTAAAATTTCAAGCATCTACACTGAGAGAAAAAAAATATATGGAGGGGTCAAAGAAATTGTTTACCTATTTTGAACACTACTTTCTTAGTTTTGAGTAAATTTTCCTTAAAACATGTTAAAAGGTTTATAAAATATTGTTGTTACATGCGTTACCATGGTTTCATATACTTGTTTTGAAAAAATTTATACATTAAAATAATGAAAAATTCTTTAAGCGCCATTCCATTCCCAACTTTCCTTGTTTTGAAGACTTGATTTCTTTAATTTTGAGAAATTAAATTCCCATACAAATCCCCATGGCAACGAATTTGTTTGAATGTTTTTTTATGTTTTTTCCACATTTTTGAGAAAATTTACACAAAACAAAGAAAATTTTGTATTGGGACGCGTGTTCAAAATAAGGAAAGTTATGTCTTTAATCGAGAGAAATTTTTTTTTTTAGTGTAGCTCAATTTATAGTACCCTTTTTCGTATTTTGAAAATCAAAACGGTCTGGCTGGAACCAAGTGCCAGACGAAGGGTTAAAGCTTTATTATGTAAGTGCGGATTGGCCCGGAAGTCTTCACGATGTGCGAGTGCTCTTTTTCGTAGAATGGAAAATAGTTGGCGACACCATATGAACGTGGTGATTTTTGGAGATTAAGCGTATCTCTTACGTGATTCTTAATTTCACCACTCTATCACGATCCCACGAACCCAGCGCAAACCGCATTTAATATCTCTTAAACGGACTCGGCGTAGTAAGAAAATGCATTTGGCATACTGAAATTATCTCCATTCATGGATATTTACAAGTGTATAATATTTTACTTGTAGGAACAATTGTATGAAAAATTGTTGTGTTACGGGAAATTGGAGAACTTGTAGGTATAAGTGAATTACTACTAACCTGTGGATTTGTTACAATTGTAGGTTTGTGTTATAGGCCCCTGGAGGTACTTCTGACCAGCTGTTTCTCCTCTTGTCCCCCCTTTTTTAAGTTGTACGAATAAATCAACATTTTGGCGGTTGCTAGAGGGTTAACAAGTTTTAGAAACTAACGAACCAACGAGATTCACTCAGAACGAAAAAAATATACTGAAGATGGCACATCGCCGAAACCGGTTTATAATTAAATTAAACCTGACTAGGGTTGACGGAAATTCTTTCCACAATACATCGCAGTCGTACTCTGTGGGAAAAACAAACACAAAAACGGAATTTTAGAAATCTTTTCTGCTTTGCTCTGAACCCACTAAATAATTTGTTTCGATTTCTTTTCGAAATCGTTACGCTGCATCGGAAAACTTTTCCGAAATCGGAAACGATTTATTTTCGAAATTGTTAAGATTTTTGTATGAGTTACGATTTTGTATTAGTGTTGACACAACTTCGTAAAGAAATATGCTTAACGATTTCGTAAATAACACAGTTACGAAATCGTTAAGCTAAAGCGGAAGAATTGCAATTTTGTTCAGAAAATATTTGAATGTTTCTGTTTTATGAAATGGTTGCGGAAATGTATCATCTCCATCATCAGCGTTTGCATTACACATGTTAAACTCATATGACTCCACAGCTGCTCCTACTCTTATAATTATGTGAATAAATAATACATTCAAACCATCGCTATCGCTTAGTACATGCGTCAGACGTACAAACGGCATCATCTTAAATCTTAAAAACAAAAGCAAAAAATCGCTTAAACTGTCCCATTGCTTCCATCAAAATACACAAATATTCCATAAACCATTTTTCATTTCGTCAGAAACCTTGTTTTTTTTTTGTAGCCAACCAACGAGTTAGTTAAACGTTTTTCCACTTAGTTTTTATTTATTATCTACTTAATGCATACAAAGCAAGCGAGTACATCGAGGCATGCATACAAAGCGAAGGCGCGTTAAATGCGAAACAATGAAAAGCAACAAAAAGGCAGCAAATAATAATAAAGAAAAACAAGTAAAAGCGCGGCTGTCTTCGGCCGTACCGAAGACTTCATACCTTTCATTAGTGGGGAAATGAAAAGTTACCTATGTATGTACATAGCGGGATTAAGTTTAACTTACAATTTTAATTCTGTGGGTTATTTATGGAAAGATTTATTAGAAAAAATGGTGTCTTGGCTATTTAAATGGAGGAGCTACACACCATAATGTCCATATCTGAACAATCGGTTGTAGGGGAGCTATATGTTATAGTGGTCCGATCTTGACAATTTTCGGTAACCCCGTTTGGGCCAATATGGGTACAAATACTTAAAAATTTCACGCCGTTAGCTGTTAAAATGGAGGAGTTATACACCAAAATGTGTATATCTGAATAATCGGATGTTGTGGAACTATATGTTATAGTGGTCCGATCTTGACAATTTTCGGTAACCTTGTTTGGGCCAAAATGGGAACGTCTACTTCAAAGTTTCATGTCCTTAGCTGTTTAAATGGGGAAGTTATGCACAAATTACATCCAAAAATTTCATGTATATCTGAATAATCGGTTGTTTTCTATATGTTATAGTGGTCCGATTCGGCCGGTTCCGACAAATGATCAGCTGCATATAACAACATACCTGTATTCCGAATTTCATTCAGATATCTCAAAAACTGAGGGACTAGTTTGCGTTCACACAGACGGACGGACGGACAGACGGACAGACGGACCGACGGACATGGCTTAATCGACTCAGCTCGTGATTCTGATCATATCGGTATATATTTTGGTGGGTCCCCCACGCTTCCTTCTGGTACTTTCGACAAAAATTTTTTGGCTCTAAGTTATAATACCATTTCATTCTCATGAGAGGTATAAAAAACAAAAAGGCAAGAAAGCAACAAAAAGGCAAAAAAAAAAAAAAAACAAAAATGTAAGAAAAAGAAACAGAAAAAGCAAAAAAAAAACTTAAGAAAAAATCAGAAAAGGTAAAATAAACCAACAAAAAAAGCTTAAACAGCAACGCCCACAAAGCATTATAACCTCAAAGCGCCATTTGTTAGTGTTGCGACGGCGCTTACGGTGGCTGACTTTGGCAGCGCACGCAATTTTCCACTTCGCTTAATGCACAGCCAGTGACCTCACACACACACACACATGGGCAGCATCCCAGCAAAAATCTGGTCATCGCTATTACCTGTCAGGCATGATAGAAGGCCTTGCCATGGATCACTTCTTTCACGCATTTCCAGTAATGCAGAGTGGAATGCGCTTCCATTACCCATTCCACGTAATGCAAAGTAGAATGGAGCGCGAAAAATGAACTGGAATAAATACCAGTGGAAATTTCCATCATGCCTTACATTTTTCGTCTTCTTTCTCTGCTTCCCTGTAAGGTATTCTTTATTTGATTCACTAGAATCCTTGCAGTATTGCGTGATTTATTCGTTCGGCGGTAATGCAGTGGGCAAGTCCTTCCCTCCGATGACAAGCCCATGCTAATGTCAGGCATTATGTCAGCGAATGTGGAAGCGATTGCCAGGGTTTTTCTGGATTACCCTCTTAATTCCACGGTCATCGAGTTTTTTGGTGGGATATAGCACCGCACAGGAAAGCAACGCACAGCACAGCACCGCAACATCTCTTTAGTGCGTGACGAAGTGTTGGCTTCTTATGTTGCCCACACCATCTCCCGCTCCATTGCTTGCTCTAACCGCTCTAAGCGCAATTTTCTTTCTTACTCCAACCCCCCCCCCCCCATTCTTCTCTTTCCATGCTTTCATTCATTTAAAACAAATAAAGGCTTAGCAGCATCACCCTAACAGCTTTTCTATTCTACCACTTGCTGTGTGTGTCGTATTGTGTTGTGTTGTGTTTCAAGCGCTCGTTTGTTTGGTATGATTTTTTTCATTTTTTTCGTTGTTGTTGACTAACAAACAAATGCTAAGCTTGCTTTGAAATCCCATTAAATTTGCGCTTGTCTCGATTGTTTCTCTTGTCTTGTTTGTCTGGATTGTTTTGCTTGTGTTGCTTGATGCTTATGAGCCTTGTGCGTCTAGCCAGACATTTCATCATCATCATCATCCTACTCCTCATTCTCATCCTAACACACTGTTGAACGGTTGAAAGGCTCTGATGGCACTAAACTGTCATTGCACATTTGAACTCGTTAAAATTTTATTAAATCACACACACACATTTTTGGTGCGCTTAGCCCCTTTTTGTTGTCGTTTGCTTTTTTTTGATTTTTTTGGCTCCTTTTCCACTTTCTTTTTTGTTTTTTCTTCTTGCTTTTTTCTGTTTGTTTCTCTACATACATAGATATTTCTGTATATATGTAGATATTTATGTGCCAGTTGCCAGTAATCTCATTAATCAGCTGCCTACACATGTCTACACATGTATCATGGGAAATTATCTGTTTTTATACAAAAATTTTTTTTTGTTGTAATATATTTTAGCATTCAAAAAACCGTTTATAGTAAGTTCTTTAACCTTTTCCATGTGCTGCTTGTTTTTGGTCTCTTTTCTGTTTCTGTTTCTATTTTTTGTTTGTTTTTGCTTTGTTTTTTTGGTTTTTGTTTTTATTATACATTCCATTTATTTATTTTCGGCTTAGACACGCACTTTTGGTGTTTCTGTTTACGCACAATTCCAAATTTGCATTTAGTTCTGCGGCATTATTTTGCCACTTGTGACATTATTTGTTTATTTGTTTTTTATTTGCTTAATTTTTTTGTTTGTTTTTATGTTTATTCTTATCTATCATTGTGCTAGAAACTTTCACTGAACAATTGTTATTTCACTTTTTTCACATTTCATATTTCTTTGTCGGTCATCATTTCACTTTCTGTTTTATTCGCATTTTTTTCTCTCAAACGTATGTATGTGTGTAGATATTTGTTTAGCGCCAACAAGCGGCAAAGGTGTCTAAACAAAGCGACAGAGTAGAAAACTTTGTAAAAAAATCGCGAAAGAAAACAAACAAGTAATAAGAAAAACAACCGCAACGAAAAAAACCCATAAAAACAATGCAAACAAATGCCAAACACTTGTCACGCCGGCTGCGCTTTGGCAAAGCGCGCCTCTCACTTGCACACACGCTTTGTGTGCAAGAACCAACAACACAAACGCCACACTTGATGGCACTCCACACAAACGAATTGATATATGTTTTCCACGCAACAATTGTTTATTTGTTGTTTTTTGTCTTTGTTCTTCTTTTTGTTTTTCCTTTCGTTTTGCTTTATCTTTTTCACACGTACGCGCCTGTTTTTATGCTTGTTTTTCTTTCCGCTTTCATGCCTTAGGGTGCGAACAGAGTGGGCGCTGATGCCGAGCGGAGCCGAGCCGAGCTTATTGACGCTTATTTTCATGCGAGAAGAAAATTTGTCTATAACACAGTGAATGCGAGAATCAGCGCTGAAATTCTGTTTATTCCATGTGTTTTGCCTTTATTGGATTTAGTCTTATTTTTCATTTGTTTTTATAAAATTGCTGTACACGGTAATGGATTTATCTGATGAAGAGTATTTTGCTTCTCCTAGTGTGGTTAATGCAATTATTATCACAAAAGAATTTGGAAAACATCCAATTACACTAAAAATAAATCAATTTGGTGAATTTCATCATTTATATAATGATTTAGGAAAATATCCAGCTAAATTTCTTTAAAAGAACCATTAAAAAACACGATTTCACGCTAAAAAGTAAACATCAACAATGCAAACAAGCGCGCAAAACGCTTTGAAACTGTTTTTCTCGCACTCATCGGCTTTGCTCTCTGCTCTTGTCGGCGTTCACTGTGTTATGCACAAGGTTATTTGTATTGACTTGTATGTAACCAGTTTTATCGCACTGACAATCTTTATCGCATTGACAATCTCGGCTCGGCTTTCAGCGCCCACTCTGTTCGCAGCCTTACACTTTGTGGCTTTTTTTTTTATAAACTTTCTGGCCGCTTTTTTTTTGGTTATTTTTTTTTGTGTCTTTGTTTCGTGGCCTTTTTTATTCATCTTTATTTTCTTTTTACTTGTTTTCTTTATTCTTTTTCACCAAAAAAACTAAGCCCATGTCCAGTTTTAGTCGTTTAATGAAAACGCACATTTTTTTGCTCTTTATGGAGTTGAGTGAATTGCTTTTGTAAACGTTTCATAGTTGAACTGTAGTTGTTTTTGTTATTTTCTATTGAACATATGCGTTGAAAACAAGCAAAAGTAATTGAACTCAAAGGCGAAAGCTTGATTTGACATGTTTCAATATTGTTGTTTTTTTTTTGCTCCTCATTCAAACTTTGCTTCTTCCAGCGAGCACGTAGCTCGTAGAAACATGTTAGTTAAAATGGCAATGCCATGCCAATTTAAACAATTAAAACATTTTTCTTTGTATTTATTTGTGCTTTAAAATGAATGAATCTTTTTATCTTCACCTTGAACAATTTAAATTTACTAAAAAGCCTGCCTGCAACATTTTAACTCTTCTGAACGCCTTTAAATGCCATTTCATTCGGAATACCCCAAAAAAGTGTCAAAATAGCCATACAGGAGGATGCTAATAGTTAAAAATATTCTACAGAATTAATCACAATTACACTAATTACTATCAGCTGAGCTTTTATTTTTGAATACCTACCCACGTATAGAATTATAACCCATTCAACCAATCTAGTCAATGACTGAACTTCTTGCACAGTGTCTATTCAAAATGCAGAGACTTGCAGCCAATGGCTTGGAAAAATACGAGTACATCACTATAAGCCTTTTGAACACCAAATGCCCAAACAAGAGTTCATGTAATAAATTTGTTATTATAAATAAACAATTTTCTAGTTAATTTGCTATTCGTGTTAACCGGAAAACGCTTGTGATTCCAGAGCATCCAATGCCAGTGTATTTAGTAATTTGTATTACACAGATTTTACGGCTACATATAACAGCAATCACCGGTTTTGAGTTAATTTGCATTTAAAATGTTACATTTTGTTATTTATACAGAGGTAGTATGTAAATATTCCTGATGAAATGAAATTTTGAAATTTTTTGGCGCAAATAACTAATACTTTTTTTTTTACTCGGAATTGATGCGGAATGAATACTAATTTGCTTTTTGATATTTGAATTATTGCAAACTATTGATAAATTGTAATTTATATGCAAATGAATGTTTGCATTTTTGTAGTAATATAAAGTAGAAAGAAGAGAGAAAAAATATATTATATGAACGGGAAGGCACAGAAGCCACAAAACACGCAAACATACAATAAGCAAAATTTTACATATTTATTGGTAACAATCATTGGCATTTTTCAAAATTAAAACACACATTTATGTGTAGGTATTTGCTCGACGATTTCAGGCAAATATTCCCTTCAGCAAATTCAAAGCTAGCGCAGAACTCGCCCATAAAGCGACAAGTTTGGTTCTTCATCTATCCTAATGAGTTGCTTTCAACTGTCTTTTTTAAATCGTTGAAGTCCTACTAATAATGGAAATTGCTACACTCTGCAAAAGTCTAAAACACTATCCTAACTCTCTCTAATATGGAAAGTTCTGTGGTAGTTTAAAAATTAATACAGAGTTGTAATTATTATAAGAGAAAAAATAAAAATCAAAAAATAATTATTATTGAAAGAAACATATTTTAAAAGTCTTTCCATAATAGTTATTTCTGAGATATTTTTTTTAAGTCTTTTTGTAATTATTATAAATGAGAAATTTTGTTTTATACCTTTAAAGTCTTTTATATTGAGAAAAATTTGAAAAAAACTCTTTGAGTAATTATTATCCGTAACAAATTGTTTTTTAAGTCTTCAAGGACTTTTTCATTGAGACGAATTTCAAAAATATCTTTAAGTAATTATTTTGAGTAACAAATTTATTTTTTATATCTTCGATAAAAATCTTTCATACAATTTCAAATTGGAAATTTGCTTGAATTTTGAAGTATTTATATGAAAGTTATTTTTATTTTATACTTATATGAAAGTTATTGAAAATTTTCTGAGACTTTTTTGAACTTTGTCTCAATGAAAAAGTCTTTGAAGATATAAAAAACAATTTGTTACTGATAATAATTACGCAAAGACTTTTTTCAAATTTGTCTCAATATAAAAGTCTTTGAAGACTTAAAAAATATATATTTGAAATAACTATTATGGAAAGATTTTTAAAATATAATTTTCTGAATAATAATTATAGAAGGTTTTTATCATTTTCAGCAGTAAAGAAATATTATCAAATGACTTTTATGAATCTGAAGAAAATTTGTAAGACTTTTTTGTAATTTCAAAATGAAATAATAATTATTCTACATCTCTGTATTAATAGTTCGTAGATAGTTTTAACCATAAAACGTTTTTTTTTTGTACTTTTATTTAAGTTTATAAAATTTCCCTTTTTGGGAAATTTTTTGTATTTAACAAAATTGCGCCAAATAAATATTTTGACTCACTGAAGTTTAAGGGAAAATATTTTATGGCATTTATAAAATATTCCCCTTTTTAGGAAATTTTGAAGAATAGTATACTTGTGTGAAATTTACTCAAGAAAATTTTGTTTTCCTTTTTTTTTCTATTTTATAAATTTTCCCTTTTGGGAAATTTTTTATATTTTGTAAAATTGCTCTAAATTGCGTTAAATTAATCATTTTGACACTGAAGTTTAAGAGAAACCGTTTTATTACATTTTCTAAAATAACCATTGCATTTTTTTTTTAATTTCCCTTTTGCATGAAATTTACTCAGGAAGGTTTTTTGTACTTGTTTTCAATTTTATAAAATTTCCCTTATTGGGAAATTTTTTGTAATCAGTAAAATTGCGCTTAATTAATCATTTTGACTCACTGAAGTTTAAAAGAAACTATTTTATTACATTTTTAAAAAATTTCGCTTTTTGGGAAGATTTGAAAATTATCAAAATAGTTTGAAATTTACTCAGGAAAGTTTAAGAGAAACGATTTTATTTAATTTTAAAAAATTTTTTTTTGGGAAATTTCACTTTGAAGTAATTTTTTTCAATTTAAACACTAGTTTTAGTTAGCTTTAGAAAAATTTCCCTTTTATGGGAAATTTTGAAAATTAGTATAATTGTGTGAAATTTGCCATATTTGTACCAGCTACCCCACTCTATAACACTTTAGAACCAGTTCTGTCCCAATTATGAACTCGCTGGTGCGAGACTATCGCTTTACGTGATGCAGGTTTTCTTTAATTTTCTGTTTTTTTTTGCATAGACAAATGTTAACAAATATCTTACTTTGATAGCTATGTAAATATGAAATTTTTCATAATAAATCACACTGCCTTTTCGGAAATTAAAAAACCACATATATATGTACGTACGTATATTTCAAAATTTGCTGTCATCTTGCGCCGCCGCGCCGGTGCCGGCCAAAAAGGCAACACACATTCCTTTGCATACGCCTTGTATGTACACAGGCAAACAGAGAAATGTTTGTCAACAAAATAAATAACTCAATGCGAAAATATCTTTGTATGTTTAACTGTTAAGGCTTGTAACTGTGAATGGCCAATGGCTCTAGTCAGAGTAAAAGCCCGTCTCCACACAACTTGATTCACCAGAGAAACATGTAGCAAAACATCTCGCTCAATAACCCGTCTCCACGTGGCCAATCGTGATTCAGTTTGACATTTCTCTTTCTTGTTCCCCTTAAATGTTTGTATGTTTGCTTATTTTTGCGTCTTTGTTTTGGCCTGTGTGAGATTTCGATAAATTTTCGATAAAAATTAGAGAAGACATCGATATCATCGAGGTTGGCAAGATGATTCAGAATGAAACAGTGTTTCAATCTTCACTCGCTCTCAGAAATTTGTATGGAAATTGGCGAGTTTCGGCACACGTTCTGTGGAGACATGGTATAAAGGCAATACTTTTGTGAATGGCTTGTATACAGACGTCGGCAGAGAGTCCTTATAAATAAAAAAAAAAAAAGACATGAATTGTTACGCTTCGTTTGGCCGTGTGCCAATTTTCTTCTTCTTTTTTGGTTATTTCGAAATACTTTGCAAAAACTTATGCAAATTAATTTCCAGCGCAACTTGTTAGCCAGTTATTTCATAGATATCGCATAGAGTGCGTTGTTGCTGCAAGTGGATGCACACAATTTTCTGCTTTCCACACACCTTCACAAACAATTTGGTACAATTTAATTATATTCAAGCGTTCAACAAGCGGTTGGTTAGTTGATTGCTTTCTTCAAATTTTAGTATGTTGTTGCTTTTTTGGAGTTTTTTGCTTTTTTGCCTTTTTTATACTCAGCTGTACTAGTACACAGAGTATTATAGTTTTAATCACATAACGGTGGATTGTAACAGAATGAAATAATCGAGATAGATACAGACTTATATATATCAAAATGATCAGGGTGAAAAGAGAAATCGATTGAGTCATGTCCGTCCGTCCGTCCGTCCGTCCGTCCGTCCGTCTGTCCGTCCGTCCGTCCGTCTGTCCGTCCGTCCGTCTGTCCGTCCGTCTGTAAACACTCTAACTCGCGCAAAAATTGAGATATTTTGATGAAATTTGAAATGCAAGTTGGTATCGAGACTGGGACGGTTGGTATTGAAAATGGGCGAAATCGGACCATGACCACGCCCACTTTTCCTATATAGAAATAATCGGAAATTTGATATCTCAGTCACTAATATAGCTGGAGCGATGAAATTTTACCCACGTGTTGAGCTCAGGCGCCTAGGAAGAAATTTGATGAAATTTTGGAAAATGGGCGGTGCCACGCCCACTTATTAAGGGTCAAACCTTGAAAGTTTTATATGTCATAACTCAGAAACCATTGAAGATATATCGACAAAATTTGGTACGCGTGATTTACTTACTTAGGCATACGTTTGGACGGAAAATAGTTAAAATCGGTTGACGGCCACGCCCACTTTTATATATGTATATTACAAAGTGACCTAATAAAAACATTTTAAGCGATATCTCTGTCAAATATAAAGATCTATCATTGAAATTTTGTCGCGTGAGTCCAACTGCGAACATAAAACGAAAAACACAAAAATTTTGGGAAAATGGGCGTGGCACCGCCTCTTTTTAGAAGCAGGAATATACGAGATTTCTGAGCCCATAACTCGACAAGTAAATGAGATATTATGACGAAACTTTGTGTGTACACTTTTATTACTTGTGGCAATACATGTTCAAAATTTTAGCAAAATCGGTTGACGACCACGCCCACTTTTATATATGGGAACTATAAAGGGGCCTAATAAAAACATTTTAAGCGATATCTTTGTCAAATATAAAGATAATTCATTGAAATTTTGTGGCATGACTTCCACAATAGACCGGAAACAACAAATAGAAAAATTTTGGAAAATGGGCGTGGCACCGCCTCTTTTTACACAAAGGGATATACGAGATTTCTTAGCCTATAACTCGACAAATAATTGAGATATTATGACGAAACTTGGTTTGTACACTTTTATAACTTATGTTAATAGCCACGCAAAAATTTATTGAAATCGGTTTATGACCACGCCTACTTTTTAAGAAAGATATTTCTGGAACACCCTTTGGGAATTTGTAACGTGACATCTTTGTAACTAGAAGTCATAAAGGAATGAAATTTTGCACAAAGTATAATATTGATATGCTTAGTTGGATGACTGATAAAAATTTAGAAAATGGGCGTGACTGCGCCCACTTTATGCAGCACTCGCTTTATATTAAGTGCACCGTGTTTCCATCAAACGCAAACAAACAATGAAAGCATACAGCTGAGTATATAATGTTCGATTCCACTCGAACTTAGGCTTCCTTACTTGTTTGTTGTATATTTAGGGACCTGAACGGTTTGATAACCACTGGAACCATTTAAGTAACAATTTCAATGAAATGTGCTAAGGAGCAAAGCCTCAAACTTGAGATTTCCTTTTTAAGCGCTTTCGTTGCACTACTATGCTGCACATCTAAAAATATTATCTAACCAAACCATGTACCGCCGCTTCAAATTAATTATTAAATATGTTTAAAATTATGTGATAACAGCCAAGGAAATATCACAAGTTTACTGCAGCTGAAATCTCACCAGAGCACACCACTGCAACGCACTGCCGCAAAACACAGCTGCACTATAATGACTAATAATTTTAAATGCCGCTGCGAACCTAATTTGTAAATGAGTAAGCTGAAAATGCAAATGGTAATTAGCTTAAGATTTGTCTACACCAAATTTGTAATGGCACACAAAGTTGGGGTGTGTGTAGGGTGACAATGCACACGGCGATGATAAACGAAATTCTGTGCTGCTGTCAGCAGGAGAAAATTGTTTTGTAGATATAAAATCCGCGCACACAAGCAAAGGGATTTAGTTTTACCCTAAAGCAGCAGCAGCAGCAGCAATAGCTGTCGCAAAATCCCTTCGCATTTATTTTTTGCAAAATGACTTGCAGAAGCGCATTCGGATTAGATAAAAATGAGCAAGCAAAATATGCAGGAATTGCTGGAAAGTACACGCAGAGATACAAAACTTGCCAAAAGTATAAAAATTAGTCCTAAATTACACTCAAAAATAAGAAAACAAAAAATGAGCACTTTCTGCAACTGACGATACTAAAGTTGTTAATTTATACAAGTAGTTTATGTGAAAAGTCGCTGAAGAAGAGGAAGAGTTTGTTAAAATTTCACGCATAGAGCAAATTAAATAGGTCCAAATGCGTAGGATATTTGAGTGAAATTTTAAATTTAAAATACTCCCTTCCTTCGAGGTTCAGCAGCGTTAGCAGAGACTCATTTTTGCGTCTTCACAATTGCTTTGATACGATACGATTTGCTATAGGTTTTAAAGTAGATATTCTTTTTTTTTGCAATGATTACTACTATCATTTATTTACATGTATTTACATGATTCACATACATACTCGTACGCACAGTTGTCGGAAGTTTTGTTGTCATTGTAGTTTTATTAGCTAATTTAATGGGTGACTTTGTGGCGCCAACTACTCAATAGCAATACAGATAATGAGCCATGGATAATGGGGCCGCAGAGAAAATCTATGTTCCTTTGTATGTCTTCTATGAACGTTCAAGACGCTTATAATTTCCTATACATACTCTTTTCTCCAATTTCAATAATTTTTAGCTCCAAAATGCCTATATGAAATATTTATCTTTGGTATATAAAAATGGCCATTCAAATTTAGATATACAAGTATGTATTTTCAATGAGGCAATAACATGTTTTGACACATGTCGTTTTCGATTCGCCATCACACAAGCGAGGTCGGATCGAACAAAAATGTTTGAACCCATAATGAGTAGTAGCCATACTCGCTAACTGGTCGATAAAAATTTCCCTCTGCTCGCTAGCATTCACATATAAATTTGACAGAAGGAAATTTATAGCCAGCAGAGAAATTGTGAATCGAAAGCGGCTAGAATTTCAATGGAAATGCATTTGTTTAAGTTTTTATAGTTTTTTATACTTTGGGATAAGCGGAAAAATCCAAGCAACTCATGCATCTATGATAGAAGTTATAGCTAAATATTTTGAAGAAAACGACTTTCTTCATCATCAGCTTCTCTTCGGGAGCACCAAACAGGCTTCGAACCTAGCCTCCAACCTTAAATTTGTTTTAGTTAACTGCAATATATATTTTCTTTTTCTTTTTTTATTTTGGCCTTAAAAAATTTATACGAAATGTTAAAAAACTAAAAAATAATGCAAGAGTATTTCTGGCATCAAAAAAGAAAGAAACTTTTGATAGCTCCCTGCTATGCCACTTTCATACATCACAGTTGGCTGTCCGCTGCGAAATTCCAGTGGCTTCAAAATTTTTTAACTGTTACCCGACTACAGGCTACTAGCCCTAATTTTTTATTTGTACCCTTTACTCACATCATTTTCCATGCTTTTTCTCTTTTCCCAAAGAAATTGTTCATTGTTTTATTTCAATTAATTTCCTTTTTTTCTCCTGTTCAATCACCTTAATCAATTTTTCCCTGTGCTTCTCCTTAATCAATATATCCCTGCGCTTCTCTACTTCACAGGCACTTTAAATAAATAAGCAATTAATAATACTACTTTTGTATAGCAAGTAAAATCTCTGTGGTATTCAAACACTTTATTTATTACACTTTGCTGCAAAGCACTACTGTCCAGAGAGCATTTAACAAACATATTTTTCATTCACTTGTCTTTGCTGATTAAAATGCCTACTTATTAGAACAAAGAAATCAAAACAAATCACTTTTAAGTTTTGTGTAGGTGTAGAAAAAGCTTTTATTTTGCACGCTTTTCAATTTTCTCAAAAACTTTTAATTTTCGAATTTTACTGTTTTGTATGTAAGTAAGTGCCTTAAGCAGCTGCTAATGATTTTCCACACAGTTCATTGCTGCGACACGAGCATTTGCTGGGACAATTATTGACACCCACTTAAGTGGTGGTGAATGGCTCTTAAGGCGCATTTTACGTGGGCAGCGTATAAAGAGTCTTACAAAAACGATTATTTAATTTGCAAAAAGAAAATGGATGACTTTGATGAAATATTTGTAAGTATCTTCAATTTAATTTGATAAAGAGTTTTTAGTGCTTAGCACGAAATTTTTATTTTAATTCAATTTTTAATTGTTGGGGTAAGTGGAAAAAAATTCAACAACTATTTACAGCGAAGGTTGAGTGTATAGCTATTTCACGAAAAACCACCGGGCATCCACTTCCGAAAAGAGTGCTGATGATCGAAAATGGTTTTTCGTGAAATAGCTATACACTCAACCTTCGCTGTAAATAGTTGTTGAATTTTTTTCCACTTACCCCAACAATTAATTTGATAAAGTTAAAATTAAAATTATTTTTTTTTAGAATTAATTGGCTCGCGGACGAAGCACACAAACGAAAGAAATGCAAAGCTGAAGTGATATTATTTTGCAGTGAAAAATTAAGAAAGCATTTAAGATGAGAAGAAGTGAAATAGCAGTGATAGCAGTTAAACCACTCTTAGAAAGTGAACAATTTATTCAGCTAAAGTAGATTATAAAAAAAAATTATTGAAATTTCCAAATTTTTGTAGTTTTTAAAATTCTTGTAGTTCTAAAAACTCTTATAGTTTTCAAAACTCTTGTAGTTTTAAAAATTTTTGTAGTTTTCAAAATTATTGTTGTTTTAAAAATTAATGTAGTTTTCAAAATTTTGGTAGTTTTCAAAATTCTTATAATTTTCAAAATTATTATTGTCTTGAAAATTCTTGTAGTTTTCAAAATTACTGTAGTTTCCAAGCTTCTCGTAGTTTTGAAAATTACTTTAGTTCTTTAAGTTCCTGCAGTTTTTCAACTAATTTCAGTTTTTAAAATTCTTGTACTTTTCAAAATTATTGTAGTTTTCAAGATTTTTGTAGTTCTAAAATTTTGTTAGTTTTTTAATAATTACTTCATTTGTGAGCTCTCATGACCAATTTTTCTTTTCTTTTTATAGGGAAAATTTGGTGTGAGAAACTAATATTTTTGGTAGGTTATAGATCTATTTCTGAGGCCACTACATCTATTTAGCTTTTTATGTTCTTGCAATTTTTTCAAATTATTGCAGTTTTAGAAATTATTGTAGTTTTTATACTCAGCTGTACTAGTACACAGAGTATTATAGTTTTGATTTCCTAACGGTGGATTGTAACAGAATGAAATAATCGAGATAGATATAGACTTATATATATCAAAATGATCAGGGTGAAAAGAGAAATCGATTGAGCCATGTCCGTCCGTCTGTCCGTCTGTCCGTCTGTCCGTCTGTGAGCACGATAACTCGCGCAAAAATTGAGATATTTTGATGAAATTTGAAATGTGAGTTGGTATCAAGACACGAACGGATGGTATTGAAAATGGGCGAAATCGGACCATGACCACGCCCACCTCCCCTATATAGTAAAAATCGGAAATTTTGTATCTCAGTCACTAATAGAGCCAGAATGATAAAATTTCACACACGTATTGAGCTCAGGCCCTTATGAAGAAATATGGTGAAATTTTGGAAAATGGGCGGTGCCACGCCCACTTATTAAGGGGCAAACATTGAAAGTTTTATGGGTCATAACTCAGAAACCGCTGAAGATATATCGATGAATTTTGGTAGGCGTGATATACTTGCTTAGGCAAATGTTTTGACGAAAAATTTCCAAAATCGGTTGACGACCACGCCCACTTTTATATATGGGTCTTATAAAGTGACCTAATAAAAACATTTTAAGCGATATCTCTGTCAAATATAAAGATATATCATTGAAATTTTGTGGAAGGTGTTCAACTATGGACATATAGCAAAAAATACAAAAATTTTGGAAAATGGGCTTGGCACCGCCTCCTTTTAGAAGCAGGAATATACGAGATTTCTGAGCCCATAACTCGACAAATAATCGATATATTATTACGAAACTTGGTGTATATACTTTCACTACTTGTAGTAATACATGTTCAAAATTTTAGCGAAATCAGTTGACGACCACGCCCACTTTTATATATGGGTATTATAAAGTGGCCTAATAAAAACATTTTAAGCGATATATTTGTCAAATATAAAGATATATCACTGAAATTTTATGGCAGGAGTTCTACAATAGATCGGAAACAAAAAATAGAAAAATTTCGGAAAATGGGCGTGGCATCGCCTCTTTTCAGACAAAGGAATCAACGAGATTTCGGAGCCCATAACTCGACAAATAATTGAGATATTATGACGAAACTTGGTTTATACACTTTTATAACTTGTGTTAATAGACACGCAAAAATTTATTGAAATCGGTTTATGACCACGCCTACTTTTTAACAAAGATATTTTTGGAACACCCTTTGGGAATTTGTAACGTGACATCTTTGTAACTCATAAAGGGATGAAATTTTGCACAAAGAATAATATTCATAAGCTTAGTTGGATGACTGATAAAAATTTAGAAAATGGGCGTGGCTACGCCCACTTTATGCAGCACACGCTTTATATAAATTACACCGTGTTTACATCAAACGCAAACAAACAATGAAAGCCAACAGCTGAGTATCTAATGTTCGATTCCACTCGAACTTAGGCTTCCCTACTTGTTAAAATTCTTGTTGTGTTTAAAATTCTTGTAATATTTAAAGTTCAGTTTCTCAAATTATTGTAATTTCAAAAATTTTTCGTTTTAAATTTTTTTTCTTTTTAAAATTCTTGTAGTTTTACGAATTCTTGCAGTTTTCAAAAAGTCTTGTTTTTTTATTCCTGCAGTTTAAATTCTTGTTAAAGTTCTTCAAGTTTTTCAAATTATTGCAGTTTCTAAAATTTTTTTACATTTAAAAATGCTTGCAATTTTTCCAAATTCTTGTAATTTCTAAAATTCTCGTAGCTTTTTAGATTCTAGTAGTTTTTCGAATTCTTTTAGTTCTTAAAATTCTTGGTTTTAAAAATTATTGCATTTTTTGAAATAATTGCAGTTTTTGAAATTCATGCAGTTTTTTTTCAAATTCTTGTACTTTTTCAATTCTTAACAAATAATTTTCTAAAACACTAACCCTCTAGCGATGACATAAATGTTATTTGACTTGGAATCCCCAAAAAAGTGTGTATGTATTTAGATCCGATTTAAATTTTAGTCCATTTCTCCATTTTTCTAAATAGTACCTAGTAGAACATTGAAAAGTTCGCAAATTTTGATTCGGAAATTATTTAGCTGGGCATGTTAAAGCATTTTTTGCGTCACTCGGTATCGAATGATGAAACTGAAATTGTCGCGCTGTGAATATGTATGTACATATATGTAACTACTTTGCACATATTCACTCATTTGCAACGCCATGGCGTATACGCCACGTCGACTTGAATTTATAGCAGCACATTTACAAAATGTTGTTTGTTTGTAAATCAGCACATTTACTTACTACTAACTTTATGTGCATACACATCAAGCATGCGCACAAGCATGCATATACATCAAGCAGCAATATATTGTTGTTATCGCAAACAATTGTGTACCCTTTAACCTCTACTCCTACCACACTTGTGGACACATGTAACGATTTCTAAGCAACTCTTGCTTTCCATAAACATATCTACTTATGTTAGCACACATACTTGCATGCACTTATACATATGTTTGTATGTGTGTTGTTGTGTATTATAGTTGTTTGCTTGTTGCGATTCAATATCACGCATCGCTCATCAATCAATCACTTACTTACACTCAGCAACAAACAATAAAACTTATACGAGTGGATACAATGTATGCGTGTAAAAACATGTACATACGTACGTGGATTTGTAATCTAGCGGCTAGAGGTGGGAAACTATCGATAGTGCCACCATCGTTAGTTTTTGATAGTTTTAAACAATTTATTGATAGTCTTCGATAGTCTTCAAAAAAATAAACCATCGATAGTACTATCGATAGAACTGTCGTCGAAATTCAAGAAAACATCAAAATCTGAATCTCTTACATTCAGTCCAGTATATTTTAGTACACGGAAGTGAAAGTTTGAAGTCGAAACAAAAAAAAAATCTTCAAAGCCTTCTATTATGTCGTTTCTATTATTTTGTACATAGCCGAATATAGAATCTGAGATAGTAATGTGCAACATAGAGATGTAAAAGTTGTAATACTATCGATAGTACACGTTAATATCGATAGTTTTTGATAGTTTTGAAAAAGCCATCGATGGTCTTCGATAGTGTTCAAAAAAATAAAATATCGATACTATCGGTAGTGCCATCGATAGTTTCCCACCTCTACTAGCGACACAAGTGCCCTTTTGCTGCAGTTAGTTGCAGTTGGCAATGCGCTGATGAAGTGCTTACATACAAAAGCAAACCGTAAACATTGAAACTCAATCGTGCGATCGATCGATCAGTTAAGTATTTTATAGTAAGCGCTTGTTGAACGTGATTTGATTATATTGCAAAGTTGATACGTGGTCAGAAAGGCTGGTACTACATATTTATATCTAACACTTAACCCTACTGATTAATATACGTTGCAAATTGCTATTACAAATTCAAATTTCGAAGGATTAGATGTATGTATATTTAATTCAGTTATGTTTATATTTCCTCTTGAATCAAACAGACGACCAATTTTTCAACATTTAACTAATAAAAAAAAAATAAAAAATCGAATAAAAAGATAACTACAGGTGTCATCATAAAGCACACACATTACAGCCATTACAAGTGGCCATTAGTCAATGTCAACGCCCGCACATAGATAGTATGTACATTAGATAAGGTCGAAAAAAAATGTTGTAAAAGTCCGCCCTAAATTTGAAGCTTATGTTGAGAGGATTAAAGGTCACAAAAAAAATTTTCTTTTGACCCCGCGAAATACCGCAGAAATTGTTTTTTTCTTGTAACTTTGTTATTTATCATCCGATTTTTAAAATTGATACATCATTGGTTTCGTATTTTGAAGCTCTACACTTCCTTCTAATGTCCTTTTGAGCTCTGAAGTCGTTTTCACATAGTTGGGTCAGCTAACTTATTTGTATGTCCATGAATTATCATCTTTGTATTGCCAAGTGAAAGTGCTTCACAATTCATGACAATGTTGCCTCGAAACGGTTTTACTAAATTAATAAACAAAGAAGTTACGTCACGACGAATATTTAACGTAGCTATTATTTAACTAATTTTTTTTAAGCAATTTAGTATACTATGTAAAGTTGTAAAAGTCCGACTCTAAATTTGAAGCTTATATTGAGGGGATTAAAGAACAAATTTTTATTTTTTTTCTGATCCCGCGAAATACCGCCGAAATAGTTTTTTTATTGTGACTTTGTTATTTGACTTCAGAGTTCAAAAGGACATTAGATATAGAGCTTCGAAATACGAAAATAATGACGTATTAATTTTAAAAATCGGATGTTAAATAACAAAGTTACAAGAAAAAAACCATTTCGGCGGGATTTCGCGGGATCAGAAAAAAAATTTTTTTTTGTCCCTTAATCCTCTCAATATAAGCTTCAAATTTAGTGGTGGACTTTCACAACCTTTTTTTCGTATGGGGACCAACCCTATCTCGACGGCTGAGAATAAGATCGCCCTATTTCAAAAATTGTTTCAAAAACGCCCTATTTGAAAAATTGTTTCAATAACGTCCTATTTCAGATTTTGCTCCAAGAACGCCCTATTTGAAAAATTGTTTCAATAACGTCCTATTTCAGATTTTGCTTCAAAAACGCCCTATTTCAGAGAAAATACCATATATATTTCTCTGAAATAGGGCGTTTTTGAATAGTTGTATGAAATAGGACGTTATTGAAACAAATTTTCAAATAGGGCGTTCTTGAAGCAAAATCTGAAATAGGACGTTATTCAAACAATTTTTGGAATAGAGCGTTTTTGAAACAATTTTTGAAATAGGGCGATCTTATTCTCAGCCGTCGATCTAATGTGCATATATGTATGTATTTTTAACACAAAAACTGATTCGTCACACGCTGATCAACATTATTGGTTTGCTGCGATGTTGCAATGGAACATTGTTGAAAAAGCGCTTACTTACTACATACACACATGCTTGCGAAAATCGGCAACATTTGCACAACGAAAAGAGAAAGTCAAAAGTAATAAAGCAATGGCGACGAGCATCGAAAAACGCCCACAGTTATACACAAACATGTCGTAGACGCAAATTTAGTTGGCGTGTCATGTCAACATCCTTCATGGCATTTGCTGACTGAAACAAGCGGCGCAGTGTAAAAATAGTCCACAAATTCAGACAATACTAAGTGCCATTGACCTACGTTAATTTTGGCATATAAGTACATATTTATATGTGTATGTATGTATGTGTGTTTTTGTTTTGGTTTAGTATCGAAATTTGAGAAAAGTTATTCTTTGACAAACTTGATGTTAACCAAAGGCAATGAGCTGCTGACATGCACATTGGCTACATGCTATAAACCAAAAACTACATGCCAAATGCCAAATGCCATATGCCACATGCCGCATACCGAATGTCTGTCTTAGAGTGTTACATGCCATTTATGTTGCAAGTTTTAGCTAAGAACTTACTTGTCTGACTGAGCCGCCCACCACCAGACAACTGCCACAGCAACATTCTTACAGCATAAATAGTTATGAGAAGAGCAATTTAATGCAAATACTCGTATGTAATTATATATGTGTATAAATGTCTAAAAATAATACAATAATGCATATCTACATTCATATCAATCTAGTTATACTCGTATGTATATCCAATCACACACTTGTTTGCTTTCAACTTTGTTATCACGTAACATTTGCCAAATTGGCGTAAATAAAATACATTGCTAATAATAATTGTAGCGCAGTCTAACTTTTTACAAACAAAACAAATCAATTTTTGCAAAATTTTATGTATCGTGACTAACAGGCAGAAAGAAAAAGTAGAAGAAGCCAAAATGGGTCAGTTGGAATGTGTCAGTTTGGCTTAGTTAAGCAGACATTTACGGCAAATTGTTGTTTGGTTGTTGTTTTTTGCGTCTGTGAAAAGAACAAAAGGGAATAGAAGCTGGGGAAAATGAAATGATTGTGTCTTTTGCAACATGTGATATTTCATTGTGCTCTCAATATACATGTGTACATACATACATTGATATTCTTTATAGGACAAAACTATTGTGGTCTAATTATAGGAAAGAAATTTTGTAATTACCGCAATTTCGACAATTTAGTATTGCCTGTTATCAAACAAAAACTGTGCTTAAATGAATGACCTCAAATCATGTTGAATTTTATTGTTCGATTTAAGATTTTTTTAATTTTATTATATTGTTCCACAATTTGTTGTCATTTGTTGGAGGCTAAATGATGCCAACTGGAAATGAAATAGAGAATGGTGCACTTTTATAGTAAATCTGTGCACTTATTTGTGTTTTTTTTAACAGATTCTTGTAGTTTTAAAAGTCTTGTATTTTGAAAATGTCTTGTAGTTGTAAACATTCTTGCAGTTTTTCAAAATTCTTTTAGTTTTCAAAATTCTTTTAGTTTTTAAAAATTCTTGTAGTTGTAAAGGAGTTTTTAAATTCTGGTAGTTTTAAAAATTATTGCATTTTTTCAAAATTCTTCAAAATCCTATTAATAGTAAAAACGTTTGTTGTTTTGTTAAAACTTTTGGTGTTTGTAAAATTTTATAAAATTATTGCAGTTTTAAAAATTCTTGGTTTTTAAAAAATTTTAGTTTTAAGTTGTAGTTTCTTTAAATTCTTGTAGTGTGAAAAATTCTTAGTTTTTAAAATTTTTTAATTTTTTTAAATTGTATTTTTCAAAATTTTTCAAAATCCTAATAGTTGTTAAAAAGCTTTGGTGTTTTGATTTGTAAAATTTAATGTAGTTTTTAATTATTATAGTTTTAAAAATGCGTAGTTTTTAAAATTAATGAAGTTTTAAAAATGCGTACTTTTTAAGATCATTGCAGTTTTAGTATTGCTTAGCTTCTAAAAATTTTTAGTTGTTTATATTGTAGTTTTTCAAAGTTCTTGTCATTGTAAAAATTCTAGCAATTTTGTTAAATTCTTGTAGTTTTAAAACTTCTTAAATTTTTCAAAATTCTTCTAGTTCTTAAAATTTTTGTACTTTTTAAAAATTCTTGCAGTTTTTCAAAATTCTTGTAGTTGTAAAAACCGTTCTAGTTTTTCAAAATTCGTGCAATTTTAAAATTTTTGTATACCTATTTTAAAATTATTCGTTTTTTAAATTTCCGCAATTTTTAAAATTCTTGCAGTTTTAGAATTCTAGCAATTGTACAGTTCTTGTAGTTTTAAAATTATTGCAATTTTTAAATTCTGCCAATTGTTAAAACTTATAGTTAGAAAATTGCTTGGATTTTAAAATTGTTGCAGTTTCTAAGATTTCTGTAGTTTTTGAAATTCCTGCAGTTGTAAATTCTTGTAGTTTTAAAAATTATAGAAATTTTTTAAATTCTGACAATTGTTACTCTTATAGTTAAAAAAAATGCTTGAAATTCTGTAGTTTTTGAAATTCCTGCAGTTGTAAATTCTAGTAGTTTTAAAAATTATTGTAGTTGATAAATTTTTTGTAGTTTCCAAAATTCTTGCAGTTTTTAAAATTCGTGTAATTTTAGAAATACTTGTAGTTTTAAAAATTCTTAACGAACAATTTTCTGGAACTCATTAGCCCTCTAACGACCGATTGAATTTTATTTTGCTTGACCTCCCTCCAAAAAATATCAACATGAGCGCTAAACCCTTTCAATACTTTTGCATTCTCAAACCAAAACTTTACCACGTTAAATTTGTAAATTTCTGACTAGTGATTTTTAGAGTAAATGGAAAAAGGCGCTTTAATTAATAGTGAACCTAAATAATAAATAATAATATATTAGTCCATTAGCTCCTACTTGAGGCGTTACTTTTGACTCGTTTTATGGAGAAACCGAAAAATATATTTTGGCAGGTCGTTAAAGGCTTAAAATATTGTAGAAAATTGTTCGGCGAAAAAATTGACTAGGAGAATGCTCAGACTAACTTTTTTTATATAAATATAATATTATATTTATATTTATTATATTTTTTTAAAATATCCTAAAAATCACAAGAGGCGTAAAAGTAAAATGACGACGCCTTGAAATATGCAACTAATTTTATACTGCGTTTTTTTATTTTTATTTTATTTATTTATTTTTTTATGTATTTTGTTTCGAAATGCAAGCTTAGGGTCTTAGGGATTTCTATATCCACTTTTGGTCTTCCTGTACGCTCTTCAATGTTAAGTACATATGCATATGTTCCTCGTCACACCAACCCCAAGAGACATACATAGAGAATGCACTCCAGGGCGTATCAGCAACATTTTTCAGTAGTAAAACTTTGCAAGCAAAAAATTGCCTCTCTTTCTAAATTGGCTACAGTCAACGAAAAGCCAAAAAAACAACGTTCAGCTACGTTTTCGATTTGACAATAAACTCTGGAAGAAGTAAATGCAAATGGAAATGCAAGTCATGCATGAGCAAATATGCTGGAAGTCGATTGTCATATCAGACTACAACACGTATGTAACTACAACAAGAAATGCTTTATATTAAATGCACAAAACCAAGTAGATGAGTCACATATTAATATAAAAGCTATTATTTTCTCATGGATGTCATGGATGCGTGTCATTTCATGAATATTTGCATTTAAATAGTGAGCATTAATGCTTTGAAAACATATGCGAAATGCAATGCGGTTTTTTGACGACTAAATGATCTGATAAAAAAACCGCATCTTTAATGTTTGCGCATTTGTAGAACTCACTGCGTGGTTACGAGTATATGTATTCATAAGCACATAAATTTGTATTCACATTCTCATCAAATTCTCTGCACACACTCATTTTTTGCACTTGGCATTGTATTTAGTCTGCCGCTTGTCTTGCTGCTGTTGCTCCTACTCGATTACACAACAAAAACGGAAATAATAGTAATGTATAATAATGCAGGGGAAAGGAGCACTCACAAATAAGTACACATGTGTTCAGAGCAACTTTTAATGGTAAGCAAATAACAGCAAATTATATATGCAACTCTGTTCAAACACACACGCATACCCAGACAAAAATAAACTCTTGATGAGTTTTACTTGTGTTGCATAGACAATGAGAAGCAAAACACTTTGTTGTTGCAAATGATGTTGTGGTTGTTACATGTAAAAAAGAGCAAAAGTCAATGGAAAGATGTGTACGGATATATATATATATGAAAAGGTACATGTACATGTACATATGTATGTATAAGTAGTAGTAACAGCAAAATAGACAAAGGCAACAACAAGCAAATTCGTGTGGTTTTATGCGAAATGAGCTTGGTAATTTGTGTATAATAATATTATAACACACGCATACATTTACCTACACATGCGTATGTTTCTCTCAAATGGAAATTTGTTACAATAAAAATAATAACCTTGTAGTTAAAGCTGAAACTAGTCAGCATACATTCTCTAATGCAGGGGCCCAAATTATACTGGGAATTTTTTTTGCTTATTCGACTCTATTTAGCCAGCAATTCTCAGATGTTTTATCAAACATGAAAACACTGACTTGTCAGCAAATTCGTATCTAAATTCCAACCATATTTAAGAAATTTAAATTCTTAAAAAATTTAATGCACAAACCCAATGGGTTTAATGAGATGCATAGGCAATTACATTTTCAATAATACACCGAAGTTATTAAGCGGAGAAACCACATACATCAATTTCTTTGTATTTTTTTTTTAATTTTAATTACCGCTCTGCAATGCAGCACCAAACCGCTGAAGCCACAGAGATTACCACAATGCATATTCTCTATTTTTTACATACATACATACATATTTACATAAAAGCTTGTGAAAAGCCAATTTTTTTTTATTTGCATCAAAATGGAGATATATGCACATACGAATATGCATATTAAATAAATATGTATGTACATTAGATAGAGTTGGTCCCCATACGAAAAAAAAAGTTTTAAAAGTCCGCCCCTAATTTTGAAGCTTATGTTGAGAGGGTTATTATCTTTGCCAGTTAAGTATAGTTGTACATCACCTGTGCATTCGACTTTAATTTTGCTATTATTCGCAACAACTACACCTTTGTTTGTCACACTTTTCTTATTCAGCATGTGTGCGTTGCTTTTCACCATGAGAACAACCGGAGTCCACATACCAGTCCTCGTTACTGGGATTATTCGCAAAAAAAGATGAAGCAAATAAAACTTGATTTTTTTGTGCATTTTGTTTAGATCTGTCGTCTTTCATTACTTTCTTACGGCAATTTTTGCTTATGTGCCCCAATTGTTTGCACGAATGGCAGCGAACTTTTGAGTAAGTTTTCGTTTTGGTGTGTAAAGCATTATCGACGCCTTGTTTGGTATCAAATTTAGCATTTTGCAATAGCAAATTTTTCACAGCGTCTACAGTAAGCGTTTTCTTTGAGTTTTCTACAGAAAGTACTAGTGCTTGGAACTCATTAGGTAATCCAGCTGGCATAAGCGATGCTGTTAACTCGTCGTCAATTTTTAAACCAGCGTTTCTGACTTTAAAGGCAGTCATAATCATTGAATTTATATACTCTTGCCTGGATTCACAATCCGATAACTTGAGCTGTACCAGCTGCTTCAGTAGATCAACTTTCCGCGTCAAACCTTTGTCTTCGTAGGCTTCCATCAGAGCATTCCATGCATCCTTTGCTGTGGTTTTATCGGCAAAGTGTCCAGAGTTGCTAGGTTCCACCAACATCGTAATTTAAGCCAATGCTTTTCATTGGCGTCACGATCAGCTTCTGTTGCTGTCGCAGGCAAACCGTTTTGGACCATCTTCCAGTGGCCCTTGATCACCAGATACGATTTTGCCTGACTTCTCCAGACATCAAAATTCTCGCGACCGCGAAGTCGCTCGATGGACATAGTAAATATGTTCGAAGTCATTTTACTTTCGAAATACAAACGAAAGAACAGCAATTAACTAAAAATGACTGACCAGAACTATTACTAACCGAATTTATTGTATGATCGCTTAAATAAACTTAGCGCGCAGTGGAAGCGTGCTGGGCCCATAACCTGTTAGAGTGGGCAAAGTGACATACAGATATATTTAAAAGACGTGTGTTTTGTTGACAATATATGATAGAAAGGGAAGAAACTTTATTAGCAGTGAACTTAGCTGTAGTTGGTAATGACATTTGTCAATATAGATATATAAGGGGTGTTTCACACGATCAAATATTTAAATTTTCTTTCAACAAGGGACACAAAAAAAAATTTTTTTTGATCCCGCGAAAAACCGCCGAAATCGTTTTTTTATTGCAACTTTGTTATTTTTCATCCGATTTTTTAAATTGATACGTCATTATTTTCATATTTTGCAGCTCTATATTTTCTTCTAATGTCCTTTTGCACTCTGAAGTCAAATAACAAAGTTACAATAAAAAAAAAACTATTTCGGCGGTATTTCGCGGGATCAGAAATAAAAAAAATTTTTTTCTTTAATCCTCTCAATATAAGCTTCAAATTTAGGGTCGGACTTTTACAACTTTACATACACTGAATTACTTAAAAAAATTAGATAAATAATTGCTACGTTAAATAACTTCTTTGTGACGTAACTTCTTTGTTTATTAATTTAGTAAAACCGTTTCAAGGCAACATTGTCATGAATTTTGAAGCACTTTCATTTGGCAATACAAAGAGGATAATTCATGGACATACAAATTAATTAGCTGACCCAACTATGTGAAAACGACTTCAGAGCTCAAAAGGACATTAGAAGGAAGTGTAGAGCTTCAAAATACGAAACCAATGACGTATCAATTTTAAAAATCGGATGATAAATAACAATGTTACAAAAAAAACAAAAATTTTTTTTGTGACCCTTAATCCTCTCAACATAAGCTTCAAATTTAGGGGCGGACTTTTACAACATTTTTTTTCGACCCTATCTAATGTACATGTGCTACACTCTTACACACGAGTCCAGGGCCGCCGTGAGAAAATCCGGGCCCGGGGTCAAAATAACTAAGGGCCCCCATACTAAATGAACAAATTCTCAAAATCAAAATTCAATGAATATGTAGTTACGAACTTTAATTTATCTATACATGGCCGCTGTGGTGCAGTGGGTAGAGTGCTCGCCTGCTATGCCAGGCTTCTGTTTTAGCCACTCAAAAAAAAAATGGACGTGTTTTTGTAGCGTCCGGAACGCAGTTTAAGTGGCTAAAACAGAGGCATTAAACTAAATTTCTGTCGCTAACATACTTTAATCATTAGCTGTGGCCTAAATCTTTCCTTTTATCATAAAACGATACAATATTTCGCGATATTTCTGCCTCAAAAGTTCAAAAAATCGTGCGAACATACCGTCCGAAACGCCCAGGATATACCCATATCGCTGTATAAGAATTTGCATCATACCGAATTTTTCTGTTGCAACAGAAAACGAATTCAAATTTATGCTGCAAAGTCGACGCCAAAAACCAACAATTCCTTAAGTGGGGTGCAGACACTTTAAGAGATTTATAAAATTTGTTGAAATTTAAAATGATTGCTATCTACGAAAGGTGATTAAAGGTGTTGTTCGTTTATTTTCTGTAAGCAAAAACTTGGATATCATTTTGAGATTCCCGGGCCCTCTAAGGCCCGGGCCCGGGGCAATTGACCCCCTCAGTCCCCCCCTCTCGTCGGGCCTGCACGAGTCACAGCGGCGGCGGTGGCAATACAATTAATGCGTCAAATGGCACATGCTGACAGCTGACAGCAATTTAAAATGGCTGCATCAGAGTAAAAAAAAATAAAACAGGAGTCACATAGGAGCTACATACATAAATACATACATAATTGCCATTATTCTGAATTCAGTTGGAAGTTTATCGTAACTTTTTCCCAAGAAATGCTCACTATTCTACATTTAAGAAAAAAATTAATTTAAAAGTCTTTATCTGCTTTCTGTGATGCGTTAAACTTAAAGTAAGCTTAACAAAGTCCAAAGCGAAATGCAAAGAACTTATGCAATAATAATTCATTCAACAAGCTTATACTTGTCACATAATTCATCCGCAGCAAAATGAAATTGTCGTATACACACAGTTAATACACAAAATCCTCTAATATAAGCTTAATATAAATCTTAGAATTTTTGAGTGCGTGTCTGCGTGATGTTAAAAAAGGCAACACTTGAAAAATTTGCGCACAAAAATGGCACAAAATCAAAAGATAACAAACCTACTTTTTTGTTTTTCATTTTATTTTGCCAGTCAAGCATTTAATATTTTCAGAGGCGAGCTGCGCAGCTAAGGCTTAAGTTGGCCTTGGGGTATTAGCAAACGTAAAAAATGCAAACAAAAGCCTGCTTCTGCTACAAATAGCGAATAAAGCTTCGTTTAAAATACATAAATAATGCCGCAAGCTCCTTTTACTCTTCCTTCTTCATTTCCTACTTTTTCCTCCGCCTCCCTTGCTCTATTTGCCTTACATTAAATAATAATTCTTGTTTTTCAACGCTAATTTCATGGATCAATAAAACAAAATAATCAATCTTCTGTTTTAGCAAAACGCAAGCGCTTACATACATACATACATTTCTACATATCGTCGTACAATGCGAAAACTAACATCAGATTTTTTGTGGCTGACGAAAAGTAAAAAGTTCAAGTTTTGGCCGACGAAAAGTAATAAAATCGAGTGTTGGCTGACGAAAAGTAATAAAATCCATTTTTGGCTGACGAAAAGTATCAATTTCGTTTAAACAACAACAATTTTAATGTAAAAACAGTATATAATTACTGATACTTTTCGTCAGCCAAAAGTCGATTTTATTACTTTTCGTCGGCCAAAAGTCAAATTTTCTACTTTTCGTACAGAATTTTTTTATTTATAGCTTTCGCCAGAAATTTTAAATATGTTAGTTTTCGTATGGTACGACGATATGTAGATGATATGAAGGAGCACCCAAACAAGAAGAAAACAAACTCCATGGGTATACACACAAAATACACAAGGATTGTCTTTATGAAGCATCCCAGTAAACATTAGGTTTGTTTAACAATTCGGAAGCGATTTCATTTCACTTTCAGCTTTCAGCTTTGATATTGAATGTGACAGTTACAATTCGTATCGAGAGAATTTAATTATTCTTCAGCCCAACTCACATTTTCGTTGTTGCCATAGTAACACGGTTCGCTATTTTTTCGAAGACACTTCCAAATGATAGTCGATTATGCATGTCGAACATTCGTCAAAATGTTTATTGGCTGCTCTTTTATGTAGTTAGCCTGCTGTTTCCACACAATAATAATAATTTATTGCTACATAATCGTAGGCAGTTTAACGTCTGCATTATTTATTTTCGTAATCAGTTTTGTTTGTCTGGTTTTTTGATGTGGTCAAATGATACGTGACCGGATTGCCACCATTTTCTTTGGTTATTTCTTTCTTAGACTATTATACGAGTACAATACACTCAGAGAAAAGTTGCGGGCTAAAAACAAGCTGTGTCGTACTTGAATTAAGAATTATATAAATTAAGGGAAAATAAATCAAATTTAAGTTTCCCCAATCTTGATTCAAGAAAGGTATTCTTGAAACAGAATAAAAATCTGAAAAAATCTTGGATTAAGAATAAAATTCTTAATTTGAGAATACTAGGGCACAATGTTTTCTAAAAACTACACATGCATGTATGTATGTAATTTTCGAATGTCGTTATTTTTTTATTTGTTTTGTGAAAATGGAAATTTTTTTTATTAAAAAAAAAACAATTTATATACATATGTACATATGTATGTACGTACAAAGCAAATGGGAGAAATTAAAATATTATAAATGCATACATATGTACATACATTCCATTGGACGAGTTCCAGAAAAAAGGCATCTTTAAACGAATCAGGATGGAACTCGTGAAGTATGTAGTATGTAAAAACGCTGCGGCTTTGGATTCGGAGCAGACACTTACCGATGACGAAAGCCCGAGAAAACTTCTAAATATATTAAAAGGGTGAGTTATCCGTTCGAGATATATACCCCATCGAGTTGAGTGGTTAGACCCATTTTTTTATAAATTTAGGTTATTTATTCACTAGGTTGCCTAAACGCAATTACCCGCGAGTAATTTTAATTAATTTGAAAAATGCATTTTTTGGGGAATTTCTTCTCTTATTTGTGCATCATATCTTTTATATACAGTTTCGATGTATATTCAATCCTTAAAACTATTTTATGCAACTAAATTCAAAAAATTTGTCCGTATTTTTACCTGAAAAAGTTACTCATACGCCTCGGCATACGAATGTTTTGTATGGCCCAGTTTACGCTCAGATCAAAATTAACGTGGTCAAATACACTTTTTAATATGTTTGCTATAGATTTGTAAACAGAGTATATAACCGACAATCGATGATAATTTAAATTTTTATAATTTTTATCTTTAGTTGCTCAAGATTATTAATCAAGCGTAATATTCAAAGCAGTGCTGCCCTCCCCAGCTCGTTTCGGAAATAACTCTGGGAAGCTGAATAGGTGATAGAAAATCTTGTATCACAATTAAATATTGGTAATAGTTATAATTATATTTGTAGTTATAGTTATAACGTTATTTAATATATAAAATATTTTTAGTTTTATAACATAACATGTACATATATGTCTATGTAAGTAATGACTTAATTAAGTAATGACTTAATTACATATATATTATGTATACAACCATATATATGTATGTAAATATCTAAAAATTTTTGAAAATAAAACACAATGCAAAACATTACCACTTTTATTTTTTATTTTTGTTAGGTGGGTTAAATAATTTCGAATTTGAATTTCGAAAAAGTGGAAAATCAAGAATAAGTATTCTTAAAACAAATTTCAACATTCTCAAAATAAAAATGTACATTCTTAAATCAAGCATGTGCAATGCCTAAAATAAGTTTATATAAGCTTATTTCAAAACGGAAAATTCTTAATGTAAGCTTTTTATTTTCAAAAAATCCGTTCTAAAAATAAGAATATATTCTTGATTTTAGGATTTTCAAGGTTAACAGACTTTCATGACGTTTTCGGCTTGAATCAAGCCAGCTATACTTAAATTTAGCTTGCTTTTTCTCTGAGTGTACGTACAAGAAATCCATAATAAAATGATATTTGATGGCATGTAACGATAAAGAGGTATAAAAAAGATCAAAATTCAAGAGAATAGTTAAAATGAAAAGTTAATTGAATAGAAATATGACAGTTATTTATATAAATATGCTCAATTTTCCAAATGCAACCTTTGTTGGGTATTTTAAATACGGAGCAGTTGAGCTTTAACTAGTTTTTTTTTAGGAGGGGGGGGGGAATTTTGGTTATTACCAAAATTGCTTAAAGCTTAGGCATTTTATTAAATTTTTTTTTGAATTTCCCTTTTTGGGAAATTTTTTAAATTTGCAAAATTGTCTGAAATTTTCCATCTGGACACACTAAACTTTAAGCGAAACATGTTTCCCTAGTTTTAAAAAATTTCCCCTTTTGGGATATTTTTTAAATTAGTAAAATTGTGTGAAATTTTTATTTTGACAAAGTAGAGTTTAAGTGAAGCAATTTTATTTAATTTTAAAAAATTTCCCCTTTTGGGAAATTTTAATTTATAGTAGTTTTTTTCAGTTTTTCCACTATTACTCGTTTAGACGTTTAAGCAAACAATTTTAGTTGATTTTACTAAAATTTCCCATTTTTGGAAATTTGGTAAATTAGTTTAATTGTGTGAAATTTACCATTAGGGACCCATAATAATCATTATTCGTTATATTTTCATTGAAAAAAAAAATCAATTATTTGCAAACATTGTAGAAGAGTATTGAGTTTGTGTGTGTGCATGTCTGAAAGAGCACTATCCGAATCTATTATGTGCGAAAAATTTGAAGCGATATCCATACAAATCAAAAATAATCATTATTCTTTGAGTTTTATTTTTTTGCTTAGGTCGAAAAGTCAAATCGTCTCTTAAGTGCTCTCTAACATAATTACTAAAAAATTCCCATCGATATAACTTCATGAATGAGTGTTATTTTTGATCGAAAAAAATAAAACACACAATAATGATTATTTTTGTTGAAATATAAAAAAACTCAACATATAATGATTAAATGGCTAGCGTAGAACTAAACTGGTCTATCTAACAAAATACAAAATTGGAGAACAGATGAAACGCGTTTTAATGCGGTGTGCGATTGTTGATGTATGTTAAGTGAATATTGGAAATTATTATGTTAGCTTAATAGTTAACTTAACATTCTGCATTAAAAAAAAATATTATAGAAACGTTTTTTATATAATATTTGTTTGTAACAAGAAAACTTGTTACATAGACCACTTTAGAATTTTAAATTTTTAAGGAAGTTTGAACTACAAATTGGAAATTATATGAATAAACAGCAAAAAACATGTGAAAGGAAGTACTTTAATTACAAAAATAACATACAAATGTTCGTAAATGATCACCTCTGCATTAAAAGTAACAGTAACCTAGTTTTCTCCACGGTGGGCTGGTAGAAAATCTTCTAGATTGTTTTCTGTTTCGTCTCTGCGGTTTACATGTGGAGAGACAGGTAAAAGGAGTGATGAATCGGTGGTACAAATTTCAACATATTTTTTATGTTCTGCATTTTTTTGAATTTCAAAACGCGTATGTCGCTGCCCTGATCTGGTGTAAAATTCTGCAAGAACTCTATGAAATCATGTAGGTTCACGCTAGATTTCTTTATATTGACGGATTTATATGTTTCACAATAATCATCATTAAACTGCATCACAGATTCACCCTTGACAAATGTTGCCTTTCGCATTTGGGAAACTTTTGCACCGTCGTCTACTATACTCTGGTAGTCCCTGAACATTGGCCGTAGTTCGTCAAATGACATAAATTTCCCCACCATATTATTAACATCAAAAAAGCATGCTTTCTACAATTTTTAACCAATTACATCCACTCATCTGGTGTAAGATCATAATTGTGTATGGTAGTCTATGCTAGTTGGACCACTTTGGAATTTCTTGAAATGACAAAAGGACGTGAATTCTAAAGTGACATTTTTACTTGAAAGAGTTTTTAGTGCTTAGCACGAAATTTTTATTTTTTATTTTTTTAATTCAATTTTTAATTGTTGGGGTAAGTGGAAAAAAATTCAACAACTGTTTACAGCGAAGGTTGAGTGTATAGCTATTTCACGAAAAACCATTTTCGATCATCAGCACTCTTTTCGGAAGTGGATGCACCGGGGATTGAACCCGAGTCCATTCCAACTTCAGCCGCAATGACCCAACGGATAAACACACTCGGCCATTGAGACTCTGTGCAAGCTGTTGGATTTTCCCCACTTTTGCCTTTTTCATTTTCAACATTAACGTTAGTGTGTATATGCTTTTGCATATATTCTCCACAAACGTGCTGAATTTTTTTGTTGTAGGCAGTTCGCAATGAACATTGTTGTTGGTATTTATTTTATGTATATACCAAACAACGTTAACAATTTTACTTGAAAGAGTTTTTATCGTTTGGACACTTTGGTGCAGAAATAAGACCTACATCAATTTTTCACGGATAAATTTATGATTTTCAAGTTCAAAAATGTACATAACTCGATTTCTGAAAAAATGTTAGATAGACCAGTTTAGTTCTACGCTAGCCAAATGGCGATTTTTATGATAAAGCTCATAATGATTACGGTCCCTGTTTACCATATTTGTACCAACTGGTCCGCTCTATATCACTTTAGAACCAGTTCTGACCTATTTATGCACTCCCTAAAGTGAGACTATCGCTTTGCCTGACAGTCCTCTATATTTGCTGCATGAAGATGTATAAGAAAGTAGGTTACAATAAGCAGAGATGTTAAGTATTGCAATCATCGTGACTTTCAGCCCTTGAAGTCCCATTCTTTTTCTTGAAGTCTTGAATGCAGCCTTTCAGTCTTTTTTTTTGACTGATGATTTAAAATTTGAAGTCCCCAGTATTTTTCGCAAGTATGTCTGACCATTAATTTTTTTCATTCATTGATGACTGGCCATATTTTTTAAGCAGTCATTTAGTAAACTAGTACCAAAAATATGCTCTCTATGTATTTTAGCTGTAATAGTATTTATTTTGCATATACCTAAAATAGTCAGTTTATAAAATCTTTGAAATACATATCGCTAGCTTACAGTGCAAACTGTTTAAGTCCATTTTTATGAAAAAGTGTATTTTTATGTACAACGCTAGAAAAATCAAATACGCACCGCGCTAAAGAAGTCTGTGACTCTTGTCATATTTCTACTCGTTGTTATTCAGTTATACGCAAATTATGTAAGTCGAAAAAGCGAAGAAAATTGTGTAAGTCCAAAATATTTACATGAACAGAACATTTTTTTTGTTTCGAAATTTTTTTATTTTTTGTTTTTTTATCTCTCCTACAAAGTTTGAAAAAAAGAACTTACACAATTTGCACTCTAAGCTAGTGATATGTACACTAGAGCCTATCGACGTTCGATGTACGCCCCCATATGATCTCTTTTTCGAAAACATTTCCGGAAAAAAATTTTTTTTGGACGCCGCTGGATGTCGCTAAAATTCAATTTTTCATATCTTCGGTTTTATGGAAGGTTCGTTCTAAACACATTTAACGTTCCGAGGAATATGCGTTTTGCGCTTCCTGTGGTTTCTAGGTTAATTTTATAAAGTTTTTTTCTGAAGAGTCTCCTACTGAAATTTTATACCAAATAATTTTGTAGAACATTTAAACCATCTAGCACCCCTAAGAAAGGGTTATTTTGACCTCTTTTTACACAGTCAGGAAATATAGTAAGTCAGGAAATGGTATTTTTGAGGTCGCTAGAGGGCTAAAATGTTCTAGAAAATTATTCGCCTTAAAATTTCATTAGGGGTCTCCTCAGAAAAAACCTTTGTAAAATGGACCTAAAAGACCACAGGAAGCGAAAAACTTATATTCATCGGAATCGATAGAAATGCCTCTTTTGACAAAAATGAATGCTTATTGACGACGTTTAACATGCTGGCAAGAAACGTTACATTAAGGTGGTATAAACTCAGTACTGGGTGAAAATGACTCCAATGGCACACGTAGGGTTAATACAATTATAAAGTAGGAACCCTGCTTTCATGCTAAAGAGATTTGTGTCTCAAACTTAGGGATCGAATACTTAAAAACCTAGTAACCCCTATAAGAAGAATGGCAAAAGACTGTAGCTGCAATCATTTCATGATTGCAATCAAATGATTGCAGTAAAGGGGTGGATTGCAGCCAGGTGACTGCACAGTTAAAATTTACCAGTCAGAATGAAGGCTTACTTTTTTAATTCCCAGTCATGATTGACAAAAAATGAATAGCAGTTATTTTGACCCCAATCAAAAGACTGCGCAGTCACAAAGTACTGGATTACTTAACATCTCTGACAATAAGCCATTCACTACTTTAGTCTCCTTCATTCAAGGTTCATTTCACATCCCCGGCGGCATATTTCATGTTGTGGAGATTTTACAATCTTTCGAGTACATCTTGAGGAAGATATGGCTTGGAAACGAGCTTAGGTATATAAACGCCCTCTCAGCTTACAAAGCAATTTCTAATTTTCAAGGTCAATGACAAACGAAAAGGCAGACTGAAGTTTATCAAACCACATCCAAACCACTATCTCAATTACGAGAAATGCCACTAGAAATAAAAGGCAGCAGTTTAGATCAAATATTGCTTAGATAAATAACTGCTATCACCGCTTCACTTTTTGACACACTTTTCCATTATTACAAAAATAAGAATTGGAAGTCGTGAGAGACAGTTTTTTTTTTTCTGTGAAAAAAAAAGTGAGTCAAGGTCAATTAAAGTGCGGTTTTCATACTCATACTCCACAATTCTTCAAGCTTCAATAATGCCAAATAAAATAAGCATTTTTAGTAAATGTTCTATATTTATTTATGCGCGCAGCCAAAGCGTCTCTATTTACTCTAATACACAGACTTTCATAATTGCTCTTGTCTGCCTGCATTTGCTCAATTAAACTTTGGTGACATAAATGCTTTTCTACGCTCACATTACAAACAAAGACTGCCACTGTGTCTATTATTGAAATGCATAAAAGTACTTATTGGGTAGAAGAGTGCTCTACACAAGCACTCACACTAAGTACTGCCGTTGTTAAGAGTTCATGCAATATATTCGTATGTAAATATGAAAATACTAAAGTCTAAATAAAAAGGACACTTTAAGTGTCAAACAAAAGTGCTCTTCATAGTACTTAAGTACAGCAGCATTTTATTGCAAACATTTTAAGTATGAAATGCAGAAAATGGATGCTCATGTTAATGTTTTTATATGTGTGGTTATATGTATATGTATGTATGTATATTTGTATATGCAAGTGGGTTACTTTAATTTTTGAACAGCATTGCGCCACATTCCATTTTTACTAATTGTTGTAAAATTGCGCGATGCCTGTCGCCGATATGTTGATAATGATAATGGTGATGATGATGCTCTGACACTTTTGGGGCAACATGAAAATTACAAAATGTGCAACGATGCAGGCAAATGCGCTTCCAGTGAAAAAATATACTGTTATGCATTTAAATATGTATAAGGATACCGTTACTGTAAATTTATTGCTCATACGTTGTGTACGTCGTTATGCACGTTGCATGTGCACGTTGCATGTGCACGTTGTGTCGTCGACATAATTATCAAGCCCAGCTAGCATGTCCCACAAATACACCGAACAAATACTGTTTTCAATTCAAAGGCAATTAAATATTACTTTTGTAGCATATCTTAAACAATTAGCTCACTCATAGAGGTGTATGTACTTCAGACCCCTTATATGGAGAATCCGAAGATAGAAACATTTCGAAGGTCTGTCGCTAAAGGTTTAAGATATTTTAGCTAATCGTTTGGCGAAAATTTCACTATATATGGTTAGTCTTAGGGTGCGTTTATGTCGGAGCAATAGAAGAAAGAAAGAAAGATAGCGAAGAAAATTGTAAACGGGAATTCTGTACTTCTGTTTATGTCGGAGCTGCGATAAGCGCTAAGCTCACCACAGATAATAGCAAAGAAAATACCTTACGGAAATCACGTATAGTGTTTATGTCGGAGCAATAGAAGAAAGAGTGATACTAGCAACGAAAATTGTAAATGGGAGTTCTGTACTTCTGTTTATGTCGGAGCAGTGGGTGACTAAAGAAATTCACCACATTAGCGCTATTATCATAGCAGAGAAAATACCTTATGGGAAACGCGTGTAGTGTTTATGTCGGAGCAATAGAAGAAAGAGTGCAATAGAGCGACGAAAATTTTAAATGGGAGTTCTGTACTTCTGTTTATGTCGGAGCCGCGCTATATGCGCGTATCAAAGTATAAGAGCGAAGAAAATTAATTCATTGATTTTCTTTAGTCGATTAGCGCTATTCATTATGGACACAGAAACTTTCATCAGTGCAATTTTTAAAAGGCAACCTTTGTGGGATCAAAGAAATCCAAATCATCCCAATAGGCTTGTCTTGGATAAACTGTGGACGGCCGTAGCATGTGAAATGAAGTCCACACGTAAGTAAATATATACGACTTCATGCATAAAAAATAAAATAGGTTTTAAAAATTTTTAAGTGGCATTTTCATAAAATTTTTCGATTTCGAAAATTTTATAAATCTATTTTATTTTTTATGAATAAGAGGGACATTGTTTATGTGTTTTATTACTTTTTATACATAATTTTTATATAACCTTTCAAATTAAAAAAAATTAAATATATAGTTAAGTATGTGTGGAGCAGAAATGTATGTAAATATTTATTATGTGTAAAATAACAACGTCTCTTCTCCTTTTCGGTTACTCTAAAATTTTTATTTAAGTACCACAATACACTAAAGACAAATCTAGTACCATAGCTTCAATATACGCAGATAACAGCGCTATTCCACTCTTTGCTAGCTTAGCTCCGACATAAACACTCAATAGCGCTATATGCTTTGGTCGAACAGCGCTATTACCTCCGCTTATTGACCTCTTCGCTACTATTGCTCTTATCACTGCTCCGACATAAACACTCAATAGCGCTATTCCGATAAGCGTATATCACGCACAGCTATCTTTCTTTCTTCTATTGCTCCGACATAAACGCACCCTTAGACAAAATTTTTCATACAAAGCACGTAAAAGGCCACAAAGAAATTAAAAAACAAATCTGACGCCTTGAAATATGCAACTATTTATGCACATTAGGGTGGTCCCCAAATGTATGGATATAAATTTTATATAATATTTCTTCAACCTCGCCGCCTAGGTCGATACTATATACACATTTTTGTCCCGATCGGAGACGGTTAAGTGGTGTCGCACAGTAGTCAATGTTCGTATTACCACATGTGACCCCTGTGTGACAACCCTTAACCCTCTCTGATCGGGACACAAAGTTTTATTTGGTATCCTCGAGTACAGCACTATCGCTTTTGGTCATTGGAAATAAGAAAAATAAATTTAATTTTTAGAATCTCCATAAACTTTTCTGAACTTAGACCCCTGTGCGACACCCCTTGATGATTTCCGATCGGGACAAAAATTTATATGGGATTTATTTTATTGTGCTGTTACCGATGTTACCGAGTCGGACCGAAGAAAATCGCTTATTAGATTTTAAGGACCACCTTAGTGTACATAATCCATATTTACTTCTATAAAATTACTCGATTTTTATGAGCTATAAAACACACATTTCTCGAAGCATTAGCCTCAGAAATTAGCTCTTTTTGAAGCCATGAAAAAGTATCCAAAATAAGACTGAATACAAACAGTAAAAAAAAACGTTTTCTGAAGTTCGCGAAGCAACAATCCAAAAAATCTCTCGCTCTCTCTTTGAATGTTTTTTGTCCGAACGCTGGAGATGTGGTGGTCTCCGAAATGGATCTATAACTTCTACTAAAAAGTATAAATTTTTCATACCAATTTTTCCTTTAAAAAAAAAAAAAATGGTCTTAAGAGCTCAAGAATTATAATTAGTTATGAAAATAAAAACGACCAAAAACCAAAAGCTGGAGCTTTTAGTTAGCTCGACATGTTATTTTCTTTTAAATACCAAATTTTCTTGAGTGTATGTGAGTAAAGCAAATTATCACATACTTTCGGGCGCTAGTTATATTGACACACCCGCCAACAACGCCTTTTTTGAACTACCTGCATGAAATCCGAAAATTCACTGAAATATCAAGTTTTCTTTTATTATTTCAGCGCGTGAGTTGATAAAGTTTTGTGATTTTGTTTTTTTATGCTTTTTCGCAGGAAAATGCACATATCCAACTGTACTATCCACTCCCAAACGTTTAGTTCACAATTTATCACCTTAAATGTATTCCGCTTGCCAGATACGAGTATCACACAAATTTCGCAAGCTTAAGTACATCTGAAACAATTTTATAATTATTTTATGAATATGCACTTACGTGGCAATTATGCGTATACGTTTTGGAAGGAGATTTATGTATATGCGGCATTTTAACTTTTGAATTTTGCTGGCGCTTATGTGCTAAGAGGCATTAAATGTGGCATAAAAAACGTTTGTTAAATTCATGCAGTTATTTATTAGCTCTTTTATATGCATTTCAGTATTTTTTTAACGGACAAGACTTGCCATTTCAACTTCACAAATATTCATATCTGATAGCACCGATGGCTGCAGGTAAGCAGTTTGAACTCATACCTACCAAAAGGCGGACTTATTGAAGTCAAAAATGTTAAAGAAGAAACATTTTTTCCAACGACAAGAATAATCTAAACAGTCTAATCTATCACAATTAAGCGGTTATTAGGAAAGTTGACTAGTTAATGTAAAAGTTCTTTATTCAATCTCAATGAAATTCTCATTTCATTCGGTCATCACTCACTCACTGATTCAGACTTGCATTTAATTTTTTGTTTTAATTCAAGAATAAACGCTCGCTAATACAATGTATTAGATCAGCACAAAGGCAAGAGCTAAAAGGAAAGCAAAAACAAAAAACAAAAACGCAAACAAAAACGAAAATGAAAACACAATAGAAACGACCACAAGCCACAAGCAGAATCAAGCTAAAAGCATTTTTAATTTGTTAGTTAAGCTTGGCGGCTTTTGTGTAGAGCAAGTGTTATTTAGCGCATCAAACAAGCAAAAACGAAAATAGCAAAGTAAGAATTTAGTAAAAAATTAAACAAAAAATTAAAAAAAAAAAATGGCTTGGCGTTTTTTGTTCACAATTTCCGGTATACTTTTACCGCTTTTAACGCTCACCTACGCTTATTATCGCCATAAATTGAATTACTTCGAGCGGCGCGGCATACCACATTTGACTGCGGACAAACTCAGCAGCCTCAAAGGTAATACAAAACAACGCCTACGAAGCATCTATCAACAATTTAAAGACAAAACGCCCATTGTCGGCTTATACCTACAAGCCCACACAGCCACACCCACAATTTTGCTGCTCGATTTGAAGCTCATCAAGCGTGTGCTGATTGATGATTTTACGAATTTTTCGGAACGTTTAAGTGATGGCAGTTTAAACAATGATTTATTGCATACACTTGAGCACTCAAAATGGCAGGCGATGCGACGCAAGCTGACACCCTGTTTCTGGTCAGCCAAAATGAATCTGATCTTTCCCAATGTCAGAGCAGCTGCAGAAGGTACAATGGCACAAATGATAAATATATTTGAAGGCGACACACTCGATTTGAAAATGTTTAGTACCGAGTATGTCATCAATGCATTACAGAGTTGTGTTTTTGGCGCTGAGCTCACCGATAATGAAAAAGGGGAAGCGGTAGTGAGCGACGCCACACAGCTGATCGCGCAAACACTCAACACGCTTATAACGGGTTTTGCGAATTCAGCCAAAGTTTTGTTGTGCTGTTTGCGCGAGTTGGCGTTGAACAAAGAAACACAACAAAAATTACGCGCGGATATTGAACGCTTGATAGCCCAGTTAGTCGAGAACGTAAACCCGTGTACCGTGTTAGCTGATCCAACCTATTTAATTGGATTTGTATGTAACCGATTATTCAACGACGTACGACGCAGAAGCCCGTACCGCAGAAATCAAAATCACTTTGATTTTTTACGTAAAAACGTGGCAGCTCATCGCTCGCATGGTTGCAAGGTAGAATGGTTGCCAGTTGAACATTTTGAGTTATTAAATATTTAAACAGTAATTTTCACAGCATTATACAACTAACTCAACAAGATTGTAAAATGTTATCGAATATACATATATGTGTTCACATGGAAAAAATAGTATGTCTGATACGCTGTTTTGACAATTTGATTTTTAGGTTAGGTTGTAATTGAAATTTTTGAAATTGGAAATGAATGGAAATAACTGAATTAGGAAAACAAAATTCTACTTTGGCTATTCCACAACATCATCAAGATTCGTTTTTGCGCTAACTTATTTAGTACACAATTAGAAATTTGCGTTTAAAATGCTTGTATATTTCCAATTGAAATTTTTGTGATCATATATTTTTGACACTTCTATTTTTTTAAAGCTGCTAGTAGTTGCAAGTGAAAATTTTACTTGCAGCGTTTATCAACTCTCTCGAGGTCTTACTCTCTCAATTTGGCTCTCTTTTGCGAATTTTTTCGGTTATTGAACATAAATTCGTAACTATTCGTAAAAATATGTAAAAATTTTGAGATATTGAACACTCCTAAGAAATGAAGATATTACTGAAAATTAAAGCAAAAATTGTATTTATCCACAATGGTGGCGGTATTTTCTTAATTGATAACTCTTGGTGGTCTTCTTCTGCAATTTTTCTACATTAAAAAGTTATAAATTGCCACAATAAATCTGAGTTTCTGTAACAAAATCATTTAAAGTGATGTCACATTAATACGATCCACACCACCATGTCACCACCTATTTATACTAGAAAAGATATGAGTTACAGAAACTCAGTACAGATTTCTTAATTAAACACAGATTTTTGTGAGAATCTTGTTGCTTCCCAATATAATTTTTTATGGATTTTCAATTGTAAATTTAATGTTCTGACTGTGTTTTTTGTTATTTTATGTTTTAGTCCTTGATAACTATCACCAAGGTGTGATGGAAATATATTGGGCAGCAACAAAATTACAAGAAAAATGTGTTTTAATTACCAACTAAGCCGTAAAAAAGTAACTAAATTAATAAAAAAAAAAGTCGTCAACGACAACTTTAAAACGATTAAATTAGTATTTTCTTGTCATTTGGCAAATAATGCACAGGTGTGTATTGAAGAGTAATCAGCATAACACTTTGAAGATTAGTAAAAATCTTGTTTGTTCAAAAATGACTAAATGGCAACCCTGCCAAAATATAAACAAACTATATATATATGTAAATATGTGTGAGTAAAACAGCTGATTGCTACGGGCTCCAAAAATCCTAAAAATTGCATACGGGCGTTTGCGTCAGCGAGCGGACCACACGTTCTCGACTAACTGGGCTATGATGCTGCAGCATCAGCAGAAAACGCACAGCAATGAGTTTAGCTATGAAGCAATGGGGCATATACATTATTTGGATCAGGTGGTGGCAGGTGAGTGAAAAGACTTACTAAAGTGATTTTTAAAGAAAAAATACTTTGCTTTCTAATAAAAATTCCTCCCTTTTCCTTGACAGAAACTCTGCGAAAATATCCCCTCACCGACTTGCTCATGCGTCGTGCGCTAAATGATTATCACATACCCGGCACCGCATACAACATCGAGCGCGGCACATGCCTGATGGTGCCTGTTTATGCCATACATCATGATGCCACGATTTATCCGAAACCCCAAAAATTCCAGCCCAATCGTTTTGATGCGGCGGCTGTTATGGCACGTCACTCGTGCGCTTATTTATCATTTGATGATGGACCGCGCAATTGTTTGGGCAAACGTTTGTGCAAAATGTTGGTTAAGGTGGCTGTTGTGCTGCTGCTGCGTGAATACGAGTTGGTAACGATGGAGCGTGTGAGTGAGGCAGCTGTAGAGCCTACTGAAGGCGTAGAAGACGAAATGTTTTATCAGAGTACATTTAATGTTGTTAAGTTAGAAAAAGTTGGCAAAATCTAAAAAATTAATACTAAAAGTAGAATTAAGTTATATTAAAAGATTAATCTTAGTTTTGGGTTGTTTTTTCGACACCTATATGAGATGCTTTGTTAATTTCATAAATAGGCTGAAAAGTATTAAAATTCCATTTAAATCAATTATAGACTTTCATAAATCCAAACAAATTTTCCACTCCAACCAACCACCATAAATATCCCAAAAATTTGAAAATTAATTAGCAAATTAACAGCTAAAAAATATTGCAAAAATGAGAATTTGGATAAACCATTTAATTTGCCCCAATACAAATAACGAATAAATTTAATAAAATCGCATTGATAATGGCCAGTGCTTCTACTCCCGCCATGCCGATGCGATGCTTCATAGCACAATGCACGATGCATTTCACGCGAAAATAAATACTAATGCATAGAAGGTGATTAAAACATACAAACAAATATGCAGAAAATATATGAAACAGTCACGTAAAGCAATAATCTCACACTAGAGGGCTCATAACTCGCGCAGAACTGGTTCTAAGATGATAGAGACTGGGTCACCTTGTACAAATATATAGCATTTTCGATTCGCCATCAGACAAGCGAGTTCGGATCGAGCAAAAATGTTTGAACCAGAGATGCTTAACGAACGAACGGATTCTATTTCGTTTTGTTAATTCACAATGCTAAATTATCAAAATGGTTTTGTTTCGTTAATTCGCAACGCTAAATTATCAAAACCATTTCGTTTCGATAATTCACAAAACTAAATTATCAAAATGCAATTGAAACGAAGTAAATCAACAAAAAAGATTGCCTGCACGAGGCACTTACATACTCAGCTGTCACTCAAATCGTAGCAGTTCGTGTGCATATGCATATAAGTATATATGCGAGTACTCGGCCGATTGTTCGCGACGGCATTGCAAGCGCACTAAGCATTTCAACGTTATAAATTTGGTTATGATAACGCTAATCAACGAAATGAAATCATTTTGATAATTTCTTTTCCCTAATCAACGAAATGGTATTATTTCGATAATTTCATTATCGTTATTTTGCGACTATAAATTATTTTGATAATTGCGTAAACGGTAAAAACCTGAATAGTTTCAAAGGAAACGATTGCTTTTTTCGGTAAACGATAATATTAACGTTACGATGCATCCTTGGTTTGAACCCATAATGAGTAGTAGCCATACTCGCTAACTGGTCGATACAAATTTCCCTCTGCTCGCTATCATTCACATATGTATAAATTTGGCAGAGGGTAATTTATAGCCAGCAGAGAAATTGTGAATCGAAAGCGGCTATAATAAATTTCATACAAGTATTTAGTATACACAAAAAGGGAAATTTTTGTAAAATTGACTTAAATTAATTCACTAAACATCCAAACAAATCATAGAGGAAAAGATAGTGGAAAAAACTACCCCAATTTAAAATTTCCTAGAAAGGGAACTTTTTTCAAATAAGTTAAAATCATTTATTTTTAACTTTGCTAAATCAACCTGGTAAATTTCACGAGATTTGGTAAATTTTCAAAGTTTCCCAAAAAGGGAATTTTTTTTAAAATATAATAAAGTGATTTTCCTTACACTTCAGTGAATCAATATGCTTAATTTAACGAAATTTTACTAATTATTAAAATTTCCCTAAAAGGGAAATTTTTTAAGTATGTAATAAAATGGCCTGCCTTACACTTCGGCGAGCTATTATGCTTAATTTAACGCAATTTTGCTAATTTCCAAAATTTCCCAAAAAGGGATTTTTTTTTAATTGTAACAAAATTGTTTGCCTTACACTTCATTGAGGGACTATGCTTAATTTAACGCAATCTTACTAATTTAAAAAATTTCCGAAAAAGGGAAATTTTATAAAATTGCATAAAAGTACAAAGTAAAAGTTTTTATGGTTAAAATTATTTGCGGACTATTAATTTTTAAACTACCAGACAATACACTAAGATAGAGACACCTCAGGATAGGTTATACAGTCCTGCAGAGGAAAGAAATTGGCACTTCTTAGGACATCAACGTGTTAAAAAAGGCAGTTAAAAGCATTGTGTTGGTATAGATCGAGAACCAACACTGTCTCTTTCTGAACTAGTTCTGCACTAGCTCTGAACTAGCGCGATTTGCTGAAGGGGATGCAAGGTAAATGCTACACACACATGCAAAAAGCACGCGCAAGCTAAATAAATTGAAAATTCAATCAACACACACATATGTATATCTACAGAGCGCGGTTGCAATGCTAAATTTTTGTTTTTTTTTCGTTTATAATACAAACGCCTTTTATTTTCAATGCAACCAGGCTAAGCCCTTGGCGTTTGGGAAAATAGTTAGTTGTTGTTGGTAAATGCAAGTGGAAAGTGATGCTGCTGTTTTGATTGAATAGGCCAATTGAAAAAATTAGAGCATGAATGCGCGTGAAGGGAAGTAATGAACCAAAAAAGAAGTATTTATTGCAAACTAAATTTTTACATTTTGTCTTTGGCGAAGTGCAGCTTTTGAAGCGCATGAAATTTGCTACAAAAAATCTAAGCAAATACAATATGGCCGCCAACAGTTTTTGAGCTATACAGCTGCAAAAAGGAATAATAAATTTCGCACTTTTTCAGCATTCACTTTGATATTTTTTGGTTTTATTCTTGGCTGTTTTTTGCCAAATCTGTAAATAGGGCTTAAAAAGTCGCAACTTAATTTTTAGAAAAAAAAGAAGGAAAAAAAACAAGATTTTTTAAATTTTACCCCAATAATTCCCTGCAGAAAGTGGGACCACGTAATATGCTAGTACAGGAAGAGGTTACGTTGTGACAATTACTAGTTACAGAAATGGTCCAAATATATGAAAAAAATATGGTTACATCAACATTGCGATGTCATTGGACATGACCACCCTTGCTTCACCGCTGCATAACAAATGACTATATAAAAAACCACCCCATTTGGGCCATAGACTAGTCTGCTTACAGTGGACCACGTTTTAAACTACATCCCAATACCCTAGACCGTGCCAAATTGCCGACCAATCACGAATTAGTTGGCGGCGAAAGACATCTTACATTCGATGTGGTCCGATGCAACATAACATGTAAATAAGTCCGTAACCACGTTCCTTCAGACCAACTTTAAAGCCCCGTCCCATTGGACTACCTGGTCCTCAAATTTTTGAAGGGTTTATACAATTTCACACACTTGCTACCCAAAAAATTTCACTTGAGAAACTCACATATAAGTGAAAAAAAAAGATGAAGAGTTAACTGTGAAGCAGCAAACTGCAATTGTGATTATCCAAAATGTACATAAACAGATACACAAACATGAAAATGTGAATATATGTACGTATGTATCATACCTGGGTAATACTGAGTAGTAATTGGACTATTACGTACTTAAATACTTTATATTTTGATCTTGAAGTAATGAGTCCGTTCTAAGTACTTTCAGAATATTCAATACTAGTAGAAGTACAAGTACAAAGAATTGAAAAAGAATTGAAGTTTTAGCAAATACTTCAAAGTAATTGAAAATAATTGAATGTACTTGAAAAGAATTGAAAAATGTACTTGAATCGATTTTTGGGAATGCAAGTACCAGTACCAGTACAATTCTTTTAAAATGTACTTGTCACAAGTCGTACTGGTACTTGAAATTACCCAGGTCTGGTATGTATGTATGTAATTCGCAAAATTAGAAAATAAAAAACACAAGCAACCAAAATCAGCGAATAGCAAACGCGAAAAAGTTTTAGCATTTTCCCTTTCAAGAGAATTTCAGATAACACATCATAAAATGAAACAGTTTTTGTTTTTTTTTTTTTGTTCAGACACCTCCTAGCGGTTACATACAATGTGCATGTGAGAAAGAACACACACACACACACAGTTATGCATACATACGATTGAAAGCAACAAATACCCCCTGAATGCGCTTTGAAACTGCAGCGCTTTATTATTTGCTTGGAGCTTGTGGCTGCGTTATATCCTGGCTGTAGGTTTCGTTGTGCCTGGCTTTTTGCTTTCTCGAAACGCGGCAAAGTTTTTACGTTTTTTTTCTGCTATATAGAATACAGTATGCATATGTATGTATGTATGCATTAATATGTATTTACACGCAGTATATGTTGCTTATGCTGTTAGCCTGCTTTAATCCGTAGCAACAGCGACTGGCCGCCAACTCAGCTGCCCATGCAAATATTTTATACAAACATGCTTGTGGTGTGCATGCATGAACTTATATTTATTTTAATTTTTTGTGTTTTTTCTTTTTTTTTTTTTGCTTTTTTATACTCAGCTGTACTAGTACACAGAGTATTATAGTTTTAATCACATAACGGTGGATTGTAACAGAATGAAATAATCGAGATAGATATAGACTTATATATATCAAAATGATCAGGGTGAAAAGAGAAATCGATTGAGCCATGTCCGTCCGTCCGTCCGTCCGTCCGTCCGTCCGTCCGTCCGTCCGTCCGTCCGTCCGTCTGTCCGTCCGTCCGTCTGTAAACACTCTAACTCGCGCAAAAATTGAGATATTTTGATGAAATTTGGAATGCAAGTTGGTATCGAGACTGGGACGGTTGGTATTGAAAATGGGCGAAATCGGACCATGACCACGCCCACTTTTCCTATATAGAAAAAATCGGAAATTTGGTATCTCAGTCCCTAATATAGCTGGAGCGATAAAATTTTACTCACATGTTGAGCTCAGGCCCCTATGAAGAAATTTTATGAAATTTTGGAAAATGGGCGTTGCCACGCCCACTTATTAAGGGTCAAACATTGAAAGTTTTATGAGTCATAACTCAGAAACCGTTGAAGATATAACGATGAAATTTGGTGCGCGTGATTTACTTACTTAGGCAAATGTTTTGACGGAAAATTGTCAAAATCGGTTGACGGCCACGCCCACTTTTATATATGTGTATTATAAAGTGACCTAATAAAAACATTTTAAGCGATATCTCTGTCAAATATAAAGATCTATCACTGAAATTTTGTGGCATGAGTCCAACTATGAACGTAAAACGAAAACCACAAAAATTTTGGAAAATGGGCGTTGCCACGCCCACTTATTAAGGGTCAAACATTGAAAGTTTTATGAGTCATAACTCAGAAACCGTTGAAGATATATCGATGAAATTTGGCACGCGTGATTTCCTTACTTAGGCAAATGTTTTGACGTAAAATTGTCAAAATCGGTTGACGGCCACGCCCACTTTTATATATGTGTATTATAAAGTGACCTAATAAAAACATTTTAAGCGATATCTCTGTCAAATATAAAGATATATCATTAAAATTTTGTGGAATGAGTTCCACAATAGACCAGAAACAAAAAATAGAAAAATTTTGATAAATGGGCGTGGCACCGCCTCTTTTTAGACAAAGGAATATATGAGATTTCTTAGCCTATAACTACACAAATAATTGAGACATTATGACGAAACTTTGTTTATACGTTTTATAACTTGTGGTAATATACACGCAAAAATTTATTGAAATCGGTTTATGACCACGCCAACTTTTTAACAAAGATATTTCTGGAACACCCTTTTGGAGTTTGTAACGTGAAGTCTTTGTAACTAGAAGTCAAAAAGGAATGAAATTTTGCACAAAGAATAATATTCATATGCTTAGTTGATCGACTAATAAAAATGTTGAAAATGGGCGTGGCTACGCCCACTTTATGCAGCACTCGCTTTATATAAAATACACCGTGTTTCCATCAAACGCAAACAAACAATGAAAGCATACAGCTGAGTATCTAATGTTCGATTCCACTCGAACTTAGGCTTCCTTACTTGTTTTACATCACTTTAATTTTCATTTGTTGAAAGAAAAGTTACACGCTTGCTCGTCCCGCCAATTGTAGCAAAAAGCCCGTTTCGAACAGCTGTTTTTTTTTTGTTCTCTTACAAAATATAAAAAGGAGGTTAACAACAAAAAAAAAAAAAAACAAAAAAACAAGCAATTAAAACCAAAGCCAACAATTGCGCGCCGGTAAATTAAATTTGTTTTCCGCTTAGCTCCCAAACCAATTTAATTTAAAATTCTTTCTTTGTGTTTTAGCTTTGTTTTAGTTTCGCTTATTTTTTACATTTGCATATTTAATTTCCCTATGCATTCATATACATATGCTGTGCGTTCGCTTTTCAGTGCATTTGTTGCATTTAAAATGCGCAAACGGTTGTTTATTACAAATGAAAGGTTAATGTTTCGTACACTTAGAAAAAAATATATACATATGTATGTAGCGGTCAAAGAAAATTTTTCTCTATTTTGAACACTATCTACTTTCTTTGGTTTGAGTAAATTTTCCCTTAAACATCCAGCCCAAACCGCCATTTGAGTGGGATTATAAAACAATGCGTTACCATCAAAATAAAGAAAAATTGCTTAAGCACCATTTTATTCCCAACTTGTCCTTGTTTTGAAGATTTGATTTGTTTAATTTTGACAAGTTGCATTCTCATACAAATTACCATGGCAACGAATTTGTTTGAATGTTTTTTCCACATTTATTAAGAATAAACAAAATTTTGTATTGGAACGCGTGTTCAAAATAAGGGAAAATATGTCGTTGTTTGCGAAAAGTTTTTTTCAGTGTATCTTCAGCTTCTACAATATTTCAGAGTGACTAAATATAAAATTTGTTGCTTATTTCAAGGCGTCATATACATATGTATATATTTTTTTAACCCCTGTGGCTTCTGCATCTATATTATTAATACGCTAACATAAATGTTGTTCCATCTTCTCAGTCGAAACTACTGAACCGATTTTAAAACTAAGCACACCAAAGGTATTGCTCTCAAATAGAACTGCGCCAATTTTCATGAAAATTGGTTGGAAAATATGTACGTCCACAATCGTCGTTGGAAAATTGCCGTGTGGTTGTTGTTGCATGCTTTTGAGCACAACAGATGCACATGAATAGGTGATTTTATGCGTGTTCACCAAACTTACCATGCAATTGTGAACATGTTTGGCTGGAAGTGGTGTGTAGTTTCAAAGAAGTAGAAACATAAAAAAGTAGCAAAAGCACTACAAACAAAAACACAAAGGCAAGTAATAAGAAAGATAAGAAAGAACAAGTAGGAAAGAAATTGAGGAAAGAAAAGAGCAGAAATAGAAAGATAGAAGTACATATGTAGGAGAATTGTGAAGACGAGTACCGACAACAACAAAAACAACAACAACAAAATAGTAGCAGTGACATTAGCAACAAAAGGAGCAGCATCAACAGGAACAACAATAAAATAGTAACAGTGACAATAACAACAAACAATTATACAAAAACTATAGTTGCACCTTAGTCATAAGAAAACATCTAGAAAACTGTCAAATTTCGACAGTAGGCAGCACTCTAGTTATGTATTAATTATGAAGGTGTCCGAATCATAAGTGAAATTTTTTGAAAACGTAAGTTATTATACCCATTTTTGTATGATAAAATTAGTTTCGTTTTTATTTGGTGACAAATAGATCACAGTAATTTCGGACATTGTAGTTGACACGTTTCTAATTACAAAAGCAAATCGAGGGATACAATTTTGTTTTCTATTTGTCTTCCAGTGTTGCCGCAGCCTCAACAAATTTGGTATCAAAAATTGATATTTTCATGGTTTTTTTCGTATCACCGAAAATTTTTTGGAAAACAAACTTAAATTAATCAAAAAAGCTGTTTTCGGGCTTTTAACCCGTATAACAAATTGATACGGCAATTTTTTTTTCGTATCACAGAAAATTTTTGAAAAAAATTAAAATTAATAAAATAAGCTGCTTTCGTGTTTTTAACGTGACATCGTTTTTTTATTACATTTACCAATATAAAAATATAAAGATAATGAATAGTATCATTTTAGATTTTTCGAATTCAATTTAATTCAAGAAAATCATAAAGGCTATTAAAATAATAGTTAATATAAAGCATAACGCTCTTTGCTCATGCCTGCCATGGGTAGTGATGCCTACTATACAGTTTGATAAAATGTTGCCCATTTTTGGTATTTTCAAGATTTTCACAATACATATCGACGCTTCCAAACAATACTGTACTAAGTCGACTTAGTACATTTTCCCGTTTTTGGCGTTTTAAAGTACAGCGTGTCTTAATTTAGATGCTGTCTAATTTTGGTATTAATCGGATAATCCAATCAAAAGTTATAAGCAAAAGTGTACATATAATACAACTAGAGATTTTTACAGAATAAAAAATTTGAGAGCTTGCCATGGAAAACCACGTAGCAAATTTTTATTTTTTCTTACGGTTTTATATAAAGCGTACCCTGACTTTGATATTGTCGAGTTTTGGTGTTGATCGTTCAATCCAAACAGAAGTTACAAGTGAAAATATACTTGGCATACAACCGAAGTTTCATATCGAGTTTAAACTTTGAGAGCTTCTCCTGCAAAACACAGTTTTCAGACTTAGTACAGTTTTGTTTGGAAGCGTCGATATTTTTCGCGGAAAACACAGGTTGTTACAATTTTTAGAAAATCTTAAAAATGAAAGAGAATAGGTTAATATTCTTTGATTTTGATTAAATCGTATCAAAATTATTTGATGTTGATTAAAAAGGTATCAAATTTGTTCTACGTCAAAATAAAAAGTATCTACGTATCTTGGGCTTAAAAAGTATCACATTTGATACGATTGTATGAAAACGGCATCACTGTTGTCTTCTATTTGTTTTTTCTTTTTTTCTGCTGTCATTCCAATCAATGTTAAATGCAGTTAACTAACTCCAACTAATTTTTTGTATGGATTTAGCATTTTGCCTTTGCATCAGTATCCGTTTTTTGTATTTTTGTTTACTTGTCACTGTTATCTTAGTTCTAAGCAAAACGTGGCATATACACCACATCTATTCAATTTCAATTAATTCGAGTGTCATTGTGTATTTTTTCCAGGGCTGCACATTAACGTTATTTTTTATCAATAACCGAAAAAATATTTTGTTTTCAATTCAACCTTGAAAAATTTTAACGTTAAGTGCTGAACAAAAAAATACTGTTTTGATAATTATCAAATGTCGTTTTCGATTCGCCATCACACAAGCGAGGTCGGATCGAACAAAAATGTTTGAATCCATAATGAGTAGAAGCCATACTCGCTAACTTGTCGATAAAAATTTCCCTCTGCTCGCTATCATTCACATATAAATTTGACAGAAGGAAATTTATAACCAGCAGAGAAATTGTGAATCGAAAGCGGCTAAAAAAAATTATGAAAAAAAATTTCGTTTTGTTGATTACACTGGATCACAAAATGAAATTTTTTGTCTGTACTTTGGACGTGACTATCCTATCTATATGTAGAATCGGTCGCTGATTCCGAAAATCGGGTTCATTTTTAATTCTATGGGAAGGTTTTTGAGATATCGGCAATTTACCGTTATTTGGCCAATGGGTACACTTAATCCAGTATAGCTCATATACTCATATATAAATTGTACGCGTGCAGAGGCATTGCGCGACCTGGCTGTATTTACTTGATCGCCTATAACTTTTCCATTTTACAATGGATTTTCATCGTTGATAGCTTATTTTTTTGGTAATAGAATAGAGCTTCATGAAAAGGAGTAAAACCGAAGGTAAAAGTATTGGTTTTAAAGATATTGCCTGACAAAGTCAATTTTTTCTTCAAAAAATCGTAAAAAATCGAAAAAATTAAAATTTAATCGTCAATATTTCAGAAACTATAAGAGTTAGAGAAAAATGTTATAGGAGCCGTGAAAAGGAAATTTAATTTTCTTTCGTTTGGTGTCACCCTAAGGAATATAACTCACTGTGTTAAAGAGATATACAGGATTAAGTGGACACATTGGCCAAATAACGGTAAATTGCCGATATCTCAAAAACCTTCCCATAGAATTAAAAATGAACCCGATTTTCGGAATCAGCGACCGATTTTACATTTAGAAAGGATGGTTGCGTTCAGAGTATTTTTTGGCTGTAGAGCAGTGTTATCAAAAAACAAATATTGAAAAAATTTTGTTTCGGTAGCCAACAAAAAAAAAAAAATTATCAAAAAAATAGCGTTAATAAAAATTCAAAGTAAAATGAAGCCGTAAGCCCGAAGCAAATTTTTATTATTATTTTGTTTTTGATAATCAACGAAACAAAATAATTTTGATAATTTTTTTTTGATAATCAACGAAACGAAATAATTTCAATAATTTTTATTTGATATTCAACAAAACAAAATTTTTTTGTTAATTTTTATTTGATATTCAACAAAACAAAATATTTTTGTTGATATCGTTGTGCAGCCTTGACGAAAAGTAACAAGTTCGACTTTTGGCCGACGAAAAATAACAAAATCGACTTTTGTCTGACGAAAACTATCAATTTCGATTAAACAACAACAATTTTAATGTAAAAACAGTATATAATTGCTGATACTTTTCGTCAGCCAAAAGTTGATTTTGTTATTTTTCGTCGGCCAAAAGTCGAACTTGTTATTTTTCGTCAGCCAAAAGTCGAACTTGTTACTTTTCGTACAGAATTTTTTTATTGATAGCTTTCGCCAGAAATTTTAAATATGCTAGTTTTCGTATGGTACGACGATATGAACATACAGAAAATTTAAAGCCAGACGCTAAGATAACGCAATTTTTTTTCCTATAATAATTTAATGACGTCGATTTGTTTATTTTTAAAACAACACCAAAAAAAATTTGGCAGGTGTTACTTATCTGTACCTACACACTCTATACCGCCAACTAACGTAGTAAAAGTGCGTGGATAGATATAAGAAATCACAATATAACACTAGACAAACACATGGTAGCAGGCAAATTATCATACAAAGAAAGCATTGTACAACTCTTTTGTACGTTCTAAGCTAGAATACGCGTCTCTGATATGGAACCCCATCTATACCTCTCATTCCGATCGAATTGAAAGAGTGCAGCAAAGCTTTATTCTCTTCGCCCTACGATCTCTACAGTTTACTGAGCCTATGCCACCATATAGAGCCCGGTGCATGCTTATCGATCTTATGTCCCTTAAAAATAGACGTACACTTCAGTCATTGATGTTTGTCTATGATATAGCATGTGGATCCATTGATTGCTCGGATATTAAGGAACAGATAAGCTTCAATGCCCCTCTCAGAACTCTACGCTTTAACTATCCATTTAATGTTAAAACATCTAAAACTAATTATTGTCATCTTGCTCCTATTAAGAAGGCACTTAATGAATTGAATTTTGTATATAGGGCATTTGATTTAGATTTTGCTATGTCCAGATGCATATTTCGTTCTCGAATCGAGTCACATTTTAAATAATTTAATATTTTCTTTTAGTTCGTAAGACTAAATTCATAAGTACTTCTTTACTCTTATATCTCTAGTCCGTAAGGTCATTGTAACCATAGACTTAATAAATAAATAAATAAATAAGATTAAGACTATGTCCATAAAACTAAGGAAATATTACTTTAATTTATCATTATGAAGCAAGCATAGCAAAAATTATTTGAATAATTTGTCTGCTTTCTTATTATTATTTTCTGCTTATTACACTGTGCAACAGCATTTTTGGACCCGCGATAATTCACACACAGAATGAAATACCGTTGCGCATAGAGTAAAACTGCAGGAGCGTTTTCCTCATTTGGTCAAATTTTCCCATTTTGCCACTCTCCATTTCCCGTTCCCTCTAACTCTTTCTCGCCCTATATTACTCTCTCTCTCTCTCCTCCTCCTCTTCCGTTCCCAATGAACAATATTCTGTGGCCATCTGGGTCCACATATCGGTCTATATCATTTGAATCAGGTATCTCGGGAACCGATTGAAATATCCATATGGCTTGAACTTTCATGAGCTATGTATATGTGGAAACCCTGATCGGCTCCTTTAATTTGATACCAATATTAACCAAAAATAGTTCGGGCCACATGGGTCCATATATTTGCTTACGTATACATATCTCGGGAAAGGGTTGAGATACGAGTAATGAAAATGGTCTAAGTTCTCTAGCGGATTCATTTTTTAACAGCGGATTGCCAAAAACGAACAGAATCAGATCATAAATATGGATTTTGCAAATATAGCGACTCCATCGCCATCTAGCGAAAAAATAAAGCCTATGCCGAGAGGACTTATCTAAAGAATAAACAGTCAAAATTAGCAAAAATCCATTCATTAGTTTTTGAGCCGGGGAAAAAAGCCTAACAACGAGGTAGAAAACTTCCTCCTCAAGAAGAGAAGGAGGGAGCTTCGGGTTCTGGTGGGTTTGACTACAGTGCTATATTCATGGGAGCAGTACATGGTCACCACATGCATCATCGTGTCTATCTTGAGCTCATTATGTCTATCTTGTCTGGAGGAGGAGAACGACGACGGCACAGAACAATTTCTCTCCACCTTCGCCGGCCTTCGCTAGGCTAAGATTGCGCATGCTCGTGTCGGATGCATTGAAAATGTCGAATGCACATTCTTAAACACTAAACAAATTTCTCAGATTTATTAAAGAATCTAGGAAGTTTGCAGAGAAACCCTGATTCCACTATCCCTAAAGGCCTTAAATAGAATGGGCACATTTGCCTCTGTGCTTGGGAAAGGCATAGTTTTTCGCGGCCTACCACAATTCCATTCCATTCCAATCCTCTCTTGACGAACAAAAACCCATGCTCTACAGGACCAATCCTCATGTACGACGCAGATGCGTGGACAATGTGAAAATCAGATGAGACGGCACTTGGAGTATGCGAGAGAAAAATTCTTCGGAACATCTATGGACCTTTGCGCATCAGCGAGGTATCGACGCATATTTAATGTTGAGCTGTATGAGCTTTACACAGACATCGACATTGTTCAGCGAATAAAGATACAGTGGGCTGAGTTGGGCAGTTGATGTCGTAAGAATGGATGAACTTTCTCCAACACAGAAGGTATTTCTATCAAATCCGCTAAAGGCGGCAGCAGCAGAGAACCTCCACAGCCTTGGCAAGATCAGTTGAAGACTAAAACATCCTCCCTTCGCAGCTTTACTTGGCGTCAGGACGGTTACGCGCCAATTAAGAAGAAGGAGATTATTCCGTGCGCAGACAACAACCTTCAAATTGTGTCACAATGTTGTTTAATTATGTATCTCTGACTTTTATTTATTTATTTAGTATATTTTTCAAACAAGTAAAATTCACAAGTAAAATATTTCAAATAGTAACATGACCTACTTAGTATACCTATCACTAGACCAACAAAGATAACGTCAAGTGGCGGATATAAAATATCAAAAAAATAAACATTAAACTAACTAAAATTATAGCTTTTACTAAGTCATTAATAAAAAAATAAATACAAAATTGTCAAAAAATAAGAAGTGCTGCATCACTGTCCGCCATCCACCATTTCCACACGCAATGTTATGCCATTCACCGATTGCAAAAAGAAACTACCCTTCACAAAGCTCAACTCTTTGTCAGTTTGCGCGCAAACGCTAAATTTGAAATGCCTCAACAAATAAACGAGTCCAATGCAAACCTGCATTTTACCAAAACGCAAGCCAATGCAATTGCGTGGTCCATCGCCAAATGGCAGCCAAGTGCAGGGGCGGCGTTTCTTAATTTCCGCTTCGCTAAAACGTGCCGGATCGAATTTCGCTGGCTCCGCATAATATTCGGCATCATGATGTATATTATAAGTGGGTATTATAATCGTTGTACCTTTTTCGATGGTGTAACGCGCATCGGCGTCGATTTTATAATCAGCTTTAGCCTGACGCACCAGACGTGTAAAAATTGGATACATGCGCATGGCTTCTGCGAGCGAGAAGGGAGAATAAATTTAGCGCAAAGAAACAAAAAAAAAAAAGACATTAATTTGTTAAATAAGCAATAGCACACACTCACCACTAAACACCTGCTCCAAATATTTCATATCCTTCATTGCTTCATAAGTGAATTCGTTGTTGTGTTGCCCAAACACTTCATTTATTTCCGCGCGCAAACGCTCTTGCATAGCCGGTTGCTTGGCCAATTCGTATAGCGCGAATCCCGCCAACAAAGAACTGTTTTCATAACCTGCCACCAGAAAGGCAAACGCCTGCGCGGCAATCTCGTTAATTGTTAGCACACCTCTCATTTTCATTTCCAACAAAATATTCATAAAATCATTTCGTTTCACTTCATTTTGCTCACGAAACTCCATTGTATCCACTACGAGTCCCATATAAAAATCATGCACATCCTGCGGTAGATTGCGCATACGCAGAGCGCGTGCCAATTTCGGCGCTATGTGTATCAGTGAACTGAAGGGTTTCGGATAACGTGACTGCGTTATTGATTTCTTGCCCATCAATATGAAATCTGCCTGCGGATTGCGTAAACTATTGCATTCCAGGCCAAAGGCGCAGCTGCCAATTACATCGGCGGAGAAGCGTGACAGCAAATCGGTCAACTCCAAGACACCACCACCACCGCCATCGCCACCACCATCAACACCACCACCACCAGCTATTTTACGCTTTTCCTCCACCACTTGCACCAATTCCTCAGCCACTTTAATGATTGTCGGATACATGTATTTCATTTTACCTGAGGTAAATGTTTGTGTTAGCTTTTGACGCGTCTCACGCCACTTACGCCCCTCCAGGAAGAAGAGATGCGCGCCAAGCGGATCGTCTTTCTCGTTATAGAACAGCCCACGATCATGAAAGTTATTGAAATCGCGTATCAAAATATTCTTCACCAATTCGATATCCAAAATAACTGCCACCGGCTTAAAACCCATGTATATGCCAGCAAAGGGCGCTGTGCCTTTGAATTTCCAATAGATCGGCGACAGCACTTCAAAGAACGCTTTAGTTTTACCCCATTCGGTGATATCGCCCATCGGGAATTTGGGCTGATTATGTGGCACATTACGGCGAAGCCAATAGCCGTGCTGATGCTTGAGCACGAGCATGAGCAGTGTAAGCAGGAGCGTAAGCAAAGCGAGTAATACGATCATTTTTTGTTAATGCCTTTTTTCTTACTTAGTTTTAAACCAATTTCCCCGTGCGCTGAATGAGTTTCCTTGCTTGTATGAACGAGAACTGCCAAATGTATACTAACACTGCCGCTGAAATGTTCCCACTCTTTAAATAGCTTGTCGAAATGTAAACATGAAAGCCTACATTTTTAATCTTAGCAAATATTTTTATTAAGTACTGGCATACCTTACGTACTCTTACTCGGCTAGCTGTTAATCTTTTCCTGAATTTCTTAAGTTGTAACTGCTTAATTAGAATGCAGTAACTAATTTTTTTGCAAGGTAATTGTAATTGCATGATTACTTCGATTACTTTACTTTTTTTTATTGTATGAGCAATACAGTTATTTTATGATTTTCAATTCATGATTTTTTTAATTATACTATTAATTAATTAATCGATTATTTAATTTTAATTGCATGATTATTTGTATCATATTCAATATTTTTTTTTATTTTTTCCTTATATGATCTATACATATTTTTTTAATTGCACAACTGACTGATTAATCAATTAATTATTTTTATTTCTTACAGAAAAAAAATTAAAAATAATCGTATAAAAAGATATAATCGTGCATTTGAAAATTATGGAATTAAAAATAATTAATCAATTAAAAATAGTCATACAATTAAAAAATAATATTTGTTTATATGATTATTTCTGATTATTTTTAATGGCTATTAATCATGATTATTTTTTATAATTTTTTAAATTAATTGAATTAAAGTCAATTAAAATAGTCATTAAAATTAAAATTTAATCCAAAAAGTAATCATTATTAATTTTATTGGAAATTTAACATGTCTGCTTCAAATAGTCCTATATCATAAAATGCTCATAGAGATTTCCATTTGGAAACAATATAATCATATAAATTAGTCAAATTGTCGTGTTGCTATATACATTTTATTTGTTAAATAAATTAAATAAATAAGCAAATAAACAGGATCAAGGTTAAACTTAAATATTTGTATAACCTTGATTCTATTTATTTATTTAATTAATTTTTTTTAACAAATAAAATGTATATAGCAACAAGACAATATGACTAACTGACGTGACTAATTTATATCATTATACGAATGATGATAATAATATTATGATGATATGATTACGTCGCATGCCGCCAAAATGTTATAAGAATAGTTAACTAAAAATAACTAAATCCACAACTTTATATTTAGATTTACCCTAGATTTTTGGTACGAAGATTATTTAACCAGAATTTGCCTGGTATTTTACCCAATAAAAATCCACAACTTTATATTTAGCTTTACCCTAGAACGAAACAAGATACTGAAGATGGCACATAGCCGAAACCGGTTTATAACCAAATAAAACATGACAAGGAATGACAGAAATTCGTTCCACATACATCGTAATCCTACCGTGTCGGAAAAACAGTCAAAAAAGAAATATTTAACAAGTATTTACCTGGTATTTTACCCAATAAAAACTCACAACTTTATGCTTAGTTTTAAAACAATATCCCAAATTTCCCAAGCACCAAAAAATATTTTTTATTAGAGAAAAAAGTATTATTTATAACACAAAAGAAAAACACAATAATATTCAATCAAACCAACGAAAACATCGAAACATCCACGCCGGCATTCAAAACAATAGTCTCCGGCGTTGTTGGCGTACCCAAGCGCACCCATTCGCGCTTCAGGCCCGCATCTTTGCGCGCCGACTGCAAAGCATGTTGTACCGCGAAAATTGAGCTAACAGCCAGGCAACAAGGCGGTTCACCCGTCGCCTTCGAGCGCATAAAACCGGCCGGATTCGGGTTCTTTTGCAACAGCTCAATACGAAAGTCAATGGGTATATCCTTGGCGCCGGGCGGCTTGTATGTCCATGTGCGATTCGTAAGCAGCTGGCCGTTTTGCCGATCGAATACCAATTGCTCTGTGAGCCAATAGCCCAACAACATAACAAAACCGCCCTCCACTTGGCCGACATCTATGTGTGGACTAAGACTTTCGCCGGCATCTTCCAATATATCGACACGCTTGATTTGATGGTTGCCCGTTAATATGTCCACTTCCAGCTCAGTGAGCGCCAGGCCAAAGACGCTATAGTTTTCCATGTCGCCCTGCTTATAATGTTCGCTAGCGATCATATTTATTGCTTTCAACCAAGCTTGCTGCACCACCTTCAGCCACCAATCGGGGGTCGTTTCCTTGCCACCACCAATTGCATCCTTCACCGGTTGGAGACGTTCGTTGAGTGTTTCGCAAGCTTTGCGTACAGCAAAACACAAACTTTCGCTGCCAACCGCACCACCGGTTACCATTGAATTGGCGCCATTGATGGTGTCGCTGGACTCGATTTGTATGTAAGACATCGGAATGCCGAGCGTGTATGCGGCCACTTGTGCGATTTTTGTGTTCATACCTAGGGAGGGGGGAAGAAAAAATGTGTAGATGGAAATATTAACTTGCCAAGCACAACTCACCTTGTCCCATTTCTATGCCACCGTGTGATATAACCACCGTGCCATCCACATGATATATCGCCACCGTGGCTGGATATTGCCCAAACAAGTGCACCGGATATTCCATAATGGCCAAGCCCAAACCACGTTTGATCCAGCGATTCCGCTCGTTGAATGCATCCACCTCCTTGCGCCTTTCGCGATATTCGGTTTTTGTCAAGAAACGCGGCAACAGCTGTTCCATTTTATTGCCCGCCTTCAAATTGGCCAAACGCGCATCGGCCGGATCTATATTCGCTTCAAAAGCCAAATGTTCCAATATATTCTCGATCATGGCTACACCCTCCACCGAGCCGGGCGCACGACACCACGTCGAGCTGGGCGCATCGGTGAGCACAGCCTCGCCGGCAATTTTTGTGCTCGCCTCATCCAGTTCATAGCAACTTTTTGCGTGGCCCGCCGCCTGGGCAACGGGACTTTCATTTGCCGTATAGCCAGCATCTTGATAGAACTTATTTGTCAGGCTAACAATTTTGCCATTCGTCGCCTTCACCTGAACCTCGTAATCGGATCGGCAACCCCATCGCTTGCCCATCGTGTGCATCATCGATTCGATTGTCTGCACAAAACGCGTTGGCCGATTTAGCTTGTAGGCGGCGAGCGCTGCCGCACATGCCACTTGATTGCCACGCGTTATCTTGGCGCCATAGCCACCGCCCAGCCGACGCACTTGCAATTGCACGTCTTTTGCCTTCACCTGCAACATTTTCGCAATCACACTCTGCGTGTGATCCATCCATTGCGTGGCAGACCAAACTTTGAGTCCCTCCTCGAAGGGCATAGCGACCGTCGTTTGTGGCTCCATGGTGAAGTGATATTGTCCGCCGATTTCAAATATCCCCTTGGCCTTTATTACATCCGCGCCTTCACTTTTGTTGGTGTTGGCGTTGTTTATGAAACATTCCTGCGCCTGGAACACATGCTCTATGGTGGGCAAAATAGTTCGCATTTCCACACCACCACTGGAGTAGGTGACTTTCACTTTACTGGCGGCACGATTTGCTATATCGCTCGTGATTGCCACCACAACGCCCAACGGCTCATTGTAATACTTGACAATGCCGCTACAGAATATCTCCTCGGTGTCAAAACCAAATGTTGGATCGCATGCTCGATTGGCGCCGGGTATGTCCTTGGCTGTGTAAAAGGCTATGACACCTGGTGTTTTTAGCACTGCCGAGGCGTCAATTTCTTCAATATTCGCGCCAACTTTTGTGGCATGCGCGAAGGCACAATAAACGGTATTCGAAGTGGTTAAAATATCATTCATATAAGTGGCTTCGCCGGAACATTGAATCATTGCTAGAGGTGCGAGAGCGCGAGAGTGAATTTATTAAATTTTTGCAATTTTTCTTTTTTGTATGCAAATGCATGCATATTAGCCTGCATCACCAAGGAAAGCTGTGTTCGAAGTTTACACTTCGATTTCGAATTTTGAAACCGAAATTTTGATTTTTTTTTAATTTTCAATTTTATGTTCCTAATAACGAATTTTTAATGTCGGCATAAACGAGTTTTCTATGCCGATTACCAATTTTCGAATTCGAATTTTGGGCTTAAAAATTGTGATTTTATATTTTCTTTGAAATTTTAATTTTTATATCGAGATATTCGAGTTTTCAATTTCGATTTCAAATTTTCGGTTTGAAATTTTTCATTTCATATTCTCTTTGAAATTTTCAATTTTGAATTCTCAGTCATGAATTTTTAATAACGAGATATTTGGGTTTTCGATTTAAAATTTTCGAATTCGAATTTTCTGTTTGAAATTTTTGATTTTATATTTTCTTTGGAATTTTCAATTTTGAGTCCTCAGTCACGAATTTTTATACTTAATTGTTAGAATTCTCAATTTAAAATTTTCGAATTCGAATTTTCGGTTCTCAGTCACGAATTTCTGATATCAAAATATTAAAATTTTCGATTTCGATTTCAAATTTTTGAATTCAAATTTTCGTTTTAAAATTTTTGATTTTATATATTCGACTCCAAAAAATCTTTTCATATTTTTGACAGCAAATAAAAAAATTCCAGCTTCTAATATTAAATTTTCAATTTCGAGTTTTTGATTTTAAATTTTCGGTTTTTCGACTACGAATTTTCAATTTTGTGTTTCAGATTTCAATTATCAGTTTTCGTCAGCTAACTTTCGGTCTAAAATTTTCGATAAAAAAATTTCGATTTTCGAATACGAATTTTAGGGTTAAAATTCTCGACTAAGAATTTTGAATTAAACTTTTAATTATTTTTTTTTTAATTAATTTCAATATCTCGACAAGTATTTGAGTTAGATTTTTTTGATTTCAAATGTGTTTTTACGAATTTTCAATTTTAAATAATCGAATACGAATTTGCAGTATGAAAATTTAAGTTACAAGTTTTTTCTTTCAAATTTTCGATTTTGGATTTTAGATTTTCAACTTCAAATTCCTATTTTCGAATATTTGATTTCAAATTTTCGATTTCGAGTTTTCGCTTTCGAATTATTAATTTCGCTTCTCTAATTCCATTTTTGAAGTCTAAATTTCGAGTTTTCGCTTTCAAATATTCGATTTGGAATTTTAGACATTCGAATTCGAATACGTATTTCGAATTTTTAATTTAAAATTTTCGATTTCGAATTTTTTATTTCGTTTTTGCAACTCTGTTTTTTACATTTAAATTTCGAGTTTTCGCTTTCAAACTTTCAATTGGGAAAGTCGCCGTCAAATTACGAATTTCTAATTTCGAATAAAATTTTTTCTGCTGTACAGTCTCCAACGCATACTATGCGCACTTCAACTCAACTCACCTTCAACCTTTTCCACCGCCTGCGTCAGCGGATAATTTTTCTCGATCGTCTCAAAAGACTGCATGCCCGATGACAGCGGCCGCTTTAACAACTCCGCACCGCTCTTGTAAGCCGCATTCACCTTATCCGCTGGCGCCAATTTAAGCAAACTTCTATAAAGCATGCCACAAGCTAAGGCTTTACGATATTCAGGCGATGGGTCCGGCAGTACGGCATTAGGTTCCAGTTCCTGTTGCAGCCGTTTAAATAATTCGGCCAACGTGGCCTTTTCAAATAAATTGCGACCAGCCAAAGCCGATTCCAAAGCGGTGGCATGCGTAAAATTTGGATTGATGCCACCAAAACAAATGCGTGCGCTATTCACTTGCCCGGTTGGGATATCGGCCATGCCAAGCAAGAAAGCGCCATTTACATAGGCATGTGCATTTTGTGCACGTGGCATTATCTACACAAAAAAAAAAATACAAAGGCAAAAGCAAATAAGTAATATAATAATAATACAATGGCGCTATTATAACTCTGACGAGTTTTATGGCCGAGCTTCTCTCCCAATTCGAGGTGTGCTCCTTTTTTGTTTTTCCTACCAATTGGGTGGACCTACAGTTTTATGCCGGCTCCGAACGGCGAATGCATTTTTTGTGAGAAGCTTTTTCATGGCAGAAATACACTCGGAGGGTATGCCACCCACTGCCGAGAGGTGACCGCTGCTCTTAAAAAACCCAATAATTGGATTTTTACTAATTAGAAAATTTTTTTGGTGTTTTACTCGGACCGTGGTTTGAACCCGAGACCTCTGGCATAGCAGGCGAGCACTCTACCCACTGCACCACAGCGGCCACTATAATAATAGTTTCATGATAAAAAGTACTTACTTTGTATGAGTGAAAAACAAATTTGTCTTTTGGGTAAGCTTTCAATACAAACGCTATTATGACTGACTTTTTGCTGTCACGCGTCAAGTATTCGCGCAGCGATAAGGTTTGCCGAGTATGTGCCGTATCTTCAGCGATAACAAGCTGCACATCGAGCGCTTCGAATGTTATAAAAACATCTGAGGGAAACTCAGGGTATGCTTTTTTCATATAAATATTGCCGGCAAGCGTGCCAGTCTAAGGAGAGAACAAAAACGGGTCATTTAATCATAGAACAATGAAAATATGTATACATTAAGGTAGCCCCAAATGTATGGCGACATATTTTATACTATATTTCCTCAACCTCGCCACCTAGCTCGACGCTAATATAATCGAAGATACCAAATATAATTTTTTGTGGCGATCGGAGACGGTCAAAATTCAGGTTACCATATGTAAATCCTGCGCGACACGCCTTAACAATCTCCGTTCGAGACCAAAATTTATATTTGATATGATTGAATGCAGGACTAACGATTTCAGGCATTAGATATAAAAAAAATATATTTTTTGAGTCTCCTTATAAGTTCTCTGAACTTTGACCATTGTGCGACACACCTTAACCGTCTCCAAGCGGGACCAAAATATATATGTGATGTTTTCGAGTGTGTAGTTACCGATGAAATGGGCGAGACCGAAGAAAATCGCTAATTGGAATTTGGGAACCACCCTAAAGTACATACATATGTACAGATTCTATCATGCAAATTTATCACGCAATCGCAAAAAAATGCAATCAAATGTTTACTCACATTGCGCACCGGCACATTAGCAATTAAATCGAAATGCTGCCACAATTGTTGGCAATACTCGTAACCGCCTGCCTTCGCAGCGGCCGCCTCTACAAAAATATCCATCGTTTCGCTCAAACTGAGATTAGCGCCCAGCGTCAACTTTTCACTATCCAACGAATATTGCTTCAGCTCTGGCACTGCGTGTATGTCAATAAAATGTTTGATGTCCAACGAACGTCTATAAACGCCATGCGCTGTATTGCCAGCGACCAACATGAACTCCTCACCCGCCTCAACCGCCTCCGTCCCCACAGTCCGCCTCCTCTTGTTGTCACCACCTTGACTTGGTATAGCAGCCAATATCTTAAATAGGTCTTCAAGTGTTTTCGGCCAATACCATTGTGTGCCATCGTCATACAGCAAATTCGTGAGCGTGTTCTTACATGCACCAGCACATTGCAATCCCGTTTTTGCACATTTTTTCATCACGCCACCACAATCTTCAATATCGCCACTACATTCTGGTGGCAATTGAATTGTGCTATCGGCAGCAAATGATTTCATTGCATCCAATATCGGCCGATAACCGGTACAACGACATATATTACCACCAAAGGCATTTTCTACCTCCGCCATAGTCACTTTGCCATCGCGTTTCGATTCCAGCAGGCCGTACATATTCATAACAAAGCCGGGCGAACAGTAACCGCATTGTGTGCCATTCATTTTGGCTAAACGTTTTTGTATGGGATGATAGCCGGCGCGTTTATTGCCAATGCCTTCGGCGGTTGTGATCTCCCAATCGGCGCAGGTGTTTAGCAGCGTTAAGCACTTAAAACATACAGAGATTAAAAACAGAGATTAATTTATGAGTTTGTTTTTAATTAGTTCATTTTCGTTTTGTATATTTGTGCGTCAACTGAAATGGATTGGACAGGGCTTCAACATAGAGATCTATTCATTGTATGGGTCAACCCCGGAATGTTTCTGAGCGATATAAGAACCAGATGGGAAATGTTAAGTAGGGCATCTACATAGAGATATATTCATTGTGATTCCTAGGCTGGGTCCCCAGATACATATGGGTAAATTCCTGATCCCGAATGACCCCGGAATACTGGTATCAAATAAAGGGTTCTGACCAAGGCTGCTAGATAGAGCTCTTTTCATTATGATTCTTAGGCCGGGTACCCAGTTGGGTAAAAAAGTGGAAATCAGGGCTACAGTATAGAGCTCTCAGCGATGTTATGATCAATCCGGTCCTCTATGGAAACGGAAAGGAAAAGGGACGGAAAAGGAGTAAGGAGAAAGAAACGAAAATGGGATGGGAAGGGATGATGAGAGAGAGAGAGAGTAGGACAGGGAAGAGGAGATGGGATAAGAGGGGGAATAAAAGGTAGAAGGACAGAAAAGTGTAGGTTAGGGAGAGCCTTAAACAAAGGAAAAGCGAAATGTGACGGGAAAGGGGAAGAAAACGGAAACAGAAATGAAAGGAAAGGGGAAAGAGAAAGGGAATAGTAAAGAGAAAGGAAGTAGGAAAGGAAGTGTGAGACTAATGCGAAGAAGGAAGGAAGCGAACTTTTGAAAAGATAAATTTTTCTGTCGCTTTTTTTTTTTGTAACTTACTATTTGACTTTTGCTTTTGTAGGCCCAAGGTTGGTCGTCCAGGTATTTCCATTTGTTTTAAAGTGTGTCATTTTTCGTTTCTAGGTCGAATTGAGCCAAAGCAAAGCTTGGCCGGGTATAGCTAGTTATGTATAAATAACTTACCGAATTCACAGCCCACGTTCTTATTGCGCCATCATTTGGATGCTTACCTTTAACAACAACCACACATGCCCCACAGCCGCCCTCCAGACACATGAACTTGGTGGCCGTCAATTGGGCATGCTCGCGTATGAAAGTGTTTAGGGTAATATCAGGCGGAAAATTGGTGAGATTGACTGCAATTGGGAATTGTGAATTGGGAATTGATAAATATATTTATATATGTATGTATGTATATGTATGTAGATTAGGGTGATCCCCAAATGTATTGTGAACAAATTGTAAGGCATATTTTCTCAGCCTCATCGTAGGTTGATGCTAATGCAGGCGAAGATACCACATATAAGTTTTTGTTCCGAGTAGAGCCGGTTAAGGGTGTCGCACTAGGGTGCCATATGTTTATCGGAACTATGACCCCCTGTACAACATTCTTTATCCATCAACGAACGTGATCAAAATTTATATGTGGTATCTTTGACCGTAATTTAACCGATGAGACTGAAAAAAATATTTATTTGTTTTTTTTTTTAAAGACCACCTTAATGTACATATGCACATACATTCAAAATGCATTTGTATAATTCATAAACTCAACTAAATATTATTTAAAATATAGTTTTACCTTTATAAGGTGTGCCATTAATGCTAAAGCTCGTCGTCATATTAAATGCGTTTCAAAAAACCAGACAAAAAACGTTAACTCTGCTCTATGCAATTAGTTTTGTATCTATATGTATGTATGTAAATTGTAGAAAAATTACTATTAATTTACTATTTACAGCTTTTGTTTTTTTGATTAATTTGATATTTGTTTTTTTTTTTTTTTTTTTTTTTTTTATTACACTTTTTCTTGTTTTTTCACCTTTTCGACAATTTGTTACAGTGACCGAGCAGGTTAAGGCCTGAAGTGTGACTGCCTGCAAACGCGTTCTGGCCGGCAACTCGAAGTCATAAATGCATCATGTGGGCATATATTGTGATACATATCGTCGCCCGTATAAATTAATGTCGTATGGTGCATTTGAAGACTTTTGGGAAAACAGGTTTGAAGTTTGGAATTGTATTTCTCCAAAACTTCTGATTAGTTTTTCTCCAAAGTCTGGCAGAACACTACTAGGCCACAAAATTCTTAAATTATTTTAATTTTGTTATATCGCACGTTTTATGCAATAGGGATTTAACTCAAAAAAATTTTTTTTGGGAAAACGCAAATAAAGATTTATAATTTCAAATAGTTTCCTTCTACGGCTAACTACAAAATCACTTTTATTTCCGCCATTTTTATCTTTTTGAGTATTTTATAAGACTAGACTCAAAGGCACTACCCAGTTATTGAAATATATGGCAAAATCCCAGAAATCGAAAATTTCGAGTTAAAACCCTATTCCATAAAACGGGCGATATATTGTTTATTATTTTGGAATTTATAAAGGGTTTTCTTCGGTAAAATTTTGTCGTATGTTACCTTTAGCAACATTTTTGCAGGAAATTTGTATGACGTACGACAAAATGTGTTCCCAATTTGAACTAAATTAAAGATTTTTAAAATTAGTTAAATATTGTATTTGATTTCTCATAAAAGTAAATAAATTAAATAATTGACAGCAATTAAAAGCACATTGGAAATTAGACAAAATCGCTTGCGACCTTGCACAAACGAAAAAATTCTGCTCAATATCTCTTAAACTAAAGGAGATAGCAAAAAACGGATAACGTCATTCGAAAGATCTTGATTAGTTTAGTATAACTGTATTATTAACTCAATTCCGCCCAAAATTCACATACGACACTAATTTATCCGGGCGACGATATGTACACTGACCGCTGGATAAGTCGCAGAGTCGGTGGAGCTTATATTTTTTTGTACTAAAGGAAATAAAAGCAATTGTAAAGAACTGCAAAGAACCTTTATTTATGTATAAGCATTTCTGTTTATATTCAATTCATGCTCCTATGTATACATACATAAAACATAAACATAAAATCTAAAAGTCCATTTACTTATCAAACAAATGTTGTACGCATGTTGATTGCAAAAATTAATTGCACATAAGAGGCGGCAAAAGCCCCCCGCGCCATGCAGTTGAAGCTATTATTAGGTATTATCAGTACATCCATGAGATTTTTTATTTTGCACGAAATGTGAAAAGGCATTTGCACATATATTGATACAGTGGTGGACGTATGAATAGTACCAAGATATTCAATATGTTTAGCGAACTTAAATTTTCATTGGTACATTGGAAATATGTATGTATGTATGTAAATTCGAAATGGATTCAAGAGTGAAATGAGCGCCATAAGTTACTATAGTAACTAGAGAAAAAGAGTGACATATGTATATTCCCAGCAAACACAACAGCTAACATTAGAGAATTTGTAGGGACCGCTGTTATCCGGTCGATTAGGTCCCCTAAAGGCGCGAGCAAGCGGTGATAGGTGTCTTTCTTGATATTTCGGGTACCTTTAGCAATGTCTGTGCTGAGGCGCTTTTCGGAAGGGCTCGAATGGATCGGAATATCCCTAATCATTCAGCGCTGGATCGGGGACCTTTTGAGCTGCCGGACGGTGATGGATGGGTAGGACCTTTCGGCGATGTCAAGGAGGGCACCTGGGGGCACACCACAAGGGGAAGTACACTCACTCCTGTTGCGGAATCTAGCGGTTAACAAAATACCACTCAGAAATATACAAAATTATCTTCACAAATTACACAAAATCCTAAAACTGGCGAAGTCTTGCATTCCAAGTTTAGTATAACGCCTCCAGATTCTCGACAGTTTCCCGCGTCGCCGCCCTCTAACGTGCTAGTTCACGAGTCATTCTCAAACCGATATAGTAGGGCCTAATGCATCAAAAGCAACCTGTAGCTCATTTCCGGTTTTTTTTTTTTGGTAAAAGTTAAATTTTGTACGCACAAAAATTATTGAAATTGCTTGATTTCGCTCAAAAACTACGTTCTCATTAGAAAAACAACTTAAATTAACCAAACTCCAAATTCTATCAAATCAATTAACATTATTTGTTTGTTTCTTTAGTTTGACTTTGAGTTGAGTCCACTGAGCAAGAGCTAAGATTTATGCATAAGCGCCAATGTGTTTTATAGTTTCTGCTTTTCGAAGAGTTGCGTATGTGCACTATTCACCTGTGCACTACTGTATATAGAGCAATTCACATCTGTTGTTTATTTATGTATAAATATTTATAGACTTATTTATATGCGTGTTTATACTCGAAGAGAGATACTTGGTACATTTCAAATGCAATGTCAACAATGACACAGGCTTTGTAATGGAATTCTTAAAAAGAAACTAACAGGCGTTTTTAACGACTGTAAAATTGATGAATTTTTGTGAAACAAATTTTCCACAAACTGCTTGCTTGCTTGCTGCTCTTGTGTGTAGTTCCATTTTGAGGCCGTGGGTCGTAAAAATGCAAAATCTTTGCTTTTAAAAATTATTCTTTAACATTGAAATGAAGCCAAGTCAGCACAGACTGTTGATTTCTAAAGCTGTTTTCGCCAAAAAAAAAAAAATCGCTAAGGTTTGTGCACAATTCTATTTCTATTGCTTGTAAACTTACATGCATACAGTAGTACTTTGCATAATTCATTTATTAAGAAAACGTTAGAAATTCGCCTTTTTTTCGAATTCTTTTGCAAATTTTTTTAATATGATATAATAGCTGAATCTTCATACTACAAAAACACATTCATTAAAATACCAAAATGTATTTCATCTTTTTTATAAAATTAAAGACACGAAAAAGTCATACATTTTAGCTCACAAAAGTATTTTGAATATTGGTAATTTTGGTGAAGAAATGCATCTACAACCTGTTTAATATTTTTTATGATATCCGTTCTTTTTCGAAATGGCTTCGAAGAGTCTAGGGATGGGCTCTGCTAATTTTTGGCAAAATTTCCGGAGGTAATTTGTCCCATTCCCCGGTCAAACCCGCATTTGGATTATTTTTTGGGGAAATCTTCGATTTTCTCACATGATCTTCAATATTGAGAGAAAATCAACTAAACTAACTAACAAACTAAACCCCCACACATAAGCTCCTACCATATATATTATAATCATTAGGGCAACCAAAAATATGCTTAAAAAAATTTAAACATGCCACAAAAAAGGCAAAATATGCCAATAAAATATGACATATAAATCAAAAATATGCCCCAGAAAATTGCAAAAATGCACAAGACATCGGAAGTGCGTTTCTGTAACAAATTCGGGAAAATTTTCGTTAAATTGACGCCACAGTAATATGTTCCATACTTTTTCACCACCTAAAAATATGGTGCGGCGTCTGTTAGAAATAAAAGAATATAATCTCTATTGAAGCCTTCTCCCAAAAGTTTTACACATTCATCGAAAAGCCGAGCAATTGTTTTTTGATTTGCAGCTTCCAATACTGCAACGTTCAAAAGAAACTTTTGCTTAGTCATATCAAATTTTTCGTGTAAAATTCCGACTATAACATTTGCCACATATCTACCTGCAGAATCTGTAGTTTCATCAATCGCAATCCAAGTAAAGTGGTCTTTTAGTAGCGATTGTATCTTTTCCATAGTAGTGCTATATAGTTGCTTAACATAAGTAGTTCGAAGGCTTGTCTCACATGGTATTTTCTGGGAAACCCATTTTTCAAAAAATGCACTATATTTAGGATTTTATATAAGGGTATATCTGCACATACAAATGCTTTAGACAAATCCTTTGCGAATTCGACATATGACGGTGTCAAGCTATTCGCTACAAAGCTTTGAGATTGTGGCAAATTTAGTGATCGTTTGAGTTTGATGTGCTTTTCACTCTGCACATGCTGCTTTACAAGAAACGTTTTCTTGAATAATACGGCTTGCTGCATAACTTGCAAGTCAGCACCTCACCGTCAGTTTGAAGATCGGGAAATTCCTTAACGATCTGCATCTGTAAGAATTTGCATATGTACATACATAAATGTATATATTTTCAATCTTTATTTCAACAAGCACTTACCGTTTCTTAAAATAAGAAAACGCTAGCAAAAAACAAAACCAGAGAATGCAAAAACAACTGAAATTTTTCAAGTGCCGTTATAAAATGAGATTTGCCTAAATGTTTCGATAGTTCGATAATTAAATCGAAAGATGTCCAAGGACATGGTTGCTTTTTGCGCACTAATTCTAAAATTTTTTTATAACTTAGCAGAAATAATATGGCCCGGATTCACCAACGTGACTAAAGCTAAAACTAAGTTTTGACTTAAGTTAGCCCAGATTTGGGGCTAACTTACTTTTGGGTTTCACCAACTAGTCTAAGAAAATAGTTTTGCAACCAGCAACCCTGGCAGCTTTTATGGAAAATACTGTTTTTTTTTTTTTGGTTGTTTTGGTAGCTGTATTTGCTAATTTTATGTCATATTCGCTCTTTTGGTTGTTGAATTTGCTAAAGCGACTCAAATTCTTAGTTTATTTTTAGTCAAGACAAAAGCTGACTAACTTGTGACTTAGCTCAGTTGCATGGTGAAACTGAAAACTTAATCGGCTTAACTAAGTTGAGACCGGTTGGTGAAACCGAGCCTATGATTTTCCTCAAAGATGTAAAATATGACAAAATATACATTTACAAGTAAAATATTCTGTCATTATTAAAATATGCTAAAATATGCTCTAAAAAATATACGTCAACCACTTGTTTTTCTCTAGAAACAAATTTATAAATTAAAAGTTTTTCAATAGAAAGAATCAGAAAAAATATGACATTGCATATATTTGGTTGCCCTAATAATCATATTAAGCCTATAGGTATGCGCCATTGTGGTCTCTGCCACCCAGTTAGTAGTTTATACCATCTTAATGTAGGTCTTTTTGCCTGCATGTTAAACGTCGGCAAAAATCATGAATCTTTTGTAAAATAAGTATGTATGTATTTCGATCGCTTCAGCAGAACCCGAAATAAAACACATTTCATAAACTGAGGAAAATGTGTTTTTCGCTTCCTGTGCTCTTTTAGGTGCATTTTACGAAAAAATTTTCTGAGGAGAACTCTAGTGAAATTTTGTGGCGCATAATTTTCTAGAACATTCTCACACTCTAGCAACTCCACTAAAGCACTATTTTAAACCCCTTTTAGAAATTCAGGAAAAAAAAATAATATTTTTATCGTGGCCAACCCACTAGCCACGTTCTAGATAATTATTCGCAAGAAAATTTTGCTAACGGTCTCCGCAGAAATTTTTTTTAGGGGGGTGTACCGCGAACTATTTCTTTTGCGATACGCTCTAATGTACACATTAGGGATTCCAATCCCGGGATCCCGCCCTTTTTGACTCCCCGGAAATCCCGGGATTACTAGAATTTCATCCCGGGATTTTCGGGATAAAATAAAGAGAGAATATTCCCCTATTATAGCAAAGAAAAATTGTATTTTATATAATTTTTATTGGTCTCAGATATGTATACTAATGTTGCATTATTACATAGCAGCATTATCAACATATGCCCTGTGACCTATGAAAATGGTGCATTTTTCATGTGATAAATGAAACAAAAATAATGCAACCCTTTTGTGCTAAGAACAGAAAATGTTGCCCCTTAGTCGGGCCAGTTTTACATTTTGTCTATAGAACAAACAGCCCTAAAAAATGTGTGAAATCTTTGTGGAAGAGAATAAAAAAACTTGACAGTATGAAGAAAATGCAGAATAAGTTTGACATTTTTGCCAGAATAAAAAAGCAAAGTAAGGATTAATATTTTTGATTTAATAACACTACAAATAATTTAAAGAAAAATACCAAGAAATTCAGGTTTGGGGGAGAATAGATATGGGCCTGCTGAGCTCGGAACTATTTTTTTTTTTTATTTTTTGTATGGTTAGGTTTTTTTGGTTATCACTTCATTGAAAAATTATTTTCGCGGGAGTCACAAATGGGATAATCACAAGCAGTACAGTACCTCGTTCGAAAGAAAATTAAAATTGTCGATGTACAACTTGTAGTAATTGGACATTACCTCGCTGGTCGAAATCAAAATGTTATTAACTACTTGCGATATTTGAAAAAAAATTTGATTTTAAAATTAAGTTTTTGTAGGAAGTTGTAAAATTCAGGAAAGTTTTATTCTTTTAAAAATTAGCCTGCTTAATTGTGGTTATCGCATTTGTGATTTCCGAAAATAATTTTTGAGTGAAGTGATAACCAAAGAAACACCAAATTACCGTTATCTCAAAACCTAACCATACAAAACATTAAAAAAAAAATAGTTCTGAGCTTAGCAGTGCCATACCTATCCTCCCCCATACCTGAATTTTTAGATATTTTTTGGCTATAAACTAGTGTAGTTAAATTTTTTTTGTTGCGAAATACGCGTTGTAAGGAAACGTCGTATTTTTAAAATCGTTAGAATTTTTGTGGTAAAATTCATTTGATAATTTCTATTTCCTGATTTTTGGCCATTTATTTCTCAAAGGTTTTTGCAATTTCCTCCCAAGAAAAGTAAATAATGGAAGAAAATGCAAAAAAAAATCAAAAATAAAATTAGTAAAAACCAGGAAAAAGTTTAATTTTATTTGAGAATTTCACATTACGTACTAAAATAAAATACGCAGTTGTATACTCGGAATTCATCTCAAAATTTCTGCATCCGATTTTTAATTTTTTTCCGAATGTTGTATTAATTTTCAGTATTTTTCGGCAAGCTTGGAAATATTCGCTTAAACGAAGTACGTCATTAAATTCTAAAGATTTGTATTGGAAATTATCAAATGATCACTAGCTTTATTATTAATATCCTAAAAGTACCAACTGTAAAGGCAAATGTTTTGTATGTAATTTTCTTTGTTGGTTGCGTTTTTTAAAGTAACTCTTATTATTAAATAATACGCATGATTTTACGTTCCTATTTTATTTTGTTACTAATTAAATAATAAAAATGGCAATAAAAATCAATTTTTTCTTTGCACTTTAAAGTTGTAGCGTTCCTCGAAATATATATTTACTTTTTTCAACCCCAAAATGTGGGAAAATAATTAAGGTCCAAATCCCGGGACAAATCCCGGGATCCCGGGATTATAAAAACAAATCTCGAAAATCCCGGGATCGTAAAAATCGGAAAAATTGGAATCCCTAGTACACATACATACATATAAAAATACTATATGGCATGAGATAAAGTAAATAATCGCAGGGTATAACTGCATTCTTGTATTATATTTTGAGGCTTTTTTTTACCTTTGCAAAAGTGTTGTACATCATTTAATTCATTCTCATTAAAAATATCTCTCTCTAAAAAAAACATTCTAAATTTTCTGCACACGCAAATAAATTCCCTCACCCGAACTCACTAAATAACTCGATTTATTATATTCCATTGGTATTTTCGTTCGCCCAGAAACGCTAAATTTGAAATTAAGCAGCAGCAAAGCCAAACCAACGCGCGTCTGCATCAAACCGAAACGCATGCCAATGCAATTACGTGGACCATCACCAAAGGGCAACCACTCGACGCTATCGCGTTGTGCCACCAGCTCGGGCGCAAAACGATCGGGATTGAATTCACTGGGATTGGGATACAAGTCGGGATCGCTATGCATTGCACCAGCTGGTATTAATACTTTCATATTCTTTTTAATCACATATTTGGCATGGTGGCCGGGCACGGCGTAGTCCCCCAGACACAAACGATCCAAAATTGGTAGCACAGTGTACATGCGCAGCGTTTCTGTGTTGGGTAAAGGAAAGCGAAACACAATATTGGTATATTTTCCATGGAACTCACATGCACTCATACTCACACTCACCTGATATAATCTGATTTAAGTATGTCATTTCACTCATGCACTCATAACTAAAATTGCCGCCATGTTGCTGCAACACCACCGTTACCTCAGCGCGCGCGCGCTCTTGTATATCCTCGTGCTGTGCCAACTCGTACAACGCAAAGCCCAACGTAGTGGATGAGGTCTCAAAGCCGGCTATCAGAAAGACATACGCCTGCGCTGCCAATTCTTCAACACTTATGCTCGTACTTCCGCAGTTTTCAATAGCTTATTATTCTTCAAATTCAACAGCATATCAAAGAAGTCATTTCTTCGCACATTATTCTGTTCACGATATGTGATATTCTCACGCACAATGCGCATATAGAACCCGGTAATGTGATCAGGTGTCATTTTCATATGCAAGGCACGCGCCAGCTTGGGATAATTGTGTATTAAATAATTCGTCAGCCAGCCATTCGCACGCCTATCACTCACCGCCTTCTTACCCATCACACGAAACACCGAATTGGGATCCTTCAAACCATTGCAATTCAGCCCGAATGCACAAGTGCCAATCACATCGGTGGCGTAGCGCCCTAACACGTCTTTCACCTCGATCTCTGCGCCATCCACGCGCTGCATGTCATCCACAACATCGACCAATTGCTCAGCTATCGCCACAATTGTCGGATGCATCAACTTCATTTTGCCCGAAGTAAATGTGGGCGAGAGTTTATTGCGCATCGTACGCCATTTATGTCCATCCAAAAGGAACAACTGTCCCGTTAACGGATCGTCTTTGGGATTCGTATATATACCGCGATCGGTGAATTTATTGAAATCTTTAATAAGCACCAGCTTAGCCAATTCGGGTGTGAGCACAATAACGCCGGGTGTGTGGCCCACATAGAAACCACCAAAGGGACCGGTGCCTTTGAGTTGCTCATACGTCTCACGCCAGATATCAAGATAGCCGCGTGTTTTACCCAAACCAACCATATTGCCTCGGGTGGGATGTGGTTTTACGCAGGCAACGCCACGGCGCTGCCAATAGTTTAGCTGTTGGCGTATGCGATAGTAATAGAAGGCCCAAAGCCAAACTCAATAGCACTTGCAACGTAAACATTTTTGGTACACGAAAATGCAAAAATGTTCGACTAGAACGTTTAAAAAATTGCTTGTAACTAATTGTGTTCCATTAGCTGTAAAAGCTTTTATATCATAATATATAAGTACATAGATAAAATAAGAGAACAAACAAATCTGTAAGTCAGTAGTGATTAAGCACCAGATAAGATTTTGGGCGAGTAAGCGAAATGTGCCTATGTGTGGGAATTATGAACTTACTTCTTCCACAAGGTTATTTTCTAATCGGTCATTGAACTGTTACTTTCCAGTGAGCGTATTGCTTGAGACCATAAATGTCATTGCACTCTTCCACATATATCTATATCTTTTTTGGCTATCAATGGAATGTATTCTACCATAAAAACTGTTATAAACGCATTGACAAACCGGCTGAGAGTGCCATTGTGATTTATGGTGGCAACACTGTTATACACACTGGCAGCTGAATAAATCAGTGATCGCGCTTTATTGTGGAAAGAATTTTCGTCATGCCTTGTCAAGTTTGATTTGGTTATAAACCGGTTTCAGCGATGTGCCATCCTCAGTTTGGTGAACGAAAAAGGGTATGACGTAAAATCGTTCCACAATACATCGCGATCACTGATTTAATAATCAAAACATGTAGTTAAAAACTCGAAAAAGGCGAACCAAATTAACCGATTAATTAATTAATCATGCAATTAGAACAAATCAAAATTAATTGAAAATAATAAAAATAATTGTATTAATCATGTAATTAAAAAAATCGAAAAAAACGAAAAGCGAATAATTAATCAATTAATTAATTAATAATGCAATTAGAAAAAATCTAAAATAATTTGAAATAATGAAATAATTGTATTAATAATGCAATTAAAAAAACGGAAAATATTTAATCGTTTAATTAATTAATCATACCTTTAGAAAAAGTAACTAAAATAAGCAAATGATTTTATTAATCACGCAGTAATTAAAAGAATAATCAAAATAATCATGCAATTAAAATTAATTAACCGATTAATTTATGTACTTTTTTTACTTTAGGTAACTACTAATCATTAAAAAGGTTAAACTAATCGTATTTAATCATTTAAGAGTTACAAAACTAAAACATGACTTAATTAATAACACTACTCGACACCAAAAATCACCAAGAATAAAATAATACTTTTCTAAAGCGAAATTTTAGGCTGATTCCGAATATCATCTCCGTTTTTTTGTGGCAGACCCAGTTTTTGAGATATTGCTAAAAATGTGGAAAACGCCATATATGCAAGACATTGCAACACATAGGTGCATCAAAAAGTTTTATTAGACATCGTGGCGATTTGACATCTAGTAAGTGCTGGTAGAGGGAGCTCCAACAAACATTTTTTGCCTGCACACTCCAAAATTGGACAAGTAGTTTGGTTACAATGGTAAAAATAATGAAAAAAAATTTGAAAAAAATCGATTTTTTTAAAGAAATTTCAGATTCGACTGTCCTAAAATCAGAAAAATTGTATAGGGGATAAAAAGTTAGCCCCCTATCCAATAGAGAATTTAATTGTGAACATTTTAAAACTAATTATGTAATAATCGGATGTACCGTTATTTATATTTATCTATTTTTATTGAAAGTCCTTAACCAAAAATTTTCCGGAAGAGTAAAATTTCAACAAAAAAATTGGGTTTATTCATAAAACTTTATTAAGGAGTAATACTCAAGATTATTTCATTCCATTTATTACGTGTTTTGAAGTGTACAATATCTCTCAAAACAGCGATTAATAGGAAAAAAAATTAATTGAATAAAAAAATATCTGCATTTCGCCATTTTAAAGAGAGAATAAATAATGAGCGATGTGAATAAGTACTTTTGACTACTCTTTTGTGATTTTCTGCATTTGTTACAGGCATGATTGTCCAAAAAACAGTCTCCCATCATATCCTCGTACCAAAACCCTTGATATCGCTATTCAAAAACTATTACGTCCTGATGAAATCTCTCACGCTGTTCATCACTTTCAGCACCTAAGGTTGTAGGGAAACTATGAAGATGTTAATTCTAGAAATGAATTTTAGGCCGGATATTACTTTCCTTGCTATATGGTTTTGCAATAAAGCAGCTTTTTTTTTAACTAGAAATCCACAAACAGAACAAAAGTTCTAACTATTTCACGATAGATCGTGTGCTTTTTGTTACTGCTTGCAGCAGTTTTTAACAAACTGTTTGTGGATTTCTAGGTAACAAAAAGTTACTTTATTTGCAAAAGATTGTAATATGCCGCCTAAAATACCTTCACATCTTCATAATTCCCTACAAACTTATGTGCTGGAAGTGATGAACAGGGTGAGAGATTTCATCAGGACTTAATAGTTTTTGTATGGCGATATCAAGGATCTTGGTATGAGGATATGATGGGAGACTATTTTTTGGACAATCGTACGTGTAACAAATGCAGAAAATCACAAAAGAGTAGTCAAAAGTACTTACGCCTATCGCTCATTATTTATCCTCTCTTTAAAATGGCGAAATGCAGATATTTTTTTATTCAATTAATTTTTTTTCCTATTAATCGCTGTTTTGAGAGATATTGTACACTTCAAAACACGTAATAAATGGAATGAAATAATCTTGAGTATTACTCCTTAATAAAGTTTTATGAATAAACCCAATTTTGTTGTTGAAATTTTACTTTTCCGGAAAATTTTTGGTTAAGGACTTTCAATAAAAATAGATAAATATAAATAACGGTACATCCGATTATTACAAAATTAGTCTTAAAATGTTCACAATTAAATTCTCTATAGGATAGGGGGGCTAACTTTTTATCCCCTATACAATTTTTCTGATTTTAGGACAGTCGAATCTCAAATTTTTTTAAAAAAATCGATTTTTTTTTTCAAATTTTTTTTCATTATTTTTACCATTGTAACCAAACTACTTGTCCAATTTTGGAGTGTGCAGGCAAAAAATGTTTGTTGGAGCTCCCTCTACCAGCACTTACTAGATGTCAAATCGCCACGATGTCTAATAAAACTTTTTGATGCACCTATGTGTTGCAATGTCTTGCATATATGGCCTTTTCCACATTTTTACCAATATCTCAAAACTGGGTCTGCCACAAAAAAATGGAGATGATATTCGGAATCAGCGTAAAATTTCGCTGTAGAAAAGTATTATTTCATTTTTATACTCAGCTGTACTAGTACACAGAGTATTATAATTTTGATTTCATAACGGTGGATTGTAACATAATGAAATAATCGAGATAGATATGGACTTATGTATATCAAAATGATCAGGGTGAAAAGAGAAATCGATTGAGCCATGTCCGTCCGTCCGTCCGTCCGTCCGTCCGTCCGTCCGTCCGTCCGTCCGTACGCACGATAACTCGCGTAAAAATTGAGATATTTTGATGAAATTTGAAATGCAAGTTGGTATCGAGACTGGGACGGTTGGTATTGAAAATGGGCGAAATCGGACCATGACCACGCCCACTTCCCCTATATAGTAAAAATCGGAAATTTTGTATCTCAGCCACTAATATAGCTAGAGTGCTAAAATTTTACCCACGTATTGAGCTCAGGCCCTTATGAAGAAATTTGATGAAGTTTTGGAAAATGGGCGGTGCCACGCCCACTTATTAAGGGTCAAACATTGAAAGTTTTATATGTCATAACTCAGAAACCGTTGAAGATATATCGATGAAATTTGGTACGCGTAATTTGCTTACTTAGACAAATGTTTTTGGCGAAAAATTATAAAAATCGGTTGACGGCCACGCCCACTTTTATATATGGGAACTATAAAGGGGCCTAATAAAAACATTTTAAGCGATATCTCTGTCAAATATAAAGATCTATCACTGAAATTTTGTGGCACGAGTCCACCTACGGACGTAAAACAAAACATATAAAAATTTTGGAAAATGGGCGGTGCCACGCCCACTTATTAAGGGGCAAATATTGAAAGTTTTATAAGCCATAACTCAGAAACCGTTAAAGATATGTCGATGAAATTTGGTACGCGTGATATATTTACTTAGCCAAATGTGTGGACGAAAAATTACCAAAATCGGTATACGACCACGCCCACTTTTATATATGGGTATTATAAAGTGACCTAATAAAATCATTTTTAGCGATATCTCTGTGAAATATAAAGATAATTCATTGAAATTTTGTGACATGAGTTCTACAATAGACTGGAAACACAAAAAAAAAAAATTTTATAAAATGGGCGTGGCACCGCCTCTTTTTATACAAAGAAATCTATGAGCCTATTACTCGACAAATAACTGAGATATTATGACGAAACTTAGTTTATACACTTTTATAACTTGTGTTAATAGACACGCAAAAATTTATTGAAATCGGTTTATGACCACGCCTACTTTTTAACAAAGATATTTCTGGAACACCCTTTTGGAATTTGTAACGTGAAGTCTTTGTAACTAAAAGTCATAGAGGGATGCAATTTTGCACTAACAATAATATTTATATGCTTATTTGGATGATTGATACAAATTTTGAAAATGGGCGTGGCTGCGCCCTGTTTATGCAGCACTCGTTTCATATAAAATACACCCTATATCGAACAAACGCAAACAAACAATGGAAGCATACAGCTGAGTATCTAATGTTCGATTCCACTCGAACTTAGGCTTCCTTACTTGTTGGTGGTTAAAGTTGATCAAAATTTGTCGAGTAGTGTAATCACTAAATGCTTTAATCATTCAATAACAGATCATATACATATATCTACTTAGGAAACATAACACCACAATACCTCATTAATTTAATACCAAAAAACAACAACAAAAAACAATATGTCACCCATCCGCAACATATTTACACTTTCTCTACATACAAACAAATACCATGCTCGGATGCCACCAGAAAATTCAACTTATCATAGGTCATGGGTATCGGCGTCTTGCCACATACCGTAAATTTGAACTCCCTCAGCAACAAAGCCAAACCGATGCGCGTCTGCATCAAACCAAAACGCATGCCAATGCAATTGCGCGGACCATCACCAAAGGGCAACCACTCGACGCTATCGCGTTGAGCCTCACGCTCGGGCGCGAAATTATCGGGATTGAATTCATCTGGATTGGGATATAAATCGGCATCGCGATGATAGGCGGCGGCTGGTATTAGCACCTGCATACCCTTGGCGATGACATATTGCGGACTATCCACCACATAATCGGCCATGCATTCGCGATTCAACACCGGCAATACCGTGTAAAGGCGTAGCGTTTCTGCAAAAAAAAAGGACAAAATAAAAGGAACAAAAACTGGCTAATACATTCTCCTATACCACTCACCCGAAATCACTTGCTCCAAATAGACCATTTCCTTCATACAATCATACGTGAATTTGCCATTATGTTTCGCCAAAGTGGCCACAATCTCATCACGCACACGCTCTCGTATGTCCTCGTATTGCGCCAACTCGTATAGAGCAAATGCCATTGTGGTCGATGACGTTTCAAAGCCGGCAATGAGAAAGACAAACGCCTGCGTTGCCAACTCCTCTACTGTTATGCTCGTCAACTCGCCATCTTCGTTCGTCATTAACTTACTATTTTTCAAATCCAACAGCATTCCAAAGAAATTATTGCGCTCGATATTATTGCGTTCGCGTTGTTCGAAGTTTTGTCGTATTAAACGCATGTAAAACTCCGTAATGTGATCGGGTATACTCTTTACATGCCATTTTCGGAACAGCCGCGGAAAACAATTAATCAACGCAAAACCCAAACGGCGGTAACGCGTAGCGGTGAACACGCGTTTGTTAATTTGATAAAATTCATCATTGGCATTCCGCAAGCTGTTCGGCTCAATGCCAAAGACGCAAGTGCCTATAAAGTCGCTGGTGTAGCGGCCCACATAATCGCGCATCTCTATAATCGGCTCTTCTGCCTCGGCCACGGCCGCACCCACAACACGCGCCAACTCCTCGCCCACACTCGATACCGTCGCTAACATTTGCTTCATTTTGTCCGTAGTAAATGTGGTCGATAGTTTATTGCGCATCAAACACCAACGTTTACCTTCCAAAAGGAATAACTGCCCCGTAAGCGGATCATCTTTGGCATTTGTGTAAAAGCCGCGATTAACGAAAATATTAAAGTCCTTGATGAGTATCGCTTTCGCCAACTTGGTGTCCAAAATGAATGCCGTTGGCCGTTGAAACCAAAAGAAGCCGCAAAATGGGCCGGTGCCCTTGAATTTTTTGTAATACGTCAAGCAAATCTCCAAAAATGAACGAGTAATACGTATACCCGTCAAATTGCCAACCAAATAGTTGGGCTTCTCATGCGCAATGCCGCGCACCGCAAAATATTGAAAGCGCTGATGCAAACAATGCGAGAACCAAAACCCCGAGTAGCGAGAGCACAGCCAAGAAAAATAGCGTGATGAACATTTCGTTGACTTTGAAATAACAAATTGATTGAGTTAATTATGCGTGAAAAAAAATTTAAAATGCAAAATCCGTGTTTGGCGCTGAGAACGTTTGATGGCAGAGCTAGATGTGAACTAAACTACGGAAATCTGTGGATACATAGTGGGCAACTAAATAAATAACGCTAGCTTAGAGTGCAAATTTGCTAAGTCCTCTTTTTCAAATTTCACAAAAGAGACAAAGAAACAGAAAAAAATTTCGATATTTTTATTTTGCATTTGTATTTTTTTAGACAAAAACAAGTAAAAGCGCGGCTGTCTTCGGCCGTACCGAAGACTTCATACCTTTCATGAGTGGGGAAATGAAAAGTTACCTATGCATGTATGTATGTACATAGCCTGATTTAATATAATTTATAATTTCAATTCTGTGGGTTATTTATGGAAGGATTTATTAGAAAAAATGGTGTCTGGGCTATTTAAATGTAGGAGTTATACGACAAAATGTGTATATCTGAACAATCGGTTGTATGGGAGCTATATGTTATAGTGGTCCGATCTTGACAATTTTCGGTAACTCTATTTTGGCCGATATGGGTAAAAATACTTCAAAGTTTCATGTCATTATCTGTTAAAATGGAGAAGTTATATCCCGAAATGTCTATATCTGAACAATCGGTTGTATGGGAGCTATAGGTTATAGTGGTCCGATCTTAACAATTTTCGGTAATCCCGTTTGGGCCAACATGGGCACAAATACTTCAAAATTTGACGCTTTTAGCTGTTAAAATGGAGGAGATATACCCTAAAATGTGTATATCTGAACAATCGGTTGTTGTGGAACTATATGTTATAGTGGCCCGATCTTGAAAATTTTCATTAACCTTATTTAGGCCAACATGGGTACGTCTACTTCAAAGTTTCATGTCCTTAGCTGTTTAAATGGGCAAGTTATGCAGAAATTACACCCCAAAATTTTTATATATATCTGAATAATCGGTTGCTTTCTATATGTTATAGTGGTCCGATTCGGCCGGTTCCGACAAATGATCAGCTGCACATAACAACATACCTGTATTCCAAATTTCATTCAGATATCTCAAAAACTGAGGGACTAGTTTGCGTTCACAAAGACGGACAGACGGACATGGCTTAATCGACTCAGCTCGTGATTCTGATCATATCGGTATATATTTTGGTGGGTCCCCCACGCGTCCTTCTGGTACTTTCGACAAAAATTTTTTGGCACAAAGTTATAATACCATTTCATTCTCATGAAAGGTATAATTAGTACAGCAAAATTATATCTTTAGTAGTGCAACATATTAAATAAGAATAAAATAAAGTTCGTAAGATATACATAAATTATTCAGGTATTTTATTTATTCAAATACTTATGAATAAATAATTTCCTGTTTATAGAACTATTCTGTATTTAGCAAATTTTCTGCGCCTTTGAACTCATTTTAGCAAATTTGCGTATCACTGCATATAAAATGAAAACATAACAAGTATCACAGACTTGTTTAGCGTAATGGGCATTTAATTTTTCTAACGTTCTGCATAAAAAAAAATCATTTTCTATAACAAGTGGAATAAACTAACATTATTTGAAAGTTCAATTGAAGCTTTAGCTCATGAACACATTATTTGCTCAGTCAAATGATAGCTTTTATACCCAACGCTCATAAATTTGAAAGACCGGCGGTGATTACCTTCGAAATCCAATTTTAATTTTGAGCTGGGAATGATCTCATAACCAATCTTAGTTTTCCAACATTCATAGAATTCATATTGGAAATACCTTTGAAATATGTACATTCGAAATAGATTCGATATACCTATATATGTACATAGGTATATTGTAACAAGAAAAAGAGTAAAGTATTTTAAGACAACTCTCTACCTCCCTCGATGAAATTAATGTGCTAAATTCCGAATTCTGTCACATAATGAAGGTCTCATTTTACTGCAGAATGTGCTAGATCTCCTTTCCTCTCCAACGCAGACGCTTAATTTTTATTAGCTGAACAATGGCAATGTCTGCGTAAACCACGTACAGTTCATCATTAAATCTCATTGGGTACTCGCCGTCGATAAAGTGCAAAAGTCTACAGATCTTCTGAAGAACTTTCTCTAGAATACTCCAAGTGCCATTTCAACTGATTTTGATATCGCCCATGTATCGGTGTCATACATCAGAACGGAAATGATGAGCAACTTGTAGAGCGTGATTTTTGTTCGTCACATCCCAAAATAACAAGCTTTGGGTATAAAATATTATTGCATAATATAAAGCAATTACTCTACTGCCTACATACGGCTTCGCTAACTAAGAAAGCTAAATAACGCTCTTCAAATTGCACTAACAATGTTCTCCGCTAGCACAACAATAGAAATGCGCATATAATAGTTACCCTCTAGGAAAATTAAATGTGCAATAGAAATTGTGCATTTTATTGCACTAGCAATCATAAGATACCATATCTATAAGCAAGAGTATTAATTGATTATGATTGATAACTGCGTATTTCTAGGAAAATATGGAGTACCTTGCTTGTTTATTTAGATAACAAGTATTTTGTAATTTTGTAATTTATTAACTTCATAAGTACAGTAAAACATTAAAGCTGATTCCACATAAAACATTTTCCGCTTTGCGTTACGCCGCTTTCTATGTCAAACAACGCAAAACTGAAAAACTATAGCTGATTCCACATAGAACTTTGTGTTGCGCTAAGTGACACTTTCTGCGTGACAGCTGAGATTGAAATACATGTAGCTATATGAGGTTTCTCACATAACAAAAAGTAACGCAACGCCGAAGTTACGTAAAGCACAAAGTTGCCCAAATCTCAACTTTTGGGGGCGTTGAAATTTTTTTTCAGTTTCACTTTAATTCAAATGTAAATAAACAATTTTAAATTTCACACAATTGAAAAATAATTTAAGAGATTTTTATTTTCTTATTTACTTTTTTGTAAATAAAGCGGAGAATGAGAGATTTTTCAGAAAATAAATATTTTTCGAGTGATGTTGCAGCGTTCATTGTGGCATAGGTTTTCAGATGTGCGTTGTTTGACATAGAAAGCGGCGTAACGCAAAGCGGAAAAAGTTTTATGTGGAATCAGCTTATGCCACAATGAACGCTGCAACATCACTCAAAAAATATTTGTTTTCTGAAAAATCTTTCATTCTCCGTTTTATTTACAAAAAAGTAAATAAGAAAATAAAAATCTATTAAATTATTTTTCAATTGTGTGAAATGTAAATTTGTTTATTTACATTTGAATTAAAGTGAAACTGAAAAAAAATTTCAACGCCCCAAAAGTTGAGATTTGGGCAACTTTGTGCTTTACGTAACTTCGGCGTTGCGCTACTTTTTGTTATGTGAGAAACCTCATATAGATACATGTATTTTAATCTCAGCTGTCACGCAGAAAGTGTCACGTAGCGCAACACAAAGTTCTATGTGGAATCAGCTTTACTGAAACAGGTAATGAATTCCATACGCTTATCACACTGACAAAGAAAAATCTTGAGGCTACCAAAGTTGCATGCTTAGGTATAATGATATTATTGGTACGAGCTGACTGTGCAAATTTCAGTTGCCTATACAAATATTCAGGCTTACGACTTTTGATCAATTTAAATAAAAATACAACATTTCGATATTTAAGGTAATTTTCCAAGTTGCCACCTAGAATATTGTTTGTAAAAGATGATATGTGATCAAATTTCTTCTTACAATAAATGAATCTCGCTGCATTGTTTAAAGCTCCCGTAATTTTGTTCTTTGATTTAAGTATGTACTTAAGCTTACGCAAGCCTGTGGAAAAAATAACACCATAAGCCTGGTGGGGTGCAGAAAACCTTATAATGGAACGCTACATTTTATGACCTTTGAAATATAACATTTTTCATTTGCATTTTTTTAGCAAATGAAGTTAATTTATAAATATATTGTGGAACCAAAAAGTATTTAATTTATAAACATATCGACGCCTCCAAACAAAACTGTACTAAGTCTGAAAAGTGTGTTTTTGCAGGAGAAGCTCTCAAAGTTTAAACTCGATATGAAACTTCAGCTGTATGCTAAGTATATTTTCACCTGTAACTTCTGTTTGGATTGAACGATCAACACCAAAACTTGACAATATCAAAGTTAAGGTATGCTTTATATAAAACCGTAAGAAAAAATAAAAATTTGCTACGTGGTTGTTCATGACAAGCTCTAAAAGTTTTTATTCTGTAAAAATCTCGAGTTGTATTATACGTACACTTTTGCTCATAATTTTTGATTGGATTGTCCGATTGGTACCAAAATTAGACAGCATCTAAATTAAGACATGTAATACTTAAAACTGCTAAAAACGGGAAAATGTACTAAGTCGACTTAGTACAGTATTGTTTGGAAGCGTCGATATATATATATATATAATTTAAATGAAACAATAAATAATAATATAATTTAAATAGAACAATGAAAGATGACTTTCCATATAGTAAACCACCATGTTGTTTTTTGTGCATTGTTTATATTTTGTTTATAAAACAAATTTAGAGCTTTTCGAGTGTGATGACTCTGGGCTAATGTATTGGAGGTATCATCACAATCATTGTTATCATCAGAATCTGAAGCATCCATGCTAACTGCACATGTGACTGCACTGCTGGTCCTATAATAATAATAACATTTTCTAACTGCACCTGCGAGCTTCGGCGCCACTAATCCCTGCACCAAATTAGTGCTGTTAATGTACAAGTTAACTAGAATAGCATTATCCCTACAGGGTCATCTTTTAATCTTAATTGAAAGCTGTGTAACGGTGGGAGTATAACGAATGTAAATAAAAACTTGTTTATTTAGAAAAAAACGAATATAAGCTTAAAATAATTTGTAAACAAAGTTCGCAACATTTTTGTAATGAATGAATGACACTTTTTGTATTAATTACATTGACATTGAAATCTTAGCTCTCACTAGAGCTACAGAAAATTAATAATTAAAAAACAATGCAGTCCCGAAAAAACAATAACACGCAATACTAAAAAACTGCTGATTACTCCATAAGCAAAGTGCCGATTAATCGTAAAATGGAGCTGATAATTGGCGAGGTCGGATCGAACAAAAATGTTTGAATCCATAATGAGTAGTAGCCATATTCGCTATCTTGTCGATAAAAATTTCCATCTGCTCGCTACCATTCTCATATAAACTTGGCAGAGAGAAATTTATAGCGAGCAGAGAAATTGTGAATGGAAAGCGGCTAATATTTAGCTTAGAATAAATGGTGTCCTAAATTTGAAATTACCACAAAAAACGATTGACATACAAATGCCACATATGTATGTATATTTTTCATTGATAAAGATACATTTTCATGCACTCAAAAATCAAATTCACCAATTCCCAAATAATATTCCCCTCCTTACAATTTCTCCACACGCAAATATATATCATCTGCAGCCATTTTTAAAAATGCATCCTTTCTAAAACGCAATGGCATGGGCGTACGTTCACACACGCTAAATTTGTAATTCTTCAGCAACAAAGCCAAACCGACACGCGCCTCCATCAACGCAAAACGCAAGCCAATACAATTGCGTGGCCCATCGCCAAATGGCAACCAACGTATCGGATCGCGTTCGGCTACCTTTTCGGGCGCGAAATTATCGGGATTGAATTGCTCCGGTTGCGGATAGTAATCTTCATCAAAATGTATGCCCGCCACTGGTATCACCACAATCATGCCGCGCTTAATCACGTACTGCGGATGGCCGGGCACCGGATAGTCTTCCGAACACTCACGTGCCAAAAACGGAATGATGGTATGCTTACGTAAAGTTTCTATTGTGAATGGATGGGAAATTGTTTTTTCCTTATTATCTGGCAACACAGTTTTTTTTTTAATCGACCCCAATTCACTCACCCGATAACACCTGATTCAAATACACCATTTCACTCATGCACTCGTACGTGAATTCGCCACCGCCCTCGTGCCGCTCAAGCACTGCACAAACCTCGCGGCGTGCGCGCTCTTGCACCGCTTCATGCTGTGCCAACTCGTACAAAGCGAACGCCATTGTGGCCGACGACGTCTCATAGCCAGCCACCATAAAGACGAAAGCCTGCGCTGCCAACTCTTCCACGGTTATATTCGCCATTGTTGATCCGTCTGCCGCTTTCAACATTTTATTATTCTTCAACTCCAGCAACATGTCAAAGAAGTCGTTTCGTTTCACATTATTCTTCTCACGATATTCGATATTATCACGTACAATACGCATATAGAATTCGGTAATATGATCGGGTACCAATTTCACATGCAAGCGTCGGCACAAATTCGGAAAGAGTAAAATTAATGCCATAGCAAACATGCCATAACGCTGCTCGGTAAATGCGCGTCGGCCCATCTCGCGAAACGGATCGTCGGGATTGCGCAAACTATTGCAATCGATGCCGAAAGCGCACGAGCCAATCACATCGACGGTGAAGCGCGCCAACAAGTCGCGCATTTCCAGCGTCGGGTCATCGCCGCGGCCGGCAGCCGTCTGCAGCGCATCGTCAACCACCTTCACCAGCTCAGCGCCCACTTGCGTGATCGTTGCGAACATTTGCTTCATTTTGCCGGAAGTAAATGTGGGCGAAAGTTTATTACGCATCGTGCGCCATTTATGACCATCCAAAGCGAATAAGTTGCCCGTTAGCGGATCATCTTCGGGATTTGAGTAGAAGCCGCGATTAGTGAATTTATTGAAATCTTTGATTAGTATTGCTTTAGCCAAGCTGGTATCCAAAACGAAGACGGCGTGTCGCAAACCCCAATAGAAACCACAAAACGGGCCGGTGCCTCTAAATTTGCGATAGTAGTCCAATGTTATTTCGCCAAATGAACGCGTCTTTCCCATGCCGCGTAAATTGCCGTACAAATAGTGTGGTCGATCGCAGAGTATGCCCAGATTTTGCCAATAACTTAAATGCTTATGCAACCAATAGGCGGCGAGTGCCAGTAGTGCGCAAATGGCATAGAGCGACAATTGCAATACCGACATTGTGGCGTTTGAAAAGTGAACTGTCGCGCCGTTGGTGAAGTAATCAATTAAAAATATAGCAGCCTATTTCACAAAGAAAAATGCAAAAGCTTTCATAATAAAAGTTATTGATGAAAAAGAGTGCATTTATGCAAAGAGCGGTGATATTAATTAATTAATAGATATTTGAATAATTAACAAAAAGAGCATGAGTGAGTTTAGAACGTTTGCGGTGAGAACTCTCGCGAGGGGAATAAATCTAAATAAATGCAATGTGGATATGCAAACGTATGCATATGTACATAAATACGCAACCCATTAGTATGCGCTGATGATATCAAGCGACTATCACACACTAACGATTTCGCAAACATATCGTAATATGACAAATGTTAATGTACAGTAACAGCTCAATTCAATTCAATTTATTCAAAGAATTCGTTGTACATATAAGACATTGAGTCTTTAATAGTACATCACAGGCGGAAATAAAATTTAACATTATTTTCTTAAAGCTATACAAATAAAAAGATAACAATGTAAACATTATCCATTCAAATACAACTACTTAAAAGTAAAATAAAAAATAAAAAATAAAATGAAAAATGAACAATCTTACGTATATATGTGAAGAGAAAAAGATAAAACGGTTGGTAGTTACAGGGTAGATACAGATTAAATGCAAGAAGTACACAGAACAGGATAGAATAAAAGATAAAATAAAAGATAGAGCCGTTAAATTGCAATCAGATTTAGTCTTTAGTGTTAAAATAGTCATGGATTACCTTTTTGTAGTTACTTCCACTTATAGTCGTCTTGATAGACTCAGGAATGGAATTCCAAAGCCTCACAGCATTAATGAAAAACAGCCTTGACGAGGACAGATACGAATATTTAGGAAGAATCAGACATTGATGCCTACTTGATCTCGCTAGCTGAAGTTTTTCATATAAATAGTCAGGACTTTTACACACAATAAGTTGGTACAAGAATATGCAATTTCTTGCCGCGAGGTAATTGAGTATGCTACATCCTAAAATTTCAGTTTTCCATGCAGAAATGTGGTCATATTTTTTAAGCCTATAAACATAACGTGTAACATTGTTGAACGCAACTTCAATTTTGTGAGACGAAACAGAGTCTAGCTTGCTATATACAAGTTCACAGTAACTTATGTGAGGCAGAATAAGCTGAATAGCAAGCTTTTTCCGTTACGATGAATATATGTACATCCTGTTATTAGAACGAACATTTTTAAACGCAATACAATTTTATTAAAAAAATACATACATATAAACAAAGTTTATCAACAATTAAATAATCAGGGCTAAAATCGTGAAAATCTGTAAACATATGTTCTGCGCTATTAAAAATTGTATAACATAATGCTATGCTCACAACAAGTGATGCTAACAAAGCCAAAGTAAAATTCAAATTTTTTGCACTTTCAAATAAATGCCATTCTTGCTACATAACAAAATCGTTTCTGGCACAAATTGCAGTGGAATTTCCGTCTGATGGCAAGTGGTAATCTCAAAATTGCGCAGCAAATAAATTAAAGCGACACGCATTTGCATTTGAGCGAACCGCATACCGATACAATTGCGTGGACCATCGCCGAACGGCAGCCAATTAATCGAGTCGCGCTTCAGCATTTCCTCTGGCGCAAAGCGTCCCGGATTGAATTTCTCTGGTTCGGGATATATATCGGGATTTTGATGTATGGCCATGACGGATATGAACACAGGCGTACCCTTCTCGATGACATAATTGGGATGTTCGGTCACAATGTAATCGCACAGCGCGACACGTCGCAATAGCGAAACAATTGGATATTTACGCAGAGTTTCTGTAGCAAAAAACAAAAAGTAAACATATCAAACACAACTCCCACCAAAAAAAAAGTATTTGGCTTTAGTTCTAAAGTACACACAACTCACCTGCTATTACTTGCTTCATGTAAGGCAGCGAATTAATCAACTCATATGTTAACTCATTGCCATGCTCCGCCAATTTCTCCAGAATCTCTTGCCGCAAACGTTTTTGTATTTCCATATTTTGCGCCATCTCGTACAACATGAAAGATAATGTCGCCGCCGAAGTCTCAAAACCGGCAACAAAGAAAATGCAAACTTGCGCTGTCATCTCCTCAATGGTCAACACCTCACCATCTGATTTGTCATCCGCCTTTAATGCGCCCTTGTTCAACTGGATTAGAATGTTTAAGAAATCTTTGCGTTGCACATTATTCTTCTCGCGATAATCGACAGTTTCGCGTACAATATTCATAAAGAAATCCGTAACATCATCTTCGTTTATACGCATGTGCAGCAAACGCGCTAACTTTTGTGAGTTTTCGATAAGATTGTACACGAAACGGGAATGACGACCACCGGCCAGAAAGCGTTTACCCATTTCACGGAAAATGTCATTCGGATCCTTGAGACTGTTACCCTCGACACCAAAAGCGCAAGACGCGATAACGTCGGTTGTGAAACGCGACAAGAAATCTGTGACTTCGATTATGTTACTTTTCTGCAAATCTTTTTCTAAGGTGTCCACAAATTGATCGGCCACTGCCAGCACCGTGGGGAACATGTATTTCATTTGGCCGGAAGTAAAGGTGGGTGAGAGTTTATGACGCAAATAACGCCATTTTGCACCACCCAAACGAAACAAGTGGCCGGAGAGTGGGCCATCTTCTTCGTTGCTGTATAAGCCACGATCAGCGAAATTACTGAAATCCTTTATTAAAACACTTTTGACCAGCTCTGATGTTAGGGCTAATATCGTGGGGATTTGTAGAAAATAAAAACCACAAAATGGTTGACCCGTACCGACATAGCGATTGTAGACTTGCATGAAAGACTCTGTGGCGCTGATTTTCTTGGGCACACCATCCAAATTTCCATATAACCAATGCGGTGGATCACAAGGTATGCCTCTGCATTGCCAATAATTTAGCCTTCGGTGTAAAAAGTAACAAGCCGCGCCAGCGAGTGCAAGAAATGCACTTAATAAAATTTCAGTTACGTACATTATCTAAGTCGTTTTGTTTTAATTTTATTTTTGAACATAGAAAGTTCAATGTGTTTTTTTATGCGATTGCTATTGAAAACATGTTTACGCTAATTTGGACTACAGAATAAAGACTGTGTGAATTTCTTTGTATTTTTGTGTATTTATTACTTGCATATTTATAGCCATTCTTTAATCACTAGACATTATAAACAGTCTAATGGTGCTAACAGTCAATAACGAGTTGCCGCAACCCGTGTCAGCTGACACGATTAGGGTTGCCAGACGTACTGATTTGATCAGTACAATACTGATTTTTCGTGCCCCGTACTGATAGTTTTAAAAACCTTAAGAAATACTGATTATTTGCATTGTACTGTTATTTGATTTGTACTGATTTTTAGCCGAAACTAAAAAAAAAATAATTTTTATCACCCTGCACTGTTTTTAATTTCCCTGTTTTCATTTGACGTTTGTAATGCCGGGTTATGCTTACGACAATACTCGACGAACAATGTGTAATTGTTGTTGTGCACTCCGACGAGTGAGAGAATTTTCGGACTCTCACATCGATCAAATTTGCTGGATGAAACAAGCACCCAGCACGCCGAGGTTTCGGGGTAATAATGTGTTATGTTGTGTATGTGCGCTCTAATCTCGATTTAAGCGTAACCGATGACGAAAATGTGTCCGAATTTCATCGGTGTTTTGCTCGTAAGCATAACGACGGCATAACCATGAAACGAATTAGGAAGGAGGAAGCAACGCGAACGTTAAGAGCCTATACACACTTGCGATTCAATCGATTTAGTCGAATTGGGCTGTTGTATGCAAATCCAACTGTTTCAGTTGTTCGACTAATTGAATGTAGTGTGAATGCTTCCATACATTCCCATGCAAATCAAAGCCCGACTAAATCGATTGAATCGCAAGTGTGTATAGGCTCTAAATGTCATAGAAACACTATTGACAGTTAACGATACGGAAACAAAAACAAAATACCAGTAATAAAGACGATTTTCTCTGCATATATTGTTTTTTTTTTTTTGGAAGGCAAGGTACTGATTTTTTCGGGAAAGGTATCTGGTAACCCTAGACACGATCTACCTTATGAGAGTGCCATATAAATGAAAACTCACCAACGACCGAAACATACGAATACGCAGCCCGTACCGCAGAAGTCAACAAGCATTTTGATTTTTGTCGAAAAAACGTGTCAACTGATTGCTTTTGCTCAACGCGGTGTTGCCGAACGAACTTTTTTAGCCACTAAAACATTTGAACGGTATTTTTCATTGTATTACACTGCTCTACAGCCAAAAAATACTCTGAACGCGACCATCCCATTTATATGTAAAATCGGTCGCTGATTCCGAAAATCGGGCTCATTTTTAATTCTATGGGAAGGTTTTTGAGATATCGGCAATTTACCGTTATTTGGCCAATGGCTCCACTTAATCCTGTATACCTCTTTAACGCAGTGAGCTATCTTCCTTGGAGTGACACTCAACGAAAGAAAATTAAATTTCCTTTTCATCCCTGCTACAACATTTTTCTGTAACTCTTATAGTTTCTGAAATATTGACGATTCAATTTGAATTTTTTTCGATTTTTTACGATTTTTTGAAGAAAAAATTGACTTTGTCAGGCAATATCTTTTAAACCAATGTCTTCACCTTCGGTTTTACTCCTTTACGTGAAGCTCCATTCTATTGGGAAAAATATAAGCTATCAACGAAGAAAATCCATGGTAAAATAGAAAAGTTATAGGCGATCAAGTAAATACATCCAAGTCGCGCAATGCCTCTGCACGGGTATATTCTATGCATGTTATACCAATACCTACACATCTGCAGTAGCAGCACATTGGCAGCGCAGTAGATAAAAGCCCATTTACGGGTATAACATGCATAGAATATACCCGTGCAGAGGCATTGCGCGAGTTGGATGTATTTACTTGATCGCCTATAACTTTTCCATTTTACCATGGATTTTCTTCGTTGATAGCTTATATTTTTCCCAATAGAATGGAGCTTCATGTAAAGGAGTAAAACCGAAGGTGAAGACATTGGTTTAAAAGATATTGCCTGACAAATTCAATTTTTTCTTCAAAAAATCGTAAAAAATCGAAAAAATTCAAATTGAATCGTCAATATTTCAGAAACTATAAGAGTTACAGAAAAATGTTATAGCAGCGATGAAAAGGAAATTTAATTTTCTTTCGTTGAGTGTCACTCCAAGGAAGATAGCTCACTGCGTTAAAAAGGTATACAGGATTAAGTGGAGCCAGTGGCCAAATAACGGTAAATTGCCGATATCTCAAAAACCTTCCCATAGAATTAAAAATGAGCCCGATTTTCGGAATCAGCGACCGATTTTACATATAGATAGGATGGTCACGTCCAAAGTACAGACAAAAAATTTCATTTTGTGATCCAGTGTTATTAAACGAAATCAATGCGAGTGTAAAATGTAATGGAATATATCTTTCTTCATAGGAAAAACAGCTTAAGTTTACTTAAGCGAAATATGAGTTATTAGATAATTGTTTAGCTTATTTATTGAAAATAATTATCATTTATGTATATATAATTCACATGAAAACATTTTTAATACGTTTATTTTAGTTTCAAATAAATTTAAAATCGAGATTATCCAGTTATAACTTTTTTCTGTTTTTCGGAGCATAACTTCGCACAAGATGAAATAAAAAAGGTGTATAAATGATGTTATATTTGAAAAATTTAAATGTTTGAATGAAATCATATCCCTGCTACATAGCAAACGGATAGCGTATTTTTCAAATAAAAGAGAAATTACGCAATGAAAAGAAAAGTAACGAGTAATTTACGATAAATAAAAGTAATTTTTATTTCAAAATTATCCCTTTTTAGCATTTTTGAATGGGTCAACGGATAGCCGGAAAGCGGATAGTGAACAACTGATATTTTCCGCCATAAAATTGTCACAGGCAAACAAAATTGCGACGAAGGCAGCTTTTAGAAATTTTTTTGTGTAAGCACGAAATACAAATTGCCTATGGTTATTCTTTTATTTATTGCCAAAAAAAGTGTATTTTCTTTTACTTATTTTTCACTTTTCAACAAGAAAATAACAAAATACATCAGAACTGCAACTCTGACTCCTGAGGAGTGGATAGGACCACGCCACTCAAAAACCCGTTTTTACCCCGCCGTCTTTTGTTAACTACTTTTTATTGCGTTAAAAAATTAAGTTCCGCTTCGGATTCGTGTTCATGTGATCAAAACGCGTCGATTGACACCGCACTTCTTGAAAATTTACTAATTTTCACCGTTGTCACCCAGGGTACACTTATAAGGTAGAAGCACAAGGGTTGATTTTTTTAGTAGTATTTTTCGAGACTAACCTTGAATTGTCAAATCTTGTTTATGTGTGCACACACATACGTACATTTGTTTACCCAATAAACATTTTAATTTGCAACTTGAGGTTCATCCGAGAACTAACCATATTCTCAAATATCAAACGTTAGTTATCAAATGAAATGGAATGGAATCAATAGATGTATGTATGTACTACATATTTGTATTCTGATGTGATGTTCTTCATTTACCCGTGCGGGCGAATTTCGCCGATGCCTTTCGACAAGTTACGTGAGTATATTAATATCTTTTTTAATATATGTATATACATGCCTGTGTAGAAACAAACTACATTTTAATAAAATTTGCGTAAATTCACAAAAACCCACAAGCACACAAAATAAGAGGAAAAAATACAAAATTATCTTTATACACAATAATTTCCAACCATCATCAATTCAACCGTTCAGAGATCGCTCGAATAGAACAACGAACGCTGACTGAAATTTGCAAATACACAAAATTTCTTCGTTATTTCAAACCTTGAATGTTGAAATTCGTGAAATGGTACAAAATGCGAAACAAGTTTTTCTCAAATGTTTTGTAAGTTATTCTGAAATTGATAATAATATTTGACGAGCACTTGAAAATATATTTATTTTCAAATTATATATCGACGCTTCCAAACTACTGTACTAAGTCGACTTAGTATGTTTTCCCGTTTTTAGCGTTTTCAAGTATTGCGTGTCTAAATTTAGATGCTGTCAATCCAATCAAAAGTGTACATATAATACAACTCGACATTTTTACAGAATAAAAACATTGAAGGCTTGCCATGAAAAACAACGAAACAAGTTTTTATTTTTTCTTATGGTTTTATACAAAGCGTAGCCTAACTTAGATGGTGTCGAGTTTTGGTATTAACCTTACAATCCAAATAGAAGTTACAAGCGAAAATATACTTAGCGCACAACTGAAGTTTCATATCGAATTTAAACTTCGAGAGCTTCCCCTGCAAAACACTGTTTTCAGACTTAGTACAGTATTGTTTGGAAGTGTCGATATACGTTGATTCTCAAATTTAGAAACAATATTTTCTCAACGTTTGAGAATTTCTTTTTCAGTGCTTATTGGGAAAGATCTTACGATTCTGAACTGTCAAATTATATTGAGTGTGCACGGTAGGCAGGAAGCGACGATAGGTTGCATGAAAATGTCGAGAAAAAAGGAAAGTGGGGTTGTGTTATGTGATGTTTATAGATGAAACATCCGTTGAAATTAAAATCCGAGCTGCTCCTTTTTCAAGGATATCCATATTTTTTGTTTTTTATGAAAGGATCAAATATTGAGGAATTCGAAAATTCGCCACCGTCCAAATTTTTCCGATTTCAATACATTATTTGGTCGCTAAGGGATACAAAAAAAGGTATTAAAAAGAAAAAAGGACACCTGTAGTGGAAAAATCCAATGTGAACAGGACCTAAAGGATAACCACTGAAATATAAAATAACACAAAAAGTACCCACTTTAATTTGCGTATAACTCCTAAAATGTTAACTCTACGTGAAAATTCCTTATTATATGTTTCATTCAGAATAAATAAAGAAATATTTCTTTAATATACAATTTTGATGTACCTGCAGTGCTTAATGTACTTTTGTGCATCTAAAGTGAAAAATTCAAAAAAAGTACGTTTTTTTTATAGTGCTACTTTAAGTTCAAATATTTTTGTAGTTTATGTAAATATTTTAATCTAATGATCCAACTCTCATTCCTACATATCTATACGTTAATACTAAAAAAGAGTTAGAGCTGAGATACGCGCCAGCTGTGCACGGTGGGCGGGAAGCAACAACAGGTTGCATGGGAATATCGTAAAAACGATGGCCCAACGAATATGTGCCTAGCTGTGTGCTGGTACTAATTTTCGTTTAAAAAAAATGTTGGAGATTTTATTCACGCTTGCTGTGTGTTTATGAAGTATATTAGAATATCATTTTACGTAAGTTTTTAGCCGGCGATCGTTTTTTCGATATTTTCATGCAACCTATTTTTGCTTACCGCCCACCGTGCACAGCTAGCACGTATTTCAGCTCTAATTCTTTTTAATATTAACGTATAGATATGTAAGAATGAGAATTGGATCATTAGATTAAAATATTTACATAAACTAGAAAAATATTTGAACTTAAAGTAGCACCATAAAAAAAGTACTTTTTTTTTTTGAAATTTTCACTTTAGATGGACCAAAGTGCATTAACCACTGCAGGTACATCAAAATTGTATATCAAAGAAATATTCCCTTATTTATTCTGAATGAAACATATAATAAGGAATTTTCACGTAGAGTTAACATTTTAGGAGTTATACGCAAATTAAAGTGGGTACTTTTTGTGTTATTTTATATTTCAGTGCTTATCCTTTAGGTCCTGTTCACATTGGATTTTTCCACTACAGGTGTCCTTTTTTCTTTTTAATACCTTTTTTTGTATCCCTTAGCGACCAAATAATGTATTGAAATCGGAAAAATTTGGACGGTGGCGAATTTTCGATTTCCTCAATATTTGATCCTTTCAAAAAAAACAAAAAATGTGGATATCCTTGAAAAAGGAGCAGCTCGGATTTTAATTTCAACGGATGTTTCATCTATAAACATCACATAACACAACCCCACTTTCCTTTTTTCTCGACATTTTCATGCAACCTATCGTCGCTTCCTGCCTACCGTGTGTGGGGATGTGTGTTCGCCAATTGGACAATTCACGTTTGACAGTCTAGCGACATGAGGCAACAACAAATATAATGGAAGGGTTGCATTTTTTGTAATGCTTCTACCTTCTCATTATACCATGGTTGTCACCTAAACTAGATAATTACCAAAACTTGGAATACAAAATCGCGCATTTTTTTATTAAAAACTAGCTGACCCGGCAGACGTTGTTCCGCTACAATTTATTCCTATGAAGCCTAAAGAAAAGTCTTTGATTACCGTATTGCTAACCATTATTTTAGAGTCCATCTTAATGAATGCGAATAATAAAAAATTGTCTACTCTCTGAATAAAAGTTATAGTTATATTCGCCGCGACAAACCTACTTCCCCCGTTCCCTATCTCTATCTCAATCCCTATCTCTATTTCAGTCTCAATCTCAATCTCAATCGCAATCTTTATCCCTATCCCTATCCCTATCCCTATCCCTATCCCTACCCCTATCCCTATCCCTGTCCCTATCCCTATCCCTATCCCTATCCCTATCCCTATCCCTATCCCTATCCCTATCCCTATCCCTATCCCTATCCCTATCCCTATCCCTATCCCTATCCCTATCCCTATCCCTATCCCTATCCCTATCCCTATCCCTATCCCTATCCCTATCCCTATCCCTATCCCTATCCCTATCCCTATCCCTATCCCTATCCCTATCCCTATCCCTATCCCTATCCCTATCCCTATCCCTATCCCTATACCTATCCCTATCCCTATCCCTATCCCTATCCCTATCCCTATCTCTATCCCTATCCCTATCCCTATCACTATCGCTTCCCTATCCCTATCCCTATCTCTATCCCTATCGCTATCCCTATCCCTATCCCTATCCCTATCCCTATCCCTATCCCTATCCCTATCCCTATCCCTATCCCTATCCCTATCCCTATCCCTATCCTCATCCCCATCCTCATCCCTATCCCTATCCCTATCCCTATCCCTATCCCTATCCCTATCCCTATCCCTATCCCTATCCCTATCCCTATCCCTATCCCTATCCCTATCCCTATCCCTATCCCTATCCCTATCCCTATCCCTATCCCTATTCCTATCCCTATCCCTATCCCTATCCCTATCCCTATTCCTATCCCTATCCCTATCCCTATCCCTATTCCTATCCCTATTCTTATCCCTATCTCTATCCCTATCCCTATCCATATCCCTATAGCTACCTACCTTTACCTTACCGGGACCGTCCATCACCATCCGGGCCCACTACTTTAGCCATCTCTGGGAAAAAGCCTTAGAAATCACAATGAAAAAAGCTGTATGTGGAAGCCTGCTCAACGCTTTTCATTTGCTACCAATATCGCTTGAAAACATTCAGGGGTTATCCGGTTCCACGCTTTTACCCAAATCTTGGAACCCGGCCTAGGCATCACTATTTAAAAAGCTCTTTGTTGAAGTCCTCCTCAACAGCTTTCATTTGATACCAATATCGCTCAGAAACTTTCCAGGGTCACTCGGTCCTACGCTTTAACCCATATCTTGGAACCCGGCCTAGGTATCGCAATGAAAATAACTTTATGTTGAAGGCCTGTTCAACACCTTTCATTTGATACCAATATTGCTCGAAGACTTGCTGGATCGATCTGGGTCCTCATTTAGGCCTGCATTCCGGGAAGCTTCCACTTTTTTGAAATTCTAATACCCTACTATATGCACTAACACCACATGAATCTACTGTGAAAATTTCATAAAGAACGGTTGGTTACTTTGGGAGTTTATAAAGGACACACATCCACAGATGCACACATACACACATACACATCGATTTTTCCAATTTTCGGACTTTTCCGGAGGGATTTTCCAAAATTTTCTTCCCTACGAACCATCTCCTCGAGAATACTAACAACTGACAAACAATTTTACAGAAATCGGTCCATCCGTTCTCATCTGATGAGGTTAGTAACATTTTTTACAACATTTTTATATATATAGATTTTCGCCGGCGTCGCTTTTTTTCTTAAAGAAAACAATATATTTAAACATTTAAATTGAGAATAAACATCGGTACTAAGTTTGGGTATTTCATGCGAAATTTTTGTGTCTTCCCATTATTTCAAATAGAAAATAGCTGATTTATGTGTTTTCATACGGGCACGCAAACAACAAGTATGTGGAGTAATTGATGGCTCTTTTGGATATATGAAAATTCCGTTTTTCCCCATCCGACAAATCTTATAGATAATTGAGAGATCTCATGCAGACATTCCAAAATATTTTATTATTTTTTTTTTTTTTATATTTTAATTGTTCGTTCAGAAATCCGAATGATCGGTAAAAAAGGCAGACTTTCCCAACACATGCCTGTAAAAACTCCTGTCAACGTCTCCATGCCTTTCTCTTGCAGAAGTCGTACATAAATCTTATTGATTTCGGAGTTATTTGCTGAAGAATCTGATAGATACGAGTACTTCTTATATCTGATAAATTTGTTAGCTGGGAAGTAGCACATAAATGTATGTAGGTCAAGCACACAATATAATACTTTAAATTATAAAGCCTACACTTAGGCGTACGTCTATTGCCTCAGACACACATGTGGTATGAATATTAGAATATCAATATTATGATTTGGCTATGCTATGAAAATTTTCGATTAAACTACAATATGAGGGTGACACATATGTGGTATAGATCGAAATATTATTACTATACTACGATGTGTGTCTCTCGCATAACGTTGTGTGCAGGTTGCCATTGAACATTTAATAAGACACCCATGGGACATTGCAACTTAAAATATTTTGCCCTCAAAATGGCAACATATTTGTTTAGAAAAGAAAACACCATAAATGCGTATAACTGCTATTAAAACAAACGATACTGGCTGCAGGCCTTAGAATAATAAAATTTTATTAGTTATGTATAATTAAACAAATATGAATGTAAATTAAAGTTCATCAACAATTAAGTATATAATATGTACGCGAGGCCAAAATAATGGAAATCTATAATCATAAGTTCTGCGATATAAAAATTTAATAACTTAACGTCCATTTCTTACGCACTATTCACACAGCCAGTGTGTTGCTAACAGAGCCGAAGGCAAAATTCAAATTTTGTCCACCTTTAGATAAATACCATTATTGCTACGTGTCAAAATCGTTTCTCTTAAAAATTGCAATGGCATTTCTGTTTGCTGGCAAGTGGTAATTTCAAAATTGCGCAGCAAAGAAATTAAACCGACACGCATTTGCATTTGAGCGAACCGCATGCCGATACAATTTCGTGGACCATCGCCGAACGGCAGCCAATTAATCGAGTCGCGCTTCAGCATTTCCTCTGGTGCAAAGCGTTCTGGATTGAAGTTTTCTGGTTCGGGATATATATCGGGATTGTGTTGTATAGCCATGACGGGTATGAATACCAGCGTACCCTTTTCGATCACATAATTGGGATGTTCGGGCACAACGTAATCGGACAGCGCCACACGTCGCAATATTGAAAGAACTGGATACTTACGTAGAGTTTCTGTAACAAAAAATTAAAGCGTGAATAACGGGTATTCATGAATATTGATGTGTAAACTGTTTCGAAATCGGATATTTATTCCCTTTTCCTAATTCCTTTTTTCCTGGTTTTCTATGGATTAAAACACTCAAAAAAAAATTTCTCTCGATCAAAGACATAATTTTCCTTATTTTGAACACGCGTCCCAATACAAAATTTTCTTTGTTTTGTGTAAATTTTCTCAAAAATTTGGAAAAAACATAAAAAAACATTCAAACAAATTCGTTGCCATGGGGATTTGTATGGGAATTTAATTTCTCAAAATTAAAGAAATCAAGTCTTCAAAACAAGGAAAGTTGGGAATGGAATGGCGCTTAAAGAATTTTTCATTATTTTAATGTATGAATTTTTTCAAAACAAGTATATGAAACCATGGTAACGCATGTAACAACAATATTTTATAAACCTTTTAACATGTTTTAAGGAAAATTTACTCAAAACAAACAAAGTAGTGTTCAAAATAGGTAAACAATTTCTTTGACCCCTCCATATATTTTTTTTCTCTCAGTGAAGGCGACTATCGTTTTTGTAATTTTTTGTTGTCATTGTGACTGCTACTATTTTGTTGTTTTTGTTTGTTTTGGTTTTTGACTTTTGATTTTTTATGTTGTTTTGTTTTGTATTGCTCAGAAACATGCAAAATCATCCGAGTCCACGTTTGACCCATATCTGGAGACCCGGCCTAGGGGTCACAATGAAAAGAGCTTCATATCGAAGTCCTGCTCAAAACCTTTCATTTGATACCAATATTGTTTAGAGACATTCAAGGATCATCCGGGTCCTCGTTTTGGCCCATATCTCGGGACCCGAACTAGGAATCATAAAGAGTAGAGCTCCCTGTAGAAGCCTTGCTCAAAGCATTTCATTTGATACCAATTTTGCTCAGAAACATTCAAGGATCATCCGGTCTTCGTTTTGACTCATATCTGGAGAACCGGCCTAGAAGTCACAATGAAAAGAGCTTCATATCGAAGTCCTGCTCAAAGCCTTTCATTTGGTACCAATATTGCATAGAAAATTAGATAGGTAGATGTAGGTGTGCATATCCATACATTTGCATACATGTTCAAACAGGTTGGTCCTTTTTATTTTGCGTATTTGTCGCATTGTTGCAGAAAACAACAACAACAACAACTTCACTTAGCTTCGTTGCTGTTGTTGTTGATATTTGCATTTGCACGGCTATGCATGCAAGCATTTGTAAGTACATGTCTATCTACCTACCTTCCACTGACAATGCCAAGCGATTCACACGGATGCAGCAGTGCACTAACACAAAGGCCATTTACGTTTACGCGTAAACTTTACCTGCCCTGCAAAAAATGCGATCACTCCGGGATACATCCGGGACAACTCGCAAGGGAGCATGCGATTACTACCCATTTGTATCTCTTTATATGGGTTGAAGTGTTCTCTTTTGTTTGAGCATGTCCTATGAAGAGACTAATTGTACCCAGTTTGTACCCGAACGGGTAGCAAAAGCGCACAATTGTACCCGTTTTGTACCCGAACAGGTAGCAAATGCGACACATCCATTTGTGCGACTAATTGTACCCGTTTGATACCCTTTCGGGTACAATTCGTCTACAATTAGTATACATATGTACCCGTTCGGGTACAATTGGGAACAATTGTAGACTAATTGTACCCGAAAGAGAGCGCTCCCGGACAAATCTTTTTAGAAACTCGTCGCACACTTTTTTACAGGGTGTTTTTCGAAATCACTCGTAGCTACAGCAAAGATGTTTACACATCAAAAAAGTATACATACATGTCACACACTATTCGTCTAAGAAAATGACTTTGATGAGAAAATAGTAAGCCCACTCAACTCACCCGCTATGACCTGCTTCATGTAAGGCAGCGAATTAATCAACTCATATGTTATTATCTCATTGCCATTCTCCGCCAATTTCTCCAAAATCTCTTGCCGCAAACGTTTTTGTATTTCCATATTTTGCGCCAGCTCATACAATATGAAGGATAATGTTGTTGCTGATGTCTCAAAACCGGCAATAAAGAAAATGCAAACTTGCGCTGTCATCTCCTCAATGGTCAACACCTCACCATCTGATTTGTCATCCGCCTTTAATGCGCCCTTGTTCAACTGGATTAGAATGTTTAAGAAATCTTTGCGTTCCACATTATTCTTCTCGCGATAATCGACAGTTTCACGTACAATCTTTATAAAGAAATCCGTAACATCATCTTCGTTTATACGCATGTGCAGCAAACGCGCTAACTTTTGTGAGCTTTCGATCAAATTTAACACGAACCGCGAATGACGATTACCGACCAGAAAGCGTTTGCCCATTTCACGGAAAATGTTATTCGGATCCTTGAGACTGTTGCCCTCGACACCAAAAGCGCAAGACGCGATAACGTCCGTTGTGAAACGCGACAAGAAATCTGTGATTTCGATTATGTTACTTTTCTGCAAATCTTTTTCTAAGGTGTCCACAAATTGATCGCCCACCGCCAGCACCGTGGGGAACATGAATTTCATTTGACCGGAAGTAAAGGTGGGTGAGAGTTTATGGCGTAAATAACGCCATTTCGGACCACCCAAACGAAACAAGTGGCCGGAGAGTGGGTCATCTTCTTCGTTGCTGTATAAGCCACGATCAGCAAAATTACTGAAATCCTTAATTAATACTCTTTTAACAAAGTCTGACGTTAAGACTAGTGCAGTTGGGTTTTGCAGATAATAAAAACCACAGAATGGTTGCCCCGTGCCGATGTAGCGTTTGTAGACGTTTATGAAAGCCTCCGAAGCGCTGATTTTTTTGGGCACACCATCCAAGTTGCCATATAACCAATGCGGCGGTACACAAGGTATGCCTCTGCGTTGCCAATAATTTAGCCTTCGATGTAAAAAGTAATAAGCTACTCCAGCGAGTGCAAGGAAGACACCTAGTAAAATTTCAGTCACGGACATTTCCTAGAAATTGATTTTACTTTTTATTTTATTTCTTTTCAATTTGTTATTTCTGCTTTTAAAAATATTTGTACGCACATTTGAACTATCGAATAATGACTGTGTGAACTTCTTTGGGATTTTGTGTATTTATAGCTTTTACGTTTATTTTCATCAATTAATCACTAGACATTATAAATATTAAAACACAATTGTCATCCAAGAAAGAACCAACAAGATCATGTGGAGAGAGAGAGAGAGAGAGTTCATTCGTGCTTATCATCTACATAAATATTTTCTTCCATACAAATGGGAGAATTTCATAAATCTCACGATACAATTTATTTGTTTACTAAGCTATTAATCTACAATTCATAGTACATTGCTGACTAAGCAAAAAATAAGTTATTTAGGCCTAGATAGGCAACTAAAATAAGTTCTTAAACAAAAACATTAAAATTTGTTACAAAATTCGATCTGGCTAGTGGAAGGTCAAGATAATGCAAACGAGATAACGCATTAAATTCCCACAGCGTGGCAGCAATACCCGTTTGCACATTACTCGAGAATTTCGTTTTGAAGCTTTACCATAAAAAGGATAAAAAGTATGAAGGCATCTTTGAGGAACATTTAAGCACATCCGATCAAGCAAAACTGGGCGATCAAAAATGCCATTAATCAAAGCTAGAGTATAGGTTTTCTCCATATATATAATACTTCTATATTGCTACTATTCAATTGCTTTCTTGGTCAAACATCACAGTAACGATATACTGAAAGAAAGGGAAGCAAGATTCCATGGGCGTCGTTAAACATTTTTTTTTTTTTTTTCAAAGACAAGGGGGACTACAGGAAAATTTGATACTATGAAATACATAGGTATTTTATTTAACAAACATATTTAGATACAATTTATTTGAAAACTGGATTTCAAGAATTGGACATGAGTTCAAAAAAAAAAAGTCCGAATTTTATTAATTTGTACACATCGTCGCTCCCAACGAAGACTAGCAAGGTTCGTTGTTCGCGTGGAAGACTAGAATGCTTCAGTTCTCTGCGTGGAAGACTAACATGCTTCACTTGTTTGGGTGGAAACTAGCATACTTCTGTTTGTTAGAAATAAGCTTGGTGGTTAAGCACATAAGGAGGATTGTCCGAGGAGTGAAAGATATTTGGTAAGTAACTGCAAGAACAATAATTCATACTGCAATAAAACTTTAAACAGGAACCTTCAGCCAAACTAGTATGTATATGAAATGTATATCAGTTTCAAATATTCCTAGACTTGTACTAGGCCTACTTTTAAGTATGTGCATAGGTTGTGCAAATAAAAGCTGGCTTTCTCTTTAGTGTTTACACGGTTTCATTCTTTATCCATACAAAAAAGTGGCATATACATCTGACAAAACATATCGTGTAATACCCCTTCAAGAACTGAAGCATGCTAGTCTTCCACGCCAACAACGAAGTGTGCTAGTCTTCCACGCAAACAACGAACCGTGCTAGTCTTCCACGCTAACTGAACCGTGCTAGTCTTCGTTGGGGAGAAAAATATGAATTATCTGCCTTATTTTTATGTTAGCTATATACACTGAAAAAACAACTTACTCAGATTATGGAAAAGTGGGAATGATTCGGCGCTAAAGACATATTTCCATATTTTGATGTACGATTTTCTTCAAATCAAGGAATAAAAACCACGTTTTAAAGAAAATTGTACATCAAAATATGGAAATATGTCTTTAGCGCCGAATCATTCCCACTTTTCCATAAACTGAGTAATTTTTTTTTTTTGAGTGTAGAAGAACGAGTATTATATATATGGTTTTCTCCTTTCGATTGAGTCTAAATTAATTAAGTAGCAATAACCGAGAGCTGTAAGAAAGTATAGACGCATTAAATCATAGAGCACGTAGGTCAAGTTGATTATATGGCCTCCAAATTAGAACAGCATATTCCAAATGAATGTGAACAACACTCAAAAAAAAAATTACTCAGATTATGGAAAAATGGGAATGATTCGGCGCTAAAGACATATTTCCATATTTTGATGTACAATTTTCTTTAAAACGTGGTTTTTATTCCTTGATTTGAAGAAAATTGTACATCAAAATATGGAAATATGTCTTTAGCGCCGAATCATTCCCACTTTTCCATAATCTGAGTAAGTTGTTTTTTCAGTGAAGGGACTTACTTATATTTTGGTTTGAAAAAGAGATATTTAAGCATTTTTAATGTTTAATTCGAAACGCAACTTGACGCACCACCAATAAAGATTATCCAAGTGAGATTGTCGTTTTTGCGGCGCATACAATCTGCTAAATCATTGACTGATAAAAATATTTTCAAGTCATCGGCATCCATTTGATGACGAGAAACACTTAATAATAATAATAATAATAATATAATGGCGCTGGTATAACTCTGACAAGTTTTAAGGACGAGCTTCTCACCCAACTCGAGGTGGGCTCGTTAATATTTTTATTTTTCCCTACTACATAATTGGGTGGACCTAGAGTCTCATTTCGGCTTCGAACGGCGAAGGAATTTTTTGTGAGACGAATTTTCATGACAGAGATACACTCGGAGGTATAGGTCGGAAACTAACGATAGTCAGCACCATCGGTAGTGTACGATAGTTTCGGGTGATTTGGGAGAGTCTACGGCTACGCTCACACTGTAACCGCCTTTTGCCGTCCGGCAGCAAACACATCCACAAACACATCTGTTTTAAATGAGCTCACCCGATTTCACCCGAATGTAAACAAACTTTGCCCACCTGTCCTGGTCTTATTCTTACCAATACAGGAAAGTAATAGAAGATGATCCAATAAAACTTTTTTCAGTACATTGTTTTGTTTTATTTATTTATTAGCCATTTATTCTTGTTCAAAAAAATTAATATATTAACCAGAGACCATAACAATTATAACAAATAAATATAAAAATCACTTGATAACAATTATTGAGCAATGGAAAAATTTTCCATTATCAATAACATTACTCAAAGAACCATATTTTTTCGATCAGATCATAATTGTTATGAGCAATTGATATTTTTTTCGATGTTCCATAAGAATTTCTGGATGATGGATATTTTTTAGATCAGCTCATAATTGTTACTAGCAATTATTATTGTTTTCGATCTTCCATAACAATTACTGGATGATGGATTTTTTTTGATCAGTTCATAATTAATTAACCAAATGATAGCCCGAGCCAAGCGCTTTCATTTAGTACCCATTTTGCGGTGTTCGGTAGTGCAAATGAAACCTGGGGCCATCCCCTTTCGTTTGGTACCCATATTGTAGGGTAATATTAAGGTTTTTGGGCCATCGCATTTTGACCGATAACTCAGTTATCGATAAATTTATCGAAATATATCGTAGTCCAAATAAAACCTGGGGCCATCCCCTTTCGTTTGATAGCCATATTGTAGGGTAATATTAATGTTCTTGGGCAATCACAGTTATCGATAAATTTATCGAAATATATCGAAGCCCAAATGAAACCTGGGGTCATCCCCTTTCGTTTGATACCCATATTGTAGTGTAATTTTAATGTTTTTGGGCGATCACATTTTGACCGATAACTCAGTTATCGATAAATTCATCGAAATATATCGAAGTCCAAATGAAACCTGGGGTCATCCCCTTTCGTTTGATACCCATATTGTAGTGTAATTTTAATGTTTTTGGGTAATCACATTTTAAACGACCATGCGACTAGAATGCATAGTCGTATTTATGTTGCTTTGACTACTTGCTAGTCAGCAATTCAAACCCTGCATGGAATAGTTACCGTTTGTTTGGTACCTAGTGGTCACATTTCAAATTTTCAATAAACTATCGATAGTTCAAACGATAGTCGAAAACCATCGATAGTGTATGTCCAGAAACCATCGATAGTTTCCGACCACTACTCGGAGGGTATGCCGCCCACTGCCGAGGGTTGACCGCTATTTCTAAAAACCCAAAAATTGTGGTTTAATTAATTAGAAAAAAATGTTTGGTTTGTGTCCGGGCTGGATATAGAACTCGAGACCTCTGATGTGGCAGGTGTGCACTCCTCTACCCACTACAACACATGATGATAATATGTATCCTCCTGTGCACGGTCATGATATAATATCCTCAAAAAGCTAACTGGTATACATGGTTTCCCATGGGAGCTGCTCAAAATGATAATAAAGCAGCGACAGCAATTGAGTATAGGAAACAATCTTATAGAGTTATTCTGGCAACTGTCTTTCCAAAGACAACTATCTTTCAAGAGAAGGCAAACACTTTTTTTGCTTTCGAAAGATAGTTGTTTTTGGAAAGACAATTGACAGCATAGCCAAGTTAGTCTACACAGAATTAATTACACTGCTCTACAGCCAAAAAATACTCTGAACGCGACCATCCTTTCTATATGTAAAATCGGTCGCTGATTCCGAAAATCGGGTTCATTTTTAATTCTATGGGAAGGTTTTTGAAATATCGGCAATTTACCGTTATTTGGCCAATGAGTCCACTTAATCCTGTATATCTCTTTAACGCAGTGAGTTATCTTCCTTAGGGTCACACCAAACGAAATAAAATTAAATTTCCTTTTCACGGCTCCTATAACATTTTTCTCTAGTTCTTATAGTTTCTGAAATATTGACGATTAAATTTGAATTTTTTCGATTTTTTACGATTTTTTGAAGAAAAAATTTACTTTGTCAGGCAATATCTTTAAAACCAATGATTTCACCTTCGGTTTTACTCCTTTGCGTGAAGCTCCATTCCATTTCCAAAAAAATAAGCTATCAACGAAGAAAATCCATGGTAAACTGGAAAAGTTATAGGCGATCAAGTAAATACAACCAAGTCGCGCAATGCCTCTGCACGGGTACATTCTATGCATATTGTACCAATACCTACACATCTGCAGTAGCAGCACATTGGCAGCGCAGTAGATACAAGCGCGTTTACGGGTATAACATGCATAGAATATACCCGTGCAGAGGCACTGCGCGACTTGGCTGTATTTACTTGATCGCCTATAACTTTTCCATTTTACCATGGATTTTCTTCGTTGATAGCTTATCTTTTTCCCAATAGAATGGAGCTTCACGTAAAAGAGTAAAACCGAAGGTGAAGACATTGGTTTTAAAGATATTGTCTGACAAAGTCAATTTTTTCTTCAAAAAATCGTAAAAAATCGAAAAAATTCAAATTTAATCGTCAATATTTCAGAAACTATACGAGTTAGAGAAAAATGTTATAGGAACCGTAAAAAGGAAATTTAATTTTCTTTCGTTTGGTGTCACCCTAAGGAAGATAACTCACTGTGTTAAAGAGATATACTGGATTAAGTGGACCCATTGGCCAAATAACGGTAAATTGCCGATATCTCAAAAACCTTCCCATAGAATTAAAAATGAACCCGATTTTCGGAATCAGAGACCGATTTTACATATAGATAGGATAGTCACGTCCAAAGTACAGACAAAAAATTTCATTTTGTGATCCAGTGTTATTAGTGGTTTTCATATATAGTGATAAAGTAATAAATTGTTAAAATTTATCAGTTTATCCGCATTTTTACATGAACGCACCTTGGTAAATAATTGTTTAAACTCTTGTTAGCTGTCAATGTCCACTTGATTAATAAATAAAAAACCCAATAAAATTAACAAAAAAAATGCATATAACATTTTTGCAGAAATTATTTTAATAATTCATGCTAAAATGCCGAAAGAAAGCACAATTTGTTCTTTTGAATTGAAAAAGTAAAACTGACAATGTGTCAGACTTGAATTTTACCAAAATTAATAAATTTACGCAACAAAATCGTTCGGTAAAGTGATAAAATTTGCTTAAATATATTTTCATACAAATTTTGACAGATAATTTATCACAATTATTATTTTATCACTTTACCCCATTTACCAGCAGTTTATCACTTTAGATGAATACCCTTACTATATGTACATAAATAAGTTTAAAAAAACCCTATAAAGTAAAGCATTATTTTATTCTTTATATGACAGGAGCTCAAAAAGGAAGAGCTCAGGAACATAATAAAAACATTTTACATCAAATCTTTCGAACATTCAAAAGTATTGGGTCTCGGCTTACTGTAAAATTACTACTAAGCTTCAACTGCAGTGGAATTTTAGTGGAGGAACAAGTGAGAATTTCAAAATTACGCAGAAAATAAATTAAAGCGACACGCATTTGCATTTGAGCGAACCGCATACCGATACAATTGCGTGGACCATCGCCGAACGGCAGCCAATTAATCGAGTCGCGCTTCAGCATTTCCTCTGGCGCAAAGCGTTCTGGATTGAATTTTTCTGGTTCGGGGTATATTTTGGGATTGTGATGTATGGCCATGACGGGTATGAATACCAGTGTACCCTTTTCGAGCACATAATTGGGATGTTCGGGTACAACGTATTCATCCTGCGCTAAACGCTGTAGTTCTGACGAAACTGGATATTTTCGAAGTGTTTCTGAAATTTAAAATTGTAATACAAATGTAAATATATGTATGTATGTACATTCATATGTAAATTCTTCCCAGCAAACATTCTCGGAGCACTCATAATTTGGAGCACGTTATGAGTCCGAAATATGTGTATAATATGAGTCTTAAACTTTTGAGATCATATATTATACCGAAATATGACGGGAGCCTTATAATTTGGAGTCCGATATGAATCCGAATATGTGTGAAATATGAGCTTAAGATTTTGTTGACGTTTTTTTTTTGTGTTTTTTAAAATGATAGTTGTGATTCATAGATGCCGTTTCGAAAAAGGGGAAGTATAAATATCACTGAAGTTGAATATAATGTTGAATGTCCCAGTATATAATGGCATTGGATTGAATTTCAGGTTAATGTCAGGTTCGAATCAGGAGGAGAATACAAAATAGACAACACGATAAAGCAAGCAGTGAAGGTGGAGAAGGCCTGGAAAAGAAGATAACAAGCGTTTGAAGATAACTGGGTAAGGGGAAGGAAAATGCAAAAAAAAATTTTGTTTTACTAGTCACAAAAAACCGAAAAAAAGATAGTCATAAATATGAGTCCAATAGGAGTCTTTTATGACTCTTATTCAGGCTCACAAGGTGTATGAAATTAGTCTCATATCGGACGACCTGACTCCAAAATGAGCTCATAATGAGTGTGAACACTATAGTTTAGGATTCCTTTCTGATTCTTTTATGACTCCGAATGTTTGCTGGGGGCAACGCGAAGTGTATGGGAGCGTTATCGAACGGCGAAGAAGGAAGAGAGGCGCCTTTTTCGAAAGAAGAAAAGGGAGGCTGAAAGGCGCGAGTGTGAAGAGCTTGAGATGCTGGCGGGTAGGAACGATGCTCGAAAATTCTATCAAAAAATCAGGCGGATGACTGAAGGTTTCAAGACCGGGGCAAATTCCTGCCGGAATGATAACGGTGATCTGGTAACTGATGTCCAGAACATACTTAAGTTGTGGAGGGATCACTTCTCCTCCTTGCTAGATAATGGCAACAGTGAAAGTGCGGAAGGAGAAGATGTACGACCCGAATCCCCAATAGCAGATGATGGTAGGCATGTTCAACCACCTGATCATGACGAAGTGCGAATAGCAGTATCTAGGCTTAAGAATAACAAGGCCCCGGGCGCTGACGGCTTGCCAGCCGAGCTATTCAAACATGGTGGCGAAGAGTTGATAAGGAGCATGCATCAACTCCTATGCAGAATATGGTCGGACGAGCGCATGCCCGACGATTGGAACTTAAGTGTGCTCTGCCCAATCCACAAAAAAGGAGACTCCACAGTACGCGCCAATTATCGTGGGATAAGCCTTCTGAATATCGCATATAAGGTCTTAGCAAGTGTATTGTGCGAAAGACTGAAGCCTATCGTCAACAATCTGATTGGACCTTATCAGTGTGGCTTCAGACCTGGTAAATCTACCATCGACCAGATCTTCACAATACGACAAATACTGGAAAAAACCCATGAAAAAGGAACCGACACACACCATCTCTTTGTCGATTTTAAAGCCGCTTTTGATAGCACGAATAGGAATTGCCTGTATGCCGCAATGTCTTAATTTGGTTTCCCTGCTAAACTTATACGGCTATGCCAAATGACGTTGACTAACACCACCAGCTCCGTCAGAATTGGGAAGGACCTCTCCGAGCCGTTCGAGACCAAACGAGGTTTCAGACAAGGTGACTCTCTTTCGTGCGACTTCTTCAATTTGATGCTGGAAAAGATAATACGAGCTGCAGAACTTAACCATACAGGAAGCATCTTATATCACAAGAGCGTGCAACTGCTGGCGTATGCCGATGACATCGACATCATTGGCACTAACACGCGCGCCGTATGTTCTGCCTTCTCCAAGCTGGATTAAGAGGCTAAGAAAATGGGTTTGGCGGTCAACGAGGACAAGACGAAGTACCTCCTGTCATCACACAAAGAAACAGCACACCTTGGCAGCCACGTCAATGTTGATAGCTGCAAATTCGAAACTGTTAAGGACTTCGTCTATCTGGGAACCAGCATTAACACCAAGAATGATGTCAGCACGGAGATCCAACGAAGAATCACGCTTGCCAATAAACGCTACTTCGGACTAAGTAGGCAACTGAAAAGTAAAGTCCTCTATCGACAAACAAAAATCACACTCTACAGGACGCTCATCGTTCCAGTCCTCATGTACGGCGCAGAAGCATGGACAATTTCAAAATCAGATGAGATGGCACTTGGAGTATTCGAGAGAAAAGTTCTTCGTAAGATTTATGGACCTTTGCGCGTTGGCGTGGGCGAGTATCGACGGAGATTTAACGATGAGCTGTACGAGCTTTACACAGACATCGACATTGTTCAGCGAATAAAGATCCAGCGGCTGCATTGGGCAGGTCATGTCGTGAGAATGGACGAAGGCGCTCCGGCCAAAAAAGCATTTCTATCGAAACCCGCTGAACGCAAAAGAAAAGGGAGACCTCCACTGCGTTGGGAAAATCAGGTGGACAGCGATGCTGCCTCCCTATGTGTTCCCAAGTGGCGCCATGCTGCACGAAACAGAAGCAATTGGCGAGCTCTGTTGGACTCGGCCAGAATCGTCTAGACGGTTAAGCGCCAATCAAGAAGAGAAGAAGAATGTTTGCTGGGTTATTCTGTTTCTGATTAAGACATTTAAAATAATCACATATCACTCAACTCACCCGCGATGACCTGCTTCATGTAGGGCAGCGAACTAATCAACTCATATGTTACCTCATTGTCATGCTCCGCCAATTTCTCCAAAATCTCTTGGCGCAATCGTTGTTGTATTTCCAAATTTAGCGCCAACTCGTAAAACATGAAAGATAATGTGGTTGATGAGGTTTCAAAACCCGCGTTAAAGAATACAAAAACTTGTGCGGTCATTTCCTCAATTGTAAAAGCTTTACTATCCGTTTCTCCATTCAATTTGTGAGCATTTTTATTCAAATCCATCAAAATGTTTAAAAAGTCTTTGCGTTGCACATTATTCTTCTCACGATAATCGACAGCATCGCATACGACTTTGATAAAGAAATTCGTAAATTCATCTTTTATTAAACGCAAATGAAGTAAGGACGCCCACTTAGGGTGGAAATTAATCAATTCCATGACAAAAGTCGGATAACGTTTTTCATTAAAGACTCGTTTACCCATTTGTCGAAATATGGCAGCCGGATTCTTGAGACTATTGCATTCAATTCCAAAGGCATATGAGCCGATAACATCGGTTGTGAAACGTGCTACGATTTCTTTCATCTCGATTATATCACTTTTCTCCAGATCATTATTTATTGTTGCCACAAATTGATCGGCCACCGCCAGCACCGTTGGAAACATAAATTTCATTTGACCGGAAGTAAAGGTGGGTGAGAGTTTATGACGTAAATAACGCCATTTCGGACCACCCAAACGAAATAAGTGACCGGTAAGTGGATCATCTTTTTCGTTGCTATACAAACCACGATCAATAAAATTGCTAAAATCTTTAATTAAGACACGTTTTATAAAGTCAGGCGATAATGCTAGCACTGATGGTTTTTGTGGCAAATAAAAACCACAAAACGGCTGTCCCGTACCGACATAGCGATTGTAGACTTTTGTGAAAGCCTCAGAAGCGCTGATTTTTTTGGGCACAACATCCAAGTTGCCATATAACCAATGCGGCGGATCACAAGGTATGCCTCTGCTTTGCCAATAATTTAGCTTTCGGTGTAAAAAGTAATAAGCCGCGACAGCGAGTGCAAGGGCGACACCTAATAAAATTTCAGTCACGGCCATTTTCTAAGAGGCTTTTTTTATTTTATTTCTCAACACATAGATATGTATGTATATTAGAGTGGCCCTTACGCCTATGGAAAAAATTTTTTTCCACTTTTTTGAGACGTTACCCCCTGAAATGGTTTCATGTACGAAGAAAATATTCCCTGTTTAATATTTGCGCGATTGGGCAACGTTAACCCGTGCCACAATGTGTTGAAATAATGAACCAAGGGTTATATGGTTCTGTGGACGTTTATATTGGACGAATTCTCTTATATTTTGAGTTTTAATAGATTACAATGTTGTTATTTATTAGGCTCCACAAATAAATGATTTATGAATAAAAAATATGTACTGATATTCTATATATTGAAGTAATAAAAAGTCATGGATCCTTATTTACTCATATATACAAATAATTTAAGAAAATTGAAATTTTTAATATATATTTTTCATGTACTCGTACATATATATTTATATGGGAAATTTTAAAAATAAGTTCCCTCTATTAGTGTAATGGTACATTGTTTTTCATGCATACGTACACAAACAAGAAATTCAGATTCAATTCAGAACTTTAATTCTCTTGAAAGTCCATTGAAAGCGCTTGCGGAGAAGTGTAATAACTCCCACATAAAAGGAATTAAATAACTCCTAAAGAAGGAAATGAAATAAGTCCCAACACACTGTGGGTTATTTCATTTGTCCATAACAATTTGCAACAGCACTTTTGAGCAAGCTAATTCTCACACAGAATGAAAGAAATATCCACAGTGTAAAACCCTCAAACAATTGCAATAGCTGTAACTTTGTATACTACACTGAAAAAACAACTTACTCAGATTATGGAAAAGTTGGAATGATTCGGCGCTAAAGACATATTTCCATATTTTGATGTACGATTTTCTTCAAATCAAGGAATAAAAATCACGTTTTAAAGAAAATTGTACATCAAAATATGGAAATATGTCTTTAGCGCCGAATCATTCCCATTTTTCCATAATCTGAGTAATTTTTTTTTTGAGTGTACTTTAACCCTCTAACTCTCCGACGATGACGTCGCTTTTACTCCTTTTTTTAGAAAGTCCGCAAAAGTTCGAAGGTCGTTAGAGGGTTAAATAGTTATAGAAAATTGTTCGCCATAGAATTTCACTAGGTATCCACCGACAAAAGTACCTAAATACCACAGTCCAGGGACCTTGTGGAGGTGATTTTTGTGACAAAATTTTATTTTGAAACTTTTCTTATTTTTATATCAGAATTCAATTAAAATGGTGTGCAAATGTAGAAAATTGGAAACTTAATTTTCTAAGTGCCTCCTTGGATGAAATTTTTACAAAATGCCTAGAGGAAGATGAATGGGAAACCGATATTATATTTGTGAAGCATTTTGAAACGGTAGTTACGCTGACTACGCGTAAAGTGACCATGATACGGACACAAACTTTCCCAATGCCGACAGAAACTCACTTTGTGCTAAAAAGGTACCTATGCGCGGCATGTCCTTCAGTTAACTGACTTCAGCAGTTGCACATTTTAAAATTATTGTATTGGAAGAAAATAATATGGACTATGATTTTAAATTAATATACAATTCTTAAGTGAAATGTTTGATTTTTTTGTTTTAATACTATGTTGCTTTTTAATGTCATCTACATACGTACATACATCTTCTACGATTCTTGCTACTCAAGCAATTGCAACGGTAAAATAATAAAAGTATTTTGATTAATTTTATGCAAATTCAAACTTGTAAACATCTCAGAGTTAGGTTTTCGCACATACATATATTTATCGCGGCATAACCAAAAGCAGCGCTTACTAAAAGTGATGTTGATAATTTTTCAACTTCAACTCGTTGTGGCATGGGTTAGAGTTGTTCAATCGGGCCAAAATTTTCAGGGTATTATTGTTTTATTAAACAAAAATATATCAGGGGGTAACACATGCAAATTTCCGGCCACTCTAAAATAAGGGCCACTCTAATGTATATATAGAAATTATAATTTTTTTTGTGCGATTAAAAATGTGTTTCCTCACATTTGGTCTATCCAGCAATGACTGTGTGAATTTCTTTGTGATTTTGTGTATTTTTAACATGCATATTTATCGCCGTCTTTAATCACTAGACATTATAAACAGTACAATAATCTTATCATCTGTATACATATCTTAACTCCCAAAGGCGACAAGATTTAGGGGTGGTAGTCTGCACACAGAACAGGAATCATCCTCATTATTGTCATTGTTGAGTGTTGAAAGGGACTGTCACTAATTCTTGATGGCGCGGCGCATCGATTCGTTTTATATTATGCCATTTTTGTCTTGAATGTTATAGGGCCCACTAACCATCCAATTTATCGTACGACTTGGGCTCCACTAACCATCCAATTTATCGTGCGACTTGGGCTCGTTCAGTGCCGTTGTACAACAAATCGTCGCGTTAGTGGGCTTGTATGAAGATCAAACGATTTTGATATTTTGTCGCGCTGTACAACAAATTGGATGGTTAGTGGATATGTTTGACAAACTTAATTATTTTCTTTCTCGCTGAACGAAAAAAGACACTGAAGATGGCGCATATTAGCCGAAACCGGTTTGTCTTCAAACCAAACTTGACAAGGGATGACGGAAAATCGTTCCACAATAGATCACATTCCTACCCTGTCGGAAAAACAAGCAACCAAAAAGTATTCTCTGTATTTTCTTCTAATGTCCTTTTGAGCTCTGATGTCGTAGAATTGGAGGCCATGAATTCAACTCCAATTTTTGGTACAAGTGTCGGTTAGGCGGTTATGAAGGTGAAATTTTCAATCAATCAATATTTAGTAGTTACTGATTTGATGACGGTCTAAGATTAAATGGCCACTAAGTAAAAAAAATTTTTTATCGTATTGCTATAGATAAATAGGCTATGGTTTTGACGAAACAAGTCGATTAGTTCGTCATTACTTGATTCTTCTACTTTGTCATAAACTGGTTTTATGTTTGATTTCCTGCAGGGATGACTTGGTATGTCGTCAGCGATTTTCTGAAATTATGATGACAATGCATTTTCCACTCCTCTTTGTTTTTATGCACACATTACAATAAGAGGCTGAAAAGGTTCTTTCAAGCATCAGATATATGTATGTACCTATTTGGAAATATATCTGCATATTCAAGGTCAGTTATACATATCTATAGGCGAGATATAAGGACTTCCCGCCTATAATTACAGATAGGGATATTATACGAGTCATCGGAACTTCAATTACAGTGAAATCACCTCTTTCATAGCCCTGAGATGAAAATCCTGAACATACATACATATGTGCATATCTATTATTGAACTTTGCCACTATTTGTTAAGTAAGAGGAAAAGTTTTAGAATTTTGCAATAAAAAGCTTATCTCCAGAACCCGCGCTTATAAGAATTGAATTGGTAAACAAATTGAAGTGTAGTGAAATATAATTGGATTGCTTTAATTACTACAGGGAATGAATGAAAATTCTACGCTTTTTACAGGCTTCAACATGCGTAAACACGTAGACTCCATAGATATCACAATCAACAAACAACAAATTTATTTCATAAACATCTTATCTTAAGAGAAGCGAACAAACCAAGAACTCGCTCTTTTTAGCGCTAAGTAATAGCCCGTGCACAATTGGCTTTGTCTGCTTCAACTTTGACAAGAGAAACCTTAGAGCAAAGCGAAATTGCAGATGTTTGCTACAATTACCAATTTGACAATTTCCATTTCACTTTTTTGCTTTAATTTATAGAACTGATTTTTGGTAAATTCTCAATCCTTTTTTCTGCTTATTCGAATGTTATTTTTTACTTTTTACTGTTCACTTTTCACGAAGATACGCGAAATCGCTAAAATAAGTGTAGACATACGAACGATACACACACACACACTCCAGCAGATGTTAGTCAAAGTGTAAAAAAGTTGGGACATGGCGAACTTTATTCTTTGCTTTACTCGCTTCACCTCAATTGTGAACATGTCCCTTTGAAAAGCACATGTCAAAGCAAAACTCTGAAGCAAAGCGAAGTTGAAGTCACGCTCATACATATGCACGGGCTATAAAGCACTCTCCTCCTTCTTATCCTTTAACTGTTTTGCCTCATCGTCCAACTTTCAATTTCAAGTGAGACAAAAGAAAGTAAAAAATTGCGTAAATTTTTTAATGCTCTGGGCGATTTATTGTAGTAATGGGCGAGTCCGAGATGTTTTATTCGATTCTCTCGATTGTTGAAACATCTCGAATGCTCTCGATGGTTTTCATTCGTATTCGAGTCAAGTCGTAAATGGCCGTCAGTCGAAACAATCGCTAAAACATCTCGGACTCGCCAATGATTCCTCTCGTTTTCAAAGCAACCCTACATTTTGGACTCGCTGCAAAAAATACATAACATTTGTTGTTGCCGCCTGAATATCAAAATTGCTTAAAAAAGTATACAGTGGTACAAATCTATTGCCGTTGTTACTGCTCGTAAAATTAATTTGTTTCGTAAGCGTCTCACTTCAGAAAATTTATTAATGTATTAATGTTTAAATAATTAATTGTATTTATTAAGCACGACACTCTTTAATTGTGATTGCAAAAATGCAGCGTCTATATATATCATATTTTTCAATTTGGTTCATTTATTTACATATGTATTTGCCTCACTTCCATTAACAATCCTACTTTCTTCATCAACAAAACTCATTCAGTTTATTTTATCAACTAAAGCAAATCATCAAAACAACAGCCGGCCCGCCGACTCGGAACAGTCGCAAAAATATCTCGCTTGTGTAGTCGAGATGTCATCGAAACAACCTCCGACTCGCCGACTCGGAACAATCGCAAAAACATCTCGGTTGTGTAGTCGAGATGTCATCGAAACAACCTCCGACTCGCTGACTCGGAACAATCGCAAAAACATCTCGATTGTGTAGGCGAGGAGCGAGTCAACTTTTGACTCGATTGTGATTTTGCAACGATGGCGATTCTCTCGATTGTCTAAACATCTCGGACTTGCCCATCACTAATTTATTGTCTTGTTGTAAATTTTAAACTATTTTAACGCCCCATCGCGTGTGGAACTAAGGTTAGTGAAGGCAGAATTAATCGGAAAAACGATTATAGTCGGTTAACGGTTAAGATATATCGGTTTTTTCGTTTTGATTATTTCTAAGATTAACCGTTTTCCTCTTACTGCGTTTTGCATGCTTACTTCAGTCCTTCTAAACTCTTTTCCGACTTGAACTATTCGAACATTTTTTCCTTTGTTTTGGTGGTTTTTAGATCCTCTTTGGTGTTGAAACTGAGCGTGTTCACTTATCATTAACTACCGACATTTTTCTCATTTCATTTTTAATAATATTTTAATTCCCCTTTTCTCTCCCCGTCCCTCTATAACTAACACTCATGTTAAGCTATTCTCAAAAATTAGTTTACCCAATATAGCAAAATTAGAGCATAAAAAGCTTATCAAGTAGATTTTTTTAATAGGGCATGGAATTTCTTGTACTAAAAAATAAAAAATATGCGCATAAAAAATGCAAAAAAACTGAGAAATATGCATGAAAAATTAAAAAAAAAATGCATTAATTCAAATTTTTCAACTTCAGATAATTCATGTTTATTGAAGTTACAATAGTTAAATAAATTAGGTACAAACATTTTTTAATTCAATTTTGCTCTTACGTTGTACGTTTATACATATCGTCGTTGAAGATGCATTTTTGCGTAAGAGGTATTTTCATTTTCGCGTAGCGGACATTGGATGAACTTTACAGGAGAGCATAAAAACTATTTCGTTTCAAAACCGTTACTTATTTCTGCGTACAAACTCAAATTTAAATAGTTACGTAGATCAGTTTGTTAGCCATAACATCAACTTAGTGTAAAAAAAGAAACAAATTGAATTATTAGGACTCTTTTTTTTCATGTGCGGTTGTGCAATTTTTATTTGGCACAAAAATCACACACAATCGGTTATGAAATGGCAAAATGTTCAATATAATTCTTATTTTAGCATTTTATAAAGAAAAAAGTTACAAAACTTGTACATATATTACATTTTAAACTAAAATTCATATTTTTAATTAAGAAAACGTAAGTTTGTTTACACATAGGTGGAGAACTCTTAAGGTAAATGTGGTAAATTGTCATAAAAGCTATGACAATCGGACGGCATCACTCTTTTAAGTTCTTGTAAATGTTGATATTTACGTTTTGTAATATTGAGGTGACCTTTGTGGATTGGATTAGGAATATCCGTGTCTATCTGGTTTATAACCTGACTTGAATGTCTTATAAATTTTCGCATAAGAATCATGGCCTACAAAAAACATGTTTTTATCGCAATGTAATACATTAATTTTTATACACAGCTGTAATAGTACACAGATTTAAATATTTTTATGAAATTTCGTATATAGGTTCCTATCCAGACTGGGACGGTTGAAAATGGGCGAAATCGGACCACTACCACGCCCACTTTTATATATGATTATTACAAAGGGGCCCAATAAAAACATTTTGAGCGCCAATTATAAAGATAATTCAATGAAATTTTGTGGCACAAGTACCACGATAGATAGAAAACAGAAATATTTTGGAAAATGGGCGTAGCACCGCCTCTTATTATACAAAGGACTCTACGAGATTTCGGAGCCCATAACTCGACAAATAATTGAGATATTATGACGAAAATTGGTGGACTTATATCTACCACTTGCGGTAGTATATGTGCAAATTTTAGCGAAATCAGTTTATAACCACGCCTACTTTTTAATCAAAATTTTTCTCGAATGCCCTTCAGAAATTTGTAACGTGACATCTCTGTAACTAAAAGTCATGAAGGGATGAAATTTTATAATAACAAGAATATTTATACGTTTATTCGGATTATTGATACGAATTTTCAAAATGGGCGTGGCTGCGCCCACTTTATGCGGCACGGCCTTTTTTAAATTGCACCGTGTATCTAGCAAACGTAAAAAAAAAACTATGAAAGCTTATAATATTTGGCTCCACTCGAACTAAGGCTTCCTTTCTTGTTTTGTTTTTTAATTTTTGATAACTTTAGTCATAATTTGGTTGGGAAAATTGTAAAGATTGTAGCAAAAAAACGTAGCTTACCAATTAGCAACTTCATTAATTTGTTTAAAATAATACCTGCTTGATATTTACCTGACATTATTTGTTGAAATAAGTTAACTTTTGCTCCCTTTCATAAAAATTCGCCATTTAATTTATTTATCTAATAACATATAACTTCGCTTATATGAATGAACTGAAATCATACGCGGTAATGCTGCCAAATTTTAACAATACCCTTCATACGCGATTATGCAATTTACTGTTATTATGCGTTTTTGTTGTTAGAATTGCAATGTTTTGGTATGGATCGATAGAGGTGAGCGTCAGGAACTCAGGGTTGGAAAATCTCATTTTTGGCAAAAATGTCCCTTACTCGAAAATGAAAATACCTCTTACGCAAAAATGCATCTTCAACGACGATATGTATGTTTATATATACATATACATATATATAGATACATAAATTCAGTCTTGAACATTTCATAATTTGCAAAGGTTAATCCTTATTTAACGATTCATTAGCGTAAATAATGAAATATTTTTTCATATTCTCAAAAAGAAAAATTTGCCTATTCGGTCGAAAAAAGCTCTTATACATAGAAAACGAACGTTCTACATCCACAGAGGTAATAGGAGCATGTTTGAAAACGGCTCTTTGTCGACAGGTATGCACCGTATCGAAAATACTAATAATAGCCGTGTTCACACGAAACTCTATTCGTCGTCAGATGACTGTTATGCATGTATTTCGTTTGTATAAAACTGTCAACTAGCAAATTACAAAAATAGGCAATATAATGCGAAATATGTAATAAAAAAATGCAAACAACGCAAAATATGTAAAAATATGCATATATGACCAAAATATGCAAAATATGCAAAAACATTTGAATGCCATTTTTAAGACAATTTCACGATTCGCAAAGATTGTTTATTTATTTTGCTCTACCTAAATCTAAGAAACACATGTATTTGCATAGATTTCCATGCCCTAGTAATTAATGTTAAAAAGTCATAAACCAAAGCTTAATCCATTAAAAACATTAACGAACTATTGACAATAATGTAAACGCATTATCTAATATTAGAAATTACTTACATACAAAAATTGCTTATTCAAATTTTTCGTACTTGCAAGAGAATCGGATTTGCGCTTGCTGTCTGATTTCTCTCACGCTTCAGTTGCAGTGGGATTTCAGTTTGAGAACAAGTGAGTATTTCAAAATTACGCAGCAAATAAATTAAAGTGACACGCATTTGCATTTGGCCGAAACGCATACCAATGCAATTGCGTGGACCATCGCCGAACGGCAGCCAATTAATCGAATCGCGCTTCAGCATTTCCTCTGGCGCAAAGCGTTCTGGATTGAATTTCTCTGGTTCGGGATATATATCGGGATTGCGTTGTATAGCCATGACGGGTATGTACACCAACGTACCCTTTTCGATCACATAATTGGGATGTTCGGGTACAACGTAGTCAGCCTCCGCTACGCGCTGTAAATGAGGCAGGATTGGATATTTGCGTAGTGTCTCTGAAAATCATATTTTAGTTTATTTTTATATTTATGCCTATAAAGGATCACATATCATACAACTCACCCGCTATGACCTGCTTCATGTAAGGCAGCGAGTTAATCAATTCATATGTTATCTCATTGCCATGCTCCGCCAATTTATCCAAAATCTCTTGGCGCAAACGTTGTTGTATTTCCATATTTAGCGCCAATTTGTACAACATTAAAGATAATGTCGTCGATGAGGTTTCGAAACCTGCCAGAAAGAATACAAAAACTTGCGCGGCCATTTCCTCAAATGTAAGACCTTTATCATCCGTTTCTCCATTCAATTTGTGAGCCTTTTTATTCAAATCCATCAAAATCTTTAAAAAGTCTTTGCGTTGCACATTATTCTGCTCACGATAATCGACAGCTTCGCGTACGACTTTCATAAAGAAATTCGTAAAATCATCTTTTATTATACGCAAATGCAGTGAGGACGCCCACTTTGGGTAGCAATTAATCAATTGCATGACGAAAGTCGCTAAAAAATCTTTTACCCATTTGTCGAAATATGGCAGCCCGATTTTTTAGGCTATTGCACTCAATGCCAAAGGCACACGAGCCGATAACGTCGGTCGTGAAACGTGCTACGATCTCTTTGATTTCGATTATATCACTTTTCTCCAGTTCATTATTTATTGTTTCCACAAATTGATCGGCCACCGCCAGCACCGTTGGAAACATAAACCTCATTTGGCCAGAAGTAAAAGTCGGCGACAGTTTATTTCTTAATTTTCGCCACTTCTTACCATCCAACTGAAACAAGTGACCGCTAAGTGGATCATCTTTTTCGTTGCTATACAAGCCGCGATCAATAAAATTGCTGAAATCTTTGATTAGGACACATTTTATAAAGTCGGGCGATAATGCTAGCACTGAAGGTTTTTGTAGATAATAAAAGCCGCAAAACGGTTGTCCCGTGCCGACATAGCGTTTGTAGACTTTTGTGAAAGCCTCTGCGCCGCTAATTCTTTTCGGCACACCAACCAAATTGCCAACCAACCAATTTGGCGGATCACAAGGTATGCCTCTGCGTTGCCAATAAGTGAAATTTAGGCGTAGAGTGTAAAATATCACAGCGATAAGCGCAAGCAGTGCACCTAATAACACTTCCGTCACAGACATATTTTGAAGTTCTTATTTGTTTTCTTTCTTTTTTATTCGTTTTTAACGTTGCGTTTAAATTCTCGAACGTTGACTAACTTGCGTTTTTATTATCCCCTAGTTTATATACATAACTATTCTCTGTTTTCAATTAAAACTCGTATCATTGTAAATATGTAAGTATTTATGTATAACATATGAGATGAGATATGCTGTGAACTTTATCGCATAATATACTACGATAAGGCTTACAAAAACGCTACACATAACGCCGTTTAAACTTCATAACCGCCTAACTGCAAATTTCAACCGATACTTGTACCATGAATGATTTTTACCGATCTTGAGTTCATTACGTCCCGCTCTAACGATCCATACCAAAACTTGGGTCTTGAGAAGCTTTATATTTTCTTCTAATATCTTTTTGAGCTCTGAAGTTGTGTACGAGCTTAGCATCAGTTATTCAATTCTAATTTTTGGCACAAGTGTCCGGTTAGGCGGTTATGAAGTTTTAACCACGATATTTAGTAGGTACTGATTTGATGACAGTGTAAGATTAAATGGCCAATGAGTAAACAAAATTTTGTAATCGTAGTCCTATCGATAAATAGTCAATGGTTTTGACAAAACCATTCGATTAGCTCATTACTACTTGATTCGTATACTTTCTCTTATTGCTCCTCTTGGGTTTTATTTTTACTCATAAAGTGGTTTTATGTTTAATTTCCTGCAGGGATGGCTTTTCATGTCGTTAGCGATTGTCTGAAATTACAATTATGATGACATGCATTTTCCTCTCTACATTTCCATGATTGGCTTAAGAGCTTCTCTCAGGCATCAGATATAGGTATGTAGCTATTTCCAAATATGTATGCATATTCAATTATACATATGTATGTGTGTATAAGCGGAATACAAATAAGGACTTACCGCCTATAATTACAAACGGGCATATTCTTTCATTCATCGGAACTTCGATTGCGGTGAAATCAGCTAAATCATAGCACAGAGAATCTCCTGCATTTTTTACGTTGCCTCTATTCGGGAAATACTGTACATACATACATAAATATATACATATTTATTATTAAACTTCGCTACCAAGTATTTGTTAAGTAAAAGGGAAAGTTTTAGAATTTTGCAATAAAAAGCTTATCTCAAACACGCATTTTCAAGTGAAAAAGAAACTAAAAATATTCCAGAAAAAAAAATATTTACGACACACGACTTTAGAAATTAACACAACAAAAAAGTCATTTTCATTGGCAAATCGGAATATAAACAGATGAGATTTGTTTACAGCTGCAGAAAGTTGAATTTTAAAACTTTAAGTAAACACAACAATCACTCCATAAGCGTAAACACTTGTAGCATTTTGAGCGATTTTTTGTCTTGTTGTAAACTCGAAACCCTTTTAACGCTCCGACGCGCGTACAATTTTACATATGTCAGGGCCCCGGAGCGGAGCTGAGCAAAAGAGCGAAGCGCTAAGGAGATAAGGCTTTTCCCCAGAGCGGAACTGGAGCTAAAAATCACTAGCTCCTTACATATCTATATATAGATATGTACACTCAGAGAAAAGAAATCAGAAATAAAATTTTTATTTTTAAAAAAGAGCACCTTTAATTAAAAAATAGAAACAAATTGGGAGCTAAGAGCAGAGCCAGACCAAAAAAACATTTAGGAGCGGAACAAATAAAAAAAATCTTTTGCTCCGAGGCCCTGACATTGGAGCTAAGAAACAACACAACACGCGAAATAGTTTGCGCTTATTAAGAAGAGAGGGTGCCGAGAGCAAGTTAACAAAACAAAAAATTAAGATTTTTTGAGTGTACTAAAGTACTTACAGTGTGTTGAAGAAGTAGGATAACCTCATATAAAATAATAATAAAAATTGGGAGAATTACTCTTATAATATAATATAATACAATGGCGCTGTTCTTGAAAAACCCAATAATTGGATTTTTACTAATTTGAAAAATTTTTTGGTGTTTGCTCGGGTTTGAAGCCGAGACCTTCGGCATAGCAGGATAATAACTCTCACTTCTGGTATTAAAAATCTTGAGTGACCAAAACACAAAATACAAAATGGCATAACTGAAAGGTCATCAATATTAGACATACCTAGATGAAGGCTTAAGATTTTTAATCTCTTCAGTGATATCTTGTTCAGTCAGAGAAGCAGAGAACCAAAAAATCATTACCAGAGGGAGATGCTTCTGGGAGGTTGAAACTTCTTCAGTTTAAATTCTTTTTTCATTTTTAACCGATTGTATTTGGTTCAAAAACTGTTTGGACTTACTGTATCTACAAACAAAGTGTTACATACCCGCATACAGATTTCATACTGCAACAAAACTAAAACACATTTCATTAATTCATTAGTCAATCGTTATTATTTTGCAGATAATGACACTACATTAATGTGCCTTAATCGAATTCCTTTCTTCCGCTATGATCAATGCCTAATTACACTGCTCTACAGCCAAAAAATACTCTGAACGCGACCATCCTATTTATATGTAAAATCGGTCGCTGATTCCGAAAATCGGGCTCATTTTTAATTCTATGGGAAGGTTTTTGAGATATCGGCAATTTACCGTTATTTGGCCAATGGCTCCACTTAATCCTGTATACCTCTTTAACGCAGTGAGCTATCTTCCTTGGAGTGACACTCAACGAAAGAAAATTAAATTTCCTTTTCATCCCTGCTACAACATTTTTCTGTAACTCTTATAGTTTCTGAAATATTGACGATTCAATTTGAATTTTTTTCGATTTTTTACGATTTTTTGAAGAAAAAATTGACTTTGTCAGGCAATATCTTTTAAACCAATGTCTTCACCTTCGGTTTTACTCCTTTACGTGAAGCTCCATTCTATTGGGAAAAATATAAGCTATCAACGAAGAAAATCCATGGTAAAATAGAAAAGTTATAGGCGATCAAGTAAATACATCCAAGTCGCGCAATGCCTCTGCACGGGTATATTCTATGCATGTTATACCAATACCTACACATCTGCAGTAGCAGCACATTGGCAGCGCAGTAGATAAAAGCCCATTTACGGGTATAACATGCATAGAATATACCCGTGCAGAGGCATTGCGCGAGTTGGATGTATTTACTTGATCGCCTATAACTTTTCCATTTTACCATGGATTTTCTTCGTTGATAGCTTATATTTTTCCCAATAGAATGGAGCTTCATGTAAAGGAGTAAAACCGAAGGTGAAGACATTGGTTTAAAAGATATTGCCTGACAAATTCAATTTTTTCTTCAAAAAATCGTAAAAAATCGAAAAAATTCAAATTGAATCGTCAATATTTCAGAAACTATAAGAGTTACAGAAAAATGTTATAGCAGCGATGAAAAGGAAATTTAATTTTCTTTCGTTGAGTGTCACTCCAAGGAAGATAGCTCACTGCGTTAAAAAGGTATACAGGATTAAGTGGAGCCAGTGGCCAAATAACGGTAAATTGCCGATATCTCAAAAACCTTCCCATAGAATTAAAAATGAGCCCGATTTTCGGAATCAGCGACCGATTTTACATATAGATAGGATGGTCACGTCCAAAGTACAGACAAAAAATTTCATTTTGTGATCCAGTGTTATTAATTTTTGAGGCGCTTGCGATAAGCCGACAAATATGATGCATATGCCAAGCATTTTAATGAAATAGGTACTCGTATCATGTGGCCATTTATGGGTAAGTAGGGAGAGAAGTAAGAATTGTGGCGTCCAAAAATAAAAACTGATAAGAAAAGCATATGATACATGTAAATACGTAGTATACATATACTCGTACATTGTACATACAAATACATTTGTGTATATAAAAATATATCGAAACAGGGTGATGAATAACTGCCTTTATATGTTAATTTATTCCATAAAATAAAATCATATATAAAGAGGTTTTTGACTCAAGAGTCAGATTAGAAAATTCAAATCATTGTTAGTTGTTAGCAGACGTGTTAAAATTTGATTAAAATTAGTAATGATTATTTTTTTGACTTTTTCATTTTCGTGATTATTTTAATTGTTACATTAACCTTGGAAATAATAATCAATTGAATAAAAAAATTTAATTAAAAATAATCATAGTCATTAAAAAAATAGTCACAAATAATCATGTAATAAAAACTAATGAAAAATTGTTTATTGTATGATTTAATTTCTTAGTTTTAATTGCATAATTATTTAAAATTTTTATTATTATTATTTTTGAGTATACATATAATTGTTTTAATTGTTTGATTGTTTAACAAATTTTTTTTTTATTTCTTTTTATTTTAGTGATTATTTTATTGTATGAATTAATTGCTATTTTTGATTATACATACATATAATTGTTTTAATTGTTTGATTGTTTAACAATTTTTTTTTTTATTTTAGTGATTTTTTTAGTTGTCTTACCTGGAAATTAATAATTAAATTCAAATATAATAAAAAAGACATGGAATTTATCAGAAATTATCATACAATCAAAATAATCAAAAAATTTTTTTAGTTTTATGATTAGTTTTAGCTGGTTAATGATTTTTAATTGTTTTATTATTTTTAATTTTATAATTTTCTTAATTGCTTGATTATTTTCAATTTTGCGATTCAATATTTCTTTTTGTGTGATTATTTTTAATTATTTTTTAAAATAGGTGAGGCTGTGTTTTGAAATTATAAAAATCATCCGCTTAGGCTAATCAAATAAAATTTATTAATCATGCAATTAAAAAAATCGATTAATTATTGAAATTTTTTAATTTAATTAACTTGTAATCATTAAAAAGGTGAAGTAGTCGTATTTAGTCGCTTAAAGGCTTACCAAACATGCTTTAATTAAGAATCATTAAAATTTTTAGTCATAAAATAGCAGGTCTTCTATAAAGTTCATCACTTTTCTCCCATAAAAAAGTATGACTCAAGAGACAGAATAAAAAGTGAAATGATTCATTAATTCATTGATTCATTGTTGAATGCTGAATCGAACAAGAGCGAAAGCGATTAAATAAGCGCAAACTTAACGCCCTTATGGCTAACCCTGTATAGGTACATACCTGCATATACATATGTATATTTGCTTTGCTAATTTACATTACAATTTGCGCAGCAAAAGGCATTGCACTCTGCACATTACCAAATGGAAAATATTAAGCAAAAAAACTAAAAAAAAAACACGATTAATTGTTTAAAAAATATAAACAGCGGAGATATTGGCGAAAAAAACAAAGCAAAAACAAAATTAATAAAACACAACATGATAATTTGTTTAAATAACTAATGTGATTTTGTGATTTATTTGAGCATTTTGCAATTTCCGTAGTGACACAAGCAGACAAACAAACAAAAAATATAAACAAAAGTAAGAGTAAATTACTTAAGATACTTGAAAAACAAAGCAAAAAAATCGAAATGCATAAAACTATACGCGAGAATAAGTAATTTAATTAAAAGCAATGAAAAGAGAATAGGCGATTGAATTTTGCTTATAAAACTAAATTTACCCAATAAACATTTAGCTTGAGTTAAAAATTTCATTGGAAAACGAATATCTTTTTCTTTCAAGAATTTGGAGAAATAAAGGTTGTAATCGTTTCGAAAATACGGACATGCTCTAGCAAAACTGCACCCTTATTGAACCGATGTGTTTTTTCTGCGCTAAAAATTATTTATTTACTTTCAATTTACTTACTTACATATTAAGGTTGTCAGTTCATATTGCGTATAGTTCATTTTCGAAAGTACGCCACAATGTTCATTGGGAAATAATGTGTGTATACATATGTATAAAATATGTACATTAGACAGTATCGAAAAAAAGTTCACAAAAAATCCGTTCTGGTTTTCCAACTAAAACTAAAAGCTTTTTTGAATTAATCGAAATAATTCTTTCACAGAAAGTTAATGGATTTTCAATGTCTTTGTACATTAGGGTGGTAAAAACTGAGATCCCTTAAGACTGAGATCACTTAAGACTACCATAAAAAAAATTCATTTTTGAGACAAAAATATTGATGTATCAAACTTAAAGGTTCGAATATAAATAATCTAGAGTAGTCCCAAAAAAAAAAAAATTTTGCGGAAATTCTCTAAAAAAATTTTTCCCCACAAATGCTATTGTTCGTTTATTTTTATTTTGTTATACTCAGCTGTACTAGTACACAGAGTATTATAATTTTCATTTCATAACGGTGGATTGTAACATAATGAAATAATCGAGATAGATATGGACTTATATATATCAAAATGATCAGGGTGAAAAGAGAAATCGATTGAGCCATGTCCGTCCGTCCGTCCGTCCGTACGCACGATAACTCGCGTAAAAATTGAGATATTTTGATGAAATTTGAAACGCAAGTTGGTATCGAGACTGGGACGGTTGGTATTGAAAATGGGCGAAATCGGACCATGACCACGCCCACTTTTCCTATATAGAAAAAATCGGAAATTTGGTATCTCAGCCACTAATATAGCTAGAGTGATAAAATTTTACCCACGTATTTTTTTTCAGGCCCTTGTGAAGAAATTTGATGAATTTTTGGAAAATGGGCGGTGCCACGCCCACTTATTAAGGGTCAAACATTGAAAGTTTTATATGTCATAACTCAAATGTTTTGGTGAAAAATTATCAAAATCGGTTGACGGGCACGCCCACTTTTATATATGGGAACTATAAAGGGGCCTAATAAAAACATTTTCAGCGATATCTCTGTCAAATATAAAGATCTGTCACTGAAATTTTGTGGCAGGAGTCCAACTATGGACATAAAACAAAAAGTATAAAAATTTTGGCAAATGGGCGGTGCCACGCCCACTTATTAAGGGGCAAATATTGAAAGTTTTATAGGCCATAACTCAGAAACCGTTAAAGATATATCGATGAAATTTGGTACGCGTGCTATATTTACTTAGCCAAATGCGTGGACGAAAAATTACCAAAATCGGTTGACGACCACGCCCACTTTTATATATGGGTATTATAAAGTGACCTAATAAAATCATTTTTAGCGATATCTCTGTGAAATATAAAGATAATTCATTGAAATTTTGTAACATGAGTTCTACAATAGACCGGAAACAAAAAATAAAAAAAGTTTATAAAATGGGCGTGGCACCGCCTCTTTTTAGACAAAGGAATATACGAGCCTATTACTCGACAAATAACTGAGATATTATGACGAAACTTGGTTTATGCACTTTTATAACATGTGTTAATAGACACGCAAAAATGTGTTGAAATCAGTTTATGACCACGCCTACTTTTTAACAAAGATATTTCTGGAAAACCCTTTTGGAATTTGTAACGTGAAGTCTTTGTAACTAAAAGTCATAGAGGGATGCAATTTTGCACTAACAATAATATTTATATGCTTATTTGGATGATTGATACAAATTTTAAAAATGGGCGTGGCTGCGCCCTGTTTATGCAGCACTCGTTTCATATAAAATACACCCTATATCGAACAAACGCAAATAAACAATGAAAGCATACAGCTGAGTATCTAATGTTCGATTCCACTCGAACTTAGGCTTCCTTACTTGTTTTTAATTATTTTTTTTTTAAGTAATCGCAGATTTTGATGCTCTTGGGTTTAACGAGCCTCCCAAAAAATAAATTCCCCTTCAGTGGTAAAAACATAGACTTAAAAATCCTAATATATATAGTCTAAAGTCCTAAAGAAACACACAATTTTGCGTAAATTCTCTAAGCAAATTTGTTTCTCGCAAATGCTGGTGTTTGTTTGTTATATTTTTTTTTTCTTTTTTTCTGGTGATTTTTTTGCGAGACAGTTTAATGTATATTACTTTATAGAGATTTCGGTGATTTTTTTTGCAAGACGGTCTAATGTATATTACAATATGGGCATTTCGGCGATTTTTTTTCCGAGATGATCTAATAAACATTATATTGGGTGGTTTCCGCTATTTTTTTTTTTGCGAGACGGTCTAATGTAAATGTATGCCTTCTTACCCACAATAAATTAAGTTTACGCGCTTCCGACAAAATTTCTTTAAGTACTAACTGAACAACTTCTATATAAGTCTTCTCCTTAAACCTGCTCCACCTTTAAGTAAATACCGCCTTCGGGAAATAAAGGAAATGTTTTCTGATAAACAATTGGTATCTGTGTCCTACCACACACGCTAAATTTATAACGCCTCAGCAGCAAAGCCAAACCGACACGCATTTGCATTTGCCCAAAACGCATGCCAATACAATTTCGCGGCCCATCGCCGAACGGCAGCCAATCCACCGAGTCGCGTTGCCGCACCGCCTCAGGTGCGAATCGTTCGGGATCGAAAAGCTCTGGCTCCGCATAGATATCGGGATCGTAGTGTATGCCTATGGTTGGTATGGTGACCATCATGCCCTTTTTGATTATGTACTTGGGATGACCGGGTACCACATAGTCCTTGGCAGCTTGACGCATTAAATTCGGAGCAATTGGATATTTGCGTGTAGTTTCTTTTTGAAGTGGAGTGAGAAAAAACGAAATAAAGTAAAATTTAATTGCACTGCCCTTTCATGGACTCATCACGCTCTCACCTGCCAGCACTTGCTTCATATACTGCATGTCATCAATACACTCATAAGTGAACTCATCGCCGTGTTGTTTGATGGTCTCTTCAATTTCCGCGCGCAAACGCTCTTGTATCTCCGGATGCAACGCCAGTTCGTACAGCGCAAACGCCATGGTAGTCGATGATGTCTCAAAGCCGGCAACAAAAAATACAAACACCTGCGCTGTCATCTCGTACACGGTGAGCGCGCGCGGCTGATCGTGCTCGTCGCTTCGCAAGTGCTGCTTGCCCTTATTCAAATCCATTAAAATGCTCATGAAGTCATTCGCATGCACGCCGTTGCGCTCTCGATATTCAACATTTTCACGCACCACGCGCACAAAAAAGTCGGTTATGTCTTGTGGCATGATCGCCATACGCAAGCGACGCGCCAATTCGGGAAAACTATTGATGAACGCATTAACGAGCGCGCCATGCCGACGCGCGCCAATTATCTTGCGGCCCATAACACGAAACACGGCATTGGGGTCTTGCAGACTGTTGCACTCAATGCCGAAAGCGCAATTACCAATTACATCGGTGGTGAAGCAGGCCATCATGTCTTTCCAATCCCATACATGCTCTGCGGCTGCTGCTGCTGCTGCTGCTGCTGCTGCTGCTGCTGCATCATCATCGCCACCAGCCGCCTCAGCAGCAGCAATACGTTTAGCGACGGCCAACATCAACTGATCGGCCACTTTCAATATTGTCGGAAACATAAATTTCATTTTGCCCGATGTAAAAGTCGGCGTAAGCTTACTACGCAATCCCCGCCACTTACTGCCGTCCAAACGAAACAAATGCCCCGTAAGCGGATCATTGCGTTCATTATGAAATAAGCCACGATCCGCGAAATTACCAAAATCTTTAATTAATATATTTTTAATTAGCGCGCGATCCAGCACCAGCACAGCGGGCCGTTGAAATAAGTAATAACCACAAAAGGGTCCCGTACCGCGATGGTGTTGGTATAGCTCGAGTAGAATATCCGCGAAACTGCGCGTTTTCATTAGACCTTTCAAATTGCCGGCAAAAAAGTGCGGCGGATCGTGCGGTATGCCACGATAACGCCAATAATTCATGCGCCGATGCAGCAGATAATACAGAAACGAGATCAGCGCCGTGAGCGCGGCTAATAGTGCGGCTAGCACAGACATTGCTGCTATTTAGTTGACCGGCTATTGAACAACTAACAACAATACCGACTGACTATTGGACTGATCGATCAACATCGACGACGATCGAGCAACGTGGATCGTGTGCGTGCATACAAAGCGGCGTAGTACGTACTAGAATGTGATACAAAAAACAAATTACAAAGAAGAGAGCCGCAAACATGAATACATACATATGTATTTCATAAATGCAAGCAAAGCTCTCCACAAGCCAGCCGGTAGGGGAACTCCGAAGTCCGTAGTTCGGATGACGTTGTGCCTGTTCTTTTTCTTTTGCGTCTTTATTCTGTGAAATTGCACCAACAGAGAGCGCACAAAATGACGAATGGTTGGTGTTTTTATTGTCAAAATTACCAAAGAACCACGATGATACATGGCACGATAACCAAACTGACAACGATATTTATACGCCTAAAAGTTACAAACAAACAAATGGACATGCATAAATGTGTACATCCCTTCCAAAAAATCTACGTCTTATTTAAGGTTTATTCCAGAACTTGATAAGGCATTAATACCTGTGAATTCTGAGGACAAAGGCTTATAATAATGCTGATTATCCTGTGTTGATGTCATCAGGTCATAAGGACTACTCTCTTTCTCTCTCTCTCTGAGAGGAAACCTTATACCACAGGCTTATTCGCCATCGAAATTAAGGCTTAGATAATTCCTTATAACAAGGGTTTATGTGGTATTTAAATAGCTTATAATAAGGCATATTTGCCATAGAAAATAAGAGCTGTTTGCTCATAAAACTCCTCTCTCTCTCTCTCTATTTGAGAATCGCCTTAAGCTTATTATACTATTTGCTGGATGGGTATATATCTACCACTTCCATTTAAGTATGAATATCATTCTCCAGTTAACGCTTTTGTTTGAGTAATGAGCGCTGTCCGCATTGGATTGTATAACCCAGCGCACCACTCATGCTGAATAAGGGTATTCATGCCAAGTGGTGATTGGTTTGACGCAAGTTTTGGCATATTTGTAAGTAATGGTACCTACAGTCAACAACGAGTTCCCGCAACCTGTGCCGGCTGAAACGAACTACCTTATGAGATTGCCATGTAAACTAAAGCTCGCCAACATTTAAGACGTACGTATACGCAACGCATACCGAAAAAGCATTTTGATCGTGTGTTTTACGGATTTCGGAAGCAGGCGATATACGGTGGCGACTGTGAGCAGCTTCAAGTTTTAAATGCTCTTTCAACGCGCATCGCATACATCTCGATGTATCAAAATCAACAACAGATAAGATGGACCTTGGAGAATCCCAGCGAACAAAGGGGCTTAGAATTTATGCGTGGTAAGGGGTGCTGTCGTAAGAGGCGACTAAAATCTATTGGCCTAGGAGGTTGATAATGGCCAGAAACTCGATCCGTTCGCACGACAGTCGGGTGTCAAAATAGACTAGCACCCAAACATAACAGATCTATCCTACAAATGGCTTCCCTTAGGCTTCTCCAAAATGTTCGTGGAGAGTCTTGTTGGCAACAACACCAACGCCGGCCTTGAAGTATACGAAAGAAAAGCCTTTCAATGTTTCTACTGCGTTGAGTGGACAATGTGAAGAATGATTTGGCCCTTGTGTTTCTGCGCGGCAGTAATCATCGAACAACGAATCAAACAAAAACACAAAGAAATGCTGTTATCGAAGCTCACAACAAATTCACGCATTATTTCTCTAATTTTATAATGTCTTTGCATCAGATGTAGAATGTATTATAGCTGAGGCGTTTGTTATCCAAACCAGTTGTTTAAAATGAGCTTGATTTAGCTATATCCCTTCATCAGTCTAAGAAGCAGCTTCTAAACTTTCAAGATGTGCAAACAAGTGGATTTCACAAAGATATGGAATAAGCTGGTTTTGATAGCAAACGCCAAATTCATCGCAGGTATGTACATTGTTCCGTACTCAGACTGGTTTTATTAGTAATGGATCCATTGCAAATCTTCCTTGTAGTCTAACCGCATGACTGAGTTTATCCCCTATTTCTACTCGATTGCAATATTTTAGCTTTAAAGTTCGCTTGAATATACACTTTGTGTTCACTTAAAAAGTCATAAAATTCAGTCATTCACTGAATACCCCACAATGCAAAAAAGGGTGATTAAATGTTTGCCCATTTGAGCTCGATTCTGAGCGCTGCTTTTTGCTTTGCGCTTGTCTTATTTAGCACGCTTTCGAATAAATTCTCCGCTACACTTTTTGCTCTGTTCTTTTTACTTTTTATTCGCTTTTGCTTATTATACTCAGCTGTACTAGTACACAGAGTATTATAGTTTTGATTTCCTAACGGTGGATTGTAACAGAATGAAATAATCGAGATAGATATAGACTTATATATATCAAAATGATCAGGGTGAAAAGAGAAATCGATTGAGCCATGTCCGTCCGTCTGTCCGTCTGTCCGTCTGTGCGCACGATAACTCGCGCAAAAATTGAGATATTTTGATGAAATTTGAAATGTAAGTTGGTATCAAGACAGAAACGGATGGTATTGAAAATGGGCGAAATCGGACCATAACCACGCCCACCTCCCCTATATAGTAAAAATCGAAAATTTTGTATCTCAGTCGCTAATAGAGCTAGAGCGATGAAATTTTACCCACGTGTTGAGCTCAGGCCCTTATGAAGAAATATGGTGAAATTTTGGAAAATGGGCGGTGCCACGCCCACTTATTAAGGGGCAAACATTGAAAGTTTTATGAGTCATAACTCAGAAACCGTTGAAGATATATCGATGAAATTTGGTAGGCGTGATATACTTACTCAGGCAAATCTTTGGACGAAAAATTGCCAAAATCGGTTGGCGACCACGCCCACTTTTATATATGGGTATTATAAAGTGACCTAATAAAAACATTTTAAGCGATATCTCTGTCAAATATAAAGATAATTCATTGAAATTTTGTGGCATGAGTTCTACAATAGATCGGAAACAAAAAATAGAAAAATCTCGGAAAATGGAAGCGGCACCGCCTCTTTTTAGACAAAGGAATAAACGAGATTTCTTAGCCTATAACTCGACAAATAATTGAGATATTATGACGAAACTTGGTTTACACACTTTTATAACTTGTGTTAATAGACACGCAAAAATTTATTGAAATCGGTTTATGACCACGCCTACTTTTTAACAAAGATATTTCTGGAACACCCTTTGGGAATTTGTAACGTGACATCTTTGTAACTCATAAAGGGATGAAATTTTGCACAAAGAATAATATTCATAAGCTTAGTTGGATGACTGATAAAAATTTAGAAAATGGGCGTGGCTACGCCCACTTAATGCAGCACTCGCTTTATATAAAGTACACCGTGTTTCCATCAAACGCAAACAAACAATTAAAGCATACAGCTGAGTATCTAATGTTCGATTCCACTGGAACTTAGGCTTCCTTACTTGTTTTTTTATATTTTGTAATTTTATTTAGTTCCCTCATTCGTATAGCTAAAAACTCTTGTATCTTATAAGCGTTGTTTAACAAAAAAATTCATTTCATTCAGTTGGAAGGGGCTTTGTTGCTTTGCATGTAGGTATATTGATATGTTATTATTTAGATACTCAGAGTGCAGTTTGAAATTCTTTGTATGTACATTAAGGTTTTGCTTAAAATTAAATGAACTTTTTTTTTCAGTCTCACCCCCTAAAATGATTTAAGTACGATCAAAGATACCATATATAAATTTTGGTCTCGATCGGAGACGGTTTAGGGGTGCCGCATAGGCGTCAAAGTTCAGATAACCATACACTCAGGGAAAAGAAAATTATAAAAATATGTGAAAACGTGCTTAAAATGGGCAAACACGTATTTAAAAGTGATGTAAATACCAAGATTTTTATTTTAAAAATGTTCATTGTAAAATTTTTAAAGAAAAAAACATTTTAAATTTAAAAATGTTTATACTTTGGAATAAGCGGAAAAATCCAATTAGCTCATACAGCGATGGTAGATGTGATAGCTATTTCGAAGAAAAACCACTTTCTTCATCATCAGACATCTTCTCGGGAGCACACCAGGCTTTGAACCTACGCTCCAACCATCAGTAGTCGAATATTAGCGAAACTAGTGATGGGCGAGTCCGAGATGTTTAGACAATCGAGAGAATCGCCATCGTTGCAAAATCACAATCGAGTCAAAAGTTGACTCGCTCCTCTACTACACAATCGAGATGTTTTTGCGATTGTTCCGAGTCGGCGAGTCGGAGGTTGTTTCGATGACATCTCGACTACACAAGCGAGATGTTTTTGCGATTGTTCCGAGTTGGCGAGTCGTAGGTTGTTTCGATGACATCTCGACTACACAAGCGAGATGTTTTTGCGATTGTTCCGAGTCGGCGGGCCGGCTGTTGTTTTGATGATATGTTTTAGTTGATAAAATAAACTGAATGAGGTTTGTTGATAAAGAAAGTAGGATTTTTAATGGAAGTGAGGCAAATACATAAATAAATTAACCAAATTGAAAACAGTGTCGTGCATAATAATAATAATTAATTATTTAAACATTAATAAATTTTTTGAAGTGAGACGCTCATGAAACAAATGAATTTTACGAGTAGCAACAACGGCAATAGATTTGTACCACTCTGTATGTTTTGTAAAGCAATTTTAATATTCAAGCGGCAACAACAATTATTATGTATTTTTTGCAGCGAGTCCGAGATGTTGTAGGGTTGCTTTGAAAACGAGAGGAATCGTTAGCGAGTCCGAGATATTTTAGCGATTGTTTCGACTGACGGCCATTTACCTTGACTCGAATACGAATGAAAACCATCGAGAGCATTCGAGATGTTTCAACAATCGAGAGAATCGAATAAAACATCTCGGACTCGCCCATCACTAAGCGAAACGCTAAGCACTGCGGCTGCCGATGGTCCTGCTGAGCTGTTGGATTTTTCACTTATATATGCCATTACTCTATTAGTGCTAGACACTAACATACCTAATAATGTTAAATTATAAAATTGTGCTGTTGTACATACAACTACTGTACACAGCGCCCGTTGTCCGTCAGCTGCCAACCAGTATTCAACACTTGCATAGCAGATGTACGAAAATCGTACACTAAGTGAGGTTAGATTGAATAGAGTAATGGCATATATAAGTGAAAAATCCAACAGCTCAGCAGGACCATCGGTAGCCGCAGTGCTTAGCGTTTCGCTAATATTCGACTACTGATGGTTGGAGCGTAGGTTCAAAGCCTGGTGTGCTCCCGAGAAGATGTCTGATGATGAAGAAAGTGGTTTTTCTTCGAAATAGCTATCACATCTACCATCGCTGTATGAGCTAATTGGATTTTTCCGCTTATTCCAAAGTATAAAAATTAAAATTAAAAATAATTTCGTGCTAGACACTAACATACCTAATAATATTAAAAATGTTTATTTTTATTTTAAGCACTAAGAGAAAAAACGCTGCAGAGTTCTCTATATCATTTTCTCTTCCGGATTCGAAATTGTATCCAATGGCATTCTCTTCATCTTCTCTCCATCCGAGTCCCAACTACAAAAATATAGCCTCCGCTTGTTCTCCTCTTCTTTTCTACTTCGCCTTAACTGTTTACTATCTTTATTTCTTATTCTCCTTATTCTCCTTTTTATTCTTTATTTCATATTCTCCTCCGGATTCGAACCATGACATCAACCTGAAATTCTATCCAATCATCACATAGTGGAACATTCAACATTATATTGAATTGTAGTAACCTATTTATACTTCCCTTTTCCTAAAAAATAATCTATGAATTATATGAATCATTGTAAAAACAAAATTAAAAAAAAATCGATTCTTATTATTGTTTTTGTTGGATTTCTCACAAAAAAATATTTTCTCACAAAAAAATTTTGAACAAAGAGCGAGTTTTTGAATCAACATTCATTTTCATTTTTAATTTAAGTATGTTTCTTTTTAAATCCATTTTTAATTCAAAAATTTCATTTCTAATTCAAAAATTTCATTTTTAATTTAAAAATTTTCATTTTTAAAATAAAAATTGTTTGGTTTAAATCGTGCATTATGAAAACAAAAATTTTATTTTTAATTTTAAAATGCTGTTTTTACCTGAGTGTATGGGACCGCTGTGAGACACCCCTTAACCGTCTCCGATTGGGACCAAAATTAATATTTGAGCACTGGGCTATCGTATATATATGTATGTGGTATCTTCGATTATATTAGCATCGACTTACGGGGTGAAGTTGAGAAAATATGCCACAAAAATTGTCTCCATACATTTGGTCACCACCCTAATGTGCATAAAAATATTTATATATACATATGTATATGCTTCTAATACTATAAAACTAATAAATTCTTTAATTGATTTCTTGTTTAATAAATACATCACAACCCAAGCAGCATTAAATGGAGTGAAAAAGAGGGCTCTATATCTATAAGTGAATACAAAGTTCATTCATAGAGTTATAGATAATTAAAAAATGAGCTGGGATTTCACTGACAACACTTAATTAATTTATTTATGACCGAGTGAAAATCATATTAATCGATTAATGTTATATGCAATAGTCAAAGCTTTACACGATTCCATTGGTGTAACGAATTTCGAATAAGTGGTTAACGAATTCGACAGATTTTTATTGACTGAAAATGCATGCAAATTTGCGTTTGACAAGCAACTTAAAAAGTTATGTTAGCTTAAGATCTCTTCGCTTACTTGATTTAGTTCAAAATAAGAAACTTAAATTACCATAGCGAAAGAAAGTTGAGAAAGCTACATTAAAAAAAGATCCCAAAAAGATTTCAAATAACTTGGCAACTCTACTGAAATATAAAATTTTACTCTAATACTTTTGCGCTAGTTAAAAATCGCAATCGTAATCTTTTATTTATATGCTCCTTATCACATCACATGGAGTTTACGCTTTGATAAGCATAAATTCAAACGGGCTTTTTTTTCAGATTCATTAGAATGTCAAGTGCTTTAAAGTTAAAAACAAAAAAAAAAAAAAATTACGCTGATAAGAATTTAAGTGAATGACGAACGATTTAGTTTGGTTCGTACGCAATTAGCGCCTTTACTTTAGTACGTTATAAGATGCAGTGGTTCTAAGCAGTCATTTTAAGTTACCACTAAAATTAGTAAAGATTGTTTTTTTTTGGAATTTTTAATGTTAATTACTATTTTAACTGTCTTACATTAAATCGGCAATTTATAATCAATTGAATGAAAAAAATATAAAAAATAATCAGAAATAATCATATATAATCAAAATTTTTCTTAATCGTTGAAGTATGAGAAATAATGACTAAATTGTAAAAAATAATCATGATTAAAAGCCATATTGAAAATAGTCAGATATAATCATATAATCAAAATTAATCAAAAATTTTCTTTTAATTGTGTGATTAATTTTAATTACTTAATCATTTTTAACAGTTTGATTATTTTTAATTGTTAAATATGTATATTTTTTATTGTTTGATTTAATTGCTTGAATATTATCAATTATGCGATTATTTATTATTTTCGTTGAAGCCGTATTATTTAGAAGCTGAAATAAAAAATTTAAAAAAAAAATACCAAAACAGAAACGGAAACAAATTTAATCAATTAATTAATTAATCAAGTAATTAAAAATAATCAAAAATAATTGAAAATAAGCAAATAATTGTATTAAACGTTGCATGTTAATAGATTGGAAAATATAGAAAAAATCACAATAATCATAGATTACTTAATGAACTTTTTTATTTAATTAAATACTAATCATTAGAGATGTGAATGATTGAAAAAAAAATTAAAACAATAATGCAATTAAAATTAATTAATCGATTTATTAATACTTTTCTAAATTAAGTAACTATTATTCACAAGAAGAGTAAAAATTAAAAAAAAATATTAAATAATCATGCAATTGAAATTAATTAATCGATTAATTAATGTAATGTAGTCATTAAAAACTTGGATAATTGCAAAAAATTTAAAAAATCATTTAATTAAAACTAACTAATCCATTAACTAAGGTGCGTTTTTAATTTAATTAACTATTAATCATTAAACATGGGATGATTTTCAAACACATGAAAGCAATAATTTAATTAAAATCAATTCATTGATTAGTCAATACCTTTTTAATTTAATTAACTATTAATAATTAAAAACGAAGACAATTAAAAAAATTAAAATAATTATGCAAGTAAAACTGATTAATCGTTTAATTACTGTAATGTAATCATGTGAATAACCGAAAAAAATCTATATAATCGTGCAATTAAAACTAATTAATCAATTAATTTACGTACCTTTTTAATTTACTACTTTTTTTAAGTAACTATTATTATCATTTAAGTAACCATCATTAAAATCGTATTTAATCATTAATGAGTTACAAAAACAAAACATGCTGAACTAATTAATAATCATTAAAATTTTGAATTATTAAAAAAACAGGTCGTTCTGCAATACCGCTGTGATGCATGCCAAGTATCTGAGAGCTATTTATTGGCTTCAAGCAAGAAGGATGAAGGAGTGCTAACTTCGCTGTGGAATATTTACGAGTAAACTAAGAAAAATGTAGCATATTTTAAGGCGTATTAGAAAAGAAGTTAAATTCGATCAATTTTTTTTAGCAATTCTGTGCTCAAGGTGTACACTAGCAATCAACAAATCGATAGTCGAAATCAGTTAAAACCAAAACAAATTGCAATCTGCCCCCCTCCTACTAATACGCACACCAAACGCGCAATACTGAATCTAAAATCACGCTGAGTTCTAAATTCCTAACCAAAAATAATAAATAGTTGTTTACACACCTCAACGATATTTACCTATTGGGGCTATAAAAAAAATATGTTTTATTACGTACATAAAAAAGCGCAACAGCAACGCCAACGAAATGTCAAAAAGCTCCACACACAAACACTAGCAATAGCACCTGACTTCACCTGCAGCGCAATCAGAATCGTAAACGCGCGAGAGCGTAGCCGGAGTATCAGCATACAATGCGAAGCAAGTAAAGTCTAAATTTCAGACTCTAAAATAAGTGGTAGTATGTGCTCGTACTTAGGTTAGCGAAGCGCTTAGTAAGCAGTTGAAACGCGCATAGAGCGGCGGCGGCAGTGGCAGCGAGTGCGAGTAATAAAGTTTTTTACGAAATTAAAGTGTGTTTAGAACAAGTTTTTGCAGGTTTTTTGCTTGTTTTCGTATGATTTTATTGTTATTGCTATATTGAAGCAACAAAAAAAGCCAAAACGCCGACAACAAAGCAATAATAAATGTGGTGGGATTGTGTGTTAAAATAAAGCAGAACAGAACAGAACGATATCAAAAGTTAATGCTAGTCAAATTGCAGCGCAACGCCCGCGTACTAAAAAAGCTCTAGTAATGTGGCCTTGAAAAGTATAAAGTTTAAGTTGTACAAACACAAACACACATACACATATGCGCTACAACGTTACACTTCACACCTTCTCACGCCACTCGCCATTCACCGAAAACTACACTTACTCTACGCCACCACAATGTGGTGGGTTTGGTGGTTACTTGCGAGCATTTTAATCGCCGCATTTATTATCTTCATTATCGGCCCACTTATCTACATACTCTACAAGCGCAACTATTGGCGTTGGCATCAGGTGCCCTTCGAGCCGCCTGCACCAAAAATCGAGATCATACAACAACTATTCGGCATACGCCGCACACCGCCGGAATGGGAGGAGCGCGAACGTTACGAACAGCTGTATCGCGCATACAAAGGTCGCGGCCCATTTTGCGGCTTCTACCGCTTGATACAGCCGCGTGCGCTCATACTCGATCGTGAGCTAATTATGCAAATATTAATTAAGAATTTCTCCAATTTCAATGATCGTGGCATTTACCATAACAGTAAAAATGATCCGCTCTCTGCGGATTTGTATAGTCGACGCGGTAGCGAATGGAAAGAGATGCGCTTACGTTTGGAGTCGGCCGTGTTTGGCAAAGACGAGTTGCGCTCACTGTACGATGGCGGTTTGTCGGCGACATGCGCGGAATGGTTGCGCGATTTCGATCAGCTGGTGTTGGCAGAGCACGCACATAGCGGTTATATAGAGATACGCACACAAATGCGCCGTTATGTGCTCAGCTGTTTGGCGGTGAGTGTGTTCGATTTGAATGCGCGACGCCAAGAGAAATACCCGTTGAATGTGTTCGATGATATGATTCATTTGGAGCGCACCACATCGCGGCACAATGAACTGGTTAATGTATTTCTGCGGCGCTATCCACGTTTGAGTAAGCGTTTGAAATTGCGCACCACTGCCAAAGATGTGGAGGCCTATTTCACAGAGCTCATCACGGAGGCGGTGAATGAACGCGAACAAAGTCGGAGTGGTCAAAATGGGCAAAATGGTGGTGGCGGTGGCGGTGGCGGCAACGAAGGTGGTGGCAGCCAAGTTGTTGGCAGCAATCGTAGCGGCGCTGCTGCTGATAAGAAAGACTATCTGCAATTGTTGGTGAATTTGATGCAACAAGAGTTGAGCACACACGCCGCGCAGGACGAGATGAGCGCAAAGGAAGTGCGCGAGCATTTAATGGCCGAGCTGGCGGCGCATGCTATAACCTTTCTGAAAGCCGGACTACGCCCCACAACGCACACACTCACCTATGTGCTGTACGAGCTGGCGCTGAACGAGCCGATACAACAGCAAGTGCGCGCCGAGGTGACGGAGGCTTTGCAGCGACACGACAATGAGCTCAGCTACGATTGCGTGCGCGAGCTGAAGTTCATGGGCCAAGTGATATCAGGTGAATTCGATCAAATGTTAATTTGTATTTGCGAGATTAATGCATAAATTTCCCTGCAATTTCCACAGAGACCATACGCCTACATCCCATCGTACCGTATTTGATACGTCGCACCCTCACCGAATTCCCCGTGCCGAACACAAATGACAAATACAAGCTACCCAAAGATATGTTCATCATTGTGCCCACCCATGCCATACACACAGACCCGCACTATTATCCGGACCCATTTATATTTAAACCAGAACGCTTTGCCCCGGCAGCGAATAAGCAGCGAGACATTTGCATGTGGTTGGGTTTTGGTGATGGCCCGCGCTCCTGCATTGGTGTACACTTGGCGCAGCTGCTGATGCGCATGCTGTTGGCGCAGTTGATTGTGCGTTATCAATTTCATGTTGATCGTACGCGTTTGATGGTGAAGCCGCAGAATGTCATACGATTGCGTGTGGAGCCGATCGACGAGGAACCGGAGGGAAGAGAGGCTGCTATTATGTAGTAAAATTGGAGGAAATGGAAAAGTAACAGACACGCGCACAAATTAGTTAAGTTTATACGTATACAGGGTGTCACAGTAGTAAATTTTATGTAGTTGTTTCTCCGTAAAAAATTGCAATTAAATTATATTGCAATCACATTAATTGGATAATGTTGAAATCAGTTTTGATTATAAATCATTTTGATTGCAAAAATTTCATTGCAATAATTTATAAAATTTCGATTGCAATCAACTTTCATCGTAGATGATTTTGATTGCAAAAATAAATTACATTTGCAATAATCTAAAAAAATCTGATTGCAGTCAAAAACTATTTTGACTGTAAAAACTACAATTGCAATATTTTGCAAAAACTTGATTGCAATCTATTTGAATCATAAATCATTTTCATTTTAATTTGCAGAAATTTGAGCGCAATCAGCTTCCATTGTAAATCGTTTTGATTGTAATAATTAAATTAGATTAGCTTATGCAACACCACTAAATTGCCTCCAGTCAAGCCAAAACTGAATAATATATATATATATATGATATCTTAAACTATAATATGATAGATTTTGGGTATAAGATAAAAAAAAATTATTGCAATATGTAGATTTTATTGCAACAAATTTGATTGTAACTTATGGAATATGGATTATTGTTGATTGTAAATGTTTACAATTAAAAAATTGCAATAAAATTTATAGTTGATTGTTGATTGCAATAGCTGAGAAGTAAATCATAATTGATCGTAATTTTCTAAAGTCAGAAAATTGTAACACAATTTATTCGAATCAAATTGATTGCTATAGCTGGAACTTAAATTATTTAGTCAGTATAGATTGCGATAGATAGAACATACATTATTTTTGCTTGAGGTGTTTAAAAATTTTTAAATTGCATACAATTTATTCCAATCAATTCGATTGCAATAGACGGAATGTGAATTAATGGTGACTGTAGTTTTCCAAAATCAAAAGAAATTAAATACAATATATTCCAATCAAATTGACTGCAATATATGGTAGGTACGTGAATTATGGTTGATTATAAATTTTTACAATAATTTTTTGATTATTAATTTTAATTCGATTAATTAATTTTATTGCAATAAATTTGATTGTAATAGATGGAACGTAAATAATCGTTGATTGTAAATTTTTAAAGTAAAAAAATTACAATAAATTTTAATTGCAATAAAAATATACACTAATATGTATTCCTAAAATTACATAATTACGAACAAAATGTATTTACATACATACATAAATAACTAAATAAAAATTAGGTTATTGTTAAAAAAATATGCAAAACCAATATTTCTACATTCACATTGTTTGCCAAAATTTCATTGTTTCATTTTTATTTGTTTTCTTTTGTTATGGCAAATGAATAAAAAACGAAACAATCAACTAATACACTTTAAATATCGAAACAAAAAAAATGCTTATTCGCAATCCAAATCCTTTCGGCACTTGCTTTACATTTAAGATGTTTCTTTAATAGTTCAGCTCAACGGTCAAGATGACTGTTATGATTACAATACGTCGCATAATAAAAAATTAAAGCGTGAATAACAAGTATTCATGAACATTGATGTGTAAACAGTTTCGAAATCGGATATTTATTCCCTTTTCCTTATTCCTTTTTTTCCTGGTTTTCTATGGATTAAAATGCGACTATCGTTTTTGTAATTTTTAGTTGTCATTGTGACTGCTACTATTTTGTTGTTTTTGTTTGTTTTGGTTTTTGGTTTTTAAATTTTGATTTTTTATTTTCTTTTGTTTTGTATTACTCAGAAACATGCAAGATCATCAGAGTCCACGTTTGACCCATATCTGGAGACTCGGCCTAGGAATCATAAAGAGTAGAGCTCCGTGTAGAAATCCTGCTCAACACTTTTCATTTGATACCAATTTTGCTCAGAAACATTCCGGGTTAATCCGGGGTCACATTTTGACCCATATTTGGGGACCCGATCTAGGACTCATAAAATGAGTAGAGCTCTATGTGAAAGCCCTGCTCAACACCTTTTATTTGATACCAATATTGCTCAGAAACATTCAAGGATCATCCGGTCCTTATTCTGGCCCATATCTCGGCACCCGACCTAGACATCGTAAAGAATAGACATCCATGTAGTATCCCTGCTCAACACCTTTCATTTGATAACAATATTGCTCAGAAACATTCCAGGATCATCAGGATCATCGTTTCGACCCATATCTCGCGACCCGACATAGGAATCATAAAGAATAGAGCTCCGTATGGAATCCCTGCTCAGAACCTTTCATTTGATACCAATTTTGCTCAGAAACATTCCAGGATAATCAGGGTCACCGTTTTGATCCATATCTGGAGACCCGGCCTAGGGGTCAAAATTAAAAGAACTTCATATCGAAGTCCTGCTCAAAACCTTTCATTTGATACCAATATTGTTCAGAGACATTCAAGGATCATCCGGGTCCTCGTTTTGGCCCATATCTCGGGACCCGAACTAGGAATCATAAAGAGTAGAGCTCCCTGTAGAAGCCTTGCTCAAAACATTTCATTTGATACCAATTTTGCTCAGAAACATTCAAGGATCATCCGGTCCTCGTTTTGACCCATATCTGGAGAACCGGCCTAGAAGTCACAATGAAAAGAGCTTCATATCGAAGTCCTGCTCAAAACCTTTCATTTGATACCAATATTGCTCAGAAAATTAGACAGGTAGATGTAGGTATGCATATCCATACATTTGCATACATGTTCAAACAGGTTGGCCCTTTTTATTTTGCCTATTCGTCGCATTGTTGCAGAAAACAAAAACAACAACAACTTCGCTTCGCTTCGTTGCTGTTGTTGCTAATATTTGCATTTGCACGACTATGCATGCAAGCATTTGTAAGTATGTACATACCATGATCCAATAATTCTATATGGTCGTAGCGGCTAAAAGAGAATAGGCGATTACCGTTGAACGGCCGTAGATAAAAATGTCAAAAACAGAAAAAACGCCAGCAAACATACAAGCGAACACACAAGCTATTTCCACGAATAACACGTGCAAGAGGGCAAAATCAAAACAAAACACGATAGTTTGACAGCTAACTATTCCAAAAACAAAATAGCCGTCCTCTGCTGCGTCCACCATTTTATTATTTCATCATGGTACATGCCTAGCTACTAGGCATGGGACTATTCGAATAAAAATTATTCGAATAAAAAATCCTTTTATTCGAAAGGTATTCGAAATTCGAATAATAATTATTCGAATAATTTATTCGTATATTCGAATAATTATTCGAATACTGTTATTCGAATAGTATTATTCGAATAGTATTATTCGAATAGTATTATTCGAATAGTATTATTCGAATAGTATTATTCGAATAGTATGATACATATATATACATACATATGTACACACGTGCTCGCTGTTTGTGCATAGACATGTAGATACGTGTTTTTATGTTATTATAAATATGTGGATACATACATAAGTACGTGTGAAGGGAACTGGTAGTTTTTTGTTATTGTGTGTATGTATGTATGCATGTACATATGTATGCTTTTGCTTTTGGAAGTATAAACATATGTATGTACGTACGCTGGCTAGCTACTAAATTTGGAAGTGCGGTTTATATGAGTGTACAATGTACATATATGTACGTAGTGTCCCAGAAATTTGGGAATTCTCGTTAGTAGGTAGATCTTCCTTTATGTTTGTAGGTACATACATACATATAAGTCAGGCGCGGATCCAGGATTTCGGCAAGGGGGGGGGTTTTGAAAATTTATTTTTTTGGAAGATGTTTTTTAAGGGCAGACGCTGGTGAAAATATGGACTAATACCACCTACTATTATTCTAGTTGCGCCATTTCCCGCACCTTAAAAACACCAAACTCAAAACCCTTCAAATTAACAATATGTATGTGATCACATAAAGTGCAGGAGATTTCAATTGAAGTTCTAAATAACATGTATAACGTACATGTATTTAATAAATTCATAAATTAAAAAAGCCGGCATATGCGGGTGTTACGCCTTCAGATGGCTCTGAAGCTACTTTATTATAAACTTGACCACTGCGCTACACCTAGTGAAGGGTAGCAGTTGTTATATGATATAATTTGAAGCGCGAGGTCGCTACTGAGTGGGACACTGCCCAAAAACCTTCCCAATTTTTGACAGCAATATTGACTATCGAATTTCAAATTTCCTGGCACATAATGGAATCTATCAATTCTATCATTTTGCCTTTGAGTCGGGAATTGCAGACTAAGAATCAAGATCTAGGAGAAGTCACAAAATTTTCGGATGATGCTCTGAATGAATTTAAGATGATGCGGGAGAATGCAAATTCATGCTTTCTTACGATTTATGAAAAAGTCGTTACAATTTGCTCAGATTACGACATAGCAATGAAAATACCGCGCCGATGCGTATCGATGCAACGTTGGGAATGAAGACTTTGAAGATTACTACAGAATCTCATTTTATGTTCAATTTCTTGACACTTATATTTGCCATTTACAAAGCCGCTTTGCAGAACATAAATAAATTTTTCAAAGCTTTGGACAATTATTCTTGAAAGATGATTTCGATGAGGAGAAGTGCGCAAAACTCTAAAAATTTTATGAAAAAATCCTCTTTTGTACTGAGACAATTTTCATTTCTGAAGTTAGAATGTGGAGAAAGCGAATCTGCGGTCAAAATATCCAAAATGCACTTGACGCATTATCGGTAAGTTACTTTCGACCAAATTATATTCGGGCTACAACATTTTTATCAACGGGAGCGTGTCATTATTCTGTATTACAAAATTCTGGGTGACAAAATTCTGTAAATTGCAAAAAAATTCTGCTTGAACAAAATTCTGCTTTTTTAAAATTCTACTTTTAAAAATTCTGCATGTCAATCGGCTGAGGGTTATTTTTTATAAGCGCGGCCGAAGACCGCCTACGCTGAAGGGTGTACTATGCAGAAGGACATCACCGTGGCGGTAGCCACGGTTAGGTCACACGTCCGGACGGATGGCGTAGCCCAGGGTTATTTTTTATAAGCGCGGCCGAAGGCCGCCAACGCAGAAAAGTGTTCTGCGCAAAAGCACTGTGGACCGGGCCATAGATATTACTCCGGAAAGAGAATTCTGCCGGCTGAGAGTTATTTTTTATAAGCGCGGCCGAAGGCCCCCAACATTGTTAACATTATATTTTAATACAGAATTTTGAAAGCAGAATTTTAGAAAGCAGAATTTTAGAAAGCAGAATTTTAAAAAACAGAATTTAAAAGAAGCAGAATTTCAAAAAGCAGAATTTTGTTTTTAGAATTTTGTACATACAGAATTTCGACACCAACCCTTTATCAACCAGTTCTACTTATGACTGTAAATATCTTTTCAGATAATAAATGAAGAAACATTTGAAAATTTAAATAAGATTTTACGAGTTTTGGCAGTGTTGCCTGTAACAACAGCAACCCCAGAACGATAATTTTCCACTTTAAGAAGAATCAAAAGTTATCTCAGGAACACGATGGGACAAGAGCGTCTCAATGGTCTTGCTTCCTTGAACATTCACAGAAGTATATATTTAACAGAAGATGAAGTCCTTCAAGAATTTTTCAAAAAGCCTCGAAAATTGAAACATGATTGAAAGTTTGACAGAATCGACAATATAGTACGCGCTTATTGTATTAGATTTAATTCCTCTAAATTTCGGGTATTTTCTATTTAACTATAAGTTGTAATTGTATGTTATTATTGCCTACAAGGACAACTATTTTAATGAACTGATTCAATTGTACCTGTTTCATGTGCATATAAAATATAATCTGAAAATAAATGTCGAGTTTTGCCTTTGGACAGCTAAACCCATCCAACCATTGCTTTTGGAATGATAGAGTTTTCCTTGATCGGTTTGGGAAATTTGGGCGCAGAAACTATAAAGGCATTAATTTGGGATCTATGATAAACCACAAGGGGGGTGGGTTTGAACCCCCAAGCCCCCCCCCCTCCCCCCGTGGATCCGCCACTGATATAAGTGAAGGAATTTCATAAAGCGTGGCAAAAAAAAGCAAACACAATGTGCCTACCTACCTAATATATATTTAAGTATCTTAATATGGATAGTTACCTACCTACATACATATTTAAAATTGTATTTAAATAAAGACAAAGGACAAGGGATCTCGCCATATATTGTCGAATCTGTGTAAGAATGAGGAAAAAATTAAATCAAGGTGTAGGTATTTCTCAAGATATATTAGAGAAACTTGAAACTTTAGAGTATTTGTACCCATATGGACCTAAATAATGTCACCAAAATTTGTCAGGATCGGACCGCTAAAACATATAGCTGCCATACAACCGATAGTTCAGATATAGCTTTTTTGGGGTATAGCCTCTAAATTTTATCTACTAGAACTTTTCTAAATAATCTTTATCCACATAGATTTCCGAATTGACAGTGGAAATTAATAAATACTAGCCGGACCCGTGCGCATCTTGCGCAAAAAATAACAAAACATACGTGGCGCCAGTCGGTATGGTTTGTGCTGTCACGCCCATTTTAAAAAAACTTATTATTTATTTGGTTTGGTGGACCTTATGGAACTTTCAATGAATTACCTAGATATATGTTTGACAAAGATATCGCATAAAATGTTGTTATTATTCCTATATAGGTATGTGCAATATATTTTTATATATTTTTATGTGCGTATGTGGTTCTTGCCGACTTGGGTAATTTTTTTCCACACGTTTGCCTTGGCTTAATCGATTTATCTGCTACAGTTCCTGAGTTTTGACTTATAAATCTTTGAAAATTTGCTCCTCTTGGCCCATTTTTCAAAATTTCAGCACGTTTCCTCATAACTGCATAACGTAATTTCATCACTCGGGCTTTATTAGTGATTGAATTATCATGTTTTACGTGCTTTTCGAAATACACACATATGCCTTATTTTCAACCCCAATTTTCTCTGTTCCCATTAGAATCTATGTACCAAATTTCATTAAAATATTTCTATTTTTGCGCAAGTTAGAGGTTATACGACCGGACGGACGGACATGGTTCAATCATTTTCTTCATCCTGATCGTTTTGATATACTCTTATATATTAAGGTGGAGTGAAATTTTTTTTTTGGAAATTCAATTTGTTCCAAAGCCAGAACGGCACCTTTCTAGCCCAGTAATAAGCCTTTAAAATTTTATTGACCTACTCGCATGTTTAGAGGTGCCCTCAGCCCCACAAAGTTGAAAAAATAGCACGATCTGGTACACATGTGAAATTTCTACAATTATGAAATAAAAAAAACCAAGTATGAGGATTGATAAACAGGCTAAGTTGAGTATAAAAGTGAATTTTTTTTTGGAAACAACAACAACCAAAGTTATTAAAGGTCAAAGTTTATATTATGCATTTTTTAAATTGCAATTACTTAAAAATTACTGAACCGATTTCAAATATTTTATACCATTCGATAGGTATTTTGAATCCCTTTAGTTTGATATACATTTTATGTGGGTTCCATAACACTCCCCGCTGCGGGGGTAAACCCCTCTTTTACCCCCCTTACTTTTCATATAAAGTACCACGCCCAATAAAACACCGTGTCGCATGCATAGCTAATTAATACCTTTAAAACGATGCCTTACTTATTAATTTTGGTAAATTATGTGAGCAGAAAAAGGGATATTTATAAAACACCAATTAGAAATAATATATATGATTTAGCAATATAGAATTTCATTTTTCCGCGATTTTAAGCGTTCCCCTTAACTATTGTACTTATGTTCACTATTTGTGCTAGTGTACAATTATCTTCATCGAAAAAATAGAAAATTTTGTCAATTTAAGTTATTCTAAGTTTAAATTACTTGAACTAATCGTTATGACCACGCATGCGAAATTTTGTCGCGTTCGCCATTTCACGTTACAGATTTTTTCCTAAGGTTATAAAAATCAAACTAGTGCATATATTTTCACGATAAAACCATCAGTAGAGAGCTACATTATTCTACTTTGATCTCTAATCGTTACTTCTTAAATGATGGACCAAAATTAGCAGAATTTTGAACTTTTCTGATAGCATCTAGGTACAAGTTTGATTTTCTTTTTGTCACGTTCGCCATCACTCTTTAAATGATAATATCTCAGAAGCTTGAAACCGATACTACCTCTTATTCGCATCGATTATAGTGCTGCTCAAGTGCTTCCTAAAGATGAAAATCAGAGGAAAAATATTCAACGCTATGCATACTTCGTTGAGCCTTAAAGATGTGCGAACGTCACGTTCGACATTCTGGAATTGCCCATATACTGTTGTAAGCCGTTAATTTTTTTAATAATGGTTATATTAAATGCGTTTAATAGCATTAAGGTTTTTTGCATACATATTTACATACATACAGTGGCTCTCAGAAGTATTTTGCATAATTCCTGTCCTAAGAAAACTTTAAAAAAATTCCGCTTTTCTTCGAATTCTTTCCAAAATTTTTTAATATGGTATTATAGCCCAAAACGAATGCCTCTACCCTAACCACAATTAAGATAAATAATAGGTAGGTACCTAGGTATGTAGGTACATAGTGTTTGCTTTTTTTGTCACTCTTTATGGAATTCCTTGCACCTACAAACATAAAGAAAGTTGTACCTACTAACGAGAATTCCCAAATTATGCATATAAATATGTACACTCGTACAAACCAGCGTGCACTTCCAAATTTACTAACTAGGCGCTACAAAAACCAAAAGCATACATATGTACATACAATAACAAAAAACCATCCACTTCCCTTCACACGTGCATACATATGTATGTCTCCACATACATATTTATAATAACATACAAACACATATGTACATATACCTACATGTCTATGCACAAAAAGCGAGCACGTGTGTACATATACTATGTATGTATATATGTATAACACTATTCGAAAAATACTATTCGAATAATACTATTCGAATAACTACTATTCGAATAATAACTATTCGAATAATACTATTCGAATAATACTATTCGAATAGTACTATTCGAATTTTTTCCCACCAATAATATTATTCGTTTATTCGAATAACATTTATTCGAATATTATTCGAAAAAAGTCCCACTACTACTAGCTACCTACCTACCACTGACAATGCCAAGCGATTCACACTGACACAGCAGCGCCCTAACCCAAAGGTCATTTACGGTTTACGCATTTACATGTTTACTCGTTTACGCATTTACATGTTTACGCGTAAACTTTATCTGTTTTTCGAAATTACTCGTAGCTACAGCAAAGATGTTTACACATCAAAAACCACACCGCATTCCAAGCCAATAAATGCCATCCTTATTTATGTATGCATGTATGTATGTTAGCGACCAACAGGCTCCAAAACGGATGCCAAGACGCCGCACCGACGCACAATGGGTGATTGCGGCCAAAAATAAATTCAAAATTAAAGTATGAGTAAAACCATTTTTTTAAACAGAGATCGACAGATACATCAAATTGTAATAAAAAAGCTTATATAAAAATTTTTGAGTATCTTTTCGTTTAGCCGTACAGGGTGCCCAAAGTTGAGCAAAAAATAGGTCCTTTTATTTCTCAATGAACACACCTCATACAAAACGCTCTTTCTCATTTAACTGTTAACCTACATACACGAATGATACATCGTTACATAGATAATGATTTTCTCTTTCAGAAAAAATAACTTAGTTGTAAATAGCGCTCACTGTTGAATTTATATGAATTTTCAAATATTCACAAAAAATGACGATGATAAAAAAATTTTCCTCGATTTTGAATAAAAAAATAAAAAAAAAACAAAAAATATTACCTCCTCAATTTTTTTTTATGCTTTGAAATAATATATTCTTAATCAAACTGCATTTTCATTTTAAAAATCCACTTGCTCCATTTGCTTTTATAATTTTTTTCCCATCCGCCTAAAACTGTGTTTTTGTAAATGCATTAATTATGTTACCTTTGACATTATGAAAAACGTGTATATTTAGGCGACTAATCGAATATTTCTCTATCGTCTTTCAGCAAATGGTCCATACTTTAAAATTATGAGGTAATTTTTTTTATCAGCGTTAATTATTATCTTTGGCAGCTTTTTTATTTTAGAATATAAAAAAAAAAATTGTTAAAATTGTAAAATTTTAAAATGAAATTAAAAAAAAACAAAAAATATTACCTCCTCAATTTTTTAATATTTGATGCTCCTGAATGTCTTTTAAAAACTGGCGAAAAAATTGTAAAAATTCGTTTGCTCCATTTTGTTTTATGAACATTTTTATGGAAGGTGTTTTTTGAGTTTTGGTACATTTTTCCCATACAAAATGCCCAGAAGTATGCTTCAAAAAGTTTAAATTTTTTTGTATGGGGAATATTTGTCAAAATGGTGAAACTTAAATATCGATATTTCCAATTCTAATTAAGATATTCGAAGAAACTAAACGCTGTTTTCAAGGGTAATGATTGTGCTTTCAACTGGTTAAATCGAATTTGATTGGAAAGTAATTATATAAAAGATATTAAGCAGGGAATAGAGCCAAAAAACGTGTTTTTTTCCTATTTGGGCATGAATATCTCAGAAACTAGAAACAATTTGGAAAATCTGACTCCAGACTCAGGTTTATCACACTGAAATCCTTTAGAAAAGTGTAATTTCATTTCCGGTATAAAATTTTTTTGAAATGCGATTTTTTTGTATGAAAGTTTTATGATAAATGCTTATAACATACTTAAAAGTGCATATATTTTTAATTTAAAAACGGTGAAGTGCTTTACCCTTTTTCCAAAATGATTACCGGATTTGATTTATATTTCAAAAATGTATACACTAATCAAAATGGAGCATTTTAGCTATAATAGTTAGGAAAATGCTGAAATTTCAAAAATACCGTTATATGGGAGGTGGGCGTATTTGTGGGTGGATTTTGTTCAAATTTTCACAGTTTACTAACTTCAACCAAAAAAGCTTAAGTTCCGAGTTTCAAGATTCTAGCTTAATTATTACTATTTTTGGCCGCGTTTGTATGGAGGTGCCCCCACTGTGCGACGAGCAGATCAAACTGGCCAGCAAATAGAAACAGAAATGAAGTAAAAGAAAGAAAGAAATGAAATGGAATAATAAATAATTTAAAACAACAACTTTCATTGTATCTACATATGTATATACAGCTAAGCTACATAGCTGATGAATTAGAGCTGGCAGACAGGCAGGCAAGTCCAACTTGTGCGTTCGAAGTCGCCGTCTGCCACAAACGTTTCGTTTAATGGACAAGCGGCGCTCCGCAGCGCTTTGGTGCACAGGTGAAGACGTGTGTGCGGCGCATAATGCACTAGCTAATGTCAATAATAGCAACCACAACAAACAACAATTAATTCGTTGTATTGATGCTAAAAACAGTTAAATGGCCAACGGCAACCAAAATAGCGCCGTAACAGCAATTGATTTAGCAAGAGTAAGAGCAACAGCAACATAAATAGCAACAAGCAACAGCAAGTGGAACAACCGACATCAATCATGGCAATCAACCATTATTTGGCTTGATATGCAATTTTATTTGCTTTTGATTTTTATTGCTTTTTTATTACTTGTTATTGTTTTGCTTTTTTCGCATATATGTATGTAGATGAATGTTTTCTATGCAACCAAATTCAAATGTTAGACACACAAGCATAAGAGCATTTATGTCTAGGTAAGAAATCAGTTTTCCTCACCGGAAATTCATTATGCAACAATCGCACTTACACGCACACACATAAGATAATCATAATTTATAGTAGCAATAACAAATTACACCATTTAATAGCTTCATTCAAGCATAATTAACCGGAGGCGAACGCTGCTGCTGCTGCCGGAAATGCCGCTGCCGCTCTCATTACCAATTCGCTAAACGTCATTCTTGGCGGCAGGGCGGCATGGTGGCATGACAGTATTTCCACAAACAAATTTGTTAGCCCAGCGTTTGCAGCGACGGCAGCGATGCGTAACGCAGTAAGCCAAGCAGCAAACGGCGACCGGCAGCAACTGAGCAACCAACCAGCGAATGCAGTGAAACTTTGTATTATGCATGTGCGGTGTACAGTGGGTCGGTGGTGAAGAAAATTAACTAGAAAGTCTTGTTGATTTTACAATTTATTTTTATTTAACAAAAACATATAAAACATAAATATAGAATCATCAGATCAATAAAGCATATTCGAGTACATCACCCGCACAACCGACCAAATTGAAAGCGTCCTTCTCATACGAATAGTTTATACATGGGCGATAGTACTTACTATCACTGGCACCGAGTAATGTTTGGCCGCTAATGCAACGGTATATGCACCGCATGCTGCGTGAAAGACTCCATTCGCTAAACATCTCTTCGTGGTAAAAATTGCAAACTATGAAGAGGAAAAAGAAAATATTGAACATTAAAACCTTTTAGAAACAAAAATGCAATCCACTTTTAACTTACCTGCGAAATAAAAATATAAATGGAAAAACCACGCACTGCCAATGATGCTAAACTCCCATCATTGCCACGGCACAAAATTTTCTTTTTGTTAAAAAAAATAATATTAGTTTGTGTTTTGCACGAACAGCAGAACTTCAAACGTTGAAAAAATTGTGTATGTTTCAAAATAGTTTTGACGTTTTTTTTAACACTTTTTTGGATTATGTTGACACTATCATCGTGTTGAATAAACCAAAATTCCAAATGACATTTATGTTTGAACATTGTTTCGTGTTATATCAACCAACTTTTATTGTTAATTGTGGTTCTTGTTGTTTTAACATTTGTTTTCATCTTGTATTAACACTAAAATTGGGACGTCATTTTTCTAACATTTTTTTTAGTTTATATTGACACTATCATCATGTTAAATAAACCAAATTCCAAATGACATTTAGGAATAAAATTTTATATTTGAATCATCTTGTATGTTTTAAAATTTCTTCATGTTGTATCAACAATAAAATTTGGTTGAATTTACCAAATTTTCAGATGACAGTTACAAAGCCCAAATCATGTTTCAAACATCGTGTAATTTGAAAAAATTGTTGCTGTTCTATGTGTAAAGATCGATCGTGTTAATTTTACATGAATCGTGTTGATGATTTTTTTTCTGAGTGTAGTTAAATTTTTTTTAGTCACTCCCGAAAAAGTTATTTTGAGCGCTTTTTGGTCAAATCTTAAATCTCAAAAATCACTGAAAAAATGACTTGAGAATTAGCCATTTCTCATATTTCTAACGTTAGACCACGGCTCGAGAAATTGTTGAAGAATCATACTGTTCTCAAACAATATTAAGCATAGTCCTCAAAGCAAGCTCACAAGGAAGGCGTTCTACTTCAAAGAAGCAAATGACAGGTAGAGTTTTCTGAGTACTTGCAACCATACTAAGATGCTCTTTTGGCCTAGCTGGAACGGCCGACCGACAAACAGCCTACTTGCACTCAGCAGATTCGAGCTAGCACTAATGACGGACCTTTTAACAAGTCATATAATGCAGACCCCGGCAAAATTATGAGAGAGATTGTGTAAAGAGCGCAGAGAAATTTCCGCTACATTGGTTAAAATGTTTGTGACGATTCTCATTTACTCACATAAGTCAAAATGCCGGGATCTTATATAATCCTTGAGAAGCATGCAGAGAGAATGAATGCTCCCTATAATATACTAGCAAATACCTGTCCCACTTCGCTGCGACAAATCACACTATACCACTCACTTCCATATCGGTCTCCCCACCACTCAGCATTTCCCGTTCCCTCTATCTCTTCCTCCTCTTATACTACTCTCTCTCTCTCCCCGTCTCACGTTCTTTATCAACAACTTTCCATGGCCATCCGGTCCACATATCGGTGTACATCATGATTGCTAATATATTTTTGATAACCGACTGGAAAATTGGAATGGAATGAACTCTCTATTGAAGCTCTGATTGATACCTTTAATTTGATACCAATAATGCTCAAAAATATTTCAGGAGCTATTTAGGCCCATCTTTCGGCCTCAATCCCGAGAACCGATTGAGGTATCCATATAGTGATCAGCACCTTTAATTTGATACCAATATTGCAAAAAAATATTTGGGGCCATCCGGGTCCACATTTTGGTCTCTATCTGGAGAACCGACTGGAAAATTGGAACGTTGGATGCGATTGGTCTAGAGGGTCGTTTTGCCATTTTTGAAAGTTTAACGCCAGATAACAGAAAAATACTGCGGCAAGCAATTAAACTGAGGCGTGAAAAAAAGCTTGTTTCTGTATTCACGCTGAGAGGTTCAGTTTTTGTAAGAACTGCCAAAGATGCTGATGCTGCTAAGATATCTGAGCCTAATGACTTACAGAAGCTACTGCAACGCTAGGGATAGTATGTTAAGTGTTAAGTTAAGTTTTATCTTGTTTTTAAATTATTTTGTGTATTTCCTTGCTGTTAATTTTTATGATATGGTCTGTTTATGTATATATTTTCTGCGACTGGTGCGTTTTGTGTATATATATGTAGTTGCTTTTGTTCTTCTGCTTGTACGTCATGTCTGTAAACAGTGATACATTTAGTGTTCGCGAGAATAGTTTAGCTATGGTTAATATTCTTTGCAAACGCCATAAGGGGTTTAATATTGTTCATTTCAATGCCAGGAGTTTGAATGCTGAAAAACTTGATGTAGCCAGATATGCTTTTGAGCGCTCTGAAGTTGATGTAATATGTGTAACAGAAACTTGGTTTTCGATTAGTGTTTCTGACAGTATTTTTGGCATAAATAATTACAAAATGATTCGCCATGATAGATCGTTGAAGAAGGGAGGTGGGATAGCTGTCTACTGCAGGGACAACATAGATATGAAAACTGTTGTAAAGTCTGTAAATTGTGATGTAGAATACGTATTTGTCGAGTTGTCTGATCAGTACTCTAAAGTCCTCCTTTCGTGTGTTTACAACCCTAACAAATGCACATGTCTAAGCCCGTTGTTTACGTCCTTGTCTTCGTTTATCGTTGATTACGAAACTATTATCATGTGTGGCGATTTTAATGTAAACCTTCTTGTTAGTGATGTATTTTCTTCCGACCTGCTGAATAATCTGTCCTCGTTTGGCCTTTCTGTAGTTAACACATCTATTCCCACTAGGTATTCTAAAAATTGTAAGCCAAGCCTCTTAGACTATTTTATTGTTAACGACCCTTCCTCTGTAATAAAGTTTGATCAATTAGAATTTGTTTCTGACCATGATTTGTTATTTTGTTCACTTGACATTGACATTGGAAAAAATCGTTCTGAACGAGTTTACTCCTTCAGAGACTTTAAACATGTGGATTTTAATGCACTGTCTGTTGATGTAAGTTCTGTTAATTGGTCTGAATGTTGGTGTTCTGTTAGTGTTGATGAGAAACTTGACTTTCTAAACAGTAACTTGGTTGGAATTCTCAATAACAATTTCCCAGTGAAAATTAGTAAGAAAACTTCCTCTGTCTCTCCATGGTTTACGCGTGAGGTGTTGGATGCTATCAAGGCCCGAAATAAGGCCTTTACAAAGTGGAAACGGAAACGTGACGAGGTGAACTGGAATTTGTTTAAGAGATCAAGGAATAATGCCACCTCTGTCATTAGAAGCGAGAAGCGTAAGTTCTTTGCGTCTAAACTTGACACAACACTTCCGCCCAATGTTTTGTGGCGCAACCTTAAGCGGCTGCGGGTATGTGCCAATGAAAATGACAATTCCAACTCTTTGGATCCAAACCTTCTTAACAAAGCATTCATTAGCTGCCTTAAGCCATCGGTACACTCCGCCACCTTTGTTCCCTGCGAGAGCGCGATCTTCTCTGGAAACACATTAGAGTTTACTACGGTATCTGAAATAGACGTCATACGAAGCATTATGAGAATTAAGTCAAATGCAACAGGGGACGACGATATTCCCATAAAATTTATAAAAATTATTCTGCCATATATCATAGGCACTTTGACACATATCATCAACCATTGCATCACCACATCAAAATTTCCCAACCAATGGAAGATCGCTTTAGTTCGTCCTATTCCCAAGAGTAAATTGGCTGCCACCCCTTCTGACTTCCGTCCAATAAGCATATTGCCTGCCTTATCCAAGGCATTTGAATCCTTAATAGCCGAACAAATAGCCACTCACATACAAAGCAACAAATTGCTTTCGCCTCTTCAGTCCGGGTTTAGACCTATGCATGGATGTAGCACAGCTATGTTAAAAATTCTCGATGACATACGAACCCCTTTCGACAATAATCACTTAACCCTGCTGTGCTTGCTAGATTTTTCTAAGGCATTCGACTCAGTTGACCATAGTTTACTGTGTTCCAAGCTAGATCACTATTTTGGATTTAGTAAACATTCCTTAGCCTTAATAGATAGCTACCTAAATAATCGTCATCAGCGAGTTAGATCTGGGTATTGTACGTCTGATATGTGTAAGATAACCTCTGGAGTACCACAGGGTTCAATACTTGGTCCGCTTTTATTCAGCTTATTTATAAATGATATTTTCTTAGTTTGTAAGCATGTCAATATCCATGCTTACGCGGATGACATACAGTTGTATATGTCTAGTCGTTTCGACGATGTGAATAATCTTTATTGCAAGGTTAACTCTGATATTTCGTCTATCGCCTGCTGGCAGCCAAAAATAGGCTCTGTCTTAACCCTACTAAAACATATGTCCTACCAATTTCTAAAAAAAAGTTGGATACAAATAACACTCCGTCCCTTTATATTGACAATAGTAAAATTGTGGTAGTCAATAAAATTTCTAATCTGGGCTTTGTGATCAACTCTAATTTGTCTTGTGTTGACCATGTAAGCATGGCAGTGGGTAAGGTGTACGGAGCACTTCGCAATTTGCGGATGACGGCCATGTTCACTCCACTCAATATTCGTCGTAAACTTGCTGTTCAACTTGTCCTGCCATATTTGACATATTCTGAGCTTGTCTACAATAAGCTTGACTCATGCTCTGCTCACAAGGTAGAAAAAACTCCGACCTATCTCTACAATAAACTCATTTTTTCAAAATCTGCCCGTCTGTGTGATCTAATTGTCCCGATATTTAACTCCATCCCATCCACTAGACTTTTCTTTGTGAACACTATTCGCGTTTGGAATTCTATCCCTACCGCCCTAAGAAATAGCATGTGCAAAAGCAACTACAGAACAGTTATTCTAAATTATTTTTCTAAAAGTAAATATATGTAAGCTGACCAATTCATTTAAATGTATTTTTGTCAATCTTTATTGTTACTTTAGATACTAAGGACTAGGCTAAGGAATGTGATAACCAACATTGTATTATACATATGTATAAAACTTTTTGTTGTACTTAAAAGAGCTCAAATCTTATTGTACTAATTTCGGTTAATGAATAAATAAATGAAATGAAATGAAATGAATGAACTCCCTATTGAAGCTCTGATCGATATCTTTAATTTGATACCAATAATGCAGAAAAATATTTCGGAGAAATCTGGGTCCATATTTTGGCCTATATCCCAGGAAGAAGATACCAGAACTAAATGTGGTCATAATTTCAATCTAATACCAGGTGATTATTGTGTCAAAATTTGAATGTGATCGGCCCGGTAGTTTCGGCGTCCATAGGGAACAAACAAACAAACAAACAAACTTCCATCCTTATATATATAGATAGATAGATATTGTGAGGGTGAAGATGAACCGGAAACAGTAAAACACTTGCTGTGTATTTGCCCAGTACCAGAAAGGAGGCGCTGAAACATTTAGGAGCTTATCATTTTATGGATCTAAAAGATCTAGTTGTAATAGAATTCAGGAAACTTTTAAGACTAGTAGTTCGAATAGCGGACCGCCCCCGCCCCCACGTTGTATCACAATGAGACTTTCAGGGCCTAAGTGGATACTAGCAGCCACTAACCTAACCATAGTTCTCAACATAAGAAAATAATATATCTCGAATCGAAATCTAATGCAGATAGTCCTCTAATGAATTTCTTATGAGAAGTTGCAAGTACTTACATTTTGTTCTAATCGGTTTTCAATTCAATTCTAGTTTTCTAGCTTCACTTTCGATTAGAGCATAGTTAGAGAATTACAGTTAATTAACTTATGTAGTATCCACAAACTCTCTAACGTTGTGGAATTGTGTTTGCCGGCATGTGAATCCATGGTTGGCCCTGCCGCTCTGTCTTTAGGTTTTCAAGGAAAACGAAGATTAGCGTAAAAATGTTTACTCCACTAGCAGCTTTCTTCTTATTCCAATGAGGTTGGAACTTCGAACTGAATTCACACCGATTTGTTTCTAAAAGATTATTCGGCAATCTCCTGGTAAAATTTTAACCTTTTCTTGCATTATTCATTTCAATTTAAATTTTCGCTTTAAAAAATATTCAACAATTTTTGATGACCTCTAACCCACTGTACCGCCAACTTCAACGTAAACAACATCTCAAGTCAACGGGCAAAAGCTGCCGCTTTTTCACAGCTCCTTCACTGAAACGTGGTTCAGTTTCAGATTGGATTTCAAAGCATACAAAAGCATCAACCGACAAGCGTCAAGTGGCATCTTCATACGAGTATCTGCTACATTTGACCTACAAATATTTGTTTGTGAGGTAAATATTACATAAGTTAAATTTAATCCTTGGTTTGTAACTGTGTAACCTAAATCAAACGCAAGTCGTCAATTTAACGCACGCACGCAAATTTTTCATATGCGTTGAACCGAAATTGACTTGCGTGCGTGTTCAGATAAAGAAATAGAAAAATACAGAAAATCAGAGAAAATCTTGTTATTTTGTGGAATATGTACCTAACAGACACGATATCAAAAGCAAGTGTCATTTTTTTTTGCAAACAATCACCCACAATGCTTAATTTCAACTGTCACGCAAAACAAAAATTGGGCGTCGAATTTGCTTTTTACGCACGCCGTTCAATTTCGGTTACTCTCATACAAGTTGTATGGGCATGAGAAATTTTTGACAGTAAATTGACGGCGTGCGTTTGATTTAGGTTACACAGTAAGAAGGGCTAATGAAAACAAACGCACACGCGCGCGCAAATCGGGTAAAATGTGGAAATCTTAAGCAGATGTCGCATAGCGCCCAAAAAAGCGGACATAACGCTAAGTAGAATGTGAAGTCTAAAGTGTGAAGTGTGCTGCAGTCACAGTTAAGAGTTTTCAAGTTAGAATTCGAAAGTCTTGGTCTATATTAATTCAAGGCCATTAGAAGAGCTATCTACAGCTTTATTTGCCAATAGAAAGCTTTTCTAGTCATTTAGACCAAAAACTGTGTTGAAAATTCGATCTTCTTCGTCATCTATGTATGTACATATGTACAAACCAATTATAATGATCACTTCACCTGCACCAATTTGTATTTATTCAATAAAAAGTTTGAGCATCATCTGCAGAAGGTGAAAGTTTAGTCTTGAGCATATTTTATTATTAATTAAGCATGAATAGAAAAGACAATGAAAATAGATTGGCGTAAGAGTTTCAAGTGTTTTTTCTGCTTTTTTCAAATGAATTTGAATTAATTATGCAAAAAAAAACAAAAAAGGAAAGAAATATGTGTCGTTGAGAGTCGCTAAAGATATCAATTTGGTGATCAAATTAAACAAAGGTGATGATTTTTTGAAAAGTTATTTTTAGTTTTGCTATGACTTACCATAAGTAAGTGGTGATCGAAATAAATTTGCTTCTGCGTAAGGTTGTATAAGCGACTTACGCACTTATACGTATGAGCGAACACACGCACTTACACTATGTATAAGCAGCTCACAGCTTACACACTTATGCTGCGCAAGCATTAGCTTTTCGTGCGTTGATCATTGTTTGCATGCAAGCATGCAAGCAATTCTCAACCGTTTCAAGCGATGTTCTGCTTAAGTAGCATAAATGTGACACTGAACAATTATGTATGGGTTCACTCGGGATGAGGTGGCTACCTTTAAAGCCTTGCACTCCTCATGGGTTGGATATACGCCAACCCGGGACGTGACAATCCTCCCATAAGAGTCATTTTTGCACTCGGAATGAGGTGGCTTCTTTAAAAGCCCTGCACGCCTCATTGGTTGGATCAACGCCAACCAGGGACACGTAGCCATGGGTAATGGCGCAATTTTTTTGGCGCTGATACAATAACGACAGCGCCAACCCTGGCGCCAACTCACGGTACTGGCGCAATAACACCTTTAGCGCAATTGTCATCGAATAATCGATAAATAACATTTTTTCGCTTGTTAGAGCCCGTGCACAATTGGCTTTGTCTGCTCCAACTTTGATAGAAAAAACCTTAAAGCAAAGCGAAATTCCAGATGCTTGCTACAATTAACACTTTGACAATTTCCACTTCACTTCTTTGCTTTAATTTATAAACCTGATTTTTGGTAATATATTTGGGGAATTTGCTTTTTTCTGCTTATTCGAATGTTATTTTTTACTTTTCTCTGCTCACTTCTCACGAAATTGCGCGAAATCGCTAAAATAAGTGTAGATATATAAACATACACACACACACACAAGGGGAGATGTTTGTCAAAGTGGAAAAAAGTTGAAAGATGGCTAACTTTATACTTTGCTTTACTCGCTTCACCTCAATTGTGAACATATCCCTTTAAAAAGCACATGCTGAACAGAACTGTCAAAGCAAAACTCTGAAGCAAAGCGAGGTAGAAGTCAATTGTGCACGGCTTATTACTGTTTACCATCCCCGTTTTATTAGGGGTGAGTAATGACACGATTTTTTGGGAGTTGACACATAAGCTCTGACTCACTAAGAGTCGACTCACTGAGTTGGCACGATTGTGCTACAACACGTTTGTGTTACAGCACGATTGTGCTACAACACATATTACTTTCGTGCTATTGTCAACCAAAAAGTGTTACTGTGTGCTATCAGAGACTGTGTCAGTGAAAGGGTCGCTCCGACGATGAATTGATATTTGTACGAGAATGGCATATAAATCAATAATAGAATTGAAGTGATAGGTGTGGGTGGGCAAACATATGGAGAATTAATTAGTTAATTAATGTCGTTTTTGTTGTTGATTATTGATTTAGACATATGTAGCTCTGAGATATAGGGTATTTAGGGATTTTTGAGATGTTTATGAAGTACATATATTGGGCTATCTGATGGATAAATAAAATATACATATGTGTGCCAATATAAACTTAGTTGATAAGATCAATTACAAATTTCAAATGAATGTATCTTTTTATATATGCACGATATACGATAATGGGTTAAAGTCCAAAAGTTGGGAAAAATCATCTAGTTTCTGAATATCATAACCAAATTTACCAAAATTAAGGGGAACAACCGAAAAAAAACCAAAATAAGTGTCCATACAAAAACGGGTTAGTGTCCGAAATTTAGTACAATTCATGCAGAATACACCTACATACACCAAATTTGCCTAAATCACCTGTAACAAATGAAAAAATGCATAAATAGGTGACCACCCCAATACCAAAAACCACCTAAATACACCAAGTGCCATATAAAGTAAGCATGCACAGGATGACACTTAAATAAGAGGCGAAATCGAACGTGCCAGCGGAGTCGAGTGTGCTACTGAGTTAATATGCTATAAACGTGCCAGCGGAGTCAAGTTTGCTACTGAGTTGACGTGCTATAAACGTGCCAACGGAGTCAAGTGTGCTACTGAGTTATCATTTTATCGTGAGGTGAGCTTGAGCGTGCAGCTTACTGATGGGAGTTGACACGGAGTCATGACTCAGTGCTGAGTTACCCAAGCCTACGTTTTATTTCTTTTGGCGCAATTCTGCTTACATATACGAGGGCACAATTAATTTTAATTTTCATAATCATTTGGAAAAATATTCCGTATATATGTGAAAATATGCTGAAATTAGAGTCACTTAGATCACTATCAAGCACACATAATTGTGACGTTGTCATACGTATACATATACTATGATGCTGTTATTGGCGTTGTGGCTGCGCCATTTTACACTAGCGCTATATTGGAGCTGGTGTTAGCGCACGAATTTGAGTCAGTGTTATATTGCAATAGCGCATCATTGAGTTGGCGCTACATTGAGTTGGCGCTATACTGAGTTGGCGCTACATTGAGTTGGCGCTATATTGAGTTGGCGCATTTCCCAAATCGGAGTTAGCGCAATAACACCAGGGTTGCTGTCAGCGCAATTGCGCCGCGCAGCGCAGTGTTACCCATGCCTAGGGACACGTCTTCCCCCAGCATCCCTAACCCATGGGATGCCTTTTTTGGAAGGGTGACAATCTTCATTGTCTTGCCCAGGAGCCTTGCCTCCTCCCAATAAATACATCATGCAAAGGCAGTGGGCGTCTCCAACTTTGGTTGCTTCTCCCTGCGGTGCACCGCACCTCTTATGCCAGGCGCACGAAGTACACTACTGCTCTGGAACGAGACATACTCCATCTTGCCAAAGCACATGCTCATCGCAGCCCCAAACCCCACAAACAAAAAATGCTAAAAACCCAATGGGAATATACAACACCCTGTAGCCAAAACAAAAGATGCTCATTTTAGCCACAAACCCTAACAAACAGTATGCTACTTCCGGTAGCCATATCCGGCAAAAACCATGCTACACCCTGTAGCCAAAAATTACTATTCCAAATACCCTACACAACATTAAACAAATACTACTCGCCAAACCCCGCAAATTCATATTACTGAAAGCTTAGGCAAAGGTCATTGCCGATAGGTGAAGATATCTCGCAAACTAGTTTTGGCATACGAAAAAGATTGGTTTACTGTACACTTCAACATTCCATATGAACTTTCTTTAAAAATTCGGCGCCTCGAGATCCATTTTAAAGGTATTTTCACCTGTACTTTTTTGTTTAGAATTGACCAGAGGTGAGTTTCTGTAACAAAATCGGGAAAACTTTAAAATTGATGTTACATTAGTACGACTTGGAACACAGTGTTCGACGGAAGTCCCCTGCCAGCAACGAGAAGGGTGTATAAAGCGGTCAACAGCAGTGAGAACGTGTAGACCGCCCGCTTCGCAACCCTTACGTTACCGTTACGTTTTAATCCATGTAGCGCGAATTGTTCTCAGCTCTCTAACTCTATCGATTTTGCCGGCCACTGAACTAGATGAAAATCGCTTCGCATTTCCAACAATAATGGAAGATACATACCTACGGAAAAGGTGTTTTTTTTAATTATTTCTTAGTAGAATTTAGCGAGTACTGAGGAACGGAGGGAACTAAAATCTCGGTTTACTGGACGTGGATGTGTCAGTCCTCGGATACATGAGAAATGATAGAACTGAGTTTAACAGATCAACATACATGTGTATACACTGTAAAAAATTATTAATTTAACTGTCTTATTCCCAACTCTCAGGATGACCGATTGTTCCGTCTACATAGTGCATACACAAATATCGACGTTTAAGCTTTATACCCGCCTAAGTGAAAATTTCATAACCGCCTAAGCGACTTTTTTGCCAAAACTGGCCGAACTCTCTGACTTCAGAGCCGATAAGAATTTTTGAGGGAAATATAGAGCTTACTTAGCATCCCAAAGATCAATTGATTTAGCTGCAGCCCATGGGCGTTAGGAATTAAATTTGGCAAATCTCAATTTCAATTTTCAATTTCACTAAACCCGCGCCAAAGAAATTCAAAAAGACCTTCGCTACATTTTTTGTATGTTTGAATATCTAGTAATTTGGCGAAAACTTTAAAATATTGACAAATGAACGTTTTATTTATTCAAAGTTATGTGTATTCAATAGTTTTTATTTCCATTCCTATGATAGTTTAATGCTTTGCTTTCAAAATAAGCGAAACCGCGAAACAAGCCAAACCACCAATAAACCAAGCAAACGCGCTACCTGATTTAGTAAATAATACAAAAATTAATAAAAACATTTCATTGTATTTTTGTTTCTTTGACCCTTAATAAGTGGGCGTGGCACCGCCCATTTTCCAAAACTTCATCAACTTTCTTCATAAGGGCCTGAGCTCAATACGTGGGTAAAATTTTATCACTCTAGCTATATTAGTGGCTGAGATACCAAATTTCTGATTTTTTCTATATAGGAAAAGTGGGCGTGGTCATGGTCCGATTTCGCCCATTTTCAATACCAACCGTCCCAGTCTCGATAACAACTTGCATTTCAAATTTCATCAAAATATCTCAATTTTTACGCGAGTTAGAGTGCGTACGGACGGACGGACGGACGGACATGGCTCAATCGATTTCTCTTTTCACCCTGATCATTTTGATATATATAAGTCCATATCTATCTCGATTATTTCATTATGTTACAATCCACCGTTATGAAATCAAAACTATTATACTCTGTTTACTAGTACAGCTGAGTATAAGAACAAAAAAGCAAAGCACCTGATTTGAGGTTCATCTGCACCTAAATACGACAAAAAATAAAAAAATAGATATTGACTAACACGAATTAGGAAAGAAAAAAAATCAAATACTCGTAAAAAGTAAAAAAAAAAATTCGCAAGCAAAGTTTTGCTAAAGATCAGCTATTATTATAAAATAAAATAAATGATTGACTAACACACAAAAAAATCAAAAAAGGAAAAAAATCAGCAAGCAATTTTGCTGGAGATCATCCAATATTATATTTTTTTTTTTTTGTTTTTTTTTTTCTGTATTTTTTATTTTTTCTTTCGGGTTTCTTGTTTTAATAATTTATCATGCAAATATGTAGACACGCGCATTGCTTGATTTACAGACACGCTTAGTAAAATAAAAAGAAACATAGAGAAAGGAAACCAAATCAGGCGTGTGAGAAATTAATTGAAGTCACAAAATAAACCAAAGAAAGAAAAAAAAATAAAAGAAAATAAAATCACAAAAACAAAAAAAACACAAAAATAAAAAAAAAAAAAAAAAAACAAAAAATAAAAAACAAAAAGCAAAAATAAAGGCGGATTCATCGTTCGAGTTCAGAACTTTTTTGCCATGTGGTTGTTGTTGTGTTTTCGGAGTGTGAGAGGAATTCCGAAAAGTTCTGAACTATTTTTATTAGTTAACTCAAATTGAACTTTAGTTCTGATCTCGAACGATGAATCCGCCTTAAGAGCCATGTATGTATAAAACAATGAAAAATGTTCACAGATGCGTTGCACGACAGCGCAACGACTTGGATGACGGCATAGTTAACAGCAGCCACACCAACAACATTTTCACTTTCATACAGTGGGTACGACAGGGGATGTAGTTACTTATGTGCGTATGCAGCATAGATAACTAGATACGAAACTCTTCATTTCGTGAGAGCGCTGTCAAAATGCGCATTTTTTATAACATTTTTCATTAGTGCCAATCTGTTCGAAAACTGAAAATGGGTATTTTAGATATTATTTCTAGGAATTTTTCGGCTTCCTTATGTTATTGAAGACTATAGCAATAATAAAATTTTGTTTATACCAAATTAAGATAAGGATATAACCACAAAAGTTATACACAGGATAGTATGATTTTCCCACATTCCGAATATTCGTGTTCGAAACCCAATCTCAGACAAATTAAGAATAACGCACAAAAAGTGGTGAACGATAATACATGTAGTTGGGTGGTATTTTTTAAGAAATATTTTATTCTATTTTGCAATTCTATTAAAATGTGAATATATTAAAACTGAAATATAATAATTTTTGACTGTATATATATATATAAATCTACTGAAGAATCGCAGCCCGCGTTCCATCTCATTAAAAGCCCGTCTCCACATATCTTGTTTCACCAAAGGAACATGTAGCAAAACATCTCGCTAAATAACCCGTCTCCACGTGGCTGATCGTGATTCAGTTTAAAATTTCTCTTTCTTGCTCTTCTTAAATGTTTGTATGTTTGCTTATTTTTGCGTTTTTGTTTTGGTCTGTGTGAGATTTCGATAGATTTTCGATACAAAATTAGAGAAGACATCGATATCATCGAGGTTGGCAAGATGATTCAGAATGAAACATGTTTCAATCTTCACTCGCTCTCAGAAATTTGTATGGAAATTGGCGAGTTTCGGCACTGGTTTCCGTGTCGAAACAAGATTGAGAGAGAAAATGGAGAAAAAAGAGCGAAACACGTTATGTGGAGACATGGTATAACATATTTTGTATAATTTTAACTGAAACACAATTTTTTCCAGTTGAAACAGTAACCTTCACTGCATATTACACACAAGCAATACAATTACCTCTGTATTTTTTATAATTCCGTATTATTTTAACAAAATTGGGCACATAAAACAAATCATCAAAATCCACCGAAGGTGACAATTTATTTTGGCGCGTTTTCCCTTCTGGCACCTGCAATTTGCACAAACAGCTGATCGGCCGGGTTTTATGTTGTGTTGATGCTGGCAACAAAGCCACATTAGACCCGTGGGAAAATCATAAAAGTGAGAGAGTACACTGAGAGAAAAAAAATATATGGAGGGGTCAAAGAAATTGTTTACCTATTTTGAACACTACTTTCTTTGTTTTGAGTAAATTTTCCTTAAAACATGTTAAAAGGTTTATAAAATATTGTTGTTACATGCGTTACCATGGTTTCATATACTTGTTTTGAAAAAAGTCATACATTAAAATAATGAAAAATTCTTTAAGCGCCATTCCATTCCCAACTTTCCTTGTTTTGAAGACTTGATTTCTTTAATTTTGAGAAATTAAATTCCCATACAAATCCCCATGGCAACGAATTTGTTTGAATGTTTTTTTATGTTTTTTCCACATTTTTGAGAAAATTTACACAAAACAAAGAAAATTTTGCATTGGGACGCGTGTTCAAAATAAGGAAAATTATGTCTTTGATCGAGAGAAATTTTTTTTTTGAGTGTAAAAAAGAGTTTCGTATCAAGTCATCTTTGTATGCAGTCAGCGCCTACAAACGACCAATCAAAGGAGCGCGCGTTAGCATCGGCGCAGCCCTAATACCATGTCTCCACATAACGTGTTTCGCTCTTTTTTCTGCATTTTCTCTCTCAATCTTGTTTCGACACGGAAACCAGTGCCGAAACTCGCCAATTTCCATACAAATTTCTGAGAGCGAGTGAAGATTGAAACACTGTTTCATTCTGAATCATCTTGCCAACCTCGCTGATATCGATGTCTTCTCTAATTTGTATCGAAAATCTATCGAAATCTCACATAGACCAAAACAAAGAGGCAAAAATAAGCAAACATACAAACATTTAAGAAGAGCAAGAAAGAGAAATGTTAAACTGAATCACGATCAGCCACGTGGAGACGGGTTATTTAGCGAGATGTTTTGCTAGATGTTTTGTTTGTGAAACAAGTTATGTGGAGACGGGCTTTAAAAAGCGCACAAAAAGTCCGGAAAGCACAAACTTTAGACTAAGCATGCGTTAGCGCGTGCGTGAGCGGGTGCGTGGCCTACGTGCAACTTCTAAATATATGAATATGTCTTTGCTTAAAAATAAATTTAAGTATGTTTTGCCTTTTTTTATTTTTTGTTGTTTTTTTTTTGTGTTTGCTTTTATTTTTTTTTTTTTTGGTTTTTATTTTCTTTTTTTTATGACTTCAATTAAACCATGTCTTTCTTCTCTTTTCTTTTTACAGCTCACAGTGACATAGCATTTTTTTTTATAGACGCCAACGCAGCAACAACACCCATAACTCTATCTTAAATTAGGCCTTCACATAATTTTTTTTTTATTTACACAGCATCAAATTCAAATGAGCCAAATACTTGCTGCTAGCAGCGACAGCGACAGCGACAACGACAACGCCAACAAAGCACGCCAAGCCAACGACGTCGAAAGCGGTCGGCGATTGCTTAAAGTCATTAGGCAAATTTTGTGTTGGCCGTCGCTTTGCTGGTTGTCTTCAAGACAACGACAAAATCAGTTTCAGTTAAACGCGCAACACACAACGAAACGGTCCACTCCACAAAAAACACATCAAATTGTCCAGAAGTAGGCGCGCTAAAGTGTTAAATTTTTAAATTTTTCAAATAAAAAAAAACCGCAAATCTTTTAAAGCACACACAAATTCAGCACTTCACATGGCACCGCTAATAGCCTTATTGCTATTTGGTCTCGCATTGGCGCTAATTTGCTACCACTTGCATCACAAGCAACAATATTGGGCAGCGCAAGGCATCCCTCTACTCAAACCCTTGCTCTTCTTCTACTATGGACGCGGACGCATTGGCACCGATTGCCACGCCATCGATATACCAAATGAAGTGTATCGGCGTTATCGCGATAGCGGCGTACCCTTGGCAGGCATGTTTATGCTTAGCGATCCGCTAATCATTCTACTCGATTTGGAGCTCATCAAGCATGTGCTGATTAAGGATTTCGCTAATTTCAGTTATCGTGGTCTCTATCACAATTTGCGCGATGATCCTTTAATGGGCAATTTGGCCGCAATTGATGGTCCGTATTGGCGTCGCTTGCGAGCAAAGCTAACACCCTCATTTACCACCGGCAAAATGAAGTTCATGTATCCAACATTGATTCAAGTGGCCGAGCAGTTGCCCGCTGTGGTGGAGCAGCGCCTAAACGCCAACGGTGTGCTCGATGTCAAAGATTTGGCCGCTTGTTATACCACCGATGTCATAGCGACATCTACGCTGGGCATCGCTTGCGATAGTTTGCACGATCCAAATGAGGATTTTCGCTTGATCACGCTGAAATTCTTTGAGGAATACAGTGTGACACGCGATTTGATTAGTCAACGTTTTCCGCAATTGGCGAAATTTTTGCATTGGACCAATACGCCGAAGAGTGTAACAGATTTCTACGTAAAGGTGGTGCGCGATAATATCGACTATCGTGAAGCGCATGGCATTGTGCGCCAGGATTTCTTGCAAATTATGATGGACTTGATAAAGACCGAATCGCTGACAATGGAGGAGATTGCAGCGCAGGTGTTTGTTTTTATTATTGCTGGTTATGAGACCACTTCGACAACCATGACGAATTGCCTGTGGGAGTTGGCTGTGAATGAGCAGATACAAGATGAGGTGCGTGCGGAGATTGAGCGCGTCTTGCAGGAGTATAGCGGTGTGTTGACGTATGATTGCTTGAAACAGATGACCTATTTGGATCAGACGTTGAAAGGTGGGTAATTGAAAGTAATAGATAGACTTCACTTTTTTGCGCTAACCTCTTTTGTACTAAAATTCTTTTGTGCTAACCTTTTTTGTAATAATTAATTTTGTGCTAAAAATTGTTGTACCAAAATTATGGTAATAAAGTATTTTTATATTATGGTAACAAAATTTTTGTTCTAAACTTTTTTCGCTCAATTTTTTGTACTAAGAATTTATTGTGCTAATGTTTTTTGTACTAAAAACTGTAAGAAAATTTTTTGTTCTAAATTCTTTTTTACTAAAATTGGTTTGTGCTAAAATTCTTGTGGGTTAATTTTTTGTACTAAAAATGTTTGGACTAAAATTATGGTATAAGATTTTTTGTTCTAAATTCATTTGTACTAAATTTTTGTACTAATTCTTTTATACAAAAACTATTTTATAATATAATACAATGGCGCTATTATAATTCTGACGAGTTTTATGGCCGAGCTTCTCTCCCAATTCCAGGTGTGCTCCTTTTTGTTTTTCCTACTAATTGGGTGGACCTACAGTTTTATGCCGGCTCCGAACGGCGAATGCATTTTTTGTGAGAAGCTTTTTCATGGCAGAAATACACTCGGAGGGTATGCCGCCCACTGCCGAGAGGTGACCGCTGCTCTTAAAAAACCCAATAATTGGATTTTTACTAATTAGAAAAATTTTTTGGTGTTTTGCTCGGACCGTGGTTTGAACCCGAGACCTCTGGCATAGCAGGCGAGCACTCTACCCACTGCACCACAGCGGCCACCTACCCACTGCACCACAGCGGCCACAAAAACTATTTTACTGTTATAGAATAAGCTGACCAAATTTGAAAATTTTATACAATCTTTAGTTAGGCTGTTTTGGTCTAATATGTGCCAGTGTTGTTTATGCTAAAATTTTTTGTAGGTCGTAATTATTTTTGTACGTAATTTTTTTGCTAATTATTTTTTGTACTAAACAATTTTATCTAAAAAGATTTGTACTACAATTACTGCAAATTTTTCGTTATAAATCCTTTCGTACTAAAATTTTTTACGCTTTTTGTAGTAAATTCTAAATGGTTATTCTGCAATTTTTATGCTTAAAATTTGTGTACTCACTAACTAATGTATCTTTTTTGTATTAATTGTTTTGTAGTAAAGTATTTTCTTTCTGCTCATGTTTTCTGTACTAAAATTTTTTTTAAAAAATTTTGTACTGAAATATTTTTAATAAAATATTTTGTTCTAAATTTTTTAAACTACCATTTTTTGTACCGCTACACGTTTTATAATAAATTCTTTTGTACTAAAATGGCTATTCTGCAATTTTTATGCTAAAAATTTGTGTACTCACTAATGAATGTATCTTTTTTGTATTAATTGTTTTTTAGTAAAGTATTTTGTTTCTGCTAATGTTTTTTGTACTAAAATTTCTTTTGTACTAAAATATTTTTAAAAAAATATTTTGTTCTAAATTCTTTATACTAAAGTTTTTTGTACTGCTACACTTTTTATAGTAAATTCTTTTGTACTAAAAACTGTGCTAAAATATTTGTACTAAAATCTTGCGTACTAAAAATGTGTGCACTAATTCCTTCTGCTAGTTAATTGAAGAAAAGATACGCTTTTTAAAAAATAAGCCGGTCTTAACTAGGGCTAATGGTATGTGCAGCGCCTTCGTAAGAACTCAAGCTTGTGCAGTATATTTCACAGTGAGCCAAAACGAGCGACAGTAGATGAACTCACAATATGTCTAATTAATTCACGATATTTGTGTTCTGAAAATATGTACATGTTCTAATAACCAATAAGCATTGAGAGTAAATTACCATAACCTGCTTTGTAATGAAATAAATCAGAAAATTAAACAGCAAAATTTGCGATTTTACTTTAACGGCCTTGAACGCGAATATTCTTGGTGAATAAGCAACCCAATAAACAATGTGATGAATGTTCTAAAATTATCTTGATAGGCAATACGAATATCATAGTGAGAACGAGTAGGTACTTATAGCCAATATTAGTTCTTCAATTTTCATAGTTTAGTGCAAATACTTTGAATATTGTTGCAGCATAACCTAGTAGCTCGAGTAGAAAGTTTTCAAAACATTTTTGATTTTTTTTTAAGGTTTACTGGGAAGCCACGTGCGAAATTTGCAAGCAAATTGAAAATATTTACGTATTAAAGTACTTACCTACTTACGAGTATAGAATCGAAAAATGCAACAGAAAGGTGAATAAAGTAAATATAAATATGCTAAGTGATTTGCTAATAAACAAACTGAAATGAAATATTTGCTTTTCAATCAGTGATTCAAGGTCGTAAAATGGGGTTGTTCTCGTAAAGTGGATGTTATCGATTTAGAAGCGAAAGTGGATAGCGATAGAGAAGATAGATAAATTTTAGGGAGCTTAAAACACAATATTAAAGTCACGTATTCAAGATTTTGCACTCTACTGAGATTTTCATGGACCGTTGGAAGAAAGCATATTTCGCTCCAAACTTCAAATCAGGTCTTTGAGCATTTTCGTCTTTCCTCATTTCCACGGATTTTTCCAAAAACATTCGACAGAGTTTAGCAACAAATACTCTCCTGTACTTGTGATGGATTGTATACAAACTTAGCCTATATAGCACGATTTACAATGACTTCAAGGAATCATACATAATATTCGTTAGTCCGGTTTAAATTAGAGTATGCCTCAGTCATTTGCAAAGCACTATATTCTTCAGACTCTCTTGGAATGGAAAGAGATACGAAGCAATTTCTACGATCTTCCCCACAACCACTTCATTTTGACGTTCTATGTATGCTTTTTTTACTGCTTTTTTCTATAACTTTTATGTATCATTTATTACCACAACTAACATTTCATTAATTTACCCACTCCACCGCAGAAACCCTACGCAAACATCCCATCGCGCCGGCGCTAAAACGTGTCGCCTACGAAGACTACAAAGTTCCCGGCACGAATTATACAATCAAAGCCAACACCACCGTACTCATACCATCCGAAGCCATTCAACATGATCCACGCTATTACAGCGAACCGGATAAATTTGATCCGATGCGTTTCACAGCCGAAGCCATGGAACAACGTCATCCGATGACCTTTCTACCATTCGGTGATGGACCACGCAATTGCATCGGTTTACGTTTTGGGCGCATGCAAGTGCTAATTGGTTTGGTGATGCTGTTGCGCAAATATCGTTTTAGTGTAACAAAAACCACACCAATACCGTTAGTATATGACAAGACAATATTATTGCGTGCACCCAAAGGTAAAGTGGAGCTGAAGTGTGTGCGTGTAGGGGGAGAAAGAGGAAGAGAGGATGAAAATGCGACGCCGAATGGTTTTACTAGTGGAAAGGAAAATACTATTGATATACAAGGTGTAAAGGAGCGAAGGGGTTGAAAGATAAGGGGTTGGGTTCCTAAAAAAGTAGGGTAGAGAGAGAGAGAGGGAGAGAGAGTTGGCGGAAAAAAGTAGACAAATTTCTGTGTGATAATTTCTTTCATTTTTTTTGCCATCATAAACTTAATTTAAATTTTCCTCTTAGTTTCTCTGAAAGTGTAGCACCGCATCACCTCGCTTTCCGACTCGAAAGCTGTTTAGAATGTAATTTATAAAAGCTTGACTTATCCGTAAGCAAATCGCAAGCTTTCATTGAGCTTTAAGTTTACTACTTTCTTTCGCGCCTTTCCGCTGCCAATAACTTTTCAATAATAATACATAACTTTTCAATAATAATACAATAACGGTATCAAGAAGGTTAAGAAATCTCAGGCCTAAAAATAGGCAAATACTTGTTCCAAAAAGTCGCTCCAACCTAATAGCTAACTAAATGTGTTATTAGAGCTTTTCCAAAAAGCTATACTAGTATATATTTATGTAGATATTTAGGTGTGTATATTTGTTATTGCATTATACTTACCATTATATTACTAAAAAAATATTTTATAATTTTCTTGTGAAATAAAATGATTTATAATTTTTATTTTAAAAACGGCGTTTTATTTTCGTAAAATACGTGCTTTCGCAAACGTGAGCTTTCACCAAAGGTAGATAAGCTTTCGTCTCTAAACTGTAACTACAGTACATTTTCATACATAATTATTAAACTATTCATATGTGTGTATTTATTTTTAAATTTATTTGTATTTTTAATAAGTTTTGTATTTGCTTGACTGCTTTTAAATAATTCGACTATTGCTTATTATGTGTACTTCTTTTATTTTTCCTTTTCCTTCCAGAATTTGACTTAAGTGCATTAGAAAATTGCAAAGTGCGATTTTGCATTTTTTTGGTGTAAAAATTTTAAATTTTTGCAAGTGTCTTTTTAGAATTTTTTTTTCCTTTTTTTTTTTGATATGATTGTGGCTTGTTTTGTATGTATAATAGCTTTCACTCTTTTTGGTTTTTTTTTTTAATATTAGATAATAACTTAAACTTCAGTTTGGCAAAATATACGAAACTTAAGCTCGTCTTTTTTAGTTTTTTTTTTTTGTTCTACAGCTTTAGTTTAAAATTAAAAATTATTAATTGATATTACTGCTTAGTAAAAACATATTAGTAAATTAAGCCTTTTAATTTATTTTACAACTTATCTAACGATTTTTTTAACTTAAAAAACAAAATAGAATATTTAGTGCTTTGTCCACTTAAAAAAAAATTATTTGAAATTATTTTCCTTAAAAATATATTAAAACCAAAAATAAAAAATTTAGTTTTGACTGCAGTTTTTATTAAAATTTATTGCCTTATTTTTCAATTTTCACAATTTTTTTATTAAGTAGTCAGTGTTAGAAAGCAAAAAATATTTTTTTTTTGTGTATTTTAGTAACTGTCAGTTGTGCGCTTTTTCAACTGTGTTTTTTTGTGCAGCTTTTGCTATTTATTCGTTGCTTTAAATATTTTTTCTTTTTTTTAACAAATCTTTTCAAAATTTATTTCAAATTTTTCAATTATTTTTTTGTTTTTCAAAATTTCAATTTTTCTTTCAAAATTTTTTTCCAAAATTTCTTTTTAAACTTTGTTCCTTCAAAATTCACTTTTTCTATGAAAATTGTGTGGAATGTCAATGCGCCTGTCAAAATTTGGCGCGCGATATGGCGCTACGGTCTTTATTCTTCGTAAAGCTTTCAACAAAAGCTCTACTAAGCAAAGTTTCGAGTATTTTTTTTTTTAAGAAAAAGATTAAACTTTAAATAAATAACTAATATTGCTAAAGTTTTCTTTTTGTGCTATTTGTTTTTGTTGCCTAAATTACAGAATTTTAGGCAAACTTTTTACAATTTTATTATATGTATGCCCTCTTTGAACAAGTGAAAGCTCGCTATTTTGTTAATAATTATTATAATTTGGCTGGCAATGTTTATTTTTTCTTTTTTGTTTTTAAGAGAAATTAAACTTCCCTTTGAAATTTAGTCAACAATAAAATGTGTTCATTTCCTTCTCATTCTTAATTTTTAACACTTGTCCGCACGCTTGGCGATGCCACTACCAACGGGCCACTTGCCATTTTTCAGCCCTTTCTATTTCTACGCTCACTTAGCTGCCTTTGTCTGTCGCGGCAACTCTAATGAAACATGCGGCGTTGCTGCTGTTCCTGTTGCATCGCCACGATTCGGCTGTTTGCTACGCAACATTTGCTCATGCACGTACAACAACAAGCCGAGATCGCGATGTCCAGCCTGCCAGGCAATTTTAAAAGCCGTAGCGCCATCCTGCGGGTGGACGTAGAAAAAGTGTGAAAAGATAAAAATTTATTTTTCAGCAACAGAGATTTGTAACAGTAGTGGTAGGTAAGAGCAAACTCACCACATCAACTATAAGCGAATCGCAATCAGGCTGCGACAACAAATGCTTCACGATGTCGGTGCGTCCATGTTCCGCTGCGCACATCAACGCGGTGCTGCCGTCCTCATCTTGTATATTGATATCAGCGCCAGCTGCTAAGAGCAGCTCCACCATTTCGTAGTTACCATGCGATACAGCCAGCATTAATGCGGTTTGGCAGTGCTGTGAGTGTTGTTGTAAGTGAAATGGACAAAACAAAAATTTTTAGCTTATATTCAGTTCTTCTTCTTCGATATCACCTACCTTTTTGGCTCGTATATTGACATCGGCCATCTGGAACAGTCGTTGTACGACTGTGCGATGCGCAGCATTCTTTAGCTTTGCCAATGAGACGAGCATCACACATGTGTATCCGGCATTATTCATTTGATTTACATTGCAAACCTTTGAATCGAGCAAAATGGATACGACGTCAAAATTGCCATGCGAAACTGCATAATGCATTGCTGTGTTGCCCTGAAGAAGAAGAATACAAGTTTAGTTTCGGTTAGTGAAAATATTTGTGTAAAAAAATATGCATGTTTGATCGTTCTCTTTACAGAGTTAATGCCAAAAACTGGGCACTGCTGAGATCTTATCGTCGCACTCACTTCAAGAGGTATTTTTTCCTTAGCAGTCAGCTACATGAGCTTAAAAATTAAGCACAGCTTTGTTCTGGAGACCAGTAGCCGTAGAATCCCCCACGATACCAACATATTCGCGATTCCCTTTAGGACCAATCCCAACCTGTACCACAATGGAGATCGCGGCGCAATGAAATCTAATAATAGTAAGATGGGGCGGTCATGTGGTGTTCGAGGATCAACATGTCGTTAGTGAGGAGTTCGCTGGTAGAGATACAACGCTTTAGAGTCAAGCTTGGAAATTAATCCTCCTGGAACGACTACAAGTGGGATGAACAATAAACAACCCCATAATATGGTACACAGACGACTTGAAAACACTAGAGCTTAGGTGTGCCGCGTTTTTTTTTTTTTTTTGTCCTAGAGCAAGAGTGTGCTTACCTCTAGGACGTTTCCCGAACATTTTTAGGCGGAAATTTTCGCCATCGGTCAATGGGCAGAGCTGAAGTAAAGAAAATGATATTTTGGTAAAGACGTCAGCATATAGCCAAACGACACTCAGATCAATAGCTTTATATGAGATTAGTCCCTCACTTTGTCTGAAATGCATGGAAAACCTAAATAAATTTGAGGCCAGGAACTCAATAGATCTGCCCTGGGTTCCGGTACACAGAGGAGAAGCAGAGAGAAGCAGCAGGAAGACGAATTGCAACTGAGAAACTTCTAAGTATCGCAGACCACAAACAGTAAGAGAAGAGCTCGGAGTAACATGGGCTAAGAGGAAACACCACTGGCAACAATCTGTTGATATGCATCAGGCGAAACTTTTGCTCGTGGCCTGCCTATGTCTGCTTTAAAGCGTTATTGAAAAGTAAACTTGGACCGGGATTCTCTGAGGTCACTGCTGAGACTTCGCACCTAAAAATATAGATATATTTGGTGCGAATTTTGTGATATGTAATATGAGATTGCTGAACACATAAGTACTCCTCAAATGCGTAGGCATATCTTGGAGAGAGAGAGAGGACACTCGGTAGCGGCACATTAGACCCATAGGTCGCAGTGCCTAACAGCCTCCTTATAAAAATCTATATATTCACCTTAGAGCGAGGGTGCTCCGGCTAAGAAAGTATTTCTATCGAAACCCACTAAATTCGGCAGAAAAGGGCGACCTCCAATGCGCTGGAAAGAGCAGGCGAAGACTGACTCCTACTCTCTTGATATTTCCAATTGGCGCCAGGCAGCATGGAACACAAACGAGTGGCGCGCTTTATTGGACTCAACCCAAATTGTTTAGATGGTTACGCGCCAATTAAGATGAAAAAGATTTTCCTTAAACCAAATCATCTAACACCACTCTTCCTCTGATTTAACCCTAAAAAAACTGCTTGCTTGCTGGGCTTGCAAAGAAAATATCGATTGCAACAACAACTTGGGAAGTTTTGGTATTCTCTACGTTTTGTTCTACATATTTCTACTCACATTAGCATCCACCATATTGACACAATACTCCAACAACGCCACCGACATTTCCTCAAAACAATCCAAATAATCTTCCACTTCAAGCGGATTTGCCTTCTCGGTGCTGGAAACGCGAAACCATTCCTGTTGAATGGCCAACTTTGAAGACTTCAAACTGGCGGCAGACAAAGATTTTGCATCAATTTTCTTCAACAACGAGTTGTTGATGAGTTTCAGCGCGCTTAGCATTTCAGCAGGCGGAACGAATCTGTGGAAGGAAGAAAGAAAATAGAAAATGTGTTTAAATTGAAACAAGAAGATGATTCGACCGAGTGATCCACAACAACAACAACTCACTGGTTTCGTGGTTCCGCCTCAACCATGGCCAGCTTCTGCAGCAATGCTTTGGATGGTGGTCGCTCCTGTTTGACGCGGCGCTCCTCCTCCCCCTTCTCTTCCAACTCACGCTGCTGCTGCTGTTGCTTTTGTTGCTGTTCATCATCAATTTTTAGCTGCTTCTTTGTTGTTGTTTTGGTTGTTGTCGTTGTTGTTTTTGTCGATTTCTTTGCTGTTTGCGTTGTTGTTTCTGTTTCGGAGGTTTGACTGCTTTCCTTCTGCTGTCTGCTGGGGATTTGACTAGATTTCGTCGGTGTTGTTGTTGTTTTACGACGCGCGCCTTTGGACTCATCGACCGCCATATTATCCTCCTTCTTCTCTTCCACCACATTTTCTTCACTCACGGCAATTGTTGATGATGCTTCTTCTTCCTCTTGCACTGTTGTCTGCTTGCTGGACTGTTGCTCAGTGAAGCTGCTCTCCAACGAGCGATACGGTGACGCAGCCGGCGATGCATCGCGCGACCAACTGACGCTGACGCGCTTCTCCTCACGCACAAGCAGCCCATCCAGGCTGGGTTTGAGCGGTTTCGTTTCGTCGTCAGCATTATCCTCCTGCCCTTTGCTGACCACCTCTTGTGCTGCCGCCTCTACGCTACGCTTTTGACTGGCATCAGAGGCTCGACGCGAACTGGCCGCCGATGAGGACGATGCTGTGATGGTGGATAATACGCTTTTCGCTTTGGACGGCTCTGGTTGGCGGATGAAACTTTGCGTTTCGCTGGCATTTGCGTTTGGCAGGAATTGGGCTATCGATGGCGGCTTCTCCTGCAGCGAACTGGAAAGCAAGGGAAAATGTTAAATAAATGTTACTTTCTTGTTCAATATTTATAATTCGATATGTGACTTCCCGCACGTACGTCAACAACAACGCAGAGCAGCCACTCACTATCAGTGGATAGCAGGTGGTGAAGCTGCTCAAACTGGAAAACATTTATTTTTCTGCTTCTATTTCTTTTGCAAAATACTTGAATACAACAATGAAAGCTTTAGAACTAAGTGAAATTAAATAAAAAATACACTGGCAGCAAAAGAAAAAACAATCCCAAAAAGCTAAACACGCGCTCGCGAGTGAGTGTAGCGCTGTACAGGCGTTGCTGTCACGTAGATACTACAATAGCAACATTTTGGTATTTGGTCTGCTCAAAGATGCTTTTTTAGTGGTAGGGAAAATTACGTTGAAGGTCATTGCAGCATACATATGAAGCACAGTGGCACAGTGGGCCTAGTGGCGAAAGTTTTAATGAAAAAATTTATTAAACTCAAGTGAATCCTGCTTTCATAGAAGAAAGGCTCTAATTGGCGTTTTCGATTCGCCATCAGACAAGCGAGGTCGGATCGAACAAAAATGTTTGAACCCATAATGAGTAGTAGCCATACTCGCTAACTGGTTGATAAAAATTTCCCTCTGCTCGCTATCATTCACATATAAATTTGACAGAAGGAAATTTATAGCCAGCAGAGAAATTGTGAATCGAAAGCGGCTAATATCAACCAAAAAGGGAAAATAATGGCGAAATTAAAAAAAAATTACCTGAAATTTCCCAAAAAGGATTTTTTTTAAATTGGACAAAATGTCTTCGCTTAAACTTCACTTAGTGAAAATTCTAAAATCAACTAAAATTATTTGCCTAAACGTCTAAATGAGCTATAGTGTGTTGAAAAAATATTATCTCAAATTAAAACTTCCCAAAAAGGAAGTTTTATAAAATTTGATAAAATTGCTTTTCTTTAAAATTCACTAGGTCGAAACGGTAAATTTCACACATTTATACTAATTTACAAAATTTTCCAAAAAGGATTCTTTTCTAAATCAACTAAAATTATTTTCCCAAAAAGGAAATTTTCAAAATTAGATAAAATTCCGTTTCTTTAAAGCGCACTAAGTCAAAATGGTAAATTTCACACAAAAGGGAATTTTTTCTAAAATCAACTAAAGCTATTTGCCTAAACGTTTAAACGAGCCATAGTGTCGAAATTGAAAAAATATTACCCCAAAGCATAATTTCCCACAGAGGAATTTTTTTTCCACTTACCCCAACAATTAAAAATTGAATTAAAAATAAAAAAAAAATAAAAAAAAATTTCGTGCAAAGCACTAAAAACTCTTTCAAGTAAAATTGTTAACGTTGTTTGGTATATACATAAAATAAATACCAACAACAATGTTCATTGCGAACTGCCTACAACAAAAATTCAGCACGTTTGTGGAGAATATATGCAAAAGCATATACACACTAACGTTAATGTTGAAAATGAAAAAGGCAAAAGTGGGGAAAATCCAACTGCTTGCACCGAGTCTCAATGGCCGAGTGGATTTATGCGTTGGGTCATTGCGGCTGAAGTTGGAATGGACTCGGGTTCAATCCCCGGTGCATCCACTTCCGAAAAGAGTGCTGATGATCGAAAATGGTTCTTCGTGAAATAGCTATACACTCAACCTTCGCTGTAAATAGTTGTTGAATTTTTTTCCACTTACCCCAACAATTAAAAATTGAATTAAAAATAAAAAAAAAAAAAAATTTCGTGCAAAGCACTAAAAACTCTTTCAAGTAAAATTGTTAACGTTGTTTGGTATATACATAAAATAAATACCAACAACAATGTTCATTGCGAACTGCCTACAACAAAAATTCAGCACGTTTGTGGAGAATATATGCAAAAGCATATACACACTAACGTTAATGTTGAAAATGAAAAAGGCAAAAGTGGGGAAAATCCAACTGCTTGCACAGAGTCTCAATGGCCGAGTGGATTTATGCGTTGGGTCATTGCGGCTGAAGTTGGAATGGACTCGGGTTCAATCCCCGGTGCATCCACTTCCGAAAAGAGTGCTGATGATCGAAAATGGTTCTTCGTGAAATAGCTATACACTCAACCTTCGCTGTAAATAGTTGTTGAATTTTTTTCCACTTACCCCAACAATTAAAAATTGATTTTTTTTAAAATTTGATAAAATTGTTTTTCTTTAAAGTTCACTAAGTCAAAATGGTAAACTTCATACATTTGTACCTACTAATTTACGAAATTTCCCAAAAAGGCAAATTTTTTAAATTGCACGAAATTGCTTTTGCTTTAAATCTACTAAACCAAAATGTTAAATTTCACACATTTTTATTAATTACCAAAATTTCCCAAAAAGGAAAATTTTTCTAAAAGTATACAAAATGGTTTCTCTGAAAATTTGATGGGTCAAAATGGTAAAATTCACAAAATTGTACAAATTTTCGAAATTTTCTAAAAGGGATATTTTTTCAAAGTATAATAAAATGATTTTCCTTGAATTGAAACAGTGAGTTCTAATTATTAATTTAATGAAAATTTACTAATTACCAAAATTTCCGAAAAAGGAAAATTTTCTAAAATTTAATAAATTCGTTTTCCCTCTTATTCTCTTATGTTATGCTTCCTCTTCTTTTAGATTTCTTCCTTTTTCTTCCACATTTTCATATTATATTTATGATTTCTACATAACAGAATAACATATTTATAGATACGAAACAGGTCCACTGTGCACCACCATCAACTTGCTTTATTTACTGAGTTTGCATGTAAGTATCTCTGTGCAGCGCATGCGCCAAACAAATAATAAAATAAACAAAAAACTATTTAAACGCTTTGAAGGCACCGCACAAAAATAGCTTTGCTCAAGGGGCGCGTACTGGGACGCAAAAGGTCAGTGGAGCAGGTCAGGAGTCCGGACAAAAAAAGGTAGCAATTAATATCACCTACAAAATTACTTCAACGCGGCATTTATCACCATTCCGCCATTTCACCACATTCAACTCATTACACCATATTTTTTGACCACACTGCTTAGCAAAGTCCGAAACCATTTAGGCTTTACACACCACGCGTGGTTATTCACCATTTAGCAAACAAAGTCCATATATATTTACTCACCTCTTTGTTGTCTTTGCTGCCTTGTTCTTCTCTGGCGATGTTGTTGTTGTTATTGTATACGTATTCTGTCGCTGAAAACTGCGCCGCGCCGGACTTGGGCTGGGTGGTATATTCTTACGAAGCGGTATACGCGAATCCATTGAGGCGCTGCGCGGTGGCATACGCGGACGTTGTGCGAGCGGTGAGAGTGGCGATGGCGGCGACTGAGGCGTCAGCACTTTTGAAAAATCTTTAGCCAGATTTTTTATCGCATCCTTGCAGGAATCACAGTAATTAGCAGCGCAAGCAATTGAGATGTGCGGTTTGACCACATCACCACAGCCAATATCGCGCTTACGCACCGTATCCGTATTCGCAGCCGTATGGCGTATGGCTGCTGGCGGCAGCGTATTAATGCCATGGTCCATGGTGCGCGGCTTGTCGGTGTTGCTGGCCGTAGTGCGCAGCGTTGGCTTAGGCGGCAACGCGGGCTTTTGCAAGGTCTTGGCGGTGGTTATAGGTGGCGCTGGCGCTTCCGGCGGTGGTGGCACATATTCTTCGGTGCTGGTTTGTGTCGCGCACAAGCGTATCAAATCGCGCGTATCCGTTTGCCGCGTTTCGCTACGCACTTGCGCACTTTGCGCGCCAACGTGACGCTGTTCGGCCGCGCATTGCACGGCCGTTGAGCGCAAATAAGCGGCAGCAGTTTGACAACCAGCGCTATGCACTGGCACTGGCGTATATTGTGTGGCAGTCGATTTGAAAATGCGTCCGAGGCGCTCCTGCTCGCCCAGCGAAAAGGTGTTGCTGCGCAAAAAGCCCGTGGACGAATTGAGTAGCTTGAGCGAGACTGGCGTGATTTTGGTGAAGCCGGCGTCTTCGGTGCTGCTTGCAATGCTGCGCTTTTCAGCACAACACTTCTCGCACAGCGGCAACAAAATTGTATCCTCCGAGGTGGCAACGGAGCGCACCAGCGGACGACAATTGACGCCAGTATCGAGCATTTGCGGTTTGGCCATAACACTGACCGACGTCTTTAGAGTTTTGCGTACAGGCGTTGTTTGCGCAACGCCATCCACGCAACGTGGCGTTGCCACTTGTGTGAACGCGTTTGCTGTCTCCTTTTTCGGCTGTTCCGTTGCCGCCGCGCGTCGCTCTTCGTAACGCGTGATCTCAATCTCGGTGTGCTCCTCCATTTCCAACTTCGAATGTAGCGTATCGGTGATGCTGCGCAGCTGTTGCGCTGGACTAGTGCCCACGCTACGCATCATATGCACGGGACTGCCGACGGCAATGTCGCGCGTGGCATGTAGACCACACATAGTGCCCACATCACGCTTAAAAGTGGGCGGTGTGCTGCGCAGTTGTCGCTCCGAGCTTGTTGAATTGGCGCGCAAACGCGAGCCCATACTTTCCAAGGAAATGGGACTGATGCGCTGCGGTGTGAATGACACGGGTGAGGCGCCATTTTTCAAACTCGCCGCTGGACTGGGAGAGGCGGATGCGCGTGGCGCTTCGCGCGTGCGCTGCAGCTCATCCTCTTTGCGCTGCAGTGTTTGCTGCAACCGTTGCTTCTCATCGCGCAAACGTGTCAGCTCATGCTATGAACAAAGAGAGAAATTAAAATTTCAGCTTAGAGGAATTTGCACAAAATAAATAATAAAAATGGCAACTCACCTGCAACTCTGGTATGCTCTTCACTTGCTCCTCCAAATCTTTCATGCGCTTCAAACTCAGCGCCATCTGTTGACGTATGCTAAAGAGCGTTTGCGCCTCTGTCGCAGCACTGCCACTCTCCGCGCCGCCGCCATTTGTTGATAGAGGCGAAGCAAATGGTGTTGACATGGCGCCACCATCCACTTGCGTCGGCTTTCTATCTACATCATCCAGCAGACTACTCTCCTGTGTCGGCGGCGCATGTCGTCGCGGTGGTGGCGGTGGCGGCAACACTTGCTCTACCGGCGATTTGGCATTTGCTGCCACTGTTGCTTGCACATATGACTCATATTGCTGCTCGGCGGGTGAGAGCTTCTGGTGGGGCGGTAGCGTGGCTGCGGACGCTTTGGCTAAATAGCGCGCGGTACGCGGTGATTTGTTGCCAGCAATGCAGGAATCTAGAAAAGGTGAAGGAGTGAGAAAGAAAATAATGAAAAGTTCATTGAATGAAGGTCAACAATTTTGAGGAGAGCCTTGCTCTATCTGGCAATGCTTGTGCTTATTATCTATCAATAAAACAAACTACTACACACACTTTCGCTCTTATCACTCGCTTTGACTAAAACAATTTTTATGCGCAAACTTTCCATTGGCGCGCTCGCTAAGCAACTGACAAGCGCGCTGCGGTACAAAGAATTTCAAGCAAATTTCTATAAGAAGTTTCTTGTTTTGTTGCGCTCTTCACCATTTACATATTCATTTATTTATTTATTATTTACTTTTTGGCAAGCCCCTTCTTCCCCCTTATACCAACCGATGTCATCGCTTTGCGCTCTTCTTTTCAATTTTATTGGCTTTGTTATTCCAAATCTCGAAATTATGCAATAATTTATTAATAAAACAAAGCCAGCGCCACCGAGTCGTCAGCGGCAACGCTGCAGCGCGTTTCTTGTTCTGTCTTGTCTGTCTCCTCGTACAATTTAAAGTTTTATTTTCTTTATACTCATTCGGTTTTTTGGGATTTATTGATTTTACTCGCCAATATCGCATTTATCGCAACGTCGTTATCGCTTAGAATTGGTAGAGTACACTGTGAGTTGTGCAAAGTACATTTGGAGCTACATAAATTAAAGTCTGAACAATTTTTCTTCAGAATAAAAAATTTACCTGACTTTATTACCGAACTTCGTGAAGTTTTTTAGCTGGATTTGGATTAATAGGGATTAATAGAGCTCTTAAAGAGCATAAGAAGGGTATGCCCAAGTCAGTGATTATTACACTAATACTTTCAAACATTGTTGCGGTGCGAGGCTGTTGGTGTGAAAGCTTTAAAAAGCTCATCCACGCATGGATAGGATTTGCAATCACTGGTCTAAGTGAATTTGCCCGAATTTTGATAGCCATTCAGTGGCTTCACCACAATAAATTGTGTGAGAGTCTTCTTAACTCCAAGTTCTCTTAGTACTGGAATGAGATTTTAGGCGATGAGTAAAAGCTAGCATATCTAAAAAGATTCAGGAATTTGTTCATAGTACCAGATTCAAAGGCATTCAGTAGAAACCAGAAATTTTACATCAGTACCAATCAGTAGTGGGAACTAACCTTAAGCTTTAGCGGTGTCCTATATAGATTTAAGGGCACTTAATATCGAATCAAAATAAAAATAAATTTTCTAATAGAAAATATCGTTCAGCAAATTGCAACGTGTTTAAAATTCCGTAAACTTTTCTGAAATGGTGCTTAATATAGGCTTTGTTCAGAAACTCAATTTGAAGCGCAACCTGCTTTTGTAGTACAAGCAGAGCGTTCATAAACGTAAATTTTTCATTAAGTGTCGCTCATCACAGTCATCAAAAAAATGTTTACTTACTGCCGCTGTTGCGCTTTATGCTGCGTTTCTGAACATACCCATTTGTGTGCTGTTTTTGGGATTTTCCTAAAATAATATTATACGTACAATTACTCCACCAATTTTTCATACACTTCAGCTTCGATTTGGAATTGTCGATTGCACACTCGCCAACATTACATGCTGATTTTCCAGCATTATGATGGTTTAGTTTATTTTTCGTAGCATTCGACATTTTTCGTCTGCTTTATTGAGTACACATATCGCTCATTAAAATGCTTGCTTTAGGTTCAATAAACGTAGGTAATAAAAAAAAAGAAGAAGAAAAGACAAACAAAAAACAAAAGCGAGTTCACAGTTCAAATTAAATGTTAATCAAAAACAAAGATAATATTCGAACTCAAATGCAATAAAAGAGCAGAAATTGTATTAATTCGTATTTTGTTGGAAAACGAGCAGATAATCTATTAAGCACGGTAGGCAGGAAGCGACGATAGGTTGCATGAAAATGTCGAGAAAAAAGGAAAGTGGGGTTGTGTTATGTGATGTTTATAGATGGAACATCCGTTGAAATTAAAATCCGAGCTGCTCCTTTTTCAAGGATATCCACATTTTTTGTTTTTTTTGAAAGGATCAAATATTGAGAAAATCGAAAATTCGCCACCGTCCAAATTTTTCCGATTTCAATACATTATTTGGTCGCTAAGGGATACAAAAAAAGGTATTAAAAAGAAAAATGGACACCTGTAGTGGAAAAATCCAATGTGAACAGGACCTAAAGGATAACCACTGAAATATAAAATAACACAAAAAGTACCCACTTTAATTTGCGTATAACTCCTAACATGTTAACTCTACGTGAAAATTTCTTATAATATGTTTCATTCAGAATAAATAAAGGAATATTTCTTTGATATACAATTTTGATGTACCTGCAGTGGTTAATGCACTTTGGTCCATCTAAAGTGAAAATTTCAAAAAAAGTACGTTTTTTTTATGGTGCTATTTTAAGTTCAAATATTTTTCTAGTTTATGTAAATATTTTAATCTAATGATCCAATTCTCATTCTTACATATCTATACGTTAATATTAAAAAGAATTGGAGCTGAAATACGCGCTAGCTGTGCACGGTGGGCGGTAAGCAACAATAGGTTGCATGAAAATATCGAAAAAACGATCGCCGGCTAAACACTTACGTAAACTGATATTCTAATATACTTCATAAACACACAGCAAGCGTGAATAAAATCTCCAACATTTTTTTTAAACGAAAATTAGTACCAGCACACAGCTAGGCACATATTCGTTGGGCCATCGTTTTTACGATATTCCCATGCAACCTATTGTTGCTTCCCGCCCACCGTGCACAGCTAGCGCGTATCTCAGCTCTAACTCTTTTTTAGTATTAACGTAGAGATGTGTAGGAATGAGAGTTGGATCATTAGATTAAAATATTTACATAAACTAGAAAAATATTTGAACTTAAAATAGCACCATAAAAAAAACGTACTTTTTTTGAAATTTTCACTTTAGATGCACAAAAGTACATTAAGCACTGCAGGTACATCAAAATTGTATATTAAAGAAATATTTCTTTATTTATTCTGAATGAAACATATAATAAGAAATTTTCACGTAGAGTTAACATTTTAGGAGTTATACGCAAATTAAAGTGGGTACTTTTTGTGTTATTTTATATTTCAGTGGTTATCCTTTAGGTCCTGTTCACATTGGATTTTTCCACTACAGGTGTCCTGTTTTCTTTTTAATACCTTTTTTTGTATCCCTTAGCGACCAAATAATGTATTGAAATCGGAAAAATTTGGACGGTGGCGAATATTCGATTTCCTCAATATTTGATCCTTTCAAAAAAAACAAAAAATGTGGATATCCTTGAAAAAGGAGCAGCTCGGATTTTAATTTCAACGGATGTTTCATCTATAAACATCACATAACACAACCCCACTTTCCTTTTTTCTCGACATTTTCATGCAACCTATCGTCGCTTCCTGCCTACCGTGTAAGATAGGCATACAGGAGTTAAAAGTGGCAAGCAAATTGCTTACCAAAGCATTGATATCTATTTTAAGCATTATATCATGTCTCCACATAACGTCGTTCGCGGTTTTTATCGTTGTTCGCTCTCTTATTCGTCATTCGAACTCGAATCTAGTTCTGGACTACACTAATTTTCATACAAAATGCTGAGACCAATCACTCGCAATTTACGTTATTTGTTCTGAACCTCGGTAAAGTATATAAGTATTTTGTATCGAAATTCTATCTAATTCTGACAAACAGACCAAGACAAATACGCAAAAATAAGCAAAAGTAAATATTGAATGAATTAATAAGCTCTATTTAACTTACACTTCTTCTACATTGTAAACTTTCAGTTTTAATGTTTATCAAATTAACTAGAATGAAGAAGAACAAGAATGAGAAATGTCAAACTGAACGACGATAGCTACGTGGAGACAAGTTAGTACTTGGCGAGATTGTTCGAGGGCGTATGACATTATGTGGAAACAAGTTTTTTAAGCAATTCAAACAGCGTGAGTCAATATTAATAGCATGCTTTTAAAAAAAAAAAACGCTGAAAGTTTAATAAATAATTATATCTTATCAATGGCAATTTTATCTCATAAAACTTTGGCCACGAAATTTCACTTTTAATTTCATATTTTTTGTTTTTGTTTTTCCTTGAATTTTTATTTCTTCGCCCACCTACATTTTGTGCGCTCATGCAAACTTTTAAACAAATTAATTCACGCTACACATGTTCTTTCTGCTTTCTTTTCATTTATTCAAATTTAATTACTCCAATAGCGCTGTCGGCTTTTTCTTCTTATTTTATTAGCAATTGCTTTGCATGTGCGGCATAAATGCTTTCGACAACGAGCAAAGTTTTTGCTTAAAGAAAAAAGGAGCGTAAAACGCAATGCAATTATATCAATTGACTTGTTTAATTGCTAGATAAATGTACGAGTATTTATGTCTATACATATGCGCCTTGAGCATTGATTGCTGACTTTAAACGCGGGCAATAAAAGTTTTTGTTAAGACGTTTGTTTTTTATTGTCTTTTTTGTTTCTTGCTTTAATTGGTGCTCATAATAAAAATCACAATTTACTTATTTATTTTTATTTTACTAAATCCTTTTGCATATTTTAATTTCTTTACTGCCTCCTTTTTTCATTTTCTTCCTTTTATTTCTTTCTGTTTTTCCTAAGCACACTCGGCTGCTACGAGCGCCCACGTTCAACTGATACACAGAGGCTGCTGCTGCTAATTAAGCCATAATTTTTGTTGAAGCTTGCTTTCTTTACACTTTTGTTTAGGTTTCTTTTTCTTGCATTATATGTACATTTTTTTAGAGCGCTTAATATATTGATTTGGAAATACTTTTCCAAGAGATAAGCTTTCTTTTGGAAAGCTAGAGAGATTTATGGCATACGATCGCAGCTAACCACAGCTCTGCGCATCTTTGCAGTGATAAAACGAGACAAGCGGCTTTGTTTTGAGTCTCTAACGCTTTAAAATTGGCTTCCAATGAGGCTTTTTCGCTTATGTTAAACATGAAATAATAGTTTACCTGTTAACTTTGGAATGCGCGGACTTTATTTTGAATCATTTAAAGTCATTTTGAATCATTTAAAGTCAAATGCTCGAATAAAAGCGAAACTACTAATCTCGCTTCCAAACTCGCTGTTAGAGTTAAATTAAGTACACAGATCTCTCTTGCTGCATTGCTACTTAGCACAAAAGATATTTATTTGAACATTTGATATACATATATGTATGTATATGTATACATAGACGTGCTGCAAATGTATGAATCACGCAGAGTCGGCGAAATGAAATGCTTAAAAAAATACGTCACAGTCACAGACATCGTCATTGGTTCCGCTGCTTTGCCGGCGAGACCAACGTTACCGTTTTGTGGGTAATTCCCCAAATTTGGGGATTTTTTTTAAATTTGGGTAATTTTTGGGGAGCGCTATGATTTGGGTAATTTTGGGGAATTCGCCTTTTAATAGTTTTATATGGATAATAAAAAAAATATTTATTATTTTTATGACTTTCTATTAGATTCGCATTGTGTGAGTGTGCATGAGTTTTTGTAGCATTTGTTTTATTTTGAATTATCGGCTGTCGTACATGTACAAGCCTGCAAATTTCATAAGCCCATTAAAGTAAGATGTTAGCTAGGAAAAAAGGCAATTTTTATACCTTTCATGAACATGAAATGGTATAACATTGAGCCAAACATGCTTGTCGAAAGTACCAGAACGACAAAAATTAGCCCCCCAAAATATATACCGATATTATCAGTATAATGAGCTAGTTCCTCAGTTTTTAAGATAAGCTGATGAACTGATCATTTGTCGGAATCGGCCAAATTAGACCATTATAAGATATAGCTCCCATACAACCAACCATATATTTTGGGGTAAAACTTCTCCACTTAAATAGCTAAGGTCATTACAATAGTTTTTCTAATAAATATTTGCATAAACAACCCACAGAATTGGAGGTATAAATTAAAGAAAATCCGACTATTTAATGTTTCATTTCCCCTTCAGGTAAGAAGTCATCGGTACGGCCTTTATAACTTTTTTAACCACACATATACATATCGACGGCTGAGAATAAGATCGCCCTATTTCAAAAATTATTTCAAAAACGCCCTATTCCAAATATTGTTTGAATAACGTCCTATTTCAGATTTTGCTTCAAAAACGCCCTATTTCAGAAAAAATTCCATATATATTTCTCTGAAATAGGTCGTTTTTGAATAATTGTCTGAAATAGGACGTTATTGAAACAAATTCTGAAATAGGGCGTTTTGAAGCAAAATCTGAAATAAGACGTTATTCAAACAATTTTTGGAATAGGGCGTTTTTGAAACAATTCTTGAAATAGGGCGATTTTATTCTCAGCCGACGATATATGCACATGAATTTAAAAATAATACAAACTGTTATGAAGTAAAATAAATTTGAAAATACTTTTTTATTGGGATCCTCTTGATAACACTACCCGATAAAAAAATATCCTCGACATTTGATTCCTATGTAGAAATTCCTGTTGGTTCCAAATATGTAATCAGATGATTCAAAAGTAGAACAGTTTTCGAGATATTTTGAAATTCAGGTTTTGAGCAAAGAAAATAAAAGCAGGATTTATGTTATTTCATTTCATTTTGAAAGGGTGAAATACCCTTTCCAACAAAGGAAAAATAATTAAAATCGAAGTTAAAGTGACTGAGTTATGGCGGACAAAAGATTGGTTTTTATGCAAAAAAATAAGTTCAATACAAGATGTATAAAATGTCGAGGATATCAAAATTTTGAAATTTTGTCTGGTAAAGTAATTTTAAAATTTGTGTGGGGAATTTTGAGTAATTTTGGGTAATTTGAATATTTTTTTGGGTAATCTCAAGAATTGAAAACGGCAATGCTGGGCGAGACACAATCAACGCAAAGGTAGTTTGCACAGCATTTGGTCCGCTTCAATTTACTTTTGGTTTTATTTATTTATTTCAAGGATGCACCGTAACGTTAATATTATGGCAATCGTTTCCGTTGAAACTATTCAGGTTTTTACCGTTTACGCAATTATCAAAATAATTTATAGTCGCAAAATAACGATAATGAAATTATCGAAATAATACCATTTCGTTGATTAGCGAAAAGAAATTATCAAAATAATTTCATTTCGTTGATTAGCGTTATCGTAACCAAATTTATAACGTTGAAATGCTTAGTGCGCTTGCAATGCCGTCGCGAACAATCGGCCGAGTACTTGCATGCATACATATGTATATGCATATGCACACGCACTGCTACGATTTGAGTGACAGCTGCGTATGTATTCACCTCTTTTTGTTGATTTACTTCGTTTCAACGTTACCGGTTGCATTTTGATAATTTAGTTTTGTGAATTATCGAAACGAAATGGTTTTGATAATTTAGCGTTGCGAATTAACGAAACAGAACCATTTCGATAATTTAGCATCGTGAATTAACAAAACGAAATAGAATCCGTTCGTTCGTTAAGCATCTCTGATTTATTTTTAATTTATATTGCAGAAAAAACTTTTAATACAATTTGTAAAGCATATCACGGCGTTTTTGCTTTTCGTTTTGCATTTGTCATAGTAATAGAATTTGCTGTTTGTCTTATACTTTGTTTTTCTTTTTTTTTTTCTTTTTTCTTGAACAATAGTTTTTTACTTTTATTATCAGTGCAATTTTTGTTCGACACGCGCTATGCGGTTGCCAGAATATGCTGATCATATATGTAGGTAGATAGCTCTTTTTTTTAAATAAAACATTTGTATGTGCACACTTTCTTAATTTTTTTTTAAAGACAGAGTACTAGTCTATGACTCAGATGAAGGAATCAAGATATACAAAATAGCGAGTGGTCTCTCGCAAGTATTTGTTCTTGGACCAATACTCTGGAACATCAATATACTTATAATGGGGTTGTAGAGTTGGCACAACCAAAATGTATTAAGCTCATTACATATGCAGATGGCCTTGTTATAGTACATACGAGTGGCTCAAGCAACTGGAAGAACTCCAGCGCAACTGCGACGAAGCACCGCTTGAAGAGTGTGCAACTAATTAGCAATCCTCACTGAAATACCTGGGAGTGACAATTAACTCTAAACTTGGCTTTAAAGAACAAATTAACCACTTGGTGAAAAAAGCCTTAAAAGCAAGCGGAGGTCGTGGTCAAAGATTAAGACCACCAAGTAGGGATGTGTACGTTCTTCTCGGCGGCATATGATAGCGAGAGCAACAATCTGGGAAGGCGCCCTAAAGTATAAGGCATAGCTACACATAACTCCATATGTATATCACATTGTCGTATCGTCTTCAACGACGCAGCTTAGGTGCTCGCAAGCCCGAGAAACCACGAACATTTGCCAAGCAGTGATGTCAGCAACCAGAGAATAAATGGGTAGGTACGAGGAAAAATTGGAAGTCGAAGTCATCGCCAAATGTGGTAGCAACGTTGAGAAGCTTCACCGGAAACCCGGAGGTCTCATAGGCTCTTTCGGAACATTAGCAGTTGGGCAGATAGAGAGCACATTATTACCCCGAAACCTCGGCTGCTGGCTGTTTGTTTCAGCCAGCAAATTTGCTGGATGTGAGAGTCCGAAAATTCTCTCACCGTCGGAGTTCACAACAACAATTATACGGTGCTCGACCAGCAGCATTGTAAGCATAACCACGGCATAAGAGATCATGTTGGTCTAAGATTATAAGTACTTCGTCGCTCCGGAAGAAGAAAGACGCATGTCAGTAATTTGTCGACGAAAAAAGGCGCATTGAAAATACGTCGCTTTACAAAACATGTCGACGAAGATAGACGCATTAAAAAATATTTCGACAAACAAAGACGCATTAGCATTATTAGCTGCGAAGAAAGACGCATCAGCATTAATATTGACAAAGAAAAATAAAAAATCGAATACGTCTTTCTTTCCTAAAAAATATTTAAATGCGAAGAAAGACGCATTAGCATTAATATTGACAAAGAAAAATAAAAAATCGAATACGTCTTTCTTTCCTAAAAAATATTTAAATGCGTCTTTCTTTATAGTAAAAAAAAAATAAAGAGTCTTTCTTTCCTAAAAAATATTTAAATGCGTCTTTCTTTATAGTAAAAAAAAAATAAAGAGTCTTTCTTTCGAAAAATATTTTTAATGCGTCTTTCTTTGAAAGTAAAAAAGTTTGCGTCTTTCTTCCTCAACAAAACAGTTTGCGTCTTTTTTCTTCTATAGCGACGACTTGTTTATATTCAAACGTGATGATAGTAATTTTTGTCCAATATGACCCAATGTCTTAGAAGATGCGGAGCACTTGCTATTTAATTGGAAGCGGTGAGAACGCGATGATAGCGGGAATTTCAGTCTCTGTGAAAAATATTACTGCACTTTTGCGTAAGTCGTCCGGAAGCTGTAAACGACGCATCTGTGTCAATAATAGCCCAACTGAGAGGTGTTCGGAGAAGGTAGGCGTTAGTTGTCCTGTTTATTGTATGACTAAGAGGTAGCTGCCCTTCTATGAAGTAATACCTGATCCGCAGTGGTTCCGTAAGAGTGGCTACGTGTGTTCGTTGGTTAGATTTAGCGTGTTAAAGTGTAGCGCCTTGGCTTACGACTCTTCCCCGTACTAAAACAAAAGCCATCCTAATGGGTAGTGACTTTGTATCAATTTCCTAATAGAACACGAAAATTGCGGTAAAATACTAAAAATCTAGAAATTCTACACACATTTTACTTTTTTATTTATTTTCTAATCAAAATGAGTCAGCGGCGGGTTTTTTCTGATTTTTTTTTTTCTCAAAAAAAATTCTACTCAAAGTAACACAATCTAATTTAAATACAATAAATGCGCGCATTCGAACGTGTTCAACCTTAGACGACCTACATTTTCAATTAATAGATATTTTGCATTTGCAAAAGGCAAGAAAAAAAGTTTGCATAAAATATATAAAAAAAACAACTAAAAAAGCAGAAAAAAATGCTACACGTTTTTGCTGCCTTAGGACAAATATTTGTATACGGCACGGCCCATTGTTGTCGACAAGCCTAAATTTATAGAGACTACGTATGTATGTATGTGGGTAATGTATGGTACGTTTAAATGATTGAGGCGTTTCTGACACTGCAAATTCGTTAAGCTAGTTTGGCGCACGAACTATAAATTAAATGTTTGCATTTTAGTTACATGAGTGTAAGCGCAAATATTGAGTAATAATAAATGCAAATAAAAAGTAAATAGACGCCCGGCGGACGCTAAACCGCAAGAGTCAAGTGAGTTTATTTAGAAATGTATAAAAAAAAAACTTCGTCACCTTAGTCACCTTAATTAAGTTTTTATTTATATTTAAAAAATTAACAACAAAAATCTTGCTACTCACCCAACGTTTGTTGTTCGACCGTGCGCTCCCAAGTGTAGCACGTACGCTTGCTATTACAAACGTAGCCGCCGCCGCCGCGCGTCCAATTCGTACCGGATGACATCCTTGTGGGTGGCGTCGGTGGTGACTGTTTGCCGCTGCTATTATTATTGCGATCGCTGGCAGCACCACCACCATAACCATTACAACCATTTGCCAGCTTCTTACGCCGCAACGAAGTTCGCTCCAGCGTACGCTCAAAATCACTGCAAACCTCGTCAAGCGCGTCGCGCAGAAAAGCGCGTGTTTCGGGCGCATCGCGTCGTGATTGATGGCCCTGCTGCTGGCGCTGGCGTATGAGCATGCTGTAGGGCGCATCACTCTCGGCGCCGCGCACCGACGAACATGTGGATGAGGCGGTGCCAAAGGGCGATTCGGGACGCGCGGGCGTTGCGGCGCCATATGTGTAACGCGGCACGGAAGAGGAGCGCGGCCGCGGTGTGGATGTTGCTGTTGCGTAGTTGAAGTGGTGGTTGTTGCTGGTGTGTTGACGTGGCGAGTCATCTGGTGAGTCATGCTGCTCGTGTGGCACCTGGTTGTGGTGGAAGGAGTGGAAGAGCAATGCACATAGGTAAATGTTTGAAGTTTTAATTTTTATGTTTGTTAAATTTTTTTCTAAGCAATTTTTTATCGCGCCAAATTTTATGATTAGCCATGCAAATTTGGCGGTTGGCTGGGCGCGTTTCGCTAATTTTTCAATTAGTAACATTTATATTTTCCTTTAGCTTTTTTTATTTCTTTACTTTTTTCATATTCTCGCTTTCTTTGTTTTATTTGCTGTTTACATTTCGCACTTTCTCAGCTTTTCGCCTTTGCGAATTGTCACGCAAAATCTTTCGCAAGGCGCTTTGATGTCGTCGCGCCCACACGTGTTGCGCACAAGGCGAATGGTTGGCTGGATGACTAGATGGCTGCATGACTGGACGGATGGTTAATGTCATTATTGCTCCCCCTTTAATGCAAATAGGGCTTTTCATTGCACTTTGTCTCTTGCCTCCCATTCTGTGTTTTTTTATGAACAAAAACTACTTCCCTTGGAGTTTCGTTTATGAGATCAAAGTCAGTTTTTATGACCAAGTGCAGTTGGTATAAGCAAAGAAAAGGTGGGGTATTTTAAAACGATAAATCTCCCCTACGAAATGTCTCATGTATTTTTTTTATTAATTTCCTGTTTTAAGTGCCACTTGTGGTGTAATTAACTTTGTTTTTATGAATTAATGATGTCATAAATGAGCTGGAAAAACTTCATTTTAAAGTTACTTGTCAGCAAATGATGGCTTTTTTGTCTGCACATGTACCTACAAATGTTTTTTTCTATTCTTTCTTAAGAATGGGGTTGTAAACTGGCATCTAAGGAGGGGAAATCAAAATGAAGAATTTTTGTCTGTGGCGAAAATGAAAGAAACTTGTACGCAAGAAAAGGAAGCCTACCAAAGATCGTTATGGTTAGTCCAGGACCTTCAATGTATATATACATGTATGATACTAGCTGGCCCACTCTCTATATATATATATATATATCTATCTTTCATATGTATTTAACTGATTTTTGCAAATTTCATTGTGCTAAAAATTTCCAAACAGGTGGCAACCTTCACACAAGATCTTTGATTTGCCATGAGAGCTCCTACATTTTTTCGAAAAAGTACGCGATGTGACATAATATTTTTATTTTATTAATTTACCTAATTGAATTTTTTTTAACATGGTGGCAACAGAAATATTTTCAGCAGTCAACTTTCTGAAACACCTTCAATTTAATAGCCATGTTGTAATATTTAAGAGATTTTTACAAATTTGATTGCGCTAAAAACTTTCAAACAGCTGGCAACTCTCAAACAAATTTGTTTGCAATGAGAATTTCCTGATTTTCCTGAAAAAACGATATGCTATAATTTTTTTATTTTATTAATTTATGCAAATCATTTTTTTAAGAAAACAAAAATATTGCTAGCGACCAGCTTTACTAAACACCTTCAATTTGATAACCATATTGTAATACTGCATTGATTTCTTTGAAATTTTATTGCGCTAAAAATTTCAAACAGGTGGCAATACTCAAACATGTTTTTTTTGCAATGGCAGTTCCCACCTTTTTTTCAAAAAAAAAATACACGATGAGCTATAATACTTATATTTTATTAATTTTCTCTAATCGAAATTTTTTAGAAGGTGGCAACCTTGAAAAAGTATATCCAGCTATGAACTTTCTTAAACACTTCCAATTTCGTAGCCATATTCTAATATTTAATTGATTTTTACAAATTTTATTGAGCTAAAAAATTTCAAACAGGTGGCAACACTCAAGCAAAATTTTTGTTTGGCAATGTGTAGGAACTACATTTTTTCGAAAAATTACACGACATACTATAATGCTTTTATTTTATTAATTTTCCTCTTCGAAATTTATTGAGAAGGTGGCAACCCTAACCAAAATTCTTTCAGCAATCAACTTTTTTAAACACTCAATTGGACAAACATATTTTAATATTTAATTGATTTTACCAAAAATTTATTGAGCGTTAAAATTTCAAATAGGTGGCAACCTACAAAAATTTTTTTGTTTTGTTTTTGTTTGTTTTTTTTTGCAATGAGAGTTGCTACATTTTTTCGAAAAACGCACGATATGTTATAATATTTTTCTTTTATTAATTTACCTAATCCAAATTTTTTAAACAGATGGAAATCCTAATATTTTTGTTTTTTTTTTTCAAAGAGGCCACTTCTTTATCTCTGCATTATACTTATGTACTAACACTAAACCAAAACTATAAAACCATAAACCCATTAACCGTTTATTGAAAAACCATTGAAATGGCCTTTAACCGAACATTGAAATAAATTTCATTGCCAGCCGTTTAATCCAACACAAGCCATTGTGCCGCAAAATAAACAAATAAATTTAAAAATGCCGGCAATAAAAAATTAAACAAACAAAAACTTTTGTACAGAAAAAAAAAACATTTGAAGCCAATCGAAGGCCAATAAAGAATATGCCGGCATGGCGATAAACAATAAAACGAAAATTTACAAAACCATCCGCCAAAACGTGCAAAACTCAATTAAATATTTTTGTGCTTTCGGAAAGCCTTCTTTGGATTCGTGCGGCTTAAGCGCCGCTTATCGTTTGTGGCATGCAACAAAGTAACAAACTAGTCAACATTCACGTATATACAAGTACCTACATACATACATACATGCATAAATTTAATCAATATATCTAATAGATTTACACTCACCTCTGGCACTGCCTGCTGCACCCGTGCCGCCGTATCCCACTGCTCGCACAGCGCATCAAAGCCCAGCATGAACTCCATTGATTTGCGCGAACGCCGCCGACTGCGACGCTGCAACTCCTCCGCCGATGGCTTGGCATTTGCCAGCGATTCACAGTAGCGCACAAAATCCAAATCGATATGATAACCATACGGACAGCAGCTGCAGTTGCGCACATTGGCGGCCACAGCGGGATTGCCAGCATACAGTTGTGGCAGGCGACCTACAGCAAAGCAAAGCAAAGAAAGGAAAAAAAGAATGAAAAAACTAATGGTTAGCAATAAATAAAAATAAGGAAAAAAGTGCAAGGAAAAACGATATTGGCATAACAATAAATATTTTATACATATGTACATACACAAAGGCTTTATGTATAGTTTAGTTAGATATTAGATGGCAAGTTACTATAAACGAAAAGTGTTGCCATTTCCACGTAAACTTGGCAAAAATTCGCTTGACTGCAAGTTGCGCCGTGCGGCACAAATGCGCAGCTGCGTCGCCTGCTTAGTGGCTTTTTATATATTTTTTATGCTTCAACATAATCTTTACGGCAGTAAAAAAGGCGAATGCGAAAGAATTACAGCCGCCGCGTTAGGTAAATATTCAAGCTTTCCGTCTTGCCGCAAGCACTTCTTGTGCAGACGAGCGCATGAAGATCACATTGGCATTATGTTTATGGGTATACATTTTTCTTTACGCTTAGCGGAAGCAATAAAGACGATTAGCTGCATAAATAGCCACTTGACATGTAAGCTTATGTTAAATTGATGGAAAGTACGCTAAAGAGACCGAAGGCTAAGCGACGGCGGTTCTTTTCTCTGAAGATACACAGAAAATGGTTATTAATAGTTTATGGCACGGAAGAAAGAGTTGACCCAGAAATAATAAACAATTATAATTTTTTTTTAATATTAGAAAAGGAATAGAGTTACTAGTTAAATATAAAAAAAGACGAAAGAGATCGACTTATTAAGCCTCTGATGTACATACATAAAATGGTATTACCATTTTGGTTTAAAACACGAAGTTTGTAAGTACAAGAAGAAGAAGAGACACAACAAATGGTCGTTACCCGTTAACTAAGCATTAAAATGCAAAAAAAACTATTTCCAATCGGACTGGAAATTATTAGAAGCTTTTAAATTTCAGTAGCACGTGGTCTCAGACGGTCACTTCTCTAGTCCCTTTAGGTATTTTGAAGTTCTCTGAAGCCTTTAATAATAGAATTCAGGCTTGAAAATAACACTATATTTTAAACAATATACTGGAACCTCTTAAATGCGATTTTGCAGCTCATGAGCTGGTAAAGAAAGGTCGCCGGCTTCGCAGTGCAAGACACTCCATGAAAGTTACGATCCTACTCGGTGAAATTAAGCTTAGCAATCGGCTATATATGTATATGATGGACCACGCGTATAGGACAAACAAGCGTCGGCCTGTAAGGTGTCCAGCGACTGGCTGCTCTCACTGAGAAGGGGTACAGTGTTGACAGATCATTGTGCACTGCTCATACAGGGCACTGTCTTCTAACAGCGCATGCATCGAAAATGGGATTAAATTGTTTATGATAGCGAATGCAGGGGATGCGAATTGCATGAAGAGACGGTAGAGCATGTTCTCTGCTTGTTTCATGCGTATTCTAGGCTGCGGCTACGGCTACTGCGGGTAGTTTCATTTAACTTACAGGAAACATTAATAAAATTGGAGTTAAAGAAACGATTGGTATTTGCCAAAGTATTGGAATTATTTTTCAGTTTGCCTGCAGGCGTAAAATTTAGTTGTGTTCATGTTCAAGAGAACTTATCTGCTCACATTATGGAGTTATCTTGTCTATGTGAGGTCAGCACTAGCCAACAGGCCTAACCTAACCTAAACCTTCTTCGTGTTGCAATGCCTTATTTAGTTTAAACATACTTCATAATAATAGTCGAGAGAGTTATTATATCTCTGTTGTAAGCCTTTCTTCACCCTATTGAAGACTTGCCAATTGGACTGATTTGCCATTAGTATCCATTTCTTTCTCTCTAAGCAAATAAAAGACTCTACTCTCTAGAATCTAGAGTCTAAATTTATCTTAGAAAAACGATCATTAAACAAACAAAAGAAAAAGTAAATGCCAATAAATTTGCAAAGTCAAACAAAATATATGTATGTATATATCGTCGCTTAAACTTGATAACCTAAGTGAAACTTTCATAACCGCCTATTACAAAATTGAGATTTGCTTAACTTTGATTCTTGGCGCCTAGCTCAATCGCTCAATACTATAAATTTGGCCGTTGGAAAGCTCGGAGCTCTCTATATTTTCCTCCAGTGTGTTTTTCAGCTCTGAGGTCGTAGAGTTGGGCGTCAGGAATTTTCATATTTTGCAGGGCTTGGCGGTTAGACGGTTGTGTAAGTTTCACTTGGGCGATTTTGAAAAATAAACGACGATATATAGGTACTAAATATATAACAAAGCAAATAAAAACAAAATAAAACAAAACAAAGCAGCAGCAAAAGATGCGATAAAAAGTTATTGTTAGTTTTTCATTTGTTTATGGCACACTCAAGGTCAAGTTTGAAACTTGAAACTTGAAGCGCGCCTTAACGTGAGCGAAGAGCGAGTAAGAAACAAACTTCGTGGGCAAGCAACCACAAAAACTTGGCTGCGACTAAGACAAAAAAGCAAAATAATACGAAGACGACAACAAAGAATATTTCTTAGAAAATGTACATATGTACATACATATGTATGTATGTTTATATTGAAGGTGTTTCGATGCAACAAAAAAAGATAAAATAAAATCGAACGCACGAACTTTGTAAGAAGCGAAACACAATAAATGAAATCTTCTATCGGTACGTGCAATCAGGCGAAAATAAAATAACAAGCCGCAAAAAAGAAAAGAAAAAATAATTCGAAACATCGAATACAAACGTAAATCTGCCGCAAATGTATGAAATTGGAGTGTAAGACTCCAAATCGTCAAAGCAAGGCCAAAAACCCAGCCCAGAAGATAACTGGGAATGTGATTAAGTTGAATGCCACACCTGCCCTTTGTCTGCCCTGTTTTTTAGGCGAATGAATGGCGCAAGAGAGATATCAGTTCAGATTGATCTTGATCTTTCCTATTTTATGATTTAAATTCTTTTATTTTTATTTACCTTTTTTTATTTTTTTATTTTTTTGTTTTATTTTATTTTATTTTGTTCAAATCACATTCTTAAACCATTTAATCTAAACAAAAATATTTCTTTTATTATAAGCCAAAGCTTTTTTGTCGCTTACTTGCCAATTCCTTGAAGCTTTGCAATTGTCTAAGCCTCGTCAGCTGCGCCGCCTCACTTAAATTCCTGTCAAACGTTGCTGCACGCCGGCTTAAGTGCCACAAACCGATCCATAACAATAAAACTGCGTTTATAAACATTGCGCGAACATTTTTTGTTTTATTTTATTTAGATAGAAAATTTATGCAGGAATATGAAAAATGCTACGATTGGCGAAATTTTATACTTTGATAGGAAGAATTTCTATCTTTTTTTTTCAAAAAAGGACAATCACTTAGTTTGGCCCGTGTTTTTAACAATTAATAAATAATTTAATATTTTTCCACTTTTTTAATTTACTACTCATTCATTCTAAGCAGTTTTTCTCACATTTTTCACTTTTTTACGCACTTGCTCTCGTTTTCTATATTAGCTACCTCCCCAACCAACTTTAAACACTGAACTGTCTATCTTCTTCACTAAAATTTATCAAATTTTCATCAATTTCTTTTGCTTCATGATAACCGCGCTTCTTCCGTTTGTTTGACAAATTAATTACATTATTCTATCATTCGTTTTCGGTGCTCAAAAAATGTTCAAACCTTCATTCAGCTCTAATCTTTATTTACAGAATGAGCTCACAGTCTCGTGAGAGTGATAGTGCCATTAGATACATACTATTCGTACAAAAAATAAAATTTGTGTGATAACCCAATAAACACTTTACTTGAGAACAAGTTCATTTTTGAAGTCTCCATTTCGTTATCGCCTTCGGCTTATTCCCTTTCAGCAAATTCCCTTACAGCTCATTCTCGAAGGAAAATGTTTACAAAAAATGTCCCTTTCCCTCTTTTTACTATGGTTCTCATCTTGAATAAGGCTGAGGTGGCAAGAATGCGAAGAAATACTTAGGCAGATTTGGCCCGCAGCCTATGTTTGCTAGATCCTTTGAACACATTTCTGAAAAAATAAACTACTTATAGACGCCCATTAAGCTAAACTACACTCAAAAATAACTTACTCAGATTATGAAAAAATCGGAATGATTCGGCACTAAAGATATATTTTCATTGTTGTGAATGCAATTTTCTTTAGAACGACACACCACTTCACTTTCCACACTTTCCATTTCATGAACGCCCCTGCAACTGCGACAAAAATCGTTTTTAGAGGTCAATGTGAAAGGCGCGGATGCACTTGAGATAATGGCCTCTTGGCGAGACTTGCCTGAAAATATTGCAGATTAATACCATGTCTCCACATAACGCATTTCACTCTTTTTATCTGCATTTCCTCTCACAATCTTCGTTCGACCTCGAAATCAGTGCCGAAACTCGCTAAGTTCCATACATATTTCTGATAGCGAATGAAGAATGAAACACTTGATTCGTTCTCAATCTTCTTGCCAATCTCGATAATATTGATGCCTTTTCTAATTATGTATCGAAAATCTATGGAAATCTCACACAGACCAAAATACAAACGCAAAAATAAGCAAACATACAAACATTTGAGAAGAACAAGAATGAGAAATGTCAAACTGGATAACGATTAGCTACGTGGAGTGGTTGCATGAGTTCAATTGGACGCCCGCCCAACCGGAAGTTGTGATTTCCTAAAAGTTGATGCTCTCCCTTACTAGCAAGACTGCATTGCATGACAAGTCTGTCGGCCACCGAGCTGCTTCCCAGTTTGAAAGACAGTGTTCTGAGCGATCTTCTAGACGTTAGGTGAAAATTTTCATAGAAAAAGCCACTTCCAACTCTTTTGTTTGGTTTGGAGCGGTCCGTATACTAGATTTAGATTTTTTACGGTCGGAATCATCCAAGTTCTCAACTCACCCATCTTCGGTATTTTCAAAAGTGTTAGCAGCAATGTTTATTGGGAAATGTTTTCATGAAGAACAAGTTCCATAGCTGTTCATTAACAGAGAATGCTTTTTTTATCAATTTCTATAAAACACGCAGTGAGAGCGAATGAAATGAAGAACAAAAAAAAAAAACAAATGCTAAATTTTAGATAAGATATGAAAGCTCGCTAGTAGTGATAAACAAAAGGCGAGCACTCTTCCGCGTTGTTCTTTTTTTTAACTTAATTGATTACTAACAAACACACTCAAAAAAGGCAGACTAATTGAAATAAGTGAAAAACAAAACACTACTATTTTTTAGCAATTCCCAGCTGTGTAACAGCGCCATTTCCATTTCCATTCAAGCAAAGTTAATCGTTTTAGTTTTAACAGCTTAAAGTTCAGATCAAGCTGTCAAAGCTTCACAACGACAAAATCATGCGAAACAGAAACAGAGAAATCACCACACAAACAATTAATAAACTGCCCAGCTGAATTTCAATGTCCAAAAACGAAAGCATTGCTCGGTAATTGCACAGAAAATAACTGGAAAAGAATTACAAAACAAAAAAAGAAACACGAACAAGAAAAAATCCAAAAAAATCCTTAAGCGAAGGCGGCACAACGTGCTTTGCATTTTAAATCGTGCATTTCAGACTTCATTAAAGCCCCTCAAAAAGTGACGACTGTCCGTCCAAATTGTCGCACCTTCTTCAAGTAGCAGCTGCAGCTTAAATATTTTTTCTGCTTTCAATTATTATGCTTTGCGCAGCAGCCAACCAACGCAACGCGACATCAAATTTCATGCATCGCTCGAGTTGCACAGCCGCCGCTTAAGCCGCGGTTGGTTGGTTAAAGCTTTGGAGGCTGTCATAAGCTACCGTAAATGTGCATTTTGGTAATCGTCACACACGTTGTTGTTGTTATTGTGATGTATAAGCACTTAAATATTGCTACCATATACATATCGTCGGTCTCCTGCCAGAAACACGAATGTGAAAATTTTTTTAAGCACGATGTCTGCTCTTTATCGGGTATATATTGATATAATCTTCTATATATTAATAGGCTAACATTTTTCCCATACAAACAATTGCCAGGCTTTTTAGCACATTTAACATACTCATATCCCCATAAAATTGATATGGATGTGTTCGTATGAGTCAGGAGCAGTGCATAGACATATAATTTTTTCTATAAATTATTTAATTTGTTTATAATTAATAAATAAAATGTTTAGTTAAGAGAAATAGATGTCGTAAATGCGTTTACAAATATCGTAAACACAGTTGAACAGTCGCGTTAATTTAAAAGCGCTCTCTATTTTATATGCATTGGCCCAGTTTACGCTGAGATCAAAATCAAGGCGGCCAAATATCTCCTATTGCTTTTCCATTAAAGCGAAAAATGAGAGAGAGGGCGGGAGAGCACTGAGTAATTTTAATTTTGACCAAGGCATATCTAACAGGTAGGCTCGGCGGCGAATTGAAAAACTTCTTTTTTTATATACAAAGGTAGAGTGTAATGTCAAAATCAAAGCGAATTCACATCATGACCAATAGGAATGGACGAACCCCAAGCGAATTCAGATTTTAACCACGGCGAAATACCATTTTGACATTACACTCTACCAATTACAAAAACAAAATACATGGATTTATCCGGCAAAGGACTGTCACATCCCCTACACTCCCCAAAACCTTCGGGGGTGTCTTGGTGGCTACAACAACAACAACAACAACAACAACAACAACAACAACAACAACAACAACAACAACAACAACAACAACAACAACAACAACAAAATACATGGGAAATTTCTGAATTCGCCACCGGGCCTACCTTCCTAGATCTGCATTGATTTTGACCATGATTTCGCGTCGGACCGTTATCAAAAGGGCAAACAGGTGTTGCGGTACAACTCGAAAGTGTTGCTTATCTCCGCGAAAAGGAATAATTTTTGTACCAATACGAAGTTAAAACAAGTAAGGAAGCCTAAGTTCGAGTGCAATCGAACATTAGATACTCAGCTGTATGCTTTCATTGTTTGTTTGCGTTTGTTCGATATAGGGTGTATTTTATATGAAACGAGTGCTGCATAAACAGGGCGCAGCCACGCCCATTTTCAAAATTTATATCAATCATCCAAATAAGCATACAAATATTATTGTTAGTGCAAAATTTCATCCCTCTATGACTTTTAGTTACAAAGACTTCACGTTACAAATTCCAAAAGGGTGTTCCAGAAATATCTTTGTTAAAAAGTAGGCGTGGTCATAAACCGATTTCAATACATTTTTGCGTGTCTATTAACACATGTTATAAAAGTGTATAAACCAAGTTTCGTCATAATATCTCAATTATTTGTCGAGTTAAAGGCTAAGAAATCTCATATATCCCTTTGTCTAAAAAGAGGCGGTGCCACGCCCATTTTCCAAACTTTTTTATTTTTTGTTTCCGGTCTATTGTAAAACTCATGTCACAAAATTTCAATGAATTATCTTTATATTTCACATAGATATCGCTTAAAATGGTTTTATTAGGTCACTTTATAATACACATATATAAAAGTGGGCGCGGTCGTCAACCGATTTTGGTAATTTTTCGTCCACACATTTGGCTAAGTAAATATATCACGCGTACCAGATTTCATCGATATATCTTTAACGGTTTCTGAGTTATGGCTTATTAAACTTTCAATATTCGCTCCTTAATAAGTGGGCGTGGCACCGCCCATTTTCCAAAATTTTTGTAGTTTTTGTTTTATGTCCATAGTTGGACTCCTGCCACAAAATCTCAGTGATTGATCTTTATATTTGACAGAGATATCGCTTAAAATGTTTTTATTAGGCCCCCTTATATTTCCTATATATAAAAGTGGGCGTGGCCGTCAACCGATTTTGATAATTTTTCGCCAAAACATTTGACTAAGTAATTATATTACGCGTACCGAATTTCATCGATATATCTTCAACGGTTTCTGAGTTATGACTCATAAAACTTTCAATGTCTGCCCCTTAATAAGTGGGCGTGGCACCGCCCATATTCCAAAATTTTTGTGTTTTTTGTTTTATGTCCATAGTTGGACTCATGCGACAAAATTTCAATGATAGATCTTTATATTTGACAGAGATATCGCTTAAAATGGTTTTATTAGGTCACTTTATAATACACATATATAAAAGTGGGCGTGGCCGTAAACCGATTTTGATAATTTTTCGTCAAAACATTTGTCTATGTAAGCAAATTACGCGTACCAAATTTCATCGATATATCTTCAACGGTTTCTGAGTTATGACATATAAAACTTTCAATGTTTGACCCTTAATAAGTGGGCGTGGCACCGCCCATTTTCCAAAACTTCATCAAATTTCTTCATAAGGGCCCGAGCTCAATACGTGGGTAAAATTTTAAAACTCTAGCTATATTAGTGGCTGAGATACCAAATTTCCGATTTTTTCTATATAGGAAAAGTGGGCGTGGTCATGGTCCGATTTCGCCCATTTTCAATACCAACCGTCCCAGTCTCGATACCAACTTGCGTTCCAAATTTCATCAAAATATCTCAATTTTTGCGCGAGTTAGAGTGTTTACAGACGGACGGACGGACGGACGGACGGACAGACGGACGGACGGACGGACGGACGGACGGACGGACGGACGGACGGACATGGCTCAATCGATTTCTCTTTTCACCCTGATCATTTTGATATATATAAGTCTATATCTATCTCGATTATTTCATTCTGTTACAATCCACCGTTATGTGATTAAAACTATAATACTCTGTGTACTAGTACAGCTGAGTATAAAAATAAATTGCATGGTCGAATTTCGAGCACCGGCGATACTAGTAACAATTCATATTTGTATAGATATGTGATTATGTACATACAAGTACATATTATGTATGTATGTTTACACAAGAATTTATTCAAATATTAATTGTTATTACATCAATATATACCGATAAAGAGCAGACATCGTGTTAAAAAAAATTTTCACATTCGTCTTTCTGGCAGGAGGCCGACGATATGTATGTAGATATGTGCATAGTTTTGGCACACATTTTGGTCAGCGATAATCGCCTTCTGCTGGCCGTGTGAGCCCAATGTTGCCGATTGCTTGATAGCTGTTCAGGTTAGCCCATTTCAGGTTAACAATTGGTTTTTATTTTTCTTTCCACTTTTTAATGTATTCATCAGCTTTTGCTCATTGCCACTTTGTCAGCATAATTTTGTGTTTACTTCATTTCCTTTAAATTCCAAAGCTTGCTGTGTCGTCATTTGCGCCCTTCTTTTGGCACGCCCTAATACTATGTCATAAATGCCTGGCTACCGTTGCGCATGCGCCCACATACCTTATCATGTATTTTTCTTATTTATTTTGGGCCGTAGTCATAGTCGATTTAAAACAGTGTTTTGCCACCCTTAGAATGATGCTAGCATAAACGTCATTTTATCTCTGTCATAGTCGACTTAAAATTAGTTCTTTCACTAAAACAGTGTTCTAACTTTAAAATGAGGTGAATGTCATTTTAAAATCCTAAAATATTGTTCTAAGCTGGGAATTCGTCGTGAAAAACTATAAAAATAGAAAGAGTACGTGAATTCAATAAAAAATAAATAAATATAACGTAAAAAGAAGACATTTTATAATAATATGTTTTGAAATAGCAGAATTTTTCAAGATTTTGCCAAGTATTATAGACGATGCTATCCCGGGACGGAGAGCAAAGGTATATAGAAGCCGATGGGATCCATTCCAAATGGAGGAAGAGGGATTTTATAGATACTGAGGGGCCTGTCAGTAATAGGGTACTTCGAATCTCACCCGGCTTGGAAGTTCTGACTAAATTACGATTTTTAGGTCGAAATATTCATCAGAGTGACATATGTATGTATGTACATAGGTTAGGTGGCACTAAATGCTTTTCTGCAAACAAGCTTTTATTCTTGAGCTCCAGTTTGGTTCACGAGCTCTTTTTGTTCCCTAAAAAGTTTATTTTAATTTATATGAAATGTGTAGTTTTATCTCACAATTTAACTCAAAATAACAAATAAAATTTGCGAAAACCGAAATGTCGTAGAGATGATACGCTTACTTATTTTTTTTGTGAATTTAAAGGTTGACACAGGGTGAAATTTTAAAACCCTCGAAATTTCTTAAAATAACAGAGCGATTCTTATTATTTCTTACGGGTAACCCTGTTTCGTTTCATTTTAGCAAAAACGTTGTTCTAACTCGTCTATGACACACCACTATTTTAAACGTCGTTCTAAATTTAACACTGATTTTAACTAAAACCGATTTTAGTGAACGACTATGACTACGGCCCTTTATGTTTAATTTATTATTATATTACTTGTATACCTAGTTTTTGAATCGAATACCAATCTAAATATGAGAAGCAATTTCCATACACAAGCTTTCGCCTTAAAGTATGCAATGCTTATATACAAAAACACAGGCGAAGCTTATTAAGTAAAAATAAATTCGTTAACCAAGTCCAATGTTTAGGTACTTTGAAAAAGAGCGTTGGGTAAGGCACATTTTATTGTCTACCACTATGTCCCATGCGACTACATGTCGTGATATGTCGCTTTAACTTGCTATTTATGCCCCCAGTTGAGTATACACGGCCTTAGGTAATACGCATCTCGTTGTATTTAATTTCCTTTTTTGCGTTGCCATTTTAGGTTTCGTTGTGGATATGTATGTTTACCTCCGTCATTTCAGTAGCTGCCAATTTTGACTCCGTTCCGTTCACATGCCACCGCTCTTCTCATTTATGTATGTACTTTGGCTGACTTTAGTTTCGCTTGTTGTTGTTGCTTGATTTTTGACTGGATACTTGACTTGATTGGGATATTGTGTATTCCACGCCACCTCCACAAATAATTTAGTCATTAAATTTGACATACATACATATTCAATATAACTACACGTGCGCTACACAAACAAATAAACCAAAAACAAAAAACCAACAAACCAAGAAACAAATAAAACAGCAAACAAACGAGAACGAACATGTGTAGCTACACAAAAAACCGACACCGCCGCCGAGTTGAACAAAATACATACAACAAAAACAATTTGCTTGATTACAACTTTTAAAACATATATTTATTTTTCTGTTTTTTTTTTTTTGTTTTAATTTTTTAATTTTTTTGTTTTTTTTTTGTGGCTTTTTGTTTTTTTTTATTTTTTGTTTCTTTTTAGTTTTAATTTTTTTATCATTTCACATTTTCTGTTGTTGTTGTTGCAATACGCTTTTGTCCACATGAAATTATGATCGATCGTTGGACAACACAAGTTAAATGTCATTCGGTGGTTTCTCAGCGACTTGATTGGGGCAATGAACGACATATATATGTACATAAATGTAAGTACATAAATAGCACGTTGGGGCTCACTATTTAATTTGTAGCTGTTTTTTGTGCTTTTTTGTGATTTTATTTTTTTATGCTCCTACGCAAACACGTTGCATTGCAAGTATTAATTTACGCTTGTAGATATGTAAGTATACATGTTTGCACCAGTGGCAGTCCTAGCATAAAGTGGCTGAGCAAGCCTATATAAGAAGCATAATCATTAGCCATTTATGTAATTTCTTTTGCTGTATTATCTGAAAGTATGATTGCGGTTCCGTCATTGACTTTGATTATATCCTTTTACATACCGTATGAAACTGAATGTATTGAAATAAATAGAGAAAATGGAGATGATGAAGACTAATTAGGTTTTGATATATGTACAATGAATAATATGAGGATATGTACATATGTATATGCCTCTGTTGTTTTAGCTGTAACTACTTTTCGTCAACACATCAACAGCAAGCCGGGCTTTCCGGCTTGTGTTAAGCGTCCGCCACTGGTTTGTACATGTACGCGTAGAGGTCGCATATTGCGCTTGCACGTTTACGCTTGCATTTTTGGTTATTATTGTGTGTTTTTTTGTTGTATTATTTTTATTAATTTTTTATACTGCTGCTTTTTAAGGTTTACTATATTTATTTTTTTTTTGTTTATTAGCCAAGTGTTGTTTTTACAATTTGTTTCTGGGTTAACTGCCACTTATCATTATTTCATATCTTATTTATTTATTCACTTTAAAATTTTGTTAGCTTTTTTTGTTTAAGCCTTTTCTGTTGTCTGTCGGTTTATACATACATATATGTATGTACATATGTACCTAATTATCTCGATTTTTGGTATGATTTGAATTAAGTTGTACATTTTGTACCTGCGGGAATTTGGTGTTGGTGCCGAGTGGAGCTCACTCAGTGCACATCCATTTATGGTTAGTCATTTTCGTTGTGAGAATTGGAAGCAAAATTGTGTTTAAAGTAGTTTTTTCTGTGTTGAGAAGCATTTAGCCCATTCACGACGGTAAATTTTATTGCTGAGGTCGTTCGTCTTGTAAAATGTAGAGAACTAGCTGTGAACTAGCTCACAAATAGACAGAGTTGATACTCCATTTACGCCAACGCAATGCTTTCAACTGTCTTTTTTAACACGGTGATGTCCTCCTAAGTGGCAATTGGCAGCCACACTGCAGAACTCTGGAACCCATTCTGAACTGTCTGCATTCTGGGTAGTTCTGTGATAGTTAATAAATGAATAGCTCGAATATAGTTGAAACCTTAAAAGCTATTGTTTGTACTTGTATTTAATTTTATAAAATTTCGCTTTTATTCAATTTTATAAAAATTACTCTTTTTGGGAAATTTTTGTTAATTAGTAAAATTGCTTAAAGTTAATCATTATAGCTCACTGAAGTTTAAGGCAAACCATTTTATTAAATTTTTAAAAAATTTCCCTCTTTGGGAAATTTTGAAAATTCGTATACATAATTGTATGAAACTTACCATTTTGACTCATTCAAATTTACCATTCTATTATTTTTTTTAAATTTCCCTTTTTGGGAAATTTTGTAAATTCGCATTATTGCATGAAATTTGCCATTTTGACTTATTTAAGTTTAAGAGCAATGATTTGATTTAATTTAAAAAAATTCCCTTTTTGTGAAATTTTTTATATGAGTTTTTTTTTGCATATTTCGCAACTATAACTCGTTTAGACGTCAATGAAAACAATTTTTGTTGATTTTAGAAAAAAATTCCTTTGTTCGGAAATTTTTTTAAACCAGTGTAATTGTGTGAAATTCGCTATTTTGACTTAGTAAAGCTTAAGGCACGATTGTACCAACTGTGCCGGTCTATATGCCTTTAGAACCAGTTCTGAGCCAGTTATGAACCCCAGATCTCGTTGTTGTTGTATTTTTTTTAACGCAAGTTAATTAAATAATGCTATTAACCTTATTTGCTTACATGTGGGCGCCAAAAAGCAATTACTATTACAAAATGATTTATCTATTTGGTTAAATTAAGTGGTATATGTTGTAACTCATCAGCAAATTTTTTTGGGGGGGATTTTACGGTTTTTCGGATTTTTAAGTGTGTATTATAAAACGAAAACAAAAATACGATTTCTTATTGTTGCTCTGAGGCTAAAAAAAGTCTCAATTTAGGTACACATTTCGTGAATATAAATTTAAATTTGGTGTTATGTGCGGCAGTGATAATTTTTTCAATACAAAATGTGTATTTCCACTTGATCAAAACAAGCCAACCAACAAACGGCACCTCCAGGCGACCAAGCAATCAATTTAAAAGTGTTGCTTTAACGGAAATTGCAATCATAAATTTTACGTCAACAGCAGCAGTAACAGCAACAATTTGTGTTTGTGTTGCTAAATTTCTAACGTATGAGCGCAGTATGTGTGCTTACATATACTATACACACACGTGTGTACAAAAATACGTTTGATTTCGTTTTTTTTTTGTGATTACACCGTTGACTTTACCGTTTACAGCGTTTATAATTTTGATATGCTTTGCCACCTTTGCTCGCATGTGCCGTAAATAGACAACGGCATATGTTTAAACACATGTTGCTCGTATGCGTGGGCTGTTGTGCTGTGTGTAGCAACATTGTTGCAGCAGCCAGCAACTAAACAAAACATAAGCAACATCAGAGCGCTTATTGTTTCACGCAGCTGCAAGCGATTTCGCTGCTAAACAAAAAAAAAAGAAAGAAAACAAAAACAAAATATTGTTAAACATGCACTCGTCTACCTTTTTTGTTGCTGTATTAACAAAAAAAATCCCATTTTGTACATTTTCATACGTAAGCAATTTGCCAAAACATTTTGTTGCCATTTTTGTATGTACATATGTCTGCTCTTGTCTGGTCCTGTCTTGTTTTGTCTTGCATGTCTTTGACTCATGCATGTTCAATATCATAAATTTGTTAAATTTAATGCAAATTATTTGCCTTATTTTGCCAAACAATGGTGATGCCAGATTTTTTATTTTTTCTTTTTTCATATTTTGGCTTTAATGTTTTAAGTTTTTTCTTTTGTTTTTTTTTTTATTTAAGCTTGCATGTTTGTTTAAAAATATATTTTCTCATTCAACTTTTGCTAATTTCAATTCTTCAAGTTTTCAAGCTTTTGCTTATGGCGTGGGTGTTTTTTTTTTGGTTATGTTCATTTTAAATAACTGCTCGGTTTGCGTGTTAGTATGTTTTGTGGGGGCGTTTGTTATGACCTACATCTTATACCATGTCTCCACATAACGTGTTTCGCTCTTTTTTTCTGCATTTTCTCTCTCAATCTTGTTTCGACACGGAAACCAGTGCCGAAACTCGCCAATTTCCATACAAATTTCTGAGAGCGAGTGAAGATTGAAACGCTGTTTCATTCTGAATCATATTGCCAACCTCGATGATATCGATGTCGTCTCTAATTTTGTATCGAAAATCTATCGAAATCTCACACAGACCAAAACAAAGACGCAAAAATAAGCAAACATACAAACATTTAAGAAGAACAAGAAAGAGAAATGTGAAACTGAATCACGATTAGCCACGTGGAGACGGGTTATTGAGCGAGATGTTTTGATACATGTTTCTCTGGTGAATCAAGTTATGTGGAGACGGGCTTTTAAGTGTGTATAACAGTGATCTCCACCAAGCCCTTATGGAAGCGCGGGCACCGTTACTTTGAAATAAAAATCATGGCCGACAATAAGAGCAAAAAAATTGCGACCGCCCACTTCCTCCATTATTAAAAGTACACCCGAAAAATTTTGAAAATTTATAAATTGATATTTTTTTTATGGTGCTGGTGTTGTGCGTTTTTATATTTTTCATTATTAGCGCACGCTTTAATAATTAAAGTTTAATTTATACATAGGTACTATAAATTTTATAGTATAAGTTTTATAGCTAAAACAGCGCCATCTGTTGAATTAATCTCATTAGCAAATATATTGAGTATTTTTAGGCACAAAGAAATAACTCATATGCATACAGGTGAAGCAAATAAAAATGTGTTAAAAAAATCTACATAAGTACATACATATCACACTATTGAATTCAGTATCAAATCTTAATTGACAACAATTTGTCTCAGTGTGTAGGCGGCGACTCGCTGTAGCCCGCTTCTGCAGAAAATAAAAAAGAAAAATGGAAGCCAAAAATAGCGTGTACACGAACCCCGTCGGAATTGATTGCTTTGAAAATTCAGGTTTCATTAAATACTTTTAAAAGTGTTCAATATAATAAAATAAATTAACACCATAATTTGTCTTCCAGGTCTGATAGTGAAAAAATTTTTTGATACAAAAAAAAATTCCAAAATTATTCCTTTATATGTAATTTCACATGAATTAATAGTAATTTTGCGCCGCTGTTCCTAATAGGCATGGGTAACACTGCGCTGCGCCGCGCAATTGCGCTGGCGCCCACCCTGGTGTTATTGCGCTAACTCCGATTTGGAAAATGCGCCAACTCAATATAGCGCCAACTCAATGTAGCGCCAACTCAATGTAGCGCCAACACAGTATAGCGCCAACTCAGTATAGCGCCAACTCAATGATGCGCTATTGCAATATAACACTGACTCAATTTCGTGCGCTAACACCAGCACCAATATAGCGCTAGTGTAAATTGGCACCACCACAAAGCCAATAACAACACAGCGTATATGACACCGTCACAATTATGTATGCTAACGCCAATACCGAACCATCGCTAATACGAAAGGGTATTGATATTTTACTTTCACAAATAAAGAAGACAAACTTGACATTATCTGTGAATAGGAGAGAAAAATATAATACAAAATAAATTAAATAAAATATTTATTAGCATATAGTATATTTTTGTTACGCATGGTAAATGGTAAGGGGAAATTTCGATAAAATGCGCCCGGACCCGGAATCTTTTTTTTTAATAGGGTGAAGCCGACCCTCGTATTTCATAATGAAGATGCCGAAAAACGAGATTCCGGCATATTTTCACAAATATACGCAAATTATTTTTAAAATTAAATTTAATTGTGGCACAATTATTCTGCCAGCGTGTAGGTAACCAGAATTGCACCAAAAGAAATAAAACGGGTATAGTAGACAGTAAGAAGCTAACAAGTGTTATTTATCGATTATTCCATGGCAATTGCGCTAAAGGTGTTATTGCGCCAGAACCGTGCGCGGCGCCACGGTTGGCGCTGGTGTTATTGTATCAGCGCCAAAAAAATTGCGCCATTACCCATGGCTAGTTCCTAATGGGTATAGCATTAAACTTCGTTTGTAGGCGAGAGGATAGAATGCGCGATCGCGGTGATTTTCGGCGCGCTTGCCTATGCTTAAGCGCGGCACAAAAATAATAATAAGTGAATATTTTAAAAATATAAATACACGCGCGCCATCTGTTGGAAAATAGCGGTGGTTGTAACCTAATCTCATTAGTAAATATGTTGCATATATTTAGGCAGCAGCTAGAAGTTACATACCCACATACATACAGGTGAAACTAATAAAAGCGTGTTAAAAAGCGCGGAAGCGCGATAGCTGTGAAGACCATTGGTGTATAATATTGGCTTTTGAATTGTATGTACATATATTGGCTTTGTTTTGCGAAAAAGCTATATACTTTTTAATTTTTCCTTAAACTGAATTGATTTGTTGTTAGCCAAAGAAACTGTGAGCTGACAGACTGAAAATCTTAAAGCTTGTCAAAATGTCCGTTCTTCCTTTGTCATTGATAGCTTTCCATTCAAAGACTCCATGATAATAAGCCAACTCTCAGGCCTCTGTTTCTCATAGTTGTATCCGAATTTCCTTTTATAGTTTAGCTACTACCTACGCCATGGTATACTTGATAGTAAGTTGTATACACAAAGCAAATAAGTTAATAAATAAGTTAGATTTGAACTTAGCTCACACCGCTCACAAATCACTCACTTTATTACACGTTATTTGTAGCGCTCTGCGTTCCATTTTTCCAGTTAGTTGACTTTGCAATTAAACTGCAACTCATCAACTGTTTTTTTTTTGTTTTTTAAATTATATTACAATGCGGATTAAACAAAGCGCATAAAAAAGCATTATTCATATGCATAAATGAATCAGTGACTGATCTTGAACTGATCTTGATCGTGTCTTCAATCACCGGCGACAATGAAATTTGATTTCTTTTTTTTTAATTTTAAATAAATGACTCAGAAAGTTTAGATTTGCATTAAATTGTAAAAATATATCGACGATCTAATAACAATTTTTCCAAATAAAAAAGAATATGATTAATTACTAGAGATTAGTAGTATTAATGGCATGTTGGTACTTTAGTAAAAATGGCGAGCATAATAGTCACTGATCTTTCACTTATAAATGCATTCAAGACACCCACCTACACATAAACACTACCTAATAAACATTAATGAACCAGCAACAACACCAAAAAATATCGGAAATCCAACGAAGAATCATGCTTGCCAATAAATGCTACTTTGCACTAATTAGGCAATTGAAAAGTAAAGTCCTCTCTCGACGATCAAAGATCACGCTCTACAAGACGCTCATCGTCCTCATGTACAGCGAAGAAGCATAGACGATGTCAAAATTAGATGAGATGGCACTTGGAATATTCGATAGCAAAGTTGACCGGAAGATTTATCGACCTTTACGCGTTAGCGATGGCAAGTATCGACAGAGATTTAATTATGAGCTGTACGAGCTTTACGCAGACATCGACATTGTTAAGCGAATAAAGATACAACGGCTGCATTTGGCAGATCATGTCGTGAGAATGGGAATTTTTTTAGACATTTGCTCAATTTCCAAGCGAAGTAAACCAAATATTTCGCCATAAGTATCCAGTTTCAACAGTCACTGTGTCATACTAACTAATGGTGTAGGCGGCGCTCACAAATAACTACAAATTTTTATGAATAATGTCACTATGACGTCATGAATATTGTTTACTTCTGACACTTGTTTGAGGCAGTAGCTGTCATTAACTTCACAGTTAAATTTCAAATTCTTTAGTTCTTTATGCAAAAGCCGGTTTTCTTTTTTAAACTAAAAAGGCGTTTGTTTAAATTTGCGATTTAGTCAGCTATTACAGATTTTAGCATTTGTTTTTTAGTCAGCAATTAAATGCTTTAACATTTGTTTTTTTTTCATTGCTTACTAAGTTTTAATCATACTCATATTTGTATTTTTGGTTAATAATATCATACGTACGCCTACTTAAAAAAATGTCGGTTTTTGCCAGTTTTGGTGGTGTTTAAATATTTTTTCCCACACATATGTGAATGTTGGCGGACTTGCATTGAATTGCATTCGATTTGGTTTTTAAATTATATTTCTTAATTCTTAATACTTAAACAGGTTCCGAATGAATGAATGCAAATGTTGTTTGCTGCTCAAATAGGAGTAGAAATCGATTGCAGAAGAAAAAGAAGAATAAGAGGAAGAAGAAGGGTTTTTGATGTGTAAACATCTTTGCTGTAGCTACGAGTGATTTCGAAAAACAGGTAAAGTTTACGCGTAAACGTAAATGACCTTTGTGTTAGTGCACTGCTGCGTCCGTGTGAATCGCTTGGCACTGTCAGTGGTAGGTAGGTAGATAGACATGCAAATATCAACAACAACAGCAACGAAGCGAAGTGAAGTTGTTGTTGTTGTTGCTTTCTGCAACAATGGGACAAATAGGCAAAATAAAAAGGACCAACCTGTTTGAACATGTATGCAAATGTATGGATATGCATACCTACATCTACCTATCTAATTTTCTGTGCAATATTGGTATCAAATGAAAGGTTTTGAGCAGGACTTCAATATGAAGCTCTCTTCATTGTGACCCCCAGGCCGGGTCTCCAGATATGGGTCAAAAGGAGCACCCGGATGATCCTTGAATGTTTCTGAGCAATATTGGTATCAAATGAAAGGTGTTGAGCAGCCCTTCTACACGGAGCTTTACACTTTATGATTCCTAGGCCGGGTCTCCAGATATGGGTCAAACGTGGACTCGGATGATCTTGCATGTTTCTGAGCAATACAAAACAAAACAACATAAAAAATCAAAAGTCAAAAACCAAAAACCAAAACAAACAAAAACAACAAAATTGTAGCAGTCACAATAACAACAAAAAATTACAAAAACGATAGTCGCTTTTTAACCCATAGAAAACCAGGAAAAAAGGAATAAGGAAAAGGGAATAAATATCCGATTTCGAAACAGTTTACACATCAATGTTCATGAATACCCGTTATTCACGCTTTAATTTTTTCTTTATTGAAAAAAATACCTTCATTTAAATAAATTAAAAAGATTCTGGTACAACCAAAAATTTAGCCAACTAAGTAGTCATTAAAATGTTCAAAGTGAAAATCTCAACATTTCTTCATAGTTAATTTTTTAAAATCTATAACTTACTATAATTGAAACATTTTCTTTCAAATACAAAACATTGTCATCAACAACAATAACAATAATTACTCACCATTTTCGTCGCCAAATAGACGCGGTGCATTACGCATCACCACCGACCTGTAAAGATACAAAAACAACAAATTATACACAACTCCAATTAATATTTCACAAGCCAAGAAAATGCATATATGCATAACAAGGAAAATGGAAAAAGTACATATCTACATACACAACTAAAACATACAATTAAATTTTCTTTAAAATAAAATAAAGCACGCTAAATATCCATGGATATGTGCAGATTAAATTGCCTGCAATTGACGCGCAACATTTCATGCATCATTCAACAGAGCGCACAGCAACATGCATCATTAACACTATGATGTAACAGAGAGCGAAAGAGATTTTCATAATTAATTGCGTTGGAGATTTGGGGAAGATAACCTGCAGCAAATATAGCAGACAATCACATAAAGCGATAGCCTCACTCTCTCTAATTCACAACTGGCTCAGAACTGGTTGTAAAGGAGCAGTTGGTACAAAAATTGCAATTTTTACACAATTATGCTAATTTAAAAAATTTCCCAAAAATTGCAATTTTACACAATTATACTAATTTAAAAATTTCCCAAAAAAGGGAAATTTTTCTAAAATCAACTAAAATTGTTTGCTTAAACATCTAAACGAGTGATAGTTTCTAAATTGGAAAAAATTACGTAAAATTAAAATTTACCAAAAGGGAAATTTTTTAAGATTAGATAAAATCGTTTCTCTTAAATTTTACTGTGTCAAAATGGTATATTTCACACAATTATACTAATTTACAAACTTTCCCAAAAAGGGACATTTTTGTAAAATCAACTAAAATTGTTTGCTTAAACGGCTAAACGAGTCATAGTGGCGAAAGTGAAAAAATAACCTCAAATTAAAATTTACCAGAAGGGAATTTTTTTAGGATTAGAGAAAATCGTTTCTCTTAAACTTTACTGATTCAAAATGGTAAATTTCACACATTTATGCTATTTTCTAAAAAATTTCCTAAAAAGGGAAATTTTTTAAAAGTGTAATAAAATGGTTTGCCCTAAATTTCAGAGAGTCATAATGATAAATTTAACGCAATTTCACTAATTAACAAAATTTCCCAAAATGTAAAATTTTACAAAATTGAATAAAAGGAAAAAAGTTTTTGGGGTTTAAACTTTCTTGGAACTATTAATTGTATTAAACTACCACAGAACTCGCCACATTAAAGACAAAACAAACTAGAGTTCTGCAGGGGTGAGTAGATGGCACTTAGTAGCACATCATAGTACATATTAAAAAAAAGCATTTGAAAGCATTGCGTTGGGATGTACGTAGAGCTAATCCTGTCTCTTTATGAGCTAGTTTGGCGCCAGCTTTCAATTAGCGCGATTTGCTGAAGGAGTATATATTTATTTATTTAAATATTTGCAACGCAGCCAGTCGAATATCAAATCTAATAGGATAACAACTTATTATTTTTATTATTGTGTATTTATTATTATGGCTACCCATTCGAGCCAGCAATGGGGCTGGGCTGGTTGGCTGATGATACACACGCTTTGGAGCGCTGCCGCTGTTTGCCCATCCAAATTATACACATTGTTGTTGCTGCGACAGAATCACATCTTGAATGCACATGTGTGTGCATGTTTCTTTTTTTTTTTTTGTTGCATGTCTGCTTATGGTGCATTTTATGTTGAATGTTGGCTGTCATTAAATTAAGCAGAACAGGCGCCCAGAATGCGCCTAGCCAAGAACGGCAACTGGCTATGCTTTTGGCTTAGGGATTTACGCACTGAAGAAATGTGTACATATGCTTATGCTGATGAGTGCAGTGCCCACTTACATACATACATATTTACATAGTATTTTGGAAAATTGCATAATTTATGGATGTGCTGATTTATGACTGTCAAAGTTGGCGTCAAAAGTAAAAGGTATTTATTAAAAAATATATCCACATGCTGTCATAGGTGGTTTGGATGCTTTTTTTGTGGAATTCTAAATACATACATATGTATGTACACAAATATGTACATTCATACATTTCTCAACAAGGTAAGGCAAAATTTATTACTCGGCCACTTCCGGATACAGTCACAACATTTTTGGTTTGGCAGCAGAACTTCTACAAGAGCGGAAAGACCAAGTGACAACTTATCTGGACATGTCCCATGTTATTCTGTTTTATCAAGTGGTTTTAGCTTTTCCACTCCTCCAATAAAACAATAGGGGTATTCGCTATCCATAGCACGATAGCAAGATAGCACGGATTGCAAATATCCTAGACCAAAAGACGCTACACATAGAGAGCACCCTATTGCACAGTCGTAGGAAATTTTAAGAAGCAGCCTTTCTTTTTTGCCAAGCGGACGTATTCATCACTCACTTTTTAATAAATAAATAATTATATTTTAGTAAATTTAATAAATACACACAAAACATAACATTTCAAGCAAAATTTGGATGCTTAAATTGAAATTGAAATTAGCAATTGGCAAATGTCAGCTGACACAGGGTCGCAATTAATTTCCTACACTTCATAGCAAATAAATATACATAGGTTTCGCTGTAGCATATTTTTGAGGTCTAGCATATTTCTGTTCGCCTGTATTTTGTTGTTGTGCGTTGTAAAACTTTGCAATCCGTGCAATCCGTGCTACGTCCTAGGGTTATGCTATGGATAGCGAATACCCCTAATGATTTTTTGGATCACCTTGTGTGCTTTTTATAGGTTGCTAAGATTTCGAAATTCATAATGCACGGCAGGGGAAATATTTCACTTTATGAGTGTCATGTCTTTTAAATTTTGTGTTTTCTTGCCATCAAATCAAAAAATATCTTAAGCAACACGTTCTGCTTAGCTGGCACATGATTGATTATCTGACATAGGAATATCAAATCAAAAGATTATAGAACATCATAACAGAATTAAACGAACAGTGAGTATAAAAAGAGATGTAAACATTTTCTCAAATATTAAATGAATAGTTAAAAACTTGGCAGCTAGTTTCTACTATTAAAGATTGAAATTTTATAGTATTTTTAAATGATTTTTTTTGAACTACGTATGTATCATGGTGAAATAACAGAAAAGGTGTTTGCAATAATACAAAATGGCGGTGCATTTTGACAACACTCGCACTCTTATAAAAAATGTTCCCTTCTTGGCTTTTTTCTTTACAAATCGTACCGAAAGTCCATACAAAAATTATATATTCATTCCCATTTTAGTATTTTAATGAGTAGGCATCATTGTTTTTCTATTATGGTTTTGTTCTGACATTTCCATATTTATTTTCAACAAAAATTGTGAAAACAATTATGGAAAATTATTTTGGAAAGAAGATATTGTAATTTTTCTAATAAAAACCTGAAGTAATAATATTATTTAATTAGTTTCAGCGTTGTTCACCGCGTGTGTCATCGGCAGTTAATTCCAGTTGAGAACATTGAAGGCAACATTGAAGTACAACCAATATTTTATCCGCATCAACATCAGCCTCCTGCCTTTGATTGTTACCGCTTTATCGCCGCATAACGCATGCAAAGCAATAAACAATCGGCATACAGCTCATCGGAATTCGCATGGCTATCGGTGCCCTTAGCTTTTCCGATGCACCGCATTAGGACTCAAAATCGGTTCCACCGCTGTTGAGTGTGTGTGATGGAGTATGCGCAGTGCTGCTGCAACCTTCACTTATCTGCGAACTTGGCTCTTCTTGTCACGCTGTCGCTTTTTACGCCGCATAGGTGCGTATGTGTAGCCCAGGGTTATTTTTTATAAGCGCGGCCGAAGGCCGCCAACGCAGAAAAGTGTTCTGCGCAAAAGCACTGTGGACCGGCCATAGATATTACTCCGGAAAGGGAAGATAAAGAAACCACTTTTGCGTAGAACAGCTTTTGTGTTGGGGCCTTCGGCCGCGCTTATAGAAATTAACTCTGGGCTATGCCATCCGTCCGGACGTGTGCCCTAACCGTGGCTACCGCCACGGTGATGTGCTTCTGCGTAGTACACCTTTCAGCGTGGGCGGCCTTCGGCCGCGATTATGAAAAATAACTCTTGGCTACGCTATCCAAGTCCGGTCGTGTATCACAGCCGTGGCTACCGCTACGGTGATGTCCTTCTATTATTTATAAAACAGTTATTTGCTCATTGGAATTCTCATAAGTTCTCGCTTAAATAAATAAAGGGGTTATTCCACATTTCAAAAAAGACCTAATTGCGTTTTAAATATGAAATAAGACCTTTTTTTGAAAATGACAAAATAAAGGCTTTATCTCACTTTGGTTGCGATATAAGGCCTTATTTCAAAAGGCCTTATTACACCCCGCCCTTCTTTCGCGCATTGCCAGTAATGTAGAGTGGAATGAGCTTCCATTACCCATTCCACGTAATGAAAAGTAGAAAGGATCGCGAAAAATGGACCGGAATAAATACCGTTATTTTCAGTGGAAATTTATCGTTCTGTGCATTACATTAATTACAACTTTTTTTTAATTAGCTTACTATGTTAATATTACATCTCCATTAATACATGTATGTATGTATATATAAGATTTTGTAAATTGTAATAAACAAAAAAAAAATAAACTTTGTCTTTAATTCCTCTAACTTTGTTATCAATATCTAAGTATCAAGTTTCTTTTTGGAGTTTTTTTCTTTTCTGATGTATAGATAAGCATATCCACATGCATAGGGAGCATTCCATGGTTTGTACGGGACAAATTGTACGAATTTTTACAGTTTTCGATTTGAATTAAAGGCATACCAAAATGTTAACCAACAGAATATCTGGTGCATTATTACTATTTGATAATACTCTTATTAAAAGCAGAAACTTGCTTTTGAAATATGAGTGTATGTATGAAAAATCTTAAAAAAGTTATGTGTTTGTACGGGACAGGGCTGGTCTATCATGATCCTTGGTTTATGCGAACCAGGAGCAATTTTTGGCAAATTAATTGTATTAGAAAAAACTAAAAAATAAGTGTGGTAGCACTAATATCAACGTTTATTAAAACAGCAAAAATATTAGAAATAAGGTTATTGCAAAAGAATTAAAAATGCTGTAATGTGGTTTTTACGTGGTTTTTACGGGACAAATAGTATAAATGTTTACAATTTACAGACAAACCAAAAGGTTATCAAACAAAGTTTCTAGTACATCAATATTGTGTGGCTAATTTCTGAGCAAAAGCAGAAGCTTGGGTTTGAAAAACTGGTATATGTGTGAGAAATCGAAATGTTTGTACGGGACAAATTTACTATTTCCCATGGAATGCTCCATAGGTAAGTATGGAACAAACAATTTGTTATCTAAACCAAATTAAATGCTTACGTTATAAGCATTTTAAAAATATTCCCCTTTCACAAGTTTAGTCATATAAAAATACACAAAAGTAGTAAAAAAGTACTAAACTACTCCTAAATTTTCCCCCTTTTCTACTCCCTTCAAATGCATGACCGGAATAAGAGTGAGACGTTAAACTGCTGTCATTGGCCGTGATATCACCTATTTTTATTTCACCATGCGTATGTATGTACATTGACTTCATTCATGTAATGTGTAAGTATTAAATATATTTTATATACTTGTACGTAAATATTTCTTTTATGTTTAGACATGTACCTACATACATACATATGTATGTATATTTAGCCAAGTGACTATCTTGAAATTTAATATCACAAATCTGCTTATGGATACTTTGCGCGATCAAAGTTCATTGGTGTGGCTTTACAAGTTACAAGAAATATATATATGGATGTAGTTATGTTTATATGTATCTATCGAAAATTTTAAACAATCTAACCCTTTAAATGAACTTTATGCTTGAATAAAAATGTTAATTTCTTTGATGTCGAAGTTCAATGAATACGCAAGCCACGGACATTCTTCGCTTTCAATCAATTTGAAGAGCTCAAGCAATATGAAAAAGTTATTCCCCCTTTTGTCTTTGTGCACATTAAATGGAGGGCAACGTTTTGATCTCATTCTTTGCTATTATTACTTTCATTCATTTGTTATATCTTCTTTTGCTTTTTCTATTTTATTTTTATTTTATCTTGCTGCTTTTCGGTTTTATTTATAGCTCTAAATAGAGTTCTATGCCACTTGACAGCCGTTTTCCATTTTTCATTTGCTGTAACTTCAATGTCTAGCGCAAGTTTAATGCATCTTCCTCTGACATGTGTTTCAGTTCATTGTTTTAGTTTGCTTTCAGCCTCAAATTTGTGGCTTAATTAATTTCGATTGCGTGAAAATATATTTATTCCATCAAGCATAACTATGCTGAGTTTTAAGGCTGGTGGGAATAGAGCTGCAAAACTATCGATAGTGACGCCATTCGATATTTTCGATAGCTCGAAAAATACTATCGATAGTTACGAAACTATCGTATACTATCGTATTTTAAATGTAGAGGAACTTCAACTCCGAACAAAATGTGCTTAAAATATACATACATATTTGCATAAAATAACAAGGATCAAAGACGATTGTGTTATCTATGCACATACATGCATCTTTTATGCGAAATAATACTTACTCATTGTATTTGATCTGCCCAGATAAAACTCTTCCAGACACAGAACCTTCAGTATAAATAATATATATACATATGTGCCTAAATAAGAAAAAATTACAAATATTGCAATTTGAGCGTTAAATTCTAAAAAAATTACATAACCTCAGATCACAGCGTCAGTTAATATTATAAAAATCACAAATTTTCAAAGCACTGACACTATCGAAACTATCGACTATCGCAAAAAAAAATCGATATATCGCCAAAAAAAAACTATCGATACTATCGATAGTACCATCGATAGTTTTGCAGCTCTAGTCTAGAATCTAGATGAATCAAAAACACTATGGTTTCAGTATGTGCATACTTATGACATGTAAATATATAATACATTTCAAGTTTATATAGAGCACATTTAGCAAATCACATTATGTTTTCATGGGGGAACAAATTTTGATGGATATGTCAAGGTGGCAGGAAACTGAAGTTGTCTACGCTTGAAAAATATGAACCATTCAAACCTAAACTCATATTGTGCGAAGAACATAAACATAAGTTAGTGACACCCACACAAAATTCAGTTTTTTTTTTAAACAAAAAATTATTATGTATCTCTCTTAAGAATCCGCTTACAACACAAATCCTATTAAAGAAATCTTAAATCAAAGCAGTTCATTCAAAACTTGACAGCCAACATTTATTTACAATTGTTTATTAGTTTCTCTTTTGTAATTTAAGCAACATTAAAACTATAAATTTCTATTTTTTCTTCGCTTTTTTTGCAATGTTCACGCACGTATGCATTACGGCCACCCACCCACGCAAGCACTTCCGTTTTAAAATGAATAAAAAAAAATAAATAAAACAAAAAAGTCAATTGCCATTCATTACCTCCAGAAACGACGTACGGCCTCTTGCTCTTGCGGCTTTAGATCTCTTATTTTCGCCTCAAAGTTTTGTTCCCAATGTAACGTTGTTGCCGTTGTCGTGGACGTCATAGTGGTTGCTGACTGTGACGCCGGCGGGTGGCCTTTTGGCGCCACTGCTGTTGACACATGGTTGGCAACGCTGGCAGCACTACTGTGCCCTGTATTACTTAATTGCTTCGCACCGACGACGTTCATTGTTGTCGCAGGTCCAAAGGCAAGGCAATTCGATTAAAAGCAAATGAATTTTAAAATAAATAATAACAAACAGGTGATTGTAGAATTCTTCGTCGCGGCGATGGTGTGCACTGCTGGATTTGTTGATTGTTGTTGTTGGTCGTTGTTGTTGATCGTTGTTATTGTTGGCTTTTCACTCAGTAACGTTTAATTTGTTTGTTTATAAAATAAGTTATGCTGGTGGCTTTTTGCTGCATGACTGTTTTGTTGTTGTTTTATTTGCATTTGTATATTTTTTTTACATGTGTCTATTTACATTTTTATGTAAACACATCTATTTAACTGCACTCATACCTACATAAAGTTAATTAACGCGGCAATGTGTTGAAAGGAAATGGAAAGCCCACAATTAGCTGATAACACACTTGTGAGAGACACACTATTTATTTGTTTATACAGGTATATACCTAATAAAGGGTTGTACATTTGGGGCAGTTTGGGTATCATTTAGAATGCAGAAAGCGCCATATGAATAAAGTAGTAAGACAGTGTGATAATGTGACAATTTGAAGTCAAACCTGAAACTACTAAGCAATGACCACAAATATTGTACTAGCTAGCAAGGCTAACCTCTACCGAGCAAGTTCTTGCTTAAACAACACATCTATAAACTAGCAAGTTATAGATGGCAACAGAAACCAGTATGTGGATCATCAACAATAACTTGGCAGAAAAAATAAAAAAATAAAAATCGGATCAAAAGCGATCTCGTAAAATATGCTCCCTATGGAGAGAGTAAATCTCTAAACTGGTAGGGGGTGCTCACAGGACACTGCCTCATTGGGAAAAATGCAGATAAGCTAGGTGTACCTTGCCCCAGTTGCTGCAGAAGCTGAAAGGTTGATGAGTAAGAGGAGGCGACTGTCGGGCTCTCAACGGTCCCGACAGACATCGGCGTAAAAGACCAGGTTTTGAAACTGGTTCAAAAGGATAACTAATATGTTTTATCGTGGGCTTCCACTCTGACCTAAGTTTGCCACTATTGCGACAACCACTCCAAACTTACCTAAATTAATATCATGAGCACATCGCACAAAGCTGGTTTAAAGCGAAAAATTAATATTTTAGAATTATTTTTTAACAGTGAAAGGTCTAGTTCTATGAACTTTTTTTACAACAACCTTTGCTACAAATAAAACCTCCTTTATTACTTTTTGCGCACGTTCGCAATTAAGGCATAGCTTTTTTAATTATCACCGCACTTTGAACACTCACCAACGACGAGCATTGCATATTCACATATCGTCGCTTAAACCTCACAACCGTCTAAGTGAAATTTTCATAACCAACTATACTAAAATTGAGATTTGCCAAATTTTAACTACTGGCGCACAGGTTTATGGATCCATGCCATAAATTTGATCTTTGGGAAGTTCTATATTTCCTTCTAATGTCTCTTTCAGCGCTGAGGTCGTAGAGTTGGGCGTCAGGAATTCAATTTTAATTTTGGGCACAAATGTCTCGCTTAGGCGTTTATGAAAGTCTCACTTAGGCGGTTATGAAGTTTAAATGGCGATATTCACTTCTAAACTATCTCTCACTTATTTTTAACACATTCTATAGCCAGCTTTAGCTAGTGTAAAGAGCTTAGATGTTTAATGCGCTAAAAGGTTTCCATTGTATAGCAAAATTTGTTTAACAAAAAACGCTTTGCTCACGCATGATGTTTTTTTTTTGTAATTTTACTTGTTACTTTTTTTATGCATTATTTTGTTTTACTTTTAATGCACTCGCACACACTTCACTAACGATCGCTATGCATTTCACACACTTTTTTTATGCTAATCAAACGCGTCACCATCACATCAAGCACGAGCACGATCGCATCGCAACGTAGATACCGATCGAATCGATCAACTTCTCCATAAGCCAACCGCACACAAAATGCCCTCAAATCACATTCTAAAAAAATGTATGGTACCTATCGCATGTGTGTCTTCTTCGTGTCTGCTAACGTCAAAAAACCACACACATGGAGGACGACGTCGCAACAGCAAAAGCGACTACAGCGTCGTAGCAAAAAATCAATTTATGCGGCTGACTAAGTCGACGAAAGTTGGCCCCTCATTCAAATGGTTGCCTGGTCGATTGATTGAATGCTCGAATAACTTCAAACGACTTAAATGACTTGACTGACTGACTGACTAATGGCGGCGCGATTGTTGTTGGTGAGTGTAGTGATCGCGACTGCTTATGCCTAGGTGATCGCGATGGCTTGTGGGTCTACCTTAAATTTAGATGGCGACAAAGCATTGGCAAAGCATGCATGACTCTTCACGGTAGGCAGGAAGCGACGATAGGTTGCATGAAAATGTCGAGAAAAAAGGAAAGTGGGGTTGTATTATGTGATGTTTATAGATGAAACATCCGTTGAAATTAAAATCCGAGCTGCTCCTTTTTCAAGGATATCCACATTTTTTGTTTTTTTTGAAAGGATCAAATATTGGGGAAATCGAAAATTCGCCACCGTCCAAATTTTTCCGATTTCAATACATTATTTGGTCGCTAAGGGATACAAAAAAAGGTATTAAAAAGATAAAAGGACACCTGTAGTGGAAAAATCCAATGTGAACAGGACCTAAAGGATAACCACTGAAATATAAAATAACACAAAAAGTACCCACTTTAATTTGCGTATAACTCCTAAAATGTTAACTCTACGTGAAAATTCCTTATTATATGTTTCATTCAGAATAAATAAAGAAATATTTCTTTAATATACAATTTTGATGTACCTGCAGTGGTTAATGTACTTTTGTGCAACTAAAGTGAAAATTTCAAAAAAAAGTACGTTTTTTTTATGGTTCTATTTTAAGTTAAAATATTTTTCTAGTTTATGTAAATATTTTAATCTAATGATCCAACTCTCATTCCTACATATCTATACGTTAATACTAAAAAAGAGTTAGAGCTGAGATACGCGCTAGCTGTGCACGGTGGGCGGGAAGCAACAATAGGTTGCATGGGAATATCGTAAAAACGATGGCCCAACGAATATGTGCCTAGCTGTGTGCTGGTACTAATTTTCGTTAAAAAAAAATGTTGGAAGTTTTATTCACGCTTGCTGTGTGTTTATGAAATATATTAGAATATCATTTTACGTAAGTTTTTAGCCGGCGATCGTTTTTTCCATATTTTCATGCAACCTATTGTTGCTTACCGCCCACCGTGCACAGCTAGCGCGTATTTCAGCTCTAATTCTTTTTAATATTAACGTATAGATATGTAAGAATTAGAATTGGATCATTAGATTAAAATATTTACATAAACTAGAAAAATATTTGAACTTAAAATAGAACCATAAAAAAAACGTACTTTTTTTTGAAATTTTCACTTTAGTTGCACAAAAGTACATTAACCACTGCAGGTACATCAAAATTGTATATTAAAGAAATATTTCTTTATTTATTCTGAATGAAACATATAATAAGGAATTTTCACGTAGAGTTAACATTTTAGGAGTTATACGCAAATTAAAGTGGGTACTTTTTGTGTTATTTTATATTTCAGTGGTTATCCTTTAGGTCCTGTTCACATTGGATTTTTCCACTACAGGTGTCCTTTTATCTTTTTAATACCTTTTTTTGTATCCCTTAGCGACCAAATAATGTATTGAAATCGGAAAAATTTGGACGGTGGCGAATTTTCGATTTCCTCAATATTTGATCCTTTCAAAAAAAACAAAAAATGTGGATATCCTTGAAAAAGGAGCAGCTCGGATTTTAATTTCAACGGATGTTTCATCTATAAACATCACATAACACAACCCCACTTTCCTTTTTTCTCGACATTTTCATGCAACCTATCGTCGCTTCCTGCCTACCGTGTCTTGTTTGCAGCAGCACTAGCTGATGACGTTTAGTTGGCGCTGATGATGTGGCCGTTGCTGCTGCTGCTGATGATGTTGTTGATGACAAAAGTAGGCAGCGCAATGCATCATCTTCTTAAAAGCCTCGTATGCAGCATTTCTTAACTTTCATGCTTTTTTTTAATTTTTTTATTTTATTTTTTATCTTATTTTTATCACTTTTTGTTTTCTTTTACTTATTATTTTTTTTGTTTCTTTAAAAAGTATCTTTATTTCCTGCTTTTATTTATTTAGTTGCATCGCTCACTCACTCGCTCGGCTGTTTGTCTTGCTTGCTGCGCTCGTTTCACGGCATCGCAACGCGTTTGGCTATAAAACTTTTTCTGCTGCGTTGAACCGCAAGAAATCACTGTCGTCAATAAACTGAATTCGAATTGAATGGCTTGGAACTTTGTGAGCCCAGCAGCCGGTAAAGCAAATAAGTAAGCAATAATTATCAACCGACAGTCAACAAACGGCCAAATCAGCAGAAAAATATATGTATGTACGTGCACAAGAAATGTGTGGGTAAACACATACATTCCTACATATCGTCGTACCATACGAAAACTAGCATATTTAAAATTTCTGGCGAAAGCTATCAATAAAAAAATTCTGTACGTAAAGTAACAAATTCGACTTTTAGCCGACGAAAAATAACAAAATCAACTTTTGGCTGACGAAAAATAACAAAATTAACTTTTGGCTGACGAAAAGTATCAGCAATTATATACTGTTTTTACATTAAAATTGTTGTTGTTTAAACAAAATTGATAGTTTTCGTCAGCCAAATGTTGATTTTATTATTTTTCGTCGGCCAAAAGTTGATTTTGTTATTTTTCGTCAGCCAAAAGTCGAACTTGTTACTTTTCGTCAGCCATAAAAAATATGATGTTAGTTTTCGTATGGTACGACGATATGTACATTATGGTGGCCCTTAAAAATAAATTAGCGATTTTGTTGGCTCTCACCGCTTACATAGGTAACAGCACAGTCAAAGATAACAAATATAAATTTTGGTCCGATCGATTTAAATGATATTGACCGATATGTGGACCCGGATGGCCATGGAAAGGCACGGAAGAGGGAGAGAGCATAGCATAAGGGAGGAAGCGATAGACGGAATGGTAGATGCAGAGTGCTGGGGAGACTGATAGGGAAGAGAGTGGCATAGCGTGATTTGTCGCAGCGAAGTGGCGAAGCAAGTATAATATAAAATGTATGTATCTCCATCATTTGGGGACCACCCTAAAGTACATATGTATGTATATGTAAGAAACCAAATTTGCTAAAGTTGAAACCAAAAATGTCGATCGTTTGGCGTTCAGCGTCACACGCCAACAACAAAGTCAAGTGGTAAATAAACATTAGTAGGTAGTTGGTATGTTTGGTTTTTTTTTTTGCTAGGTACATATATACATAAATATGATACCTTATTTAATAAAAATTGTCACATACATGTGCATACATATGTATACCCTGCAGGGAACTCAATAGCTAGTGAGCAAATTATCTAGTTCCGAACTAGCGAAAAGGTGTCAAAAAGGAACTAGCTCCATTGTAGTTAGACTCTCACCAGTTCAGAAGGAGTGAATTGAGTCACCATTATAAGACACACTTTGATTCGTATGCAATTTCGCATTGACAAAAATTTCATGTATTTTTTTTCTACAATTCTCAGATTGTTAGTGAAGCATATCGTATAAAGAGCACAATTTGCATCTTCAATTAATGAAATGAAATGTTCGCCTAATTATGCTTTTCCGTTCCCTCATTCTTATTTTTATTTTTTTTTTTTTTATTTTATTACTTTTTAAAATTTTTTTACATTTTTATCTATTATATAAAAATGAATGTGTGCGTGTGTGTGTGTTATTTATGGACTCCCAAAGTAATCAACCGATCTTTATGAAATTTTCACAGTAGATTCATATGGTATATGCGCTGGTGATAGGGTATACAGACTTTCGGAAAAGTGGGAACTTCCCGGAATATGGGCTCAAATGTGGACCCAGAGTGACCCAGCAAGTCTTTGAGCAATATTGGTATCAAATGAAAGGTGCTGAGCAGGCCTTCAACATAGAGTTATTTTCATTGCGATGCCTAGGCCGGGTCCCGAGATATGGGTCAAAACGTGGACCCGGATGACCCCTGAATGCTTCAGGGCGATATTGGTAGCAAATGAAAGACGTTGAGCAGGGCTTCAAACTACAGCTTTCCCAGAAATGGTTTAAATAGTTGGCCCAGATGGTGATGGATGGTCTCGGTAATGTAAAGATAAAGGTAAAGGTAAAGGCAAAGGTAAAGGTAATGGTAAAGGTAAAGGTAAAGGTAAAGGTAAAGGTAAAGGTAAAGGTAAAGGTATGTTCTGCCTTCTCCAAGCTGGATAAAGAGGCTAAGAAAATGGGTTTGGCGGTCAACGAGGACAAGACGAAGTACCTCCTGTCATCACACAAAGAAACAGCACGCCTTGGCAGCCACGTCAATGTTGATAGCTACAAATTCGAAACTGTTAAGGACTTCGTCTATCTGGGAACCAGCATTAACACCAAGAATGATGTCAGCACGGAGATCCAACGAAGAATCACGCTTGCCAATAAATGCTACTTCGGACTAAGTAGGCAACTGAAAAGTAAAGTCCTCTCTCGACAAACAAAAATCACACTCTACAGGACGCTCATCGTTCCAGTCCTTATGTACGGCGCAGAAGCATGGACAATTTCAAAATCAGATGAGATGGCACTTGGAGTATTCGAGAGAAAAGTTCTTCGTAAGATTTATGGACCTTTGCGCGTTGGCGTGGGCGAGTATCGACGGAGATTTAACGATGAGCTGTACGAGCTTTACACAGACATCGACATTGTTCAGCGAATAAAGATCCAGCGGCTGCGTTGGGCGGGTCATGTCGTGAGAATGGACGAAAGCGCTCCGGCTAAGAAAGCATTTCTATCGAAACCCGCTGAACGCAAAAGAAAAGGGAGACCTCCACTGCGTTGGGAAAATCAGGTGGACAGCGATGCTGCCTCCCTAGGTGTTCCCAAGTGGCGCCATGCTGCACGAAACAGAAGCAATTGGCGCGCTCTGTTGGACTCGGCCAGAATCGTCTAGACGGTTAAGCGCCAATCAAGAAGAAGAAAGGTAAAGGTAAAGGTAAAGGTAAAGGTAAAGGTAAAGGTAAAGGTAAAGGTAAAGGTAAAGGTAAAGGTAAAGGTAAAGGTAAAGGTAAAGGTAAAGGTAAAGGTAAAGGTAAAGGCAAAGGTAAAGGTAAAGGTAAAGGTAAAGGTAAAGGTAAAGGTAAAGGTAAACGTAAAGGTAAAGGTAAAGGTAAAGGTAAAGGTAAAGGTAAAGGTAAAGGTAAAGGTAAAGGTAAAGGTAAAGGTAAAGGTAAAGGTAAAGGTAAAGGTAAAGGTAAAGGTAAAGGTAAAGGTAAAGGTAAAGGTAAAGGTAAAGGTAAAGGTAAAGGTAAAGGTAAAGGTAAAGGTAAAGGTAAAGGTAAAGGTAAAGGTAAAGGTAAAGGTAAAGGTAAAGGTAAAGGTAAAGGTAAAGGTAAAGGTAAAGGTAAAGGTAAAGGTAAAGGTAAAGGTAAAGGTAAAGGTAAAGGTAAAGGTAAAGGTAAAGGTAAAGGTAAAGATAAAGGTAAAGGTAAAGGTAAAGGTAAAGGTAAAGGTAAAGGTAAAGGTAAAGGTAAAGGTAAAGGTAAAGGTAAAGGTAAAGGTAAAGGTAAAGGTAAAGGTAAAGGTAAAGGTAAAGGTAAAGGTAAAGGTAAAGGTAAAATCAAAGGAAAGGGAAAGAGAAAGGTAAAGGTAAAACTAAATGAAAAAGAAAGAGAAAGGGAAATGTAGAGGGAAATCCTCATTATAACATACAAATTTTTTCGTCGCTGCGAAGCGGGACGGGTATCTGCTAGTTTTAAATAAAAAAATAAAAATAAAAAAAATTATCATCTGCCTCGCCACCCACAGGATGCGAACCCGCGCTCGCCAGATTGATTGTCACACGCGTTAGCCAGTCGGCCATCGTTCCACTTGCTACACTTAAGCGGCAGATGTAAAACTGCAGAATTTGTAGGTACTTGTAGCTAGTTCAGAACTATCGAAATTGTGCCATTAAACGAACTAGTGTAAACTGTAGAATTTAGTACTAGTTCGGAACTATCGAAAATGTAGTGCAGAGAGTGACAATTGACACCGCCTAGGACATCGCCGTGTTAAATTCGCCAGTTGATAACATGCAAAAGACATGTAGCTCGCACTAGTAGTGGCGAAAAATGCACTAGAAGCAAGCTAGTTCGGAACTAGAGATTTTCCCTACAGGGTGGGTATGAATGAGTAGGTGTCCCCACCAGCCAAAGTAGGAAGCAGAGCAGCTGTTGTTTTGCTTAACTCAAACTGAATTCAGTTCTCAGTGAGATTAAGTTAGTAGGTATTAGCTTTGCTGAATGGCGGTAGCATTAGCGTTAGCGTTTTTAAAGCTCGCTTATATTTATTTCTTATAAAAATAGAATAATAACAACAACAACAAAACAAGTATCAGACACAAAACTCAGTCGGCTCAAAGCGAGCAAAGCTCATTTTACGTGTTCAAAAAAAAAAACAAAAAAAAAACCAAACATTAATAAACAAAGAAAACACTAAAAGCTAAGTTTCTGGGTTTATTTTCTTTTTATTTCCATTTTTATTTTTTTATTATTTTTTTTTTTGCTTTTTAAATAATGAAAAGCGAAATGAAACAAAAATGCGCGCTGTCAATTGCAACGACAGAAATAAAAAAAACGTCGTCATCAAGTCACAAAAGCGCATGTTTAACAACTTTAGAATTGTAGTAAATATGGATGTATGTATGTACATTTGTATCTAAATTTATAAATATTTATGTTTACAAAATTCTTAAAAAAGCTGATTGTTAGTTGGCATTTGTTGTTGATTATTTTAAGCGATAAAGCAGGGTATCCACATCACAAGAAATGTGGTTGGCAACGCTGGTTTCGCCAAGAAATATATTTCTTAAAAAAAAAATAAACATCAAAATTACTTAAGAAATAAATGCCAATTTTCTCTTGCGCAATTTCTTATGAACAGTTCCACTCTCATACAGAAAATTGCTTTTTCAAGTCCCAAATTCTATAAAATATGCGGTAATACTTGGTTTATTATTCGACCCTAGAGCACTAGGTCATTCCTCATTTAAACGGAGCCTTCTTTATCTGCTGTGTTTTATCTTCGTTAAATATTCTAATCTATTCTGGCAACTGTCTTTCCAAATGCACGTATCTGTCGAGAAGAACATTTTTTTCTTTCGAAAGATAGTTTTCTTTGGTCTAGTTGCCAGAATAGCCTAGCTAGCATACATTCTTACGATGGCTCCAAGTTTCTTCCAACCCGTTTCGAGTATATCTCCAATATATTGTTTTTTTTTTTAACTGGCAAGCTAACAATAACCGTGTAATTTGTGTCTTTCGTTTCTTCAATAGTTCTACTGATTGTTTCATTACAAAAGAAATCTGTATGCAGTCATGCTGTCCATCACATAAAAGATAACACTTAAAAACTCTTCAAATTAAATCATTTTATGACACCACGCTCAATTCAATGACAAAAAAAAAACAAAAATAAGAAACAAGAACGATAACAAAAATCAAAAATCATTAACGTCAAGAGCTATTCAGTCATTATTAAGTCAAGCATGTCACCAACATCATCATCAAGATTCAACCGAACACTATTTCTAACACGCACAAAAAAGCACTCTAATAGAGTTTGTTATGTCAATATTTTTAAGAACTTCATTAAATCAAAGCAACAAAAACTAACGAAAAAGAGCCAAAAAATCAAATGCCATAAAGCCAAATAATTCTCTAATGAATAAAAAACACGAAAATAATTTGATGACACCTTTGGGAATAATAATTGATTTTATATGGTACCTATGTATGTATGTTAGGCCGAAGCGATTTGTATGGAGGGAAATTATGCGATATCCAGCGATCGAAATTCGGATTCCTCGCAAATTTCTGAATAGAAAGCTCCTCCACCACATCTATCTAAAATTAATTTTGAAAAACAAAAATGGACAAAAATCTTCAAAAAATTAACGAGGGCAGTAGTACCCTATGGCGTATGAATAACCTTGAGGTTTCTTAGAGTTGAATAAAATGACAAAAAAAAACAACAAATTTTAAGCAGCATAGGCCTACGTTTTGGGGTATAACTCTTCAATTTTGCAGCAAAAATTCTGAAATTCTGTATTTGGGCATTTATTGCAAACAAATTTCTGTCAGCAAAAATCATCTATATGGGATAACATAGAGATAGAGACAAATTACGTGGAAGAGGTTTCTACTCAGAAAAATGAGAGGCACGATATATATAGGTTAGCAAATCGTCCCGGTCTAATGTTTTTACATACATATGTATGTTTCTCGTTTCATCTCTCAAACACACCATAGATGTTCATAAATACTTATGTATGTAGGTATATGTATGTACATAGATATATTTGGACACTGTGCATTTCATTTTTTTTTTCTTTCACCTCAATTCAACGTGAGTTTCAACGGGTGTTGTGGACAGATACAGCAGCGATGCAATTTTATTTTATTTTGTTTTGTTTTATTTTATTTTATTTTATTTTGTTTTATTTTGTTTTGTTTTATTTTATTTTATTCTATTCTATTTTATTTTATTTTATTTTATTTTATTTTATTTTATTTTGTTTTATTTTGTTTTGTTTTATTTTATTTTATTTTATTTTATTTTATTCTATTTTATTTTATTTTATTTTATTTTATTTTATTTTATTTTATTTTATTTTATTTTATTTTATTTTATCTTGTTTTATTTTGTTTTGTTTTATTTTATTTTATTTTATCTTCTTTTATTTTGTTTTGTTTTGCTTTATTTTATTTTATTTTATTTTATTTTATTTTATTTTATTTTGTTTTATTTTATTTTATTTTACTTTATTTTATTTTATTTATCTCATTTTATTTTATTTTACCTACTTTATTTTATTTTATTTATCTTATTTTATTTTATTTTACTTTATTTTATTTTATTTTGTTTGATTTTCTTTTATTTCATATTATTTTATTTTATTTTATTTTATTTTGTTTTATTTTATTTTGTTTGATTTTATTTTATTTTATTTTATTTTAGTTTATTTTATTTTATTTTATTTTATTTTATTTTATTTTATTTTATTTTATTTTATTTTATTTTATTTTATTTTATTTTATTTTGATTCAAGGATAAATGTTCTATTTTCATTTTGTGTCTTCATTTAATTTTTTTTATTATTTTGTTCACATCGCACAAATGTGTCATAGCGATAAGATAACGCACAGAGAATCGCTCTTGCGTGTGGTGCGACAAAATGGAAAAGAAAAAATAATAAGTGAACAACTTCGTCTCCCTTGAGTGTCATTTAACACTTAACCAAAATTCAGTTGAGAGTTGACAATTTGTTAAGTTAAACACTTATTTAACAATTTTTTTTTCTTACGATTTCTTATGAAAAGAGATTTTAAGTGCTAATGAAAAATAAAACAAATAAAAGAAGCAAATCGCAAAAAAAATTAATTAGAACTATTTATTCCAAACGCAGTTCTAAACTTACGGCGCTGTAAAGTTACCCTAAACACCTCAGATTTTGCAGTATTGGAACTCTAGAAACTTAACAAATAATTTACCAAACTCAACCTCAAGCTCATTAGTAAACAGATAAATAAAACTTGTTTACACGTTTTTGCTTAGTCAATATGTGCATTTATTACCTATTTACTATTTCCTGCTTAAAAAAAACTGGGCGTGATTTGAGCTTTATTATGACTTTAGGCCAAGCTGTGTATGTGTCTCTACGCCATAAAAAATCTGAGCACTGAAAGCAGTTTCTGCAAAAGAAAAAAAAGAAAACCACATTTTACAGTCTCGAAAACGAGCTTTTAGCATATGATCCCACGTACTACTGTACTATCGATGGCGCCTACATTGCTATGTACATTAGACCGTATCGCAAAAAATAAAGTTCGCCGTACGCCCCCCCATATGATGTCTTTTTGGAAAACATTTCCGGAAAATTTTTTAATTTTTTTTTTGGACGCCGCTAGATGTCGCTAAAATTTATTTTTCTCATATCTTCGGGATTTATAGTCCGATCTCTAAGTTTAATACAGAAATGCCTTTGGCTTGAAAGGGCGGCTTATACTGTAGAATATTATTAACCCTATGTGCGCCATTGGGGTCACTACCACTCTAGCGACCTTAAAAATACTATTTTTCCTGCTTTTCTAAAAAAAGGGGGTCAAAATAACCCTTTATTGGCGGTGATAGAGGGTTAAAATGTTCTAGAAAATTATTTGGCATAAAATTTTACTATGGGTCTCCTCAGAAAATTTTTCTGTAAAATTAACCTAAAAGACCAAAGGAACCGACAAACCTATATTCCTCGGGATGTTGAACGTGTTTTATTTCGAGTTCTGCTGAAGCGATCGAAATACTTCTTTTGCAAAAGATTAATGATTTTTGACTACGTTTAACATGCAGACGTAAAAAAGGTACATTAGGGTGGTATAAAATAAATTCTGGGTGGTAGTGACCCCAATGACGCACATTATTATAATATATAATATTCCATAGTATAAGGCGTCCTTTCAAGCCAAAGACATTGGTGTATTAAACTCTGAGATTGGACTATAAATACCGAAGATATGAGAAAAATAAATTTTAGCGACATCTAGCGGCGTCCAAAAAAAAAATAAAAAACTTTTCCGGAAATGTTTTCCAAAAAGACATCATATGCGGGGGCGTACGGCGCACTTTATTTTTGCTTCCCTATAACGCGAGACGGCCTAATGTACATATGTACTACCTATGATCTCTCAAGTTCCTGTTATCAGCTAATACTTTTAAGAGCGTGTTTAAGAATGAAGTGTTATAACGATTTTTCAACGAATAACGATTTTTTAATTACAAATTTTATATGTACTTATGTACATACATTAGATCATATCGGAACATTTAGACCAGGGCTGCTCAACGCTGTCGTATTGAAAGTACAAAACTCAATACATCTACAAATTTTGTATATGCACTGAAAAATATTTTTGCTCATTTAAATTTTTTATGAATTCCAATAAAATAATAAGGGTATTCATCTAAAGTGATAAATGGGGTAAAGTGATAAAATAATAATTCTGATAAATTATCTGTCAAAATTTGTATGAAAATATATTTAAGCAAATTTTATCACTTTACCGAACGATTTTGTTGCGTAAATTTATTAATTTTGGTAAAATTCAAGTCTGACACATTGTCAGTTTTACTTTTTCAATTCAAAAGAAGAAATTGTGCTTTCTTTCGGCATTTTAGCACGAATTATTAAAATAATTTCTACGAAAATGTTATATGCATTTTTTTGTTTATTTTATTGGGATTTTTTATTTATTAATCAAGTTGACATTGACAGCTGACAAGAGTTTAAACAATTATTTATCAAGGTGCGTTCATGTAAAAATGAGGATAAACTGATAAATTTTAACGATTTATTACTTTATCACTTTATATGAAGACCACTAATATTTTAGAATTTATTTTCAAATGGTAGTATCATTTTTTTTTGTTTTTTATATGAACATTTTTTGAATACAAATTTTTTACAGTGCTTTCATTTTTTTAATTTTTTTTTCATTACACATTTGTTATTGTAAATTTCGATTTCTTACGGCAGTGCTCGAGATCCTATAAAAAGTAGAGCTTACGATTTCTCGAGTTCGAGCGAGACGAGATTTCTCGCGAGACTCGGGTTCTCGCGAGATTCTCGAATGTTGAAAATCTCGAAAGGCTCGCGAGCTTCTCGACATTCAACTACATCGCAGAAATAAGCGGTATAAGCATACTATGCTGTTTCGTAGATTGTTCTGCTTGTATGTACTTACATGTGTATGAATATATGCCATTTACGCCATTCCCAGGTGTATTTCACAAATCAATGCACAAAATTCCCAGAGAAATACAATTACAATTTCATAATATAAAATTTTTTCTTCCCAATAACATACGATAAATTTTTGATATTCATGTTTTTTGACACAATATGTTATCGAGAAATCCGAGAAACGAGATTTAATCGAGAACCCGAGTCTCGGTTTTCTGGATCCTCGAATTTCTCGACACTGCTCGAGATCGAATCGTAAGCCCTAATACAAAGTGCCTTTGCTCTGCACATTCAATATGAATCATAGGCACATACATATAAAATTTTTTTATATCTGAGTGCTTATGGGAGTGCAAAGAAAATTTTATTTTCATATTTGAAGTGAAAATATGTATATGTGCCTATGATTCGGAATAAAACAAAAACAATTGTGCTTTGAGTGCCTATGAGGTGAGCAGCCCTGATTTAGATCCTCTAACATCCACACGAAAGCGCTATTTTGAGCACTTTTTTAGATAGTCTGGAAAAAAGGTAGGTATTTTTACGGTCGCTAGAAGGTTAAAATGTAAAAAACGTACCGATGAGACAAAAAAAAAATGTGATATCTGTGCCTCACAGATTAGTTGCACCCGACGGAGGGTTAAGCAAAATATGACTAATATTTGGCGTTTTCGATTCGGCATCGAATAAGCGCGGTCGGAAAAATGTTCGAACCCATAATGAGTAGTACCTAGCCATACTAGCAAGCTGGTCGGTAAAAATATCCCTCTACTCGCTAGTATTCTCATATAAATTTGGCAGAGAGGAATTTGTAGCGAGCAGAGGAACTGTGAATCGAAAGCGGCCATTACACTCAGAGAAAACTGGCATCGTATTATTTCAACCGTTCAAGTATGAAAGATATTCAACTTGAATATGAAAAATTTTGAGTTGACTAGTAAATACTAATCCAACTGGACAAGTATTAACACCTGTCATTGTAAAATTTGTAATAGTCATCCTCAAGTTGAAACATATTTATTTTAACTACTGCTGATGTTTCAACTTCAATATGGTTCATAGTAAATTTAAGTATTTAGCACAGTAAAAGCAATTTATGCTGCGTAGATTTTCGTTCCTTCATTTGAATGCGGCTTTTCAAATTTCCGTAATTCTTAGATATTTTATACATTGTTCAAGCTATATAGCATGATTGAGCAACTCAAATATAACTCATTTTCCACAAGGGAAATGAGTTGGCTTATTTAAAGCCATTTTTCATACTCCAGAGGTTGGCACTCTCGCCGAACCTTGGAGCTACAGCGAATACATAAAAGGGTTTAAAAAAGCACATATGTATACATATGTATGTATGTGCATATGTACACACAAAGTTTAGACACATAGTTAAATTCAAATGAAATATATTTAAAACAAATAAATAGTCAGATTTACGTGCGTTTTTTGCTGAGTGTAATTCTGCTCGTTCCAATCAACGTAGAGCACGTATAAGTAAATATTTTTCACATTTGCGTTATTTCATATTTACTGACTTCGCGGAATGCTACTCTTACCAATACAAAAAACTTATAAAATAGTTATATAATTTCACGAATATAACTACAACAAGTTTTAGGGCCAAACTTTTTCGAACAGATTCACGCTGACGCTGAGCGTCACGGATATTTTTGCGAATAGCTGCAACTTGATTATAAGTACTAGGGACACGATATCGAATCAAAAGCATCGATCTGGTACTCATTTAAAATATCGGTTAAAAAGAATCGCGAACACGATAATATCGAAACTAAACTACTCGATACTCAAAGTATCGGTATCGAAAGCGGTAATTTTCTAGAAGGTGCAACCTTAAAATTTCTTCTACTAAAATAGTTAAAAGAGATACCAATAGACGCGTTCTGACCTCTAGATTAAGAATTCGAAAAAGATTTTTCCACATTTAAAAGATATTTATTAAAACGGTTTAAAGTTCCACCGTCTTCTAGAAAGTTACCAAAAACACAATAAAACTGCATCCTGAGGCATACGCATATCGCTGTATTAGTAATAATTCAATGGCATAGTATGCCATGGCTGGTTCCAAAGTTTTGATTTTGACGTAAATCCTTTTCCAACTCATAAGAATAGTTCAAGCTGATTAAAAAAATTATACAAGTTTATTAAGTTCCTGAAAACATTTTTTACAAACCAACAGCTTTTACGAAAACAACAGGTGTATTTAATGCAATCACAGTTGTAAAAAGATATTTGGAAAATATTTAGTATTTTGAAAAATAAACATCTTAAATAACATTAACAATTCATTTTCATTGAGATTATATGTATCCATCATTGAATTTTTTTGGAAATTTGAATTTAAATTATAGAAACAAAAAATGATGAAACTGTTATAAAGAGAAGCCATTGCGCACTATGATTTTTCTTTCGGACTTCTTCTTTCCCTTAAGGCGGATTCATCGTTAGAGTTAACTAATAAAAATAGTTCAGAACTTTTCGGAATTCCCCTCACACTCCGAAAACACAACAACAACCACATGGCAAAAAAGTTCTGAACTCGAACGATGAATCCGCCTTAAAGGCGCCTAAAAGCTCTGAACCAAGGCAATTTCATTGTGGTAGTAACACGGCGAATTCGGCAATATTCGCCTCGATTCGCTTTAAATTTTTGTCCATCAAAATGTCAAACTCAAAGTAAAATTTTTCCTTGTTTGACATTCTCGTGTATTCTTCTGTACACGGTGAATTAAAAACGAGAAGAAGAAGAAGTCAGCTGTTCACGTACCATTACCATAAGAATGGATTTACCTTGCTCTGAACTTATTCTTCTATACACGGTGAACTAAAAGCGAGAAGAAGAAGAAGTCAGCTGTTCACGTACCATTACCATATGAATGAATTTGCCTTGACTCGAGCCAAGGCAAATCCATTCTTATGGTAATGGTACGTGAACAGCTGACTTCTTCCTCTTCTCGTTTTTAATTCACCGTGTACAGAAGAATACAGGAGAATGTCAAACAAGGAAAAATTTTACTTTGAGTTTGACATTTTGATGGACACAAATTTAAAGCGAATCGAGGCGAATATTGCCGAATTCGCCGTGCTACTACCATAATGAATTTGCCTTGACTCGAACGATGAATCCGCCTTTACGGCGAAAGCAGAAGCTTACAAGAGGCAAATTTAAAATTTGTATTTCCATATACATACATATTTTATATTTTAAAAATAATTTATTTTATAGTTGTCAAATTGAAACAATTGTCAGAAAAAAGTGCCGAATGTCAAAAAACCTATTGAAATACAAGCTGGCTCATTGGTTTTTAACCGCTTAGATGGTATTTCGTTGGTTTTTTTCCAACATAGCTTACTCCCTTGCACCCACACAAAACTGTATTTGACCACCTCTTTCACACAAAAAGCTTGTAGAATACCAGGAAAAACCGTAGTATCATAGGAGCATTAATGGAAAACAGACCCTTTTTTTGTTTATAAAGTGTTTTTAGTAAAATGAGGAAGAAAAAATATATTGACGATTTTTTCGCTGAAATGACGATTTTTTATTTGCAAACGTCAAATTATCGTATGAAAATGAAAAATATATAATCCTATATCTCCAGTTATCATTATTTCTATCGCATGGTAATTGCAAATTGTAAGCAAGTTTCGGTGGTAAGTAGAGATGAGCGAAACTGCGATTTTTCGATATCTGTGATTTCAGTGATTGCTATTTTAAAATCACTGCGATTTTAAACTGCTATTGCGATTGCATGGACTGTTATAAAATCCTCAGTTACCGGTAGAGATTAATTTTGCGTTTTCTGAGCGACATAACCTGTCAACATTTTATGTGGCAAAAATGATAGCAACAACAACGTATTCCGCAGTAATTTCGTTGTTGTCAACATTTTTCAAAGACAATTTTAAATTCAATAATTTTTTTTCTTATATTTCTATATACATATGTACGTATGTATGTGGTCTGTTCAGAAGTGTAGACAAAAAGAAATTTATATTGCTTTTGCGATTCAAATAGGTGAACTGCTTACTTTCTACATCGATAGCAGTTCCAATAAGTAGTGAACTGCGATTTTGAAAAAGTGATCGCAGTTGCGATTTGCGATTTTTTATTCACAGTGAAAAAATCACCGTTTGCGATATATCGCTCATCACGAGTGGTAAGTGTGCGCCTCGTTTAATGTGAAAATCAATAAACAGATTTGGGTAACTTCATACAAAAAACCTTACGAAGTAGCCCAAACCTGCAATTATTTCAGCACGTGGATCAGACCTATTTTTCGATATGTACTAGTGAAAATTACTCGTGCTTGTGCATTTTTCGGCCTTTAGGAAGCAGCTTGTCACTTCTGCACACTCGACCGATTTTCGGCACTATTTTGCATTGAACAATATTTTGGACAAATATGACATAATTTTAATTTTCCATCACTGAATGTACTCATTTGTTCGATACCGTGGTTGAAGTACTCGATACCAAAAAATATCGTTGCAAAAGAATCAAGTAAAAAGTATCGGTATCAAATGCAAAAAATTTCGATTTGGTATCGTATCGTATCGAAATTCGTGTCCCTAATTATAAGCTATAGCAACAATTTTATACATTTTCGTACATAGACTCAGGATCGAACTTAAGATCTTTAGCAAGTTGGGCGAGCTCACAAAACTTAATTGCAGAATATTTACCAAATAACCTCATTAAATTTCCGCTGAATTTTGTCTGGCCTTATCAGTCTGAGTTGCGGAGTGACCTTGGAGAACATTTAAAAAAAAAAAACGTCTTTTGTACGAGTATATTCAATCCTTTGTATTTTTATGTATAAATAGTGGTAAAAACTGACAGTTACGCCATTCTTCAAAGGAAGTGATAAAATTCGCACAAAATGGGCACGCGCTGTATTTTTGTACTCCTGTTGGTCCAACTCAGCCTTGTGTATGGCTATTCAGCCGCAAGTTTCCGCATTGTCAATGGATCACCGCTCAAAATAGAAAATGCCAAATATATGGTACATGTGCAATCCCTTCATAAGCATTGTGGAGGCACGTTAATTAGTATGCGGCATGTAGTCACAGCAGCGCATTGCGTATATGAAGTACCAAAGCATTACATTACCGTTTCAGCCGGTCGCATGAATTTGAAGGAATGTACTAATGGATGGCAATATAAACAAGTTGATAAGAAATTGATACCGAATGCATATCAAGAGGAACAAAGGATAATGGATATTGCTGTTCTTTTACTAAGTTGGAGCTTTACCCCCAGCGAATATGTCGGTTTAACAAACCTCTGCCAAAAACCTCTGGTGGCGGGCGACAAAATCCGAATAAGCGGTTGGGGTTGGACAGCGGAAAATTCAAACACCACAGTAGATGTGCTAAGAGCTGGTTTTGTGCAAATAGTGGATTGGAAAACATGTTCTAAAAAGTATAAAAACAGCGATATTCATTTCACAGATGAGAAGATGTGTGCTGGAAACGGCGAAGTGGACCGCTGTATCGGAGATTCCGGTGGACCTGGCATAAACTCTAGAGGTGAGCTTTGTGCAGTGATATTGGAGGGTCAAGGTTGTGGTCAATCGGCATATCCAGGCATATATATAAACGTAACGGATTGCCATGTTCAAAAATTCTTAAAAGAAGCGCTAGAAAAATAGTTTGTTAAGATAATGTTCAATGAGTGAATCTAAAATGAAATATTCGCGCGCATTTACAACAGCGCAAGTTAATGCCCGGAACACAATTGCGACGGGCGACGGTCACCCGCTGTCAAAATTAAAACAGACAGAAATGTATGCACAACTTAAATTATATTTTAAGTCTAAATAAATAATAATAATAATAATAATAATAATAATAATAATAATAATAATAATAATAATAATAATAATAATAATAATAATAATAATAATAACACTCTGTTTTTTACATTTGTTTTTTTTTATTTTTTTGACAACTACATAGACCAAGCTTAATAATTTACGTATGTATGTATCTATTATACGAGTAATTGTTAAATTTTATAATTATTTTCTTCACCAATCAAAGCTCCAATTACTCATTGCAGGGCCGTACCCAGGAATTTTTTTTGTGGGGGGTTTTCATCGTAGATTTTTTTTTTTTTTTTGAGAAAAATATATAACCTATTTCGTGCACTAAATAAAAATAATAAAAAAAATTTGGTTTCTAAAGTGCTATTTAGGAGAAAAATTTTTTTACAAAACTTGATTTTCAAATTAGGGTTTTTATAAGAAGTTTTAAAAATCAGGAAACTTTTATTCATTTAAGAATTAGACTATTCTATTGCAAACACGATGAATACTTTATTATTGGATATTTTATCCAAGTGAAAAAAAAAATATTTTATGGACGAAAAACTCGGTTAGATTACCCAACCATGTGGAAACGAAAACAGCTGTAAAAGTCCGCCCCAAGATTTTTAGCTTATGTTGAGACTCTAACTTGTTTTTTTTTTGCAACTTTGTTATTTGACATCCGATTTTTAAAATTGATAGAGATGTTATTATTTTAGTCTTTTGAGCAGGGTTTGAAATTATTTTCAACTTTTTTTTTCATTTCCATTGAATTTCATTTTCATTTGAAAATTAAAAAATAAACAGCGTTCTACTGTACTGCAACTGGGCAGGCTTAAGTTTCAAAAAATTATAGTCGACTGTTGCTGTATTGTGGAAATTTTTACAGCACTGTTTTTGTTGTGTTTTTTTTTTACTTTATGGGAACACAATCGAAATTGTAATGTACAAAAAAAATTTTTTAAAAAGCCGCACTGAAAACTAAAATTCTGTTTATCTGTGCTTTGCTGTCGACTGATCTGTTTGAAATTACACAGTAAAGCAACAGCACAAATAAACAGACAAATATATTCGACTGTTCTGCGCTTCGACTTCAGATATTGTTAGAGGGAATCGAAATTCAAAAGTTCTCAAAAAATTATGGTAACTTTCCCAGAACAGCAACAGCTTATTTTTTTGAGACTGTTGGTGTTATGCTGGCAAACAGTTCTTTGGAAGCTTTATATCTTCCTCTAATATCCTTTGATCTGTGAAGTGGTTTTCATATAGTTGGGTCACCTAGCCGAGTTTTTCGACCATAGAACATTCTTTTTGTTTCACTTGGAAAAAAATCGCCAAAAATAAAGTATTCATCGAATCTTTTTAATATTACGCTTAAAATGTTTGCAATAAAACAAAATAATTTTAAAAAGCATAAAACTTTCCTGATTTTTACAACTTCGTATAAAAACCCCAATAAAAACAAAATTTTTTCAATAATCGCAAAAAATCAATAAAATTTTGACTTTGGAAAGTTAGTACTGAAAATAGGTGAAATCGGACTATAACAGCGCACACAAAATGTTATAATCCAGACAGTAATAAAACCGAGTAATGAATTTTCAGCCATGCAATGATTTTATTCAGTTATAAGGAAATATGCTAAAATTTTAGAAAATGTATGTAACATAAATAATTTATAAGTGGTATGTCGTTGGAAGCGTACTTTAATTATCTTTCGAACGGAGTAGATACGGTTTGCGGGTATTTGTAACTTCAGCGAAAAGAATTTTTTATTGAAGTTGTAACCAAAAAAAAACCCAAAATTACGTCATCTCAAAACCCTAACCATAAAAAAATGGTTTTGACCTCAGCAGGTTCATGCCAGCCCTCCCCTATACCTGACGTTCTTGGTATTTTCTCAAATTAATTATTTGTAAACTAGTGTTTTCAACATATAGCTTTGAATATGATAGAAGTAAAATATATCTACCAGAATTTCGTGGGGGGTTCAAACACCCAAAACCCATACGGCCTTGACTCATTGCATGCAGAAATGTATGTGTGAAAGGAAATCTTTTGGTTTTATTGTGCTTTTTGGAAAGCGGTTGTTAAAATTCAACTCAATTTCACAATTAGATATGTGATGTGGTACCTACTCACGAATCAACAAATAAGAGATTATGCATTCAGCGGTCCCGCTATGCGTTCATCAAAAATTTGACAGAATCAGCTGATTTAGTGACGTAGTAACATAAATTCTCTTTCACCCAGTTTCGTTTCCGGTTTTCTAATAACTAACGATTGTGTGCGATAAACGTGAAATTTATATTAAAAAACTATTTTAAATAAAGGAAAATGAAGTGCCGATTATTTATTCGTGTGAATAATAGTTCAATAAAGGTGTTTTTTGCCTGTTTGCAAATTTTCTTTCTCGTCGATAACATAGTTGATGACGTACTAACCAAAATGAACCCAGGCTCACGGATGAATATTTTGCTGAATAAGTATCGCTGAGTGCACAATCTTCTTTATTTGAATCATGGTACCTACTTGCTCGCAGTCAAGGTTTATCCAAATAGAGGTTATATTACTTCCGTTTTTATGTGTGTGTTTTCTTTAAAAATGTCAATGTGAAAGAGAAGAGAAATGAATTTCAAGGTAGAATTTTTGCCAATTCGTTTTGTCTGGCATTCGCACTTTTTAGTATACATACACAATTCCAATCAGCTTATCTACTGCCATATCCTTCTTTAGATAATTCTTGCTCGCAGCGAAGAAAACAAAAAATCAGCTGCTGGCTTGCTACAACCACGTCAGTCAACCCTGAACAGAACCAAATTTTACGAATCTTTCGTAAATATTGCGAATGGGCCAAGGCAAATTCATTATGGTAATGGCAGGGCGAATTCGGCAATATTCGCCTCGATTCGCTTTAAGTTTTTGTAAATCAGAATGTCAAACTCAAAGTCAAATATTTCTTTGTTTGTCATTCTTCTGTATTCTTCTGCACACGGTAAGTTAAAAACGAGAAGAAGAAGAAGTAGCTGTTCATTTACCATTACCATATGAATGAATTTTCCTTGGAATGTGATTTCGTTAACCATTTTTTTTTTTTTATTTTATTCGTATATGGGCATTTCCTGGGCGTTGCGGGAGTTACGTTCGCATGACTTCTTGAGCCAGAAATATAGCGAAATTTGGTATCGTTTTTTATATAGGGACAAATTTAGGCCACAGCTGATGATAAAAATATGTAGGCGACACAAATTTAGTTTAATAGCTTTGTTTTAGACACTTAAACTATGTTGCGCACGTTACACGAAATGGAAGTACGGTAGACTTTTTTTTTGCTTCATAAAAGGCGAGACGGCCTAATATACACATGTACATTAGGCCGTCTCGCGTTATAGGGAAGCAAAAATAAAGTGCGCCGTACGCCCCCGCATATGATGTCTTTTTGGAAAACATTTCGGGAAAAGTTTTTTATTTTTTTTTTTGGACGCCGCTAGATGTCGCTAAAATTTATTTTTCTCATATCTTCGGTATTTATAGTCCAATCTCAGAGTTTAATACACCAATGTCTTTGCCTTGAAAGGACGCCTTATACTATGGAATATTATTAACCCAATGTGCGTCATTGGGGTCACTACCACCCAGTATTTATTTTATACCACCCTAATGTACCTTTTTTACGTCTGCATGTTAAAGGTAGTCAAAAATCATTAATCTTTTGCAAAAGAAGTATTTCGATCGCTTCAGCAGAACCCGAAATAAAAAAAGTTCTACATCCCGAGGAATATAGGTTTGTCGGTTCCTTTGGTCTTTTAGGTTAATTTTACAGAAAAATTTTCTGAGGAGACCCACAGTAAAATTTTATGCCAAATAATTTTCTAGAACATTTTAACCCTCTATCACCGCCAATAAAGGGTTATTTTGACCCCCTTTTTTTAGAAAATCAGGAAAAATAGTATCTTTAAGGTCGCTAGAGTGTTAAAATGTTCTAGAAAATTATTTGGCATAAAACTTTACTATGGGTCTCCTCAGAAAATTTTTCTGTAAAATTAACCTAAAAGACCAAAGGAACCGACAAACCTATATTCCTCGGGATGTTGAACGTGTTTTATTTCGGGTTCTGCTGAAGCGATCGAAATACTTCTTTTACAAAAGATTAATGATTTTTGACTACGTTTAACATGCAGACGTAAAAAAGGTACATTAGGGTGGTATAAACTAAGTACTGGGTGGTAGTGACCCCAATGGCGCACATAGGGTTAATAATATTCTACAGTATAAGCCGCCCTTTCAAGCCAAAGGCATTTCTGTATTAAACTTAGAGATCGGACTATAAATACCGAAGATATGAGAAAAATAAATTTTAGCGACATCTAGCGGCGTCCAAAAAAAAAATTAAAAAATTTTCCGGAAATGTTTTCCAAAAAGACATCATATGGGGGGGCGTACGGCGAACTTTATTTTTTGCGATACGGTCTAATGTACATATGTATGTATTTCCTACTGGACAGCACTAGTACTTATAGGGTCTATACACAGTGGGTCTGACTCGCGAGTCATCTGTGTACGTGTTGACTCGCCGTCATTAAATTTGACAGGCGAGTCACAGCAAAATATCAAACTAATTTTGATTTTCTTGAGTCATGCCAGAGTCATGCACATTTTCACCAATACACCTAAACTGACTCTTGAATCAGACGCATCGTGTATAGACCCTATTAGAGCTTGGCTCTGTGGCAAAAAAAAGCAGAGATTAAGTACTATTAACAATGTGAAAGGGTTAGAAATGTCAGCTAATAATCTCAAGCTTAGTATCAGACCTCATTATCTTCCTCTCCTCCTCTTTCCATTTGCGTTTTATGTTGCGAAGTGCTAATGTATTTTGAGCCCAGCTAATAACGATTAGTGATGGGCGAAATCGAGATGTTTGTTCGCAGCAGATCTAGTCAAATCATTGCGCCATGCGCACAAGTAAATCAACTATTTAGAAGCGTAAGTTGCTATTTTTGTTTTGTTGCTAGTCCAACAAGCACTGAAACGCAGCCGAATATGCAACCAATTTGTTTATATTATAAACTTTATAATCTAATCTAAACTTTAGATTGACGTCTTAGAAGACTATAAAAAATGTGATTTCAAACACATATGTACATATATACATATGTAGAAAATCGATTTCGCTGAGCGCTCCACTGAAATCCAAACAGCGTCGCTGTGTCTGTCACGCAAAAGTTTCGCTCAATTAGCAAAAAATTGTAAGCTATGATTTCCTATTTTAAATAAATATTTGCATATTTAATAGCAAACAAGTTTCAAAAGTTTTTGTCATAGCCAAAAATAAAACAATAAATATGTAAATAGATATTTTTCTTTGAAAAATTTAAAAGCCAACTGTTTGCGAAGAAACGGGTTTCGCTTGTCAACGCTTGCGATTAAAGTCGAAACTATTGAAGTCAATATTCGCAGAATATTTTTATTTCATTTCATTTAAAACGCGCATACGATTTTGTCATAGAGATTAAAGAAAAGAATTTGTTGATTTGTTAATTTATGCGTGCCATTGAACATTTATAAATTATTTGCTTAATTAATTTAAAGCGTTAATTTATCGCAAACGCATGTTAAGTGTTTTTCTTTTTTTGTGGTTTATTTGGGGCTGATCAATATCAAAATATTTCAAGGCTGATGAGTTTGAAGGTAATGGCTTGAAACCAAACTTTTGTCGAAATAATGAACCGGACAAGCTTAATTGAAATGAGAAACCACATTTAATTTGGAGATAATAATTATTTATCTTGTGTATGTTAGTATGAGGTATTTCATGTCACAGTTTTCTGTTGTCAACCTTTTATTTGTTCATTAATTTCTTGCTACAACGATTAGCAAACTGTCAAACTTGTAACAGATATTTTTTATTTAATGATTTCATAAATGAAAGCAAACACACAAACAGCCTTCAGCTATTAACGCACGTCGAGTAAAGCAGAGAACATGTGAAACGCGTAATTAAATAAATTATGAAATCATTGCGTGTATGTGCTAGATTATAGTACATTTGTACAAGCAATGGATTACACTGAGAAAAACAAAACTGTTGTTGAATCCAAGTATTCAATGCTTTTAATGCCAAATAATTAAGTACCTAATAACTAAACTAAAAAATGTTTCATAGGATTATGGGAAATTTTTCTAAATGAACTAAAAGTGTTTGCCTAAATGCCTAAAGAGTCGGTTGGGAAATTGAAAAAAAAAATACATTTAATTAAAATTTCCCAAAAAGGGAAATTTTTTAAAAATATTATAAAATGGTTTTCCCCATGTTTCAATGTATCATAATTATTAATTGTATGCAATTTTACTAATTTCCATAATTTTCCGAAAAGGGAAAATTTTTAAAAATGTAATAAAATGGTTTGCGTTAAACTTCAGTGAGTCATAACAGTTAATTTAATGCAATTTTACTAAAAACCAAAATTTCACATAAAGGGAAATATTTTAAAAATGTAATAAAATAATTTCCCTTAAACTTCAGTACGTCATAATGAATAATTCAAGAAAATTTTTCCAACAACCAAAATTCCGCAAAGGGGGAATTTAATAAAAGTACGAAAAAAATTTTTAAGTTTTAAAGAAAATACCTCAATATCTTTAAAAAGGAAATTTTTAAAAGAAGATAAAATAGTTCTTTTAAGCTTAATTGAGTCAAAATGGTAAATTTCACACAATTATAGTATTTTCAAAATTTCCCAAAAGGCAAATTAAAAAAAAATGCAATAAAATAATTTTCCTTACACTTCAATTAGTCATAATATTTAGTTTAACGCAATCTTACAAACAAGCAAAATTTCCCAAAAAGGGAAATTTTAAAAAATTTAATAAAATGGTTTTCCTTAAACTTCAATAATTAATTTAACGCAATTTTACTAATAAACAAAATTTCCCAAAGAGGGAAATTTTATAAGATTGCATAATTCATTATTTTTCACAGTGTATTATGCAATTTTAGTTCAAAAAATCCACAGCAATTTTTACTTTATTACTTGTTATTGCTTTTGCTTTATTTCCCTATTTACAAAACGTAAACAAACATTGCATATGCATTGTACTAAGCATGTTAAGTCAATAGCTTACAATATTTTTTAAAGTACGATACATATGTAAGCACGACAGCAACGTACTAACATGCATTGAATGTGGGTTAAAAAGTGATTAGCATGCGTTTAAGGGCTATAAAAAATGAATGAAAGCAGTAACATTAAACTTCATTAGAGGAAGTCAATTGACTGCATGTCGTCGCACCTAATTGATTTTTTATGTATTTTTTATTAATTAGTAAAATGAATAATAATCAGAATTAACTAATAATAAATTCGGCTGCTTTCTAAAAAAAAGTGGTTAAATAAAAAAGCTCAAAATTAAGTAATTAATAAAAAAGTTAAAACATTTGCATTTGATAATGATTTTTTTTTTTCATTCATTCATCATTCAGCGCAATTCAGCTGCAGGCGAATTTTTTAATATCCACCTAGTCCATTTATAATTTCAGTGCTTTCGAATATTTATGTAGCTCATTCGGGTTTATTACTTTTTCCATCAAAAGCGTCATTTATCATGCATTCAGCTACCGTTAGTCGCATTTTCTTAAAAGTTATTAACAGTCTTTTGCAACGGCCATTTTTAGCATTCAGCTCAAAAGCATTTGTATGAAAAATGCATTTTCAATGCTCTAGAAATTTCATACTACACTATTCAGCGCTATTCTGCTACAATCAGACTGCAATCTAGTGGCGCATATGCCTTTTCTATGACCCGGCAGTTATGTTCTTGACCATTCAGCGCTATTCAGCTAACATTATAGCATACGCTTTCCTTTTTTCTCTCTCCCCCTCTCACTTTTTGTCTTATCTTTCCACTGCCATTGCTTAGCTACAAAATTAATGTCCTTGACTATAAAAATGTCAGCAATTTCCTGTTTGCAAATTTTTCACATCACGCCTTAAGCAAATCGCAGCCGCCGCAGCACATGCAATAATCCATCGCTTGCGTTTTTTGAATGCTTTCGCCCATAGATCAACGCCAACGCTAATATCAGCAGTCAGCCAGCCAAAATGCAAAATACCTGCGAATGTCGCATAAATAACGCTACTTTTTTGACTTTTGGGTGCGCTAGCGAGCGCGCATGTAGCACGCAAATGAAGTAGAAATTTATGTCAAGCGATTTTTATTGCATGCGAGAAGAGCATGCTAAAGACAAAGCGGCAGTGCTTTTTGCGTTTTATTTTTTTTTTTTTTTCGTGTTTAGTGATTATTGCTGCTGCGCAAATCGCTTAAGACAATGTTATTTAAATTGCGCATAAGACAAATGTGGCAAATGTCGCCGCCGGCTGACACATTAATTTATGTACATATGTATGGATGTATGTATTTATTGTACCGAAGCAGGCGGTGGCATGCAACGTTGCGACGAAGTTCCATGTTGCAAACAGCTCTAAGCACCATCAACTTCTTAAGCATGTGTTAAATGCATTTTGGTTGTATGTACGTATGCACACATTTGATCAAGGCTGAATCGCTGCTGAATATCTGACATATTTTGCATGGTTAACGCTGCATATGTGTTATAAATTATATAAAATTTGTTGTCCAATTGGCCTAAAGAATTTATGTGCCACAGCACAGCGTGCAATTTGACGCTCTGCAAAGGGATTGCAAATGTGTTGACGGTAAAGTGCAAAAAAATAACAACGAAATACCAAAGCGAGTAAATTCGTGTGAAAAATATTGCGCTAAACCCCTGTGGGGCGTCAGTAGTACAGTAAAGCACCGCTGCATTGAACAACTCGCCTCCTTTGCACACGCTACATATTCACAACCGTACAAGGCTTCACTTTACAAAAAGCACAGTCCTCCTCCATTTGGCATTAAACGCAAATTGCTGGAACTGGCATGATGTCGAAGATTGCAGCTCATCTTCAGCAGCTAGAAGCTGAACTATGTATGTAAGTATGTATTGTTGTTTGCCGTCACCGCCATTAAATTATACACTTTTTACATGCTAGTTACCACATCTATCCCTTGCGGCGGTACACGATTCCACACAGCGCTAATCATGCTGCAATTGCTAGCGTACAAATGTATGCAATTTCCGCCGCATTTCATTATTATTATTATTTTTTTTATTTTTAATCTCTCCTTTTCCGATGAATTTGTTTCTTTGCCAAGCAAAATTGCCGTCGTCATCATTAGCATTATTAAATCTATTTATTTTCGTAGAAAATAAACGTGTGTTTGGCTGTTGACTTTAATTGTTTGACAAATTGCTACCAATCAACGCGCTGAATTGACGCTGAATGATATAAGCAAGCATTGATTGCTTTGAATTACTTACTTTTCATATTCTAAAGCAGCGTTGGGCAAAGTAGCTCCTGGTAGCATTTTGCACTTAGGAGCCGACTTTGCACATTTGGGTGAAGGTGAGGGACGCAACCAAGTGCAGCATAAGGGGAGAAGAACTGAGGAAGAACTCACTAACACATAAGCAAGATTGAGAACGAGAGAGTATGTCGCTCCCTGTATTCGTGTCAGTGATGGAAAATGAAAGTTTCCAATTGTGTCAAATTTGTACAAAAAGTGGTGAATTTTTGAATTTCATTGTGCAATTAATTTGAAAATCGTCAGTTGGTACCATTACCTTGATAAAATAAGTTTACAGCACATATTGTACAACAAGGATCTCATACAAAACCTTTCTTACGCATATTTGTGCGTCCTACTTTTATGAAGATTACATTATAATAAAGTTTATATGCCTTCATAATAAAAAAAAACAACCGTCTGTTTACTATGAAGCAAACAAAAATGGCATTGTAATCGAAAAATATTTATAACCTGAATTGAGTTTTGCAGAATAGTGCGAAAATCAATTGATTATACATAAGTGCCTTGCTACTTCCCAAATAACCGAAAACTACATAGGCACGAGTCATTTTCCATCACTGGTTCATGCCTGAGAGGCAGTGTGCAGCAGTGTTGCCGCAGCGTCAAACATTTTGGTATCACAAATTGGTACTTTCATGGGTTTTTCCTCGTATCACCTAAAAATTATTGAAAAAAAATTAATTAAATGGAAGGCCAGCTTAGCACCTTTCATTTGGTACCAATATTGCTCAAAGTCTATCTGGGTCACTCTGGGTCCACATTTAGGCCCGTATCCCGAGAAGTTCCCACTTATTGAAATTCTATATACCCTATCATGTGCGTTAATACCACATGGATCTACTGCAAAAATTTCATAAAGATCGGTTGATTAGTTTGGGAGTCTACAAAGGACAGACACACATTCTTTTTTGTATAACAGATTTTATTTAATATAAGAGAATTTATAAATATAAGTTCTTGAATTTTGACATTGCTAAAATAATATAAAAATAAATTATCTATCTTCTATGAATCGAATGTGAGTGAGTTTCATAAACCAAATATTATTTCCACTAAAATAATATATGTATTGTAGGAGCGGCAACTCTGGGGGAAGAGCGCCGTTGTCAACAGGGAGGGTGTCATTGTTTAAGGATTGTATAATAAATGTGTTTTAGTACTCTTTTCTACAACAAATACTACTACAACTACTACTCTTAAAAACTAATACTTATGCTTTGCTACTATCAATACTAAAAATATGTATATAGTTTGTAAATAAATCCATTTGCATGTAGAAATGAAATACGCACAAACTAAATGTATATTATAAAGTCGTTGCTACCTAAAAGTCGAAAAATTCAGTATTAATTACTTTTTCCGTAATTCTTGGCAAAAATTGTATTATTTTGTTTCCGTACTACGGCAACACAGTTTAAGAATTGTTGATCGTGGCCAGTGATGCCGAAATTGGGCCTTTCGGACCAAATCTGGTCCGATAAATTTACTTTGGGCTGTTGGGCGGCTAAAATCAATTTTGGTCCGATTTGTAATATGAATATTTTTAGTGGAGACAATTTCTCCGACGCTAAACATTTTATCTTTCCCGTGTAAAGTTCTTTTATTGTTAGTGAAACACACTATTCGCATATCTATTAGAGTTGGGAAATTTAGTTCACTTTGTCGAGCGCTCAATTGGTGAGCGCTCTCTTCATTGAACTAGTTCACTTTAGTGACTTTGCATAGGCTATCCAGGAAGGAAGTCCCAAGAAAGCGTTGTCTTCCGCTGTTAAGAGCCGAGCAAAGCAATGGCAGATGAGGTGTTCGATTGTCTCCTCGCCTCATCATCTTTCCAGCTTATGCAGCATCTGCGCTAGGGTGGACATAGCCTCTCTGCGTGTTTCCCGATGAGGCAGTGTCCTGTGAGTACCACCACAAGGTTCGAGATGTCATCTATCCTTAGAGTACTTATTTGATGGGATCGCTTGTGAACCCATTTCTGCCAGATTTGCCTTGATGTTCGACATAATGGCTTCTGTTGCCATCTATCGCTTGCTAGTTTATAGACATGCTGTTTAAGAATTAGCTCGTTTGTGGCTAAGGCATACCTATGCCTTATGGAAGAACCTGCTCGGTAGTGCCCTGCCTCGCAAGTTCATCCGCCCTACAATTGCCATTGATATCCCTATGTCACGGCACCTACACGAGGTGCAGACGGGTCTGTTTGGCCATCTCCTTTAGAGATCGGCGACAGTCTAGTGTTAGTTCTGAATTAAATGAGTGGGAGTCAAGATTACTTAGTATGTAGATATGTATTTAAAAATAAATATGTAATTCAGTTTTAAGTTGACTTCTGATTTTTGGGCCTTTTTTGGCGGAATTGGGCGGTAATTTGGTCGGTAAAATTTTTTTTCAGTGGCAACACTGATCGTGGCTGAGAGTTCGTGGTTTTGGTTTTTGATTTTTAGTGTTTCCGCACGCTTCTTGCGATGAACATGACGAGCGAGGGAATATACGCTGATTTTAATTGTTTTACATTCCCCTTATCACCGAAAAACAAATCAGCCCCTCCCCATCCTCTTGCTGGCTCCGAGGCTGCTGCAAGAGCCAAATTTTCGCCCATCACTGTTCTAAAGCATACATGGCCAGCCAATGGCTCCAGAGTGACTCCGTTTGTCTCCCAACAACATCGCTGTGGCTCCGAGTGGCTCCCAACAACAAGCAAATCAATTTCGACATATTAACGCACATTTCTTTTTTTCACAGAAATCGTCGTCGCGGCGAGCACTCAAACCTAACGGTCCAGCATCGACCGACATTCATTGCGTATTTACGCCTTCATACATACATATGTACATATGTATGTATGTTGTACATTTATATCTGCTACCTCGTTTATGTTGTTTAGCAAAATATTTGAATGCCTAGCTGCAGCATATCTACTGAAGTATGTATGCATGTATGTACATACATACATAAGTACATGTTGTTGCAATAAACCGTTATTTGGCAAAATAATATTTTTATAATTCCGAGAAGAAGGTTGTTGCAATTTTATTGATGTTGTTGTCGTGTGAATCCCTTACGCTTAAATCCTGGCCACCTATGTTCTAAAGGATATTTCGTTGCTGAATTGGATAAGTGGAGCAGAAAGACTAAAAGTGTTTTCAAGCAAATTCAAACGCAAGTATTTGAAGCCATAACTGCGCGCTGAATGACATAAGCAGACATAACTTGACTATATTTATTTCGCATGATCACGGCAAATAGTTTTGTAGAAATTTGGAGCCGTCACATAACGCTGAATTGGCGCTGAATGACATAAAAAAAGCGTAATATTGCTATGAATTACCTTACATGATTATGGTACATAGTTTATTAGAGATTTTAAGCTATAAAATACTGCTGAGTTGGCGCTGAATGCCATACATAGACATAATTATGCTTTATATTACGTCTCATGTTCTTCTAACTAGTTTTAGAGAACTCTGGCCGAATTATATCGGCGCTGAATATGATAAAGTCTAAATAGAAATGCAGTAAAACTTTCAAAATGTTCCTCAAAGTTTTTTTCAGTTCCCTAACTGTAAGCTAAAATTTATTCAGCGACGTACTTCTATATTCTACTAGTTATATTCAGCTACATTATTACGCATAGTACGCTAGCTTAATTGTATAACGCTGCTTTATTAGGCAGGTTTAGAGATAAAAAATCATATCATATAAAAGATTTCTATTTCAGTTCGCACTAAAAGAGCTCATCATTAAAAAATCTTTGAATATTAGTGCATTCACAAAAGTTGGTACATACATATGTCCTATGTAATTCGGATGCAAATTAGTGTCCAAAATACAATAATAAAAATTGTAAGTCAAAGTTTTATATGCGATATTTTTTGATATGCAGAGTGTCCCGTCAATGAAGTAACTAAATTCCAACTCTGCAATTAAGTGCAATTTTTTCTAACAAAAGTAAAGGCAAATTACCAAAAACTGATGCTGAATTTTGTAAGCGGACATTTTTTTACAATGAATAGCTGAGTAGTAGTAAGACCTGCTGAATTAAAAAAAAATGTTTAAGCTGCTGAATGGGCCATTTCAAGCCGCAATTTCGTAAGCGCTCTTATATTAAGGAACACATAGACTTAGTGAATAAGGTAGTGTAATTTATGATGAGAAAATGTAATGTTTTCTATTAAAAGTAAAGGAAAATTACAAACACTGAAGCTGAATTTTGTGAGCGCACAATTTTTTACATTGAGTAACTGTCAGTAAGATTTTTTGAATTATTTTTTTTTTAAAGCTGCTAAATGGGACATTCGAAGCAGCAAGTTTGTAAGCATTCTACTACTAAAAAACACAAAGACTAGGTTTTTAGATTGGTGCAATTTTGGGTGAGCTGAATTTATGCCAACATAACATTTTCTAAAAAATTCGCAGTAAAATAGCAAGCCGCATAACAGCATTTACGTTTAAAATTAATTCAGCTAAGTGCAATCTTCTTGGTACGAGTCAATAGCATGTAATTGAATAACGAACATTATTTTATTGAAACCAACACTACAACACATTTGCATGCCAATTAATAAATCATTCGATCGGAGGAAAAATCAACATTGAATTTGCGTTAATGAAATTCGTTTTAATGCAAACGTTTGTGCTTCAATGCACAGCTGACATCTGCTGCCAGTGGGTTAGCCAGTGTGGTGAGAGATCGAGTGAGCTGATAGCTAATCGCCAAACACGCGAAAGAAACAAACCAACAAACAAAACACACTGACAGCGCATGGCGAAGAGTTTTCGTTGACAAAGTAGGCAGCAACAGCAGCAATCGACAATTCAGCAAGCGATCAGTCCACCAGCTGCCGTCGCCGAGTAGCAATTTTAAGTGGCACATAGCGGCTATTAAATGGAAAAAAATGTGCAAATTATCAGCTGAAATGGCATTAAAGATTGCACAAATGGCAGATAATAGCAAAACAATACTTTGTCAGCAAGAAGGAATGGAACAAGAAGAAGAAGCGAAAGAACGTTGCTGCTTAATTGAGGAACTTGGAAGTGGCGTATTCAAAGTGGTCGCAGATTGCGAAAGGTGCGTGAGTTCTTTTCTGTTTTTTTTCGTCTTTCTCAATAAGCATCTACATAGCATGACTTAATGAAAAACAAAAACAAAAAATTTTGTTTTTATTCTCTCTTTTAACGAACGCATTTTCATGGCCACAATTTTAATTGCCGATTTCTAGTTTTGAGCGCAACTTTAAATGCAGTCACTTCACGCTGCCAAAGCAACTCTCAGCATCAGCTCTAATGCATTTGCCTGATTATAATGCCACTCTGAAAAAAATACCCGTAGTTAAATCAACAACTTTCCGCTGTTGAACCTCCGTCTTTGATTCAACAGCAAAAGTATTTGCTTTAACGGAAAAGTTGTTGATTCAACAACTTTCCATAGTTAATTCAAAGACGGGAGTTTTTGATTCAAAAACTCCCTTGCTGTTGAAAAATTTTTAAGTAAATAAAAAATAGAAAAAATTTTTGTCAAACTTAAATTTTCGGGAAAAATATATACATACATATACATATGTATATGCAATATATAAATACAAATAAAGGTAAGTCACAATAATAATATTTATATATTATTATAATATATTAAAATTATATGTACATTTGTACGTTTAAAAATACATACATATATTTTATATTTTCAGATTAGATATGTTTGATTATCCCATTTTCCGATAGCGAGCAATCGAGGTAAAACTTGTCGGCGATGATTGCGCAGAAACCTACAAATCTGGCGGTCGGAAAATAATGTAAGTTAATATAAAGAATGTGTTATGAAATAATAAAATAAAATCAGTTGTGTTTATGTGTTTGTGTGTGTAAAAAGCCCTACAGACAGTGATTGTCATTTGATATATCATTTGAGGTGCAGGATAGATGGATATTTGTGCCACTACTGCCTACAAGTTTCCATAATCTTTATATTGGCGGTGTGAAAATGTGATGCAAACCTTTGTGGCCGTGTCTCTTTCCACACATCGTGTTGTTCAAATGATGCATCAAACGACCATCACTGAATGGAAAAAGTTTGTTTGGTGAAACCGGGCCTTAGTATTAATATTACTATGTAAACATATATTATATAAAAAAAACTAAATAAAATAATATCTATTATATTAAAAAAAAATACTATTGTTTACAATTTTTTTGAGATTAACTTAAATGCGTAAGTATTTGCTTTAATGGTGCCCGTTTTTGGACCAAAAACTTTTGCGGTTAATCCAAAAGCAAAAGTTGTTAGCTTAAATACGAACAGTATTTGAATCAACAGTGCTCGCATTTGGACTAAAAATTTTTGCTGTTAATTTAAAAGTAAAAACTGTTAACTTAAATGTAAAAGTATTTCATTTAACAGTTTCCGTTGTTAACTTAAATACGAAAAGTATTTAAATCAAAAACGCTCGCCTCTTTGAAACAACAACGGAGCGTTGTTGGGCACATTTCAACTGCGGAAAGTTGTTCATTTAACGGCAAAAGTCTTTGTATTTACAACGTTTTTTTTTCAGAGCATTAACTGTTGGCTGTTTCCTTGAACCTTACCGCCAGCACAAAAGCACAATTTCCACTATTGACCGCCTACCGTATAACGGTCACGCTATTCAGCAACAAAAAGCAAGGCTATCGCCGATTTTTATTTTTTTTATCGCACAACGGTTTTTTAACGTTTTCCTCTCCTTATTTTTCTGGCATTAAACTTTCAATTTAATTGCAATCGAAATGGCATGACGCTCAGGCGATCTTTAAGCGACGCTCATAAACGTAAAACGCAATTCAGCGCAAGAAGACAACAGCGAAATTGCGTGAATATAATCAGTTTGTTTTAAGCGTTTTGTTTCTAATAGAAAATGGAAAGAAAAGAAAAAAGGAAATGCGTGACGCAGACATACATACACATGTAGCTGTCATATTTTCAGCGGCTAATAAATGATAAGCTGAAGAGTTATAATGATCATTTAACTGCGTTTTGATGTGAAATCGTTAAGCTGTTGTAAGCGATACACACACATTCCTTAATGAGCATTTATGTATGTATGTATTTTAGATATGGTGTAGCAATAAATAGACGATATTTGTATTTTTATCGGACATTTAATAGAGTTGTCTGTCGTTATCTTATCGATAAAGGCTTACAAACCCTTCCGCTAAAAAAAAAATATTCATAAGCAATGCTAAAATATGCCAACAAATTACAAACACTTTAAAAAATGTTAGCTGAATTAGTCCAAAGCACCTGGTTTGTTAAAGACATATTAAAAAATTTTATTACTAAAGCTTTAATTGCATAACTTCCTTTGCTGAATATGCGCTGAATAATACCAAGTGACTTTTTTTTAAAGGATACAGCAGTAAAAAAGCTCGAAATAGAAAACTGCATTTACTGAATAGGTGCTGAATAACTGAAAAAGCGCTTAATAGTACCAAATTACTTTTTCAAATATATACAGCAATCCAAAGCCACAAATGCAAAATTTTATTTGCCGAATAAGCACTGAATAGCTGAGTAATACCCAGTGGCTTTTTCATAAGGATACAGCAGTATAAGAGCCCCAAATGCAAAATTTCTTTTGCTGAATAAGCGCTGAATAAGATCAAGTGACTTTTTTCATAGATATACAACAACACCAAGGTCGCAAATGAAAAATTTCCTATGCTGAATAAGCGCTTAAAAGCTGAATAAGCGCTAAATAACACCAAGCTACTTTTTTCATAAATACACAGCAATACCAAGGCCTTAAATTAAAAATTTCATATGCTGAATAGGCGCTGAATAGCGGAATAACTGAAAAAGTATACAAAATAAGTACTCTATCACTACTATTAAATTAACTAAATGCTATTACATACGCTTCGATTGTAAAAATTAACTGAACTGCAATCAATAAAAATTAACGTATGCAATAAAGTAATGAATTTTATCGCGAAATGCAAATTTGTGCCGTTTAGCACACCCAAAGCCATAAAATATTAAGAGTGAGTGATATTATTAATTAATGGTTTCGCTTGTGAGGCTTTCTATTTTAGGTGATTTTTATACGCAACCTGCCCATGAATACATACGCATTAGAATTCCTTGCTTTTTTTTATTTTTTTTTTTGTTACTAAAACAGCTCATGCGCATGCGCAAATTCATTTGAACTATATGCCTCTCAAAGATTTATAAAAAGCCATCTATTTTGACTTTGAATACCAAACACGTTCGTACTTTTTTAGGCAAAAATCTGTGCATAAAATTAATAATGAGTTTCGAGTATTGTGTGCAAAATAGACACATTTGCATAGTATGTGCTTGTTTTTATAGTAAAAATAAGTGAATATTTTAAAAATATAAATACACGCGCGCCATCTGTTGGAAAATAGCGGTGGTTGTAACCTAATCTCATTAGTAAATATGTTGCATATATTTAGGCAGCAGCTAGAAGTTACATACCCACATACATACAGGTGAAACTAATAAAAGCGTGTTAATAAGATTTGTTTGGCGTATACAGCGTTAGATATGTTCAACGATAAAAAAATATACGAATTTATGTGTCAATGTTTAAATCAAAGTGCTTTAATATAACAAAAATATGTGATTTCCGCTATTTTTTTAACTTTATATTCTTAACCTCACATTTTTTATACTTTTTTTTTAATTTTTTTTTCTGTTTTCAACTTGTCAATGAATTTTTTGCCACACAAAACCGTTGCTCCGTGAGAATTAAGCGGTTTGAAAACGATTTTGCTTTGATAGATGCCAATTTTGTGTGAATAGCCATTCAAGTTGCACGTACATACGTATTTACATATGTATGTATCAGACCTGTTAAATTCCGATTAGGATTAGTAATCAATTAAATTGTTTTGTTTTTTAATTGGTAATCATTATTTTAATTCTTTTGCAGAAAAAAAATAATTTTAATGATTACGATTAAAAAAAATCAAAAAAAAAATCAAAAAAAATCAAAAAAAATCAAAAATAATCATAAAAAATCAAAAATAATCAAAAATAATCAAAATAATTTTTTTTGATTGTTTTTGATTATTTTTGATTTTTTATGATTATTTTTGATTTTTTTTGATTTTTTATGATTTTTTTTTGATTTTTTTTGATTTTTTTTAATGGTAATTGCAAAACAATCATTAAAATTTGAAAACAATGGGTAATCAATCATTAAATAGATACCTGAAAAAATAATCAATCAAACCGGTAATCATTACGATTAATAATCATTATTTAACAGGTTTGGTATGTATGTAACTAGTACATATCTAAAGTACAAAATTTCAAAATTGATACATAACAATAAATGCTTGTACGTACATATATGTAAATTAATTCTTTTTCCCACAAGCATTTTTAATTTCCTTTTTTCCCTATTTCTATGCCGCTGTTTCAGCTACGCCTGCTCAATAACGATTATAATCGTTGGTTCGCCTGCTTCATACATCAACCTCAAATCAATTTCTCGTTTGCCCTGTGGTAGCCTTACAGTTTTTTCTTTACTTTTTTCCTTTTTGCTTCATTTGCTTAACATTTTTCGCGCCACATTATCACGCTAGTTATAAAGATTAATCACTTTGCGGTAACGTTATTTTACACAAATTAAAGCTTTAACTGCCTGCGGCAGGCTTACAAACGTTAGAGCTGTGAAACTGTTATGTATTGCCGAATATCGTACCGACACCGATATTGCGATGCTTTCTTGATGTTATTTGTATTTGATGTATTCTAGAACGACTTTCCATAATTGAAGTTGGCACATCGCCGAAATCGGCTTGTCTCCACAACAAATTTTCCAAGTGATCATTATATTACGATAACTTTAGGCTTTTCGGTTAGAAAATCATGAGTAAACTCCTCTGTTGTCACAAGATGAAGTTTAAGTGACGAAAGAATTTTCCATCATTGAAGCGGGCACATCGTCGAAATCGACTTGCCTACACACCAAATTTGACAAGGTATTATCATATTACGATATCTATATTTATAGCAAAGTCTGCGATATCGAAACTTAGGGCCGTTTACTCAACCTCTGATTAACGCTAACCGGAGGACAAAGGTCCGGTTAACTTATGGACTGCGTTATCGACCACATGATAAATACATGGTTTGATGAAGTCGATAATGATGTTTAACCGGACTTTTACCGTGATTAGCGTTAATCAGAGGTTGAGTAAACGGCCCTTAATGTGTCCACAAAGTCTCTCTCAGCAATAACGAAATATCAGTTAACATTTTCAATAGTTGGTTATGCAAAATCATCCAACAAGCAGTTTCCGATAAACAAAAGATTTTTATGTTTATGCATCCCTAATACTTTTTCTAAAGCAATAGAAAAAAAGTTGTTGCCTTAGGCTACCAATTAGTGTTTTAACCCGACGTCAAAATGATGATTGTGCTTATTATTTTTATCTTGACAGCTTACAGCCATATTTTTTGGTTTTTTACAAAGATAAATGAAGCCTTTAGCATACACAAATTTGGCATTTACAAGACAATTAGTTAAAAAAAAAAACACTTTGTTATTTAGCTAGGTTAGGTTAGCCTGGCTGTCCGTTAGGGGCCTCACATAGACTGAATGAGTCCGTAGTGTTACCAGAAAAGTTCTCCAATATAAACACCTCTATATGTACTAAAGGCCTTGGTTCAGACTGAAGAACAACGCCGTCAGTTCGGCAAATACCAAGAGTTTCTTTACTCCTATTTTGGATACCGATTCAAGATCACTAAATCCGACTTGCCTTGGTAGCCGAAGCCTTTGTCTGGAAAAAGCAGGACAGTAGCAGACAACATGCTCTACCGTCACTGTTATTTAGCTAGGATTAAAATAAGAAAAAAAACTGAGCAGAAAAGAATTGTTAAACCAAAAAGTCTTTAGCTTAGTAATGGACGAGTCTGAGATGTTTAGATAATTGCGAGTATCGCCATCGTTGCAAAATCACTATGGAGTCAAAACCAGACTCGCTCCTCTACCACAATTTCGAGATGTGTTTGCGGTTTGTTTGATTAGTGATTAGCGAATCCGAAATGTTTTAGATCTGATTTGAAAGCGATAGGAATCGTTGGCGAGACCTAAATGTTTTAGCGATTGTTAGCTATTCACAACTGGACTCGATTACAAATGCAAATCAGCGAGAGCATTCGAAATGTTTGAGCATCGAGACAGTCGAATAAAACACCTCCATTACTATTTTAGTTAAATTTTCTTGGTATGCTAAGAAGTGCTGCCAAACTTTAAATTTGACAGCTTTTGTGCAACGCTGCGCTGGCTATACCAACTCGTGCAGCGTAAGCGCCGCGGCGCCTTAAGTCATAAGGCACTCTATGTAATTCCGCCATCACGCATACAAATCCCAGTCAGCACATTATTTCACATTTCAGGCCAAAAGCGCTTACTTTTGACAATTGACAAATGTGTTGTCGAATGCTTAACTTTTTTTTCTTTTTTTTTTACATCTTGCGTTCTTTGCTTAGCAGTTTCATACATTGAAATTGCTTAAATTGCTATTCATGTTTTATTGTATTTACTTTAAACTTAAGCCTTGACAGTTTCACGCTTGTAAAACGTACATACACAGCGAGAGATTAATCAAAATATTTCGGTACGTTTGACTGTCAGTTTATGGCGCGTTCAACACGCATTACTGTGCGAAACAAATATTTTGATTTGAAAAAAGAAAAAAATGCAAGTAAATAGGAAATATTAGCGGTAAACTTGTAAGCTGTCTAAAAATAAAAATTGCAGCAAAAAAACAAATGCTGAAAAACATAAAAATGCAATTGAAATTCTTTGCCACGTAATGCCAACAATTTCAAATCTCTTTTTTATGACTTTAAGTTCGCCTCACATCGTTTGAGCTATCAATTCTAGCAGCGTAGACAAGTTAGTAGTTCTCTATAACATATGTATCTATAAAAAAAACACTTTTAATTCACTTAAGAATTTATTGCAAAACGCCTGCGCATTATCTTTTGCGCGTTCGATGAACACCTGTCCAGCTTGCTTTTGCTTGCTTATTTGCTGCATTGAACATAAAAATTATAAAAAATAAAAAAAAAAACAAGTAAAAGCGCGGCTGTCTTCGGCCGTACCGAAGTCTTCATACCTTTCATGAGTGGGGAAATGAAAAGTTACCTCTGTATGTACATAGCCGGATTAAGTTTAATTTATAATTTTAATTCTGTGGGTTATTTATGGAAAGATTTATTAGAAAAAATGGTGTCTTGGCTATTTAAATGGAGGAGTTATACACCAAAATGTCCATATCTGAACAATCGGTTGTATGGGAGCTATATGTTATAATAGTCCGATCTTGAAAATTTTCGGTAACCCCGTTTGGGCCAATATGGGTACAAATACTTAAAACTTTCACGCCGTTAGCTGTTAAAATGGAGAAGTTATACACCAAAATGTCCATATCTGAACAATCGGTTGTAGGGGAGCTATAGGTTATAGTGGTCCGATCTTAACAATTTTCGGTAATCCCGTTTGGGCCCATATGGATACAAATACTTCAAAATTTCACGCCGTTAGCTGTTAAAATGGAGGAGTTATACACCAAAATGTGTATATCTGAATAATCGGATGTTGTGGAACTATATGTTATAGTGGTCCGATCTTGACAATTTTCGGTAACCTTGTTTGGGCCAAAATGGGCACGTCTACTTCAAAGTTTCATCTCCTTAGCTGTTTAAATGGGGAAGTTATGCACAAATTACATCCAAAAATTTCATGTATATCTGAATAATCGGTTGTTTTCTATATGTTATAGTGGTCCGATTCGGCCGGTTCCGACAAATGATCAGCTGCATATAACAACATACCTGTATTCCGAATTTCATTCAGATATCTCAAAAACTGAGGGACTAGTTTGCGTTCACACAGATGGACGGACGGACAGACGGACAGACGAACAGACGGACATGGCTTAATCGACTCAGCTCGTGATTCTGATCATATCGGTATATATTTTGGTGGGTCCCCCACGCTTCCTTCTGGTACTTTCGACAAAAATTTTTTGGCTCTAAGTTATAATACCATTTCATTCTCATGAAAGGTATAAAAAAACAACACAGCTTAGATACATTCCAAATCTGTTACATCATCCCACGTTTTTGAATTGTCATTTCATTTCTCAAAGCTTCGATCGCGCTCATTTGGAATTCTGTATTCTGTTTTTTTATGTATGCACATATCTATTCTGTCGTCGGCTGGCTCGTTAGTTTGTTGGTTTACTTACTTATTGTATTGGCACAGCTCATTTTTAGCATAAAAAATTCCACGCTTCTTAACTAATTCTATTTGTACATACATTTGTAAATATTATTTATTTTTAAGTTCTACTCTAGCATTTGCATATTTGTGCGTTGCGAGGTTTCACAATTTTTTTTTTTACCCAGTAAACAATAGGCATGTTTAAAAATAAAAAAAAAGTTAGAAAACTAATCTCTTTTTCAAGTCTTACTTTCGCTAATGAATATGAAGATAATTATTGGCGTTTTGTTTACTGATAAAAAATGTTGCCTTCTTAAGCATAGTACTGAGTTCGAGTTTCACGTGAAACTGCTGCCAAAATCCATACAAAAAACAGGCTTTGAAACATGTGTGAAATTTCACAGATATTTCACGACAAATTTGTACTGAGTTCCTGCCGTGAAAACGTTGCGCAACATGCTAGCAACATCATGCCAGCAACATTTTTTCACGAAAATTAAAATGTACAATGCTATTTATTTTCGAGTGAAAAGTAACATTTGTTGAAATTGAAATTTAAATTTTGTATAAAATTTTTTTATTGGCAAAAATTTTAAAGTTGGTTTTGAGGCGATGCTCCAATTTTTTTCTTTTTACATTTGCTCAGTTTTCGTTTTGGCATTTATTCTCATTTGACAAACAAATTTTCTTGAAACATTTCACGGCAAAATAAATGCATGTTGCTGGCGAAATTTCACGGCGGTGAACTCAGTACTAGGCTTTGTACGCAATTATCGAATTATGTAACCTGACTTTGCATAAAGTGGCTGGTTTTTATAAATGAAGGCACCATTATCAATAGAAATCAGCCACTTAGTTAGAGATCAATATTTAGTGAAATGACCAGACAAACTTATAACTAAATGGCTAAGAAAATTAACCAGGGCGACATTATTTCGAGAAAAGAAAACGACTTAAATGATTCCCCCGAAAAACTACAGCTTCGTCTTGAAATGCATTTGCTCTTCGTGCTGCATAGCCATTCTAGAAGATAACTTTTAATGAGAAATAATGTTTGGGTTCTAAGTTTTCCTGAAGGGACCGATTATATGTATGTATGTCCGCTCGTTCTCAGTTAGATATTCATATTGCAAGATTATTTTCAAACATTAACGACAATGTCTATTGGGTAGGACTCTAATATTTGCTTTGATTCTTCTTTTCTTAACTCGTCTGGGGTGTTGATGGTAGCGTCTAATTATTTAAATTTTGTAAAACTCAAACCATAATATTATTGCAGCTAAAAATTATAAACTGGCCAATAGCTCATATAAAATTCACATCAAATAATTATTAGAATTAAAACGGCCATGTAAAAACAAACGCAAAAATATGGATGTTTTATGTTATATTTTTTTATGTTACGTCAATCATTAATGGCTGTACGGTACGAGTAGGTAATGAAAAAAACCGATGATGCTTTGTTTAATAACTTTAAATCTTAGCAAAAACAAGTAAGAACGCGACTGTTTGCAACCTTGTCCAAAAACATTTTTGCAAATTTCCCATTCTGCAAATTTCCCATTTCTTAGAAAGTTTAGGCATATTAATTTCAAAAATTTCCCTTTTGGGACATTTTGTATTACGCATTACTTCCAAGTAAGATAGTTAAGAATCGGGTTTAAATTAGTTATAGCTTGCATATTATTAATTTTAAAAATTTCCCTTAGGGGGATATTAGTTTGAAAAATTTCCCTTCTGGGATTTTATGCAATACGCGTTATTTTCAAGTAAAGATAGTTAAGAACCGTCTTTAATGTGGTAATTGCTTGCATTTGATTTAATTTTAAAATTTCGCTGGAAGGGATATTAGTTTGAAAAATTTCCCTTTTGGGACTTTTCTTAATACTCATTATTTTCAAGTAAAATTGTCAAGAATTGTCTTTAAGATTGTCATAGCCTGCATTTTATTTAATTTCAAAAATTTCCTTTAAGGTCTATTAGTTTGAAATAATTCCCTTTTGAGACTTTTTGTAAAACGAATTATTACGAAGTAAAACAGTGAAGAATTGCTTTAAAATTGATAATAGCTTGTATTTTATTTAATTTTAAAAATTTACCCTATGCAATTTTTTGCAATAATCACTTTTTCAAGTAAGACAGTCAAGAATAGTCTTGGGATATTTATTATTTTCAAGAAAATTAGTTGAGAATCGTCTTTAAACTGGTCAAAGCTTCCATTTTATTTGGTTTAAAAAATGTCCCGGTATTGAATTTTTTTTCCAATGTACTCTATTTAAGTAATTTTCGTCATTTCATTATTCACGCTTCATTAAAACTATGATTTGTTCTAAAATACGAGACTGGCCCAATAAATACGAAATTTAAACATTTGTTAAACATATAAGCGCTATTGTCAAAACACAGTCTAAGAAAGCTATATATTAACTGCGAAACAGTTGAGGAAAGTACTACAACTTTTATTGTTGTACACCAGAGACCAACAAATTATTTGTTTAGTATAGCGGCATTTTTTAATTTTTTTTTTTTGTGACTATCGATCAACCCTCCCCGGTTCACCTAATAATAGAGCAATTTTCATTAATATTTGCAATTAATTTTCATAATTAAATGTAAATCAAAAACATATTAAAAAGCTTTTTTAAAATACACAATATGAAATCTTGTAGCAACAAAAAATATTAGTTGATATTAAGCAGTGCTGTGAAAAACTACACCAATTTATAAAATGCGCAAATTCAATGCCTTGATCGTAGTGCTTTGCTCTTTGCTATTTAGCTTGGGCTCAGAGGTAAAATAATTAATTTTGAATTTATATGAATAGTATTTCATTAACAAGTAAAAAAAATTTTTTTCACTTTTTTCTAATACTTATGTAGATGCAACAAACATATTTCAAAATGACCAAAATCGCCTGTACGGATACGAATGAAAGTCTGGCTGCTGTCGAGATTTGCCGCTTGAAGGCGGTAAAACGCGATGTAACCGAAGCGACTGTGAAGTATCGTTTGAAAAAAAGAATTGATAAACTTAACGTAAGAATACTAAATTTTATTATTATTATCGGACTCGCCCATCAGGAATAGGAGATGACTTGCAAAAATTCGAAGGACGTAGTCATTTTCTTGCAAAAGATACATAATACATAAATACAAAAGATACATACATACTCTATCCATACATAAATATCTATATACTTATGTACTTATACATATGTATATTTCAGGTGCATGTGGAATTATTAAGAAAATACAACCATTACGAACCGTTTGGCATCAATACCACTTTAAATGTATGCAAATTCTTTAAAAATCAACAAAAATCATATTTAAGAATTTTATATAATTTAATCGAAAAATACACAAGCGCCAATCACACGTGTCCCTATGAGGTGGGTTTGAAATGCTATACATTTTCGGTGTTAAATATGTTTGTAAGAAACAATGTAAAATGTACATAATTAATGTATACAAAATTTTATGCATTTATTTTTAGAATGAAATTTTCATAGATCGCTTCAGACCCGAATATGACAGATTAATGCTCCCCTTACCATCTGCTGATTATTCCATTTTATTTGGTTTATATACACCAAACACGCTGATCACTAATTTGAAAGTTTGGTTCACTTTTCGTGAAATCGATTATGGCAAGAGGCTGTTGCTTGGTGGTGGTGGCAAGAAAAAAAATTAAAAGCGAAAAAAACTATGTATGAATACCTCAATTGCAGTGATTGTTAGAGGTTATGTGTAATAAAGATTTCTGAATGTATTGAAAAGTTTATTTGATCTTGTGGAATTAAAAAGAGGGAGATCAAGACAGGGTTGCGTGATTTTGATTTGACTGAATCACTAATCAAAAATATTTTCTGATTCTTGATTTAAAATATTTTCAAATCAAAGATAATTTTTATTTGTGATTCGTTTCAAAAAAGAATCAGAAATACCCTTTGATTCGTGATTCAAACTATTTTCAAATCAAAGATAAATTTTATTTGTGATTCGTTTCACAAAAGAATCAGAAATACCCTTTGATTCGTGATTCAAACTATTTTCAAATCAAAGATAAAATTGATTTGTGATTCATTTCTCAAAAGAATCAAAAATCTTTTTTGATTCTTGATTCAAACTTGATTTCGAATCAAGATTCGTAATAAATTTTTGATTCCAATCAAATTTTTGATTCGAATCAAATTTTTGATTCGAATCAAAGATATTTTTTGAATCAAAAATCAAAAAAGATTTTTGATTCTTTTGAGAAATGAATCACAAATCAAATTTATCTTTGATTTGAAAATGGTTTGAATCACGAATCAAGGGGTATTTTTGATTCTTTTGAGAAATGAATCACAAATCAAATTTATCTTTGATTTGAAAATGGTTTGAATCACGAATCAAGGGGTATTTTTGATTCTTTTGAGAAATGAATCACAAATCAAATTTATCTTTGATTTGAAAATGGTTTGAATCACGAATCAAAGGGTATTTTTGATTCTTTTGAGAAATGAATCACAAATAAAAATTATTTTTGATTTGAAAATAGTTTGAATTACGAATCGAGTTGATTCTTTATTTGAAAGTTGATTTGAAATCAAAATTGATTCGAATCACGCAACGCTGGATCAAGATCGGTTATGGGACAGCAAATTTATTAAATACCACATCTAATACAACAACAAGTATAATGACGTGGGTTGGCTATGCCGATTTCCTAATTCTACGCACAGCTGTGGTTTTTAAAAAAGCCAACAAACACAACAGACACAACAAAAGTGCAACGACAAAAAAAAACACAGAAAATAGTCTGATGTCAGACGGATCGGTTAAATGACAGACGGCCATTAGAAGTGAACATTAACTGCTAGACATGCCACCGTAAACGTCAACGAAATGTGGCTCAATTCAAAATTCCAGCTAATACTACGCGTCGGAATTGCCGGGGCTGTGATGTTAATTGTCGACAATGAACGCTAACAATTGCCAAAAGTAGCAAACGCAACAACAAGAACAACAACAACACAACAACAACAATGTAATTGGGGGCGCTAACGTCTGGCAACATTTGTTGATACATACATATGTATGTACATATGTAGATGACAGACGAACGGAGAGACAAATAGGCATACAGACGAACGTAATATGATGAAAACTGACTGTGGTGAGTGCCGGGCGTGGTGGCCAGTGTTGCCACCGCGAACGTCAAAAATCACCAAGTGTAGCAAAAGCAACTACAATGAGGCAAATGTAGGTATGTAGATAGGGTTGCCAGATACCTTTCCCGAAAAAATCAGTACATTGCCTTCCAACAAAAAAAAAAAAAAAAAAAAAAAACACAATATATGCGGAGAAAATCGTCTTTATTACTGGCATTTTGTTTTTTTTTCCGTATCGTTAACTGTCAATCATGTTTCTATGACATTTAAAGTTCGCGTTGCTTCCTCCTTCCTAATTGTTTCATGGTTATGGCGTGGTTATGTTTACCAGCAACACACCGATGAAATCCGGACACATTTTCGTCACCGGTCAGAGGTTGTCAAATCGATGATTAGAGCGCACATACACATCATAACACATAATTACCCCGAAACCTGGGCGTGCTGGGTGTTTGTTTCACCATGCAAATTTGATCGATGTGAGAGTCCGAAAATTCTCTCACTCGTCGGAGTGCACAACAATAATTACACGTTGCTCTTCGAGTATTGTCGTAAGCATAACCACGGCATTACAAACGTCATATGAAAACAGTTGGAAAATTAAAAACAGTGCAGGGTGATAAAAATTAATTTTTTTAGTGTTGGCGAAAAATCAGTAGAAATCAGTACAAAATCCAAAAAATCAGTATTTCTTAAGGTTTTTAAAACCATCAGTACGGGGCACGAAAAATCAGTATTTTACTGATCAAATCAGTACGTCTGGCAACCCTATATGTATATGACAGACGAACAGGGGGCAAACAGAGAGCAGCAGCGCCCATTTGTTGCGTTGGTTGTGTTGTTGTACAAAAACCATTGCCTCAGGTGAGCTTAACACCTTGACTTGCTGTGGTGGCAAAGCAAAAGAAAGCACGCTTCATTAGACGTTTGCATGCTCAAACGTGCTCAACAGTTGCACTACTTCCGTTCAACAACTATACACATACCTACACGAAAAAACATGCATAATACCTGCTGGGTTTTGCTACGCGTACGCCTTAATAAATCAACTGCTGCTGTTGTTGCTGCTGCACCTCAAAACGTTTTGTGGAATATGTAATTTGTAGCACAATTAATGAATGCAAATTGCCGCAGAGAAGCGATAAGAATCGAACTTGTAGAGCATAAATCTTAATTTTTGACTTGAAAATGTAAACAATTACTTTAAAATACAATAATTATGTATGTATGTAGGTATTGTACCAGCAGAAAAAATAGAGATTTAAACTTTATGCGTAATTATGGATTAAAAGCCAATCAACCGGCCGCGACCGCTTATTTTCGTGTAGAACAAACAAACAAACAATGGTTGTATAATAAACGCTGCTATTTTGAAGATGATTCCTTTCATTAAAATAGATATTGTGTCGAATTGTGTTCATTAGGCTCTGCTTTGCTTATGAAATTAGGTTCGTTAATTTAATCAAATTTTATTTTGGATACGGTATACTATTATTAAGAGTTCATTAGCATTTTCTATAGAAACTTCGTTTTACATTTAAAACGTATAACGTGTTCATTAAAATACAATTCAACTAGATAAGCAAAGTATTCCGTATGCGCAAAATTCGATAGCTAAACACAAACATTATTAATTCGATCTGATTATAACCACTATGGTTATCTGATTATAATATCATGTTCAGACATAAAAATTAATTAAGTCAATTGGGGTTGATTGAACATCTTTAGATTTGGTGTTCAGACATATTTAATTTACTTGGCCCATTTAACAGGTCGGCTCAAGATACTTACACACATACACGCCGTGAGCTGAATATCAAACTCTCGTGACCTAAATGTCAAAATTGCAAGGAGGACGAAATAATTTGACATTCATCTCACAATTTTTACCAATCGTAAACACGAATGCATGTATAAAATAAGCAGAAATAAAAACAAATTTGATAGGTGATGAAGAAGAACAAGAATGCAGCTGATCTGACGAACCAACCTGTTTAGTGGACACTGACGCTAATCACATTTCACTTTTCATGACATTTCATTTTACTTATGAAACAAGCCTTTTAACAGGGTTGCATGCAGAATTGTTCTTCATTAACAACTCATTAATTTCTAATGAAGCATTAACTTGGTAAATTTTTGTATGGTAAATTGAGAATCATTGGGCTTGAAAATTGAATGAAGGCTCTTAATGTTCAATTAAGGTTGTGTCTGAACATAACATAACAGTGGTAGGCAAATTTGAAATTGAGATTGTATTAGTGAGAGCGCTATGGTCGGTCGAACGAACTGTGATCGGGCAAATGCAATGCGTAAATAATACATATATATGTACGCAAGCCTCAAATTGACGCACGCCCGCAAATTTTCCATATGCGTTGAACCGAAATTGACTTACGTGCGTATATAGATAAAGAAATTGAAAAATATAGAAAATCCGAGAAAATCTTGTTATTTTGTGGAATATGTAACTAACACACACGATATCGAAAGCTAATGTCAATTTTTTTTGCAAATAATCACCCACAATGCTTAGTTTCAACTGTCAGCAAAACGATAATTGGGAGTCGAGTTTGCTTAATACGCACGCCCTTCAAATTCGGTTACAGAAATTGTGTGGGTATGCGAATTTTTGATAGTAAATTGACCACGTGCGTTGATATTAGGTAGCATTGTAAATTGTTTTCAACGTGCAAACAAGCGACAAGCACTCTGCGATGTTGCTACGCCACTTGCTCAGTGACGACTAAATCATTTAGTAAAGAAAGAGCATAACGTGTCGGTGTGATTTGAGCACAAACAATTGTTTGCAGAAATGCGGACCACTGGATTATAACCACTAATACACTATAGAGCTCGGGAACTATCGAATGCGCTATCGCTATCACTATCGACGCTGTCGTGTTTAGGTCAAAACTATCGATAGTAGCAAAGCCATCGAATGTGCTTGTGGCTATCGATATTTTTTTCTTTATTTTGTATTTCCCTTAGAGCCTATACACACTTGCGACTCAATCGATTTAGTCGAATGTTGATTTGCATGGGAATGTATGGAAGCATTCACACTACATTCAATTAGTTGTACAACTGAAACAGTTGGATTTGCAGCCCAATTTCATTCCAACTGAAACAGTTGTACAACTGCTTGATCAGCAAGGCGCCCCAGCAAAACCCGTGTGATGGAAACTAACACATGCAAAAGTTTCACACCAATACATTGACACACTTTTTTATCATATGTGAGAGGACAGGGTTGATTCGTTTAAAAAAAAAAATCAAATTCGTGGAAGCTAGTTGATCGCGTTCTTTCGTGTGCTAAAAATATAGTTTAATAGTGAATAAAGATAAGAAAAAATAATAATTAATAATCGTTTTTAAAAGTATAAAGATAAGTACATACATATTTAAGTCAAACCAGCTTTATTATGTAGTACATTTACATATATATTTTTTTTTTTCACTTCAATTTCAGATGTCTTCCAAGAAGTCGACTCCATAGAATTCGAGAGAGGCGTATGCAAGACTGTCGAGCTTAGCCATCACCGCGAGCAGTAAAAAGTATATTTTTGGTGTTAAAAATCTAATTTTATTTCATATACATATGTTAATAATATCTGTGTAATGAATATAATAAATATAGACTATGATAGATTTGTTTGTGGCTCATTTGTGAAAGGTTCAGGCATCAAATTTGATGGCTCAGCTGTGATAGATTCGTATATCAAGTGTGATGGATCATATTTGACTGGTATTTACATCAACATTGATGGGTATAAAGTGAGAGAGGAAGGAGTTCAGCTATATATAGAAAATCATATGATTACGCATAAGTGGGAGCGAGATGCAAACTCACACGTATACACTTCACTCCATCACATTTTTCATATTGCCCTTAATAATGTGATAGGAATTCTTGATGGAGAGTGATGGATCACATGTGATCATCAATTGATTGGTCAAATGATTATCACGGCGCTTGCAGGGGCCCTTCTACGTATTCACACTTGAGACAATTTAGTCGAACGACTACAACAACAACAGTGATATTCGTAGTGGAAAGAGTTGCCATGCTGACAGCACTACTTTTATTTCACTTTTGGTAAATTGTAGAGATTGAATATTTCAATTAATATTTTAAAAATGTTTAAAAACAAAAGGTTCGTTTCTTATTAACTACACCATTTCCAGATGGATTTTAGAAAGCGTTAACTGGATTTTAGAAAGGGGAAATTGGATTTTAGAAATGTCAATTGGATTTTAGAAAGGGGAAATTGGATTTTAGAAATGTCAATTGGATTTTAGAAAGCGTTAAAATGATTTTAGAAAACAAAATTGGATTTTTGAAAGCGTGAATTGGATTTCAGAATGTGCGTTTAAAATAAATTTTACACAGAATTTTTCGAATAGAAATTCTTTATTGCGTATGAAAGTATAAATTAATAATTATATAAATTTTCGAAAGTCCAATTTACAGTTTCTAAAGTCCAATTTCCCTTTTCTAAAATCAAATCGACATTTCTAAAATCTAATTTTCCCTTTCTAAAATCCATTTGGCTATTTTAAAATCTAATTTCCCCTTTCTAAAATCCAATTGACATTTCTAAAATCTAATTTCCCCTTTCTAAAATCCAATTGACATTTCTAAAATCCAATTTCCCCTTTCTAAAATCCAATTGACATTTCTAAGATCCAATTTCCCCTTTCTAAAATCCAGTTGACGCTTTCTAAAATCCATCTGGAAATGGTGTAGTTATAGACAAGAATTATCTAACTAAGGATATTTACTTCCGTTTTCATATGTTTCTTGATGTTGTTGTTCTCTTCAAATGTCATTAATCGCATTTTAAAATAGAAATAATGAAAATGAAATTTCATGAAAATTATTAATGGCTGATTTTTACTATTTTTCCGTTTCTTGTACTTCTGTTCGTTTCGCCTTTATGAGCGTAATTCCTTCCGTTTTTCTCTTTTCATTTACTTGACAGCTAGTTGCTAGTTTAATAAGAAACAAAGCCAAACAATGTATGCACTTTTTGTTTATTTTATTGTTTTTTATTTATTAATCAAGTTGACAGCTGACAAGAAGGTGCTTTCATGTAAGAATGCAGATAAACTTTAACAATTTAATACTTCATCACTTTATATGAAGACCACTAATGTAAAATTTGCTGAGTAAAATGTGAACATTGGCAACACTATGTCATTGTCAATCGCACGACTATTTAGTCTCAAGTGTGAATAGCTGCCACCAATTCGACTAAATAGTTGGAGTAGTGTGAATACAACAGTCCAATTCGACCAAATCGATTGAGTCGCAAGTGTGTATAGGCTCTTACCTGTGATTTTGAATGGGCTTTAAATAAACTAAAATCTCCCAAGAAAATGGTAACCATTAAAAAATATTTATATATATCTATGCCCATTGAAAATATGTCGGTAGTATCGATACTATCTATAGTGATAAGCCTAAACTATCGACACTATCGATATTTTTCCAGCACCATTCCTCTACCGCGCCTTATTGTCAACAGCATTCCACCTTTTGTCATCGCTAATAAAATTTACGCAAATGTAAGGCTTTTAAAATTGCTCTCGAGAGGGCGTTATTTGGCACAAGCCGTGTGCATAAATAGTATTTAATTACATACATACAGATGTGCATAGTTCCAATATGTATGTGCGAAACGAAAAGAAGAGGAAACCTTACCCCTCTGATAACAAAACCTGATACTGGATTTTTGGCCTATAGTCTGGTTTCGTTTTTATTTATATTTAAAGCTGGTGACCCTTAGTATAAGGAAAAGTGATCAAAGCTTGATAAAATTAAAGAATTCTTACGAAATATATGCATGTTAAATTAGCCTTTTTAGGGTCAAGGAATTAGTTTTTGACGTTTATTTTTACACATAATGTTGGTGGTAACATGTTGCGCGTTATTTTTACTGCTGTTTTTGGAGGCGAATTTTTTGCCGATTTTTTGCTTTCATTAAGCAAACAAATAGCAAAAAATAATATTACATAACAAGTGTCGTTCCTTTTGCTGCTGTTACTTTTAAAAATATTTCTGCCACCTCAAAGAGAAAGGCATAAGCCCATGCAAATTTAAATGAAACCAGACCTATGGGCCAAAAATGCATTACGGGGCTTTGTTATTGGAGGGGTAAGATTTTCTTTTCTTCTGGTTTCATCAATTACAGAGAGATGAACCCTCATTTTGAAGCACAGTGCAATTGAAGAATTGAAGCAAGCCATGAATTAAGGTGAGATCATCCGACGTACATGTATAAATAAATAAATATGACAGTAAAAAGTTGCTTATTGTCCGCTTAAAAGGTAACTAATCTAGGTCATTCAACCCCAAACAAATCCATTATACTTAGCTTCTAATAGAGCAAATTCGCATGATGTTAACTCTCTGTGAACTTTCTCAACGCCAAGTAGGCACCCCATATAAAATTTAGTATTTTACCTCAAATTCAATTTCTATCGACTAACGTCTCATGATTCAATAAATGTACGCAAAAATTCTCGCATCTTTTGTGCAAACAATTTCACATTGTGACAATGCACGAATGACCCAAATACCAAGATACAAGGTAACAAACATGGTCTGGAACAGCCTTCGCGCAATTTCAAGCGCAATGAAGTCAAGTAAACACAATAAAAGGGGAAAAATAAAAACTACTCACCTATATTTATCTACGTTTTATAGGTAAGCAAGAGCGAGAAAGCAAAAAGGATAACCACTAACTGAACACAAATGACCAAAAGACAACATTTTACATGAGCTGCATTACTTACTTACATAGATCGCTGTTGATGATGATGATTGTGTGTGCCGGTACATGTTTAATAGAAACCGCAATGTTTTTACAGCGAACAGCAACAGCAACAAATGTAGCACAACATTTCTATTTACAAAAGTACAAAATTGGCAACTTGTTGAGAAAGCACAAGCATAAAGCAACAAGCATGGTACAGTAGCAGTGAAGAAGAAAAAATGTTGCTTCTTTGAACAGAAATATGTAGTTGACTTGTGCGTGTTGTGACATGCCGTCTATTGATGTTACTAAAATAGTTAGTGATGCATGTTTATACATAGTGATATACATATGCTTATGGGATGTAAGTTTTGCAGTTTTTTAGTTTTTCTTTGGCTTAGCAAAGATTAATTTCAATACAATATTTAGAGCAACAACAATAAATATGTATATTAAACTAAGAAAAAATTCGCTTAAAAGTTTTAATTCACCCCACATTGCAAAACCCATTACAATAAAATAATGTGAAATTCCTTAGCGCCTTAAATGGAAAATAATATACATATATGTATGCTATTATATAAGAAAAATAAAATATGAAATCGCTTTTAAAATCTGTATGTTACTCACATTTTTGCTGCATCTGCTTTTCACGTTGATTTTTATTTATTGCTTTTGCTTTTTCCAACGGTAAACTCACAGCGACGACAATGTTGCTTAGATGCTTAGATGTTGCTACGCTTTTTCTACGGAACTTTTGTTGCTGGTGATGTGTTGCCTATGTGTTGTTTGCGTCTGCCCGATATTTTTTTTTGTTATAATTTTGTAGCCGTTTTTTAGCTGCTACATTGTTGTAGTGTGTGAAGCGTTGAAAGCTGGATTGTTTTGTGCTGCACGGTTGTTTTTTAGTTGTTTAGCATTTTATTTAATTTTAATTTATTTCCTCATGCTTGCGCAACTCTATATTCGCCGCTAGTGTTGCTGCCATATACATATGTACATCTATTTTTTTTAACTTTTCTATTATTTACCCATCTTGAATTTCTTCATCATACTCAATGAATTCAACTTGCTTTTATTTTTTAATTATTTCATTTTCATTTATTTAGCTTGTTATTTCAATTTTCCGCCACTTTAATCGCCAACAATCAGCAACATCTGTAAAACAAAAACAAAACAAAAAACACAAAAAACACAATAATAACACCAACCATATAAACAAAAATTCGCTGCAGCTTAATTAGCACCAACCGCAACGCAAAGCGCAACAAGCGATGGTTCCCCAGCGGCAACAGGGGCAAAAGCTTGCATGTAGCATATGCCAGCTAAAAAGCTGTTGTAAATTGATGCAACAACAAAAATAAATAAAATAAAATAAAATAAAATAAAATAAAATAAAATAAAACTACAATATGCAATAAATAAAATATGTTTGTGCCAACATTGCAATTTTTGTATTTTTTTTTTTGGCTTGCTGCACTCGGAAAGTAAAGTCAGCAATGAGACTTGGGATAAGTGAAATTACTTTTGTGGATTGGTTAGCAATTGTTGCTTTCGCAATTGCTGTGGCGTGCTAATGCCTAGCAGCTAAACGATAACGACTATCAATGGCTGTCAGCACTATTGGAGAAGGAAGGCGGGCGGACGCTGAGCGCGCCCTCGCAGCCAGGGCGGCAATATTGATAAAGAAAAAGACAAGCTTTGTATTTTTTTTATTTTTGCGCTTAACTTTTAATTGTTATTGTTGCATTGAAATCATGTATTGCACATTTTTGTTTGTTTTTTTTTACTTGAAGATTTATATTTTCTTTCTGTTCGCTTTTGTGTATTTGGTGTTAATGTTGTCACTCGGTTCAAGTTGCTAATGAATTTCGATGTTTCCTTGTTACAACGAACGCGCCGCAGCGCACTGTGCCCCGCAGCTCTACTCTGTTCTTGTTGCAGTTATTTTGCACTGTTGTAAATATTGTTGTTGTATCGTTCTGTTCTTGTTGCAGTTATTTTGCACTGTTGTATTGTTGTTGTTATTGTTTTTATTTGCTTTCTTGTCAGTCGCTTTTATCGTTATTTGCCGCATGTTCATTCACATTTTATCGGCGGCACATTTTCTTGCCCGGCTACTAACCAACCATCGATGATGATGATTGTGCAACAACAACGTAACCAAAGTGTATGATTTGGCGAATAAAATGCAGTCAGTCGTCGTCGTCGTTGTCGTCCCTATGACTTGACTGCGTTTTTTTTTTGTTCTTTTTCTTTATTTGTTTTCACACTTTGACTTAGTACAACTCCTCAAACATACATACATACATATCTTACATTGTGTATTTTCAGTATTTTAATTTTTTTTAGTATTTTGCTTTGAATATTCGCGCATGTTGCTCACAGTCGTTGCATGTTAATTAGTAGACACTTTGTTGTTGCTTCGTTATTGCTTTGTTGTTGCTTTGTTGCTTTTTTACTAACTTGTTGTTTGCTCTGTATGCTGTGTGTTGTTTTTGTTTGTTGTAGGTACTTATGTGCTGTAAATAGAAATCAAAGTTGTTGCTTGTTTACTCAACTCAACGTTAAGGTCGTCACTTTAAGAATTTGCAACTTAATTCTTTTTGCTCTAGGATTTTTTTTTATTCTTTCGTGATTTTTATTTTAAGTGTAGTTAGGTATATGTATGTACTTGTTTACATGATCGGTTATTGTATTAGATGTGCGTGCAAAAACATTTCCTACAACGCATAGCAATTATGTATTCAAAGACATAACTGGGTTTCGGAGTTGTTGTATTTTATTAATATACTAACACTTCTTCGGAGATTCTACTGGATCTAAAAAGAAAGACTAGCGTTAAAAATGTATTCCTCTGATGAAGCCATGTGTCAAGTTTCATTAAAATTGTTTGGCAAATACATACGTCAATGATTGCCGCGGAGTTTTGTCATTGCATGCACATGCATGTTGGTGAATTCGCAATGTGGGTACCATTCTTCGGCGTGAACTTTCCAAACATATCAGACCATTGTGAATTTTTTTGACTGCAAGTGGTGTTTAGGTTTCGAAGAATAAACTTAAAACAACAACAAGAACAACAAGAAATCTTAAGAAAAAAAAGCTACTCTGAAAAAAATACCCGTAGTTAAACCAACAACTTTCGGCTGTTGAATCTCCGTCTTTAATTCAACAGCAAAAGTATTTGTTTTTACAGCAAAGTTTTTGATCCAACAATTTATTCAAAAACGGGCGTTGTTGATTCAAAAACTTGCTTGCCTTTAAAAAATTTTTTGTGAGAAAATATTTTTTTGTGAGAAAACCAACAAAAAAAATAATGATGGAGAGAAGATGAAGAGAAAAATCCAAAAAAAAGTTTATTTTTAGCAACAATTTTCTCACCGTTGTTGATTTAAAGGCAAAAGTATTTGACCCAACAGTTTCCGTTGTAAACAAAACTAATGAGAACAAATTTTTTTAAATTTTGTTTTTACAATGATTCAAATAATTCATGGATTCCTTTTTAGGAAATGGAAGTTTAAATAGGTTACTACAATTCAATATAATGTTGAATGTTCCACTATGTGATGATTGGATAGAATTTCAGGTTGATGTCACGGTTCGAATCCGGAGGAGAATATAAAATAAAGAAGAAAAATCAGAATAAAAAATAAAGATAGCAACCGGTGAATGATAAGAAGGAGAGAAGAATAGGAGAACAAGCGGAGGTTAGATATTTGCAGTTGGGACCCGGGCGGAGAGAAGATGAAGAGTAAAATGCAAACAAAAATTAATTTTTAGGTGAAAATTTTTTGCAACAATCTCCGTTATTGACTTAAATCAACAACGCTCGCACCTTTGAAACAACAACGGAGCGTTGTTGGGCACATTTCAACTGCCGAAAGTAGTTGATTTAACAGCGAAAGTCTTTAGATTTACAACGTTTTTTTTTTCAGAGTAGAAACACCAGCGAGCTTCGGCAATAGTTGGCACTCTAGCATTTTATTATTATTATTTTGCGTTTTGGCAATCGAAACTGTAATACATATGGGTATTTCCGCAGAGAGGTCCACCGCGAGCGAAATGTAAAATGCATGCAAAACAAAGTTTTTAGCTTTTATTAAATAAGAGGAGATATCGAATTATCATTATCTTAAACAAATTTAGATTTTTCAAAGTTAGAGCTATAATAAAAAGTGACTGGCAATTTCAGGACAGCCCTTTCTTACTATTTCTAACTTTTCAATGAAGATTCATCCTAATGATTATTTCTTGACAGAGATGTTCCGTTTTCAGTAATAGCAAATTTATTTTGATAATTAGGTGATTCACAAAGTGTCATAAAGTCATATGTCATATTAGAATATTGTACGGAAATAGTTATAAAAGACTTTTCCGAAGCCCTGTGAAGAAGTAAACAAAAACAGCTGATCAAATACGACGACTCAAAAACATATCATGCAGAGTTGTATTTATTTAGTACACATACAGCCTAGAATGCAACAACAAAATATTATGACTTATGACGATATTACGCAATATGACAGGATGTGAATCCCCTAAATATATATTTCTTCTCTACATGTACTAAAATGTTCTGAATAAAAATTTATGTTAAATTTTTTTTAATAAAAGCTGAAAAATCAGTTTATCTAAGTAATTTTTTCAGTAGAGATTTATATGTCACGTTACGAACGTTACGTTACGTACCTTATAATATTATGTACAAAATAATTGAAGAGATGTTTTCAAGAAAAAATGAAGGCAGTAATACAAGTAAATCAAACTCATTAAATTAAAGTAACTTGCATTAAAAAATGTGTACAATATTCGTAGAATTTCGCCTTTTTATATGTGCAGCTGAGAATAACGTCTATTTTGTGTCACGTTACCAACCGGTGTTTATTGGCAAATTTTTTTGAAACGTGTTTTGCTGTAGATCCAACAGTTTTACTAAACATAGTGCTCGTAAAGAGCTATTCAAAGGCCACATTGAAAAAATTAGTATATATATTTATCGATATTTTTCTTCACGTTGAATCCGTACGAATGTCACGTTCGTCACCATGGAAATACCCATATGTAACTATTTCTTTTTTTTTTTATTGCAATATTGAGCTGTTTCGAGCGCATGTTCTACTATCCAACAGCTGAAACCACAAATACCAATTAGTTGAATATCAGCACTAAAATAGTATCTAGTGTATATGAATTACTGGCTACAAAAGCTAAAAACATAAAACACAAAAAAAGGAATAAAATAAAAAAAAAAAACATTTATTTATGACCAACATGTGAGTAAAAAAATGCTGGTAATTATAGTTTTTAATAGCGAAATAAGCTTAAAAACAGAAACAAGCAACAAATGCTGCTAACAAAAAAAAAGAACGAGACACCTGTACGAGCAAATTTAATTGATGAGAAAATGTAATTTGTTAATAGAAAAACTAGAAAAAGAAAACATTAAAAAATAAATGCATTTACGCCAATTGACATTTTTGAAGAAATAGTTAACACAAGGAGAATATTTCTTACATGTATAAAATGCACATACATACATACATACATACATACATACGTATACCGTGACGCGCACATGCAAGTTCAGTGTGCTTTAGCCAATATTCACCACTAACTAGTCAACATTAGAAATATCATAATTATGACAATGAAAAAAAAATAAAATAAAAATATTACTATAGCTATAAAATATTACACACTTGATTAAAATTTGTGTAATTCTAGTTTTTTAAGCTTTTTTAGTCTTTCTTAGCTCTCGCAGCAATAACAACATACAACTGTCATCTGGTGACTCAAAAAGAAAAACATATATATGCGGAAAATAAAAATCATTATTTAATGAATTTAACTGGAAATAGTTACGTTAAAAAATAATATAAATAAATGAAGAAAAGCAACAAGTTCATTTGTGGCCAAAAAAATAATTTTTCCCACAGCCGACAAGTTTGATGTGTCATATCGAAATATAGAAAATAGAATGTTTAAGATGTTTTTATGCACTACCTAATGATTTTTTATTTATTAAATTCGCATTAATATTTTTTATCTGTTTTTTTTTTTTATTTTATTATAATATTTTTTATTTTTTTAACTTGACTTTATTAATTTTTTTTTTAATTTTAATTTTTTGTTAGTTTGAAAAAGTTTTTATTACCATTTTTTTATTTTTCATTATTATTATTATTGTTTTCGACTAGACTATTAATTTTTTTTTTTTTATTTAAAAAATTGTTTATTACAATTTTTAATTTTTCATTAATATCATTCTTATTTTATTTAACGACTATTTGTTTTCTGTTTTACTGTCATGTTCTAAGCTTTTATTTAAAAAGGTGAATTTTATGGTTCTGTAGTTAAATTTAGAAATGTTTATTTTTATTTTAAGCACTATAAGATTTTGAACCTAAAACTTTCGTTTTTATTCCATTAATTTTAGTTTTTAATTTAAGTATGTTTCTTTTTAAATCCAAAATATATTTCAATTTAAAAATTTTTATTTTTAAAATAAACATGACCTGGTTTAAAACAGAGTTGTAATTATTATAAGAGAAAAAATAAAAATCAAAAAATAATTATTATTGAAAGAAACATATTTTAAAAGTCTTTCCATAATAGTTATTTCTGAGATATTTTTTTTAAGTAGTTTTGTAATTATTATAAATGAGAAATTTTGTTTTATATCTTCAAAGACTTTTATATTGAGACAAATTTGAAAAAAGTCTTTGAGTAATTATTATCCGTAACAAATTGTTTTTTAAGTCTTCAAGGACTTTTTCATTGAGACGAATTTCAAAAATATCTTTAAGTAATTATTTTGAGTAACAAATTTATTCTTACATCTTCGATAAAAATCTTTCATACAATTTCAAATTGGAAATTTGCTTGAATTTTGAAGTACTTATATGAAAGTTATTTTTATTTTATACTTATACTAGCTGTACCCGGCCAAGCTTTGCTTTAGCACACTTCCTATGATAGGTACTTGAAGCGAAAAACGGCACACTTTAAAATATGTTGGTAGTATTTAGAAACCGTAATTAGCTCGGGCTGCAGAGCTCAGAACAATTCATATAAGTTTAAAAAAAGTGAAGGAAAAAATTGATATTTTCAAAAGTTTGCCCTCTTCATGTTCTTATCCCATTTTTCTTCGTATTAGTCTCCAACTGCCTTTCCCTCTACTTTTCTATTTCTCTTTCCCTTTTCATTTATCTTTCCTTTCATTTCCGTTTCCTTTTTCCTTTCCCATCACATTTCCGCTTCCGTGGCCGCTGTGGTGCAGTGGGTAGAGTGCTCGCCTGCTATGCCAGATGTCTCGGGTTCAAACCACGGTTCGAGCAAAACACCACAACAATTTTTCTAATTAGTAAAAATCCAACTATTGGGTTTTTTAAGAGCAGCGGTCACCTCTCGGCAGTGGGCGGCATACCCTCCGAGAGTATTTCTGCCATGAAAAAGCTTCTCACAAAAAATACATTCGCCGTTCGGAGCACACCTCGAATTGGGAGAGAAGCTCGGCCATAAAACTCGTCAGAGTTATAATAGCGCCATTGTATTATTATTATTATTATCACATTTCCACTTCCCTTTCTCTACCGCTCTTCCTTACCTCTCCTTTTCTGTCTATCTCCTTTTTATTCCCCCCTCTTATTCCTTCTCTAATTCCCGTCTTACTGTCTCTCTCCCATCCTCTTCATTCCATTTTTATTATATTCTCCCTCTCCTTTTCCGACCCTTTGCCTTTGCCTTTCCCAGTCTCATTACACTTCCCCTTTCCCTAGGTAACTGGGTTTAGCATAACATACCCTGCACTCCACTTCTCATTTGATACCATCATTGCTTAAAAACATTCCGTGGCGTCCGAATCGTCTCCTTTACCCATAATTGGGTATCGGGACTAAGAATCACTATGAAAATATCTCTATATAGCAGACCCGGTCAACACTTTCATTTTATATCAGTATTGCTCAGAAGCATCCCGGGCTAATCCGGGTCCACTTATTGACCCACATCTGGCAACTTGACCTACGAACCATAATGGGTACGGTATCTGGAGACTTGACCAAGAGATCGTAATGGGTACGGCCCTACATGAGAGTCCGCGCAACAATTTTCATTTGGTACCAATATCCCTAAGATATATCCAGGTGTTATCCGGGTCCACACATTGACCCATACCTAGGGATCCCACCTAGGACTCGTCATGCGCCGTGAGTAAATAACAATATCGCTGAGAAATTATCCGGGGCCATCCGGATCCACATTTTGACCCACATCTGGGAACCTGACCTAGGAATCATAATGAGTTCATCTCTATGTAAAAGCCCTGCCTTTCAGTTGACACCAATATCGTTCACAAATTTTCCGGGGCCATCCCGGTCCACGTTTTGACCCTTAGGGACCAGACCTAGGAATCATAATCAGTTCATCTCTGTGTAAAGGCCCTGCTCAGCACTTTTCATTTGGTACCAATATCCCTGAGAAATATCCCGGTGTTATCCGGGTCCGCGTGTTGACCCACACCTTAAGACCCGAGCTAGGGATCGTAATGAGTTCAGTTCTATGTAAAATCCCTGCTCAAAACCCTTCATTTGATACCAATATCACTGAGAAATTTTCCGGGGTCATCCGGGTCCACGTTTTGACCCATATTTGTGGACCCGCCTAGGCATCAAAAATAAAATAGTTCTATGTTGAAGTCCTCATCAAGACATTCCATTGATACCAATATCGTCCAAAAATATTCAAGGGTCATTCGGGTCCACGTTTTGACCCATATCTGGAGATCCGACCTAGGAATCACAATGAGTACTATTCTATGTAAATTCTCAGCTCAATACCTTTCATTTGATACCAATATCGTCCAAAAATATTCAGGGCAAAGCCGGATCCACGTTTTGACCTTTTGACCTATATCTCGGGAACCGACTTCCGGATTTGAAAAAAATATGTATATAAACCATCTAGGGCAAGGTACCAAGTTTATTTGTAAATTTGGTCAAAATCCCTACACGCGTTTGGGCGAAAGCCGGCGACAAAGAAATGGGCTTGATTTTTATATATACATATATATAGATGAAAGTTATTGAAAATTTTCTGAGACTTTTTTGAACTTTTTCTCAATGAAAAAGTATTTGAAGATATAAAAAACAATTTGTTACTGATAATAATTACGCAAAGACTTTTTTCAAATTTGTCTCAATATAAAATTTGTCTCAATATATGAAGACTTAAAAAATATATATTTGAAATAACTATTATGGAAAGATTTTTAAAATATAAGTTTTTGAATAATAATTATAGAAGATTTTTATCATTTTCATCAGGAAAAAAATATTAGCAAAAGACTTTTATGACTTTTTTTAATTTCAAAATGAAATAATAATTATTCTACATCTCTGGTTTAAAACGTGCATTATGAAAATAAAAATTTTATTTTTGATTCATTTTCTCCGAATGTAATAACAAAAAGCAATACATGGAGCTTCGCTCCAAAGGGAATTTAACTTCTACCAAACAAATTATCGGAACCGATTTCTTTTCAAACTCGTTACGATTTTTGCATGAGTGTTGATATGACTTCGTAAAGAAATAGTCTTAACGATTTTGTAATCGATTGTGAAATCTTTAAGCTAAGGCTATAGACTGTCAACTTTCTTCAGAAAAATTCCAATTTCGAAAAAGTCAAATTTTTCTATACAAAATGGTTACGAAATCGCTAAGCTATAACGGAAGGCTTTCGATTTTGTACAGAGAAGTCACACTTCCGAAAAATTCGAATGCTTTTGTGTTGTGAGAACTTCTCACTGAGAAGAAATATATATATGGATAGGTATATAGGTATATATATGTAGATATGCCTGAAAGGACTACACTCAGAAATGCGCACGATAACTATAACATACTTACCAATAACAAAACTTCTTGAGTTTATCTTGATAACTGACTGTAAACCATTTTTGAATTATTTTCTATAAGAAAAAACTTTAAAATCGCAAATACTTCTTCACTGTTCAATACTTTTAATTAACAAAAACTTTTAAGGCGTTTTTCAAAAACTTTTGATCTTAAAAAATGCATTTAAATCACAAACAAAACTTTCAGTCATTTTTTTTAGTATTCCACTAAATAAAAATCTATTAATATTCTTCTTAAAATATTTTCGCACATTTTTAACATTTTTACTACACGCTTAGTGGTTATTTGACTAGTTATGAAAGTATGTTGTCCTCTCCGTACAAAATTTATTTTGTGTAGCAAGCGCAACGCCTGCAAGTCGACTGTTTGTTTATTAAACACAAAATGCGCCGGTGATGCCACACAACAGCTGCGCCACCTTCAACTTCATGCTCCAAGCAACCAACCAACCAGTTGGTTGCACTCTCAATTGTGATGCTGTGTTTGCTGCTGAAGCATTGTTGCGCTCTATAAGCAGCTGTTATATTCATTTTGTTCCATTTATTTTTTTGTTTTTTGTTGCCGACAATTGAGATGCATTTACTTACAATCTTATAATACAAAACAATAGCAGCAACAATAGCAGCAACAATAACAACAACAACAACAGCAGCACTAGTTAGTAATAGCGCATCCAACATAAAATGCAATTGAAAAGAGTCACAGAGTGAGGGATAGATAAATTTAATGTTTAGATACACGACGCACAGCAGGCATTTAACAACAAAAAAAAAATAAACAACAGCAACAACAAAGCATCTCGTGCAGTTGTATATAGAAAATAATCTTAAAATGACTTATGACTTTTGTCGAAAGTTCTTTTTAATTTAACTTCGCGCCGTTACACATTGGAAAATATAGCTTCACATGATTAGCAATAAAGCAATGTTAAAAAAAAATATCACTGATTAAAAACAAAATAAAAAGAGTAAAATTACCTACTCCTTAAATAAATAAATTTTCACACAACGTTACCGCAACGCTCCCTTTTAGCCCCAGAGGCTTAGTATTTTTTACGCAAACATTTCACAACAAATATATAATACCTATATATTTTTTTTTTATAAATGTTCATTCTTCAATTCTCCGACGACACCTTTTCTATCAACTTAGCGACTATTCAATGCGTGAGTCGTTCAACATTCGCCAACGACTCATCAAAGACTGAAGAAACAAACGCGCCCCCTCGCTAAGGTGAACAACAAAAGTCACAGCTGAGGCACGTACATATCTACATATACTAAGTGCCTGTGTGTCAGTCTCTTGCCTTTGAGTTTTGTTGTTGTATTTTTGCATATTTGTAGGTATGTATTTATTTTTATATAGTGATGTGTATAGGCACACAAACGCATCAACTATTATTAATATATAATATAATGACGCTATTATAACTCTGACGAGTTTTATGGCCGAGCTTCTCTCCCAATTCGAGGTGTGCTCCTTTTGTTTTTTCCTACTAATTGGGTGGACCTACAGTTTTATGCCGGCTCCGAACGGCGAATGTATTTTTTGTGAGAAGCTTTTTCATGGCAGAAATAAACTCGGAGGGTATGCCGCCCACTGCCGAGAGGTGACCGCTGCTCTTAAAAAACCCAATAATTGGATTTTTACTAATTAGAAAAATTTGTTTGGTATTTGCTCGGACTGGAGTTTGAACCCGAGACCTCTGCCATAGCAGGCGAGCACTCTACCCACTACACCACAGCGGCCACAACTATTATTATTATTTTAATATTTCCATTGTTGATGTTTGTTCGCTCAAATATCTTGTGATCTTCTACGTATACATATGTACATACATACATACATACGTATATATACTTTGTACTTGTGTAGTTCTTTTTAACTTTTTGTTAAATTGTTTTTGTTTTTTTTTAGTGTAACACCCCAGCAGTATTTATCAGCTGGAAAACAGCACATATTTCCTACTGAATATTCAGTAGAGATGTAGTTCTAATATCTGAACTTTCCCTTTCGTTTTTATATAGAGGTGGCGTCGAAAATCAACTACCTAAAAACTGCCGAACGAGAAGGGAGAGTTTCTGTAGGAAAAAAGGCCTGAATACGCAGGGAGAACTTCCATAGCATGTATTTCAGTACACCTGATGTCTTCACTGCGTGTTCAGTTATTTTTTCAGCAATGAATTTTGAACTTACTTTCAGGCTATTTTTCATAATGAATATTCTATTGAATATGCACCTCCTTACCTCAAATACTGCTGGGACACTACTAAACCTTAATACAAAGCATTTGCCGGCATCTCAAAAAGATTCTGTTCATTGGGAGCAGTGTTGCCACTTTAGCTATTTTGTAGCTAGATTTAGCTATAACTTTTGGCGTTTAGCTACAGATATTTGCGTTTAGCTATTAGCTATTTTTGTTAGCTTTTTTTTTAATAGCTTAGCTATTTTTAGCTATTTTTCTTAATTTCTTTATTTTGCACATCAGTTTATCATTTTAAGCTAATGAGTCATCTGCGAGTTTATGAAAACTTGAAAGTGTATACTTATCCTTATGATTATCAAACTATACAAAAGTTGATAGTCTGGCATGCCTTCCTTATTTTATCGATTATTGGTGCATTCATATGCAAGGTTGATGCAATCAAGGCCGATCTAGGAAGGTAGGCTCAGTGGCGAATTCAGAAATTTACCATGTATTTTGTTATTGTAATTGGTAGAGTGTAATGTCAAAATGATAATTCGCCTTAGTTAAAATCTGAATTCGCTTGAGACTCGCCCATTCCTATTGGTCATGATGTGAATTCGCGTTGATTTTGACATTACACTCTACCTTTGTAAATAAAAAAGTAGTTTCTGAATTCGCCACCGAGCCTACCTTCCTAGATCTGCCTTGGATGCAATAAGGTTTTCGCAGTGCACAAATGCAACTCTGCCATACATTTTGTTGTTGCCCATTTTGCTATTTGAATTCGCAAATGACCATTGGCATACGCGATATTTAAACCGTCCTTTTCACGGTGTATTCGTAAAATTTTTCAGAACTTTATTATCAAGTTAATTGAGCAACTCCGCCAACGCTTACCGCAGAATATTCAATCTTTAAAAAATATTGAATTTTTTTTCTGTAAATAAGCCAAAAATATTTGACACTTTCAAGGATGAAAAGGATCACTTTAACACGGAGGAAATCACTATTTTAGAAATGCAATGGAAAAACTACACGCGTACCCATGGAAGGGAACTACCTCTACAATAAAGTTTTGGGTAGACGTAAGGAAGCTTAGAAATGCTCTTAACGAAAATCCGTTTGAAGAACTACAATCTTTTGTGTTTAATTTTCTAATCCTACCGCTTAGTAATACAGAAATGGAACGTAGATTTTCTGTTATGAACGTAATAAAAACAAAGCAAAGAAATAGAATGCAATTATTTATGTTAAACTCTCTATTGACTGTTAGGTATGGTCTAAAAAGGCTTTAAAAGTGTTGTAATAACTTTAAAATTCCTAACGATATTATTAAAGCAATGACTTCAATTAATAATAATTCAACCTGTGAATTAAATGAAGAAGATATGATTTTTGAAATGTTATTGAATCAAATTTTTAACTAAAGTTTAAATATTAACTAGTCGGTATTATAATTTATTTTAATACTGCAATTGAATGTACATACATACATACATACATATGTAATGAATTGATTTTTTTCATTGTAATAATCTTATTATGCGACGTACATATATAAGTACATACAAACAAATATATGTATGGCTACAATATATAATATATGTATATATAAATATTAATATATGTGAAGTTGTTTTATGCCACGTCTTTTTAAATAAATCATTATTTGGCTATTTTTGAAAAAAAAAATTTGGCTATTTATTTTAGCTATGAAAAAAATTATTTAGCTATTTTTAGCAATTTTTTTAATTTAATTTAGCTATAAGCTTCAAAATATTCTGGCAACACTGATTGGGAGTGCTAAAAGCTTGCGCATATTTTCTCTCAACAAATCTATAAAATGTTGATAGACATAATGTTGCTGGCAACATGTTGAAACGGCAAAACAAAAGAGTTGCTTTGTGATTTACTTGTTTGAAAGGTGTATAAGTTGGATTTTAATGAATATTTGGGAATGTTTTGAAAAAAATTATTTTGAAATGCAGAAATTTAGTTTTCCTACAAGATTAAAAACTCATATAGCGCTCAAAAAGCTATTATAGGCGTAATAAGAAATGCCTTCTCCCGGACTGTGATATGATGCTGAAGATATGTAAATCTGTGCAAGCAAAAATTTCCTTTCCACTTGGCTATCTATAAGACCTATCTAAGCATTAGCAAGTACTTTAAAAATTCACGAAAAATCTTCGTTTTAATCACCTTCAAAAGTATTAGCGCAACAAAATGCATTAGGGCAAACCATACACAGGTAAGCAAAATTTTCAGTTTTCCTATCATATTACACCACATGGTGAGGAACGAATGCTGTGAGAGAAGGTACATATGTATGTAGTTTATCAGTGATTGAACGCATGCAGGCCTCCCTCATGTGTACAACAACTAAGCGTAGCCAATTCATCCATCAAGCCGGTGATCGAGCAAAGATATCGAAATAATGAAACCCACGTTGACCGAAATTGATGCGAGTTTTTGGGCACAAGGTGCTGTAGGTACGTGCCCATTTCAAATTTCACGGCTCTTGTGTATGCATTTTTTTTTTTCTTTATTGATTTTTTTCTTTTCCTTGTTCAACATTTTGTTTTATATGTATGTATCTTTTTTCTGATCACATACGGCCGTCATGGCAGCTGCTGTGAATAAAGATGCTACATATTCGTAGGTACTTACATACATACATACATAAATGTGAGTGCGTTGGGGTATGTACCTTGGAGCGGAATGTGCGTGAAAAACGTGCGGACATAAGCGATCGAAGTATTCAATTGATATGATGGTCAAACATTTTGTTTTGTTTTCTTATTATATCTATAGGTACACACTTCTTACTTTATAATCATGATTTCATTATGACTTTGACTCTTGCATTCTTTGTATAATGCGCATGCACAAACGATTCTGTTGTACAATTTAAATTTACAAGCCCATAAAATTTTGTTTATTTTTGTTTAGCTGGTGCTTTACAAATTGTTTTCTTCTTATTCTTCTTAAATTGCTTTCATTTTTGGTACGTACATACATATGTACATGCACATTTGCTTGCGACAAAGTGAAAGGATGCCATGCATAAACATTCATGTTGATAAGGATGCATCAGCATTTTTAAGGCGCACTGCCATTTACATACTTACACACTCCATTGCTTGATTTTTTCATGTGCATCTTTTTCCGAGTCTCAGTTTTTTATGTACGTATATCTGCTTTGATTTAGCCTGAAGGTGCGCGCCAGGACAAGTCAAGTCGACTACTTAAGTTCATAAATCAGACATGCATGTCAGTTGTTGTTGTTGTTGTTTTTGATATGATTGTTTTCCAACTCCTTTAGCCTTTTGCTCTATTTTTGTACATACAAGCATACGTATTTATACATACATACATAGGTATGGGTGCTCTTTTGGTGGTCCAGGTTTTTTAAATAATCGTTATAAAAGTCAACTCAATGAAATTGCTTTAACGTGCGGCGCACTGAAGGATAAATATTTATACATTATTTTTGAACGTGTCCTAAGCAGAATTTACTAGTTGACTTTTAGTTAAAAGTGGAAGAGCGAGATTTGGATGAAGATTTCTCTAATACAAATATTTATATAGATCCTTCTTGGAAGTAACAGCCTAGCGTAGGCTAACGTAAAGGTGAGCAATAAGACAAATTAAATTGGTGTATGCTGTATGTATTTAAGAAAAAAAAAAAAAACAAATTTGTATAGAGAAGCAGCTGCACAACCAAGTGTTCTAAGCCTTTGGATTATTTTCAAACCGAACACTTTTTCGCATGTTCTTTGACACTTACTTTTGCTTTAGCTGGATTCAAAATTAACAGCTTAAATATGTTTATAAACATCACCCAATAAACATTGTTGCGAACGTTCGAAAATAACCTGCGATATGCAATATGTACTGAGAACGAATTTCATATAACCAACATTAGTTTTCCAACATTCAAACATACTTAGGTACATACACGTGCGAATCTCAAAGCGCCTTCCATGCATTTAGGTACGTCCACGAAGGAAATGGCAATCGTGGCAGCGACTGTAGGCACAGCTACCATGGCATGAATGGACATGCGCAAGCTTAAATATAACAACAGACACGAATTGGCAATTTGTTAAGATTTTATTGCAGCAATTCGCACAAAATGAAACAAAATCTACCATCTTACATAGAAAAATAAACAAAAGCAGATAAGATATTTGGCATCAAATGAAAGTTCATTGTTGTTTTTGCTGTTGCTGGAGCTGCAGAGACAAACAGGAAGCCAAAAGAATTTCGCACATTATGTGAATGTAGTGGCAATTAACCCGCAGCGCTGCGTGAGCATGGGTCAATTTGCCGACTTTAAATTTTAAAAATACACTGTAGATATATGTATATGCATGTACTATGTAGATTGGATCACTTAGGCAGTGGTTAAATGCCACAAGTCTGAAAAACATGATAGCAAAAACATACAAGCTTTTTGGTAAGACAGTTCAAAATCTTGGCGCCAAACTTACACGGTTCGAAAACGGAAAAACGTGATTTATGGAACGGCAAAACTGTTAGCTTTATTTTGTTTTTAACAGGCGTTGAGCAAAATCCTTAATATGATCGTCTATAACACCATGCTTTTAGCCTTCAAGAAATTAAGTGCTATGCCAAAGGTTCGACCGAACCACTTGCAGACTGTGAACTAAGTTAAATTGAAATGGATTAACCGTACCTAAATTTCTTACTCAAAACATTTGCATCGGAGGCAGACAGCCACATGAATGTCTTCTTTTTGTTAGTAACTGCAATTTTGTATTTTTTATTTTTTTGGCATTTCGACGTTTTAACATTTATGTGGTGATTATAATTACCGCGTAGTAGCGCAAAAGCAACAAAAGCGGCAAAAGCTTACAAATGAAATGAAGCAGCCAGCCGCCATTCACCGACTTACCAACGTCGCCGTCTATATATTCTAAAAGCGTTTTGTTGTTGTTCGTCAATTTATTGTTGCTCATGGCTTTTGTTATTTTGGCAGAAAGTTGTTAGCCAAGTAAACATGATTGTGTGTGTGTGTGCTGGCTGCTTCTTCATTCGTTAGCAAGACACAAAAGCCATTCTTGCCACTTTTGATCTTAGTCAATGGATACATGTGCCCGATGCAATTTTTCGCACCTCATTTCACCTCTTATGTACGCTTTTTTATGTTATCTCTTTTTTGTTCGTTTTTTTTTTTTTGTGGCATCGTTTGTGTTTAGGTGAAAGAGCAATTGTGTAGATATTAATCTGGTGAAATGGGTGACAAATGCAACATGTTGCAACACGCAACAATGTATATAAAATCTGTGGTTTAATGGATACAAGAAACATAAAGAGGAAAACTTTTTTGTCACGTTTGGAGTCGATATAGGCTATATATATACGTATATGTATGTATGTATGTGGTATGAAATCTGCTATTAATAAACCTTTTCTATTCGTGAAGCTAATCACTGCAGTAGTGGGAGTTGGAAATACCCCTATGCAGCTTAAAAAACGGAAAACCTTCTTGGGTTAAGCTAATATCCTTCATGTTGCTCTGTTAGACTGTTTCATTGTTAGATTACAGTTTCCCTATTGAACAATTTTTCGCGAAACAAGAGGAAGTCAGCCACACCCACTGCAGTATAAACTACAGTGCAAGCCTTTACATGGGTATTAGATATCGAATAACTTTAATTGTTACCCGCATTAAATATCATTAAGTCATTCAAATCTGTCAAAATTACGTACCGTTGCTCGCCTCTGTTATCAGTACGATCGCATTAACGTAAGTGAATCAAACATTTACACCGCTTTATTAAATAAATCATCGTCATCATCATCATCATCAATACCGTCATCAACACTAACCGCCACGGCTTGCCGTCGACAACATTCATTCATTAGCCTATCCAAATAACAATCTGACTTCGACGGCACCTTTTGGTCGGCGGTTGCATGTTCGATATACACAATGACATTTGCGTGCAAGCCACTCACTCACCCGCTCGCAACAACAACACCTACACCAAAGAAAGGAATGCATGGATGATGTGGATGTATACACATATGTACCTAGTTCCAAACGCTATGCCGTGTTTTAACGGTTATCAGTCACATCGCAGCCAACTGTCAGCCGCCATAAGTTTATTTCTTGTTTGTAACTCTTTTGACTACTATTTATGTACATATAACCATGCAAACCGCGGCTATCTATTGGTAGCGCATGCTCCACCGCTTTATAGCCACCATTAGCCGCATAGTTGTTGCTGCATTGACATTTCAGATTACATGCCAAAGTGAAGCGTTAATGCGATGTTGCACACTAACGAAGTTGACAATTTGACATATGAACGTAAAGCATGAATAAATAAATACGCGGCACCTAATTTTTCCTTATTTAAAATAGTTATTTACACTCCTATTCTGAGCGTTACCGGAAAATTACTTTACTGGTAATTTATGTTGCTGAAAATTGTTACCATCTTTTCAATTGGTATTCTGGCACAAATGGTAACGCTGTCAAAGCATTTCCATACGAACGGAATGGAATCGGGCTGAAAATGGTAACAAAATGTTACCACGTATTGAGATGGTAACTTAATTTTCTGCTGCCAGAATACGAAAAGAGTGTTTAACCTTCCTATTCCCGCGTTAATTTTTGTAACACATATACCCGCGCACGGTCTCACAGACCGAAAGTTCAAACTACATAAAATATTCGTTTTTTGAAACAAAACTGAAAACAAATTATTATTTTTCAATCTCGTAGATGTAATAAAAAAATAAAACTACGCATTAAGTTTGTATTCACTTATTTTATTGATTTTAGGTGATTAACAAAAAAGCCATCAAAATCGATCATTTTTTCTTAAGTGCTACAAAAACAAAACAAAAACATATTTTTTTATTCAAATAAATAAAAATAAGTTATACTAACTTAAAAACACTTCTTTGACAATACATGAATTATAAATTATATTAGTTTTTAGTCTTGAAAAAAAAAAAATCAGGGCAAATACACATATACCCACAAAAAAATACGCATATACCCGCGTCGGTCTCACAGACCAATTTTTATGAAATTCACCAACACGCCTGTCTAGTGCAAACGCCAAATCAACACTAATATAGAGCTTGCAAGAAAAGCGGAAGCTAGCAGTAAATTCAACTTTGTAAAGTTTCTGGAAAAAAAAAATTTACGTAAAATCATTTTCTCGGTCTCACAGATCAACGCGCGGGTATAGGAAGGTTAAAGTACCAGCTTCTTTATTTCACCAGTAAAGTAAATTATGTTACCACACCGGAAAAAGGCCGTTAACCCATTAGTGGTTGCCGTGCCAATTTGGGAACACCCAATGATATATTTTATATTTACAGTACGTTGGCTTCGACCACTAATGGGTTAATATAAATTTCAACTCAACCTCCGGTTAAGCACTTAACCACAGATTTTTGTCCGGTTAAGCAATTTATTTGACAGGTCACCATACAATTTACGTCAAACTAACCAGCGATTAAATTAAACAGATGTTGAGTAAACGGCTCTTACGGCCTTATTCCGGTGTGGTAACATAATTTACTTTACTGGTGAAATAAAGAATCTGGTACTTTAAACACTCTTTTCGTATTCTGGCAGCAGAAAATTAAGTTACCACCTCAATATAATTTTGTTACCATTTTCAGCCCGATTCAATTCCGTTCGTATGGAAATGCTTTGACAGCGTTACCATTTGTGCCAGAATACCAATTGAAAAGATGGTAACAATTTTCAGCAACATAAATTACCAGTAAAGTAATTTTCCGGTAACATTCGGAATAGCAGTGTTAATCAGCAGATTCTGTCAAATTTTGGATGAACGCCTAGCGGGACCGCTGAATGCACAATCTCCTATTTGTTTATTAAGAGCCTATACACACTTGCGATTCAATCGATTTAGTCTAATTGGGCTGTTGTATGCAAATCCAACTGTTTCAGTTGTTCGACTAATTGAATGTAGTGTGAATGCTTCCATACATTCCCATGCAAATCAAAGCCCGACTAAATCGATTGAGTCGCAAGTGTGTATAGGCTCTTATGAATAGCATGTCTCCACATAACGTCGTTCGTTGTTTTTATCTGTATTCGCTCTCTAATTCGTTATTCGATCTCGAAATCAGTGTCGAACTTCGCTAATTTCGCCAACCCTTATAATATCGATGCCTTTTCTAATTTTGTATCGCAATTCTATCGAAATCTGACACAGCCCAAAAGAAAAACGCAAGAATGAGCACAAATACATACATTAAAGAAGATCAAGAATGAGAAATATCAAACTAAACGACGATCAGCTACGTGGAGGCGTGTTATTTCGCGAGATTATTCGCTACATTATTCGTTGGCGAATCGATTTTATTGGTACGAGCGGAGCTGGAGCTGAACATCACATATCTTATTTCCTCCGGGGCCCTGTTGATAACAGAAAATATACGATAAACGAAAGCAAAACAAAAGTGAAAAAATTTGTTTTCCCATTGTCCGTGTCCAAACACAGCAACTCTGCCGCGAAATTATCCAACGATTCTCTTTTGTGCCGCTGTTCTGTCTTCCATTTGTCCAAACACATCAACTCGTCGCTGGCCAACTTTTGTTCATTATGTTTTGTTCTGGCATTCTTCGAACGCTCTGATTGGTCACTGGCGATAAGAATTGCTGCACAAAGCGTGTTGTCCGAGCACCGACGCACAGTGGGGGCACCTCCATACAAACGCGGCCGAAAATAGTAATAATTGAGCTAGAAACTTTAAACTCGGAACTTAAGCTTTCTTGATTGAAGATAGTAAACTGTGAAAATTTGAACAAAATCGGCCCACAAATACACCCCCCTCCCATATAACGGTATTTTTGAAATTTCAATATTTTGTTAACTATTATAGCTAAAATGCTCAATTTTAATAAGAGCACACATTTTTTAAATATAAATAATATACAGTAATCATTTTGGAAAAAGCGCAAAGTATTCCATGGTTTTCAAATTAAAAATATATGCACTTTTGAGCATTTTATAAGCATTCATCATAAAATTTTCCTTCAAAAAAATCACATTTAAAAAAATTTTTATACCACAAATGAAACTATACTTTTCTAAAGGATTTCAGTGTGCTGAATCTGAATCTGAAGTCAGAATTTTCAAATTGGTTCTAGTTTTTGAGATATTCATGTCCAATTAGGCAAAAAAAACACGTTTTTGACTATATTCCCTGCTTAATATCTTGTATGTAATATTTTTTTATTCAAAATCAAATACACTGTTAGAAAGCATAAACCATCCCCCTGAATATGGCGTTTAAATTTTTCAGATATCTTTATTAGAATTGGAGAAATTGTTGTTTAAGTTTCATTAACTTGGCAAATTTTCCCCATACAAAATTATTAATACTTTTTGAAGCATACTTTTGGGGATTTTGTATGGGAAAAATGTATGAAAACTTAGAAAAACTCACTCCATAAAAAAGTTCATAAAACAAAAAAGCGCAAACGAATTTTTAAGATTTCTTCACCTGTTTATAAAGCACGTTCACTAGCACCAAATATTAAAAATTTGGAGAGGTCATATTTTGTATTTTTTGTTTTATTTCATGTTGAAATTTTCCAATTTTTACACAATTTTTTTTTTCTGTTCGAAAAGAAAAAGGCTGCAAAAAAATAATGATAACGCTGATAAAAAAAATTCTTTCATAATTTGAAAGTGTGAACCATTGCCTACAACACGGTGAACAAACTATTCGATTAGTCGCCTAAGAATAAGATTTTTCATAATGTCAAAAGTAGCCTAATTATTGCGTTTTGAAAAAGGCACTTTTAGTCAAATGGGAAAAAGATTATTTAAGCGAAAAGCGCAGGTGGATTTCAAGAATTAAAATGCAGTTTGATTAAAAATATATCATTTCAAAACATATGAAAAAATTGGGGAGGTCATATTTTTTATTTTTTTTATTTTTTTGTTTAAAGTTGAGCAAAATTTTTTTTTACGACTTTTTTTGTCAATATTTGAAAGTTCATATAAATCTAAGAGTTACCGCTGGTTACAAAGGGCTTATTGTTTCTAAAAGGCCAAATCAATATCTATGTAATGATGTATCACTCGATTACATACGTTAATAATTGAATGAGTTACAGCATTTTGTATAAGGTGTAATTGTTGAGAAATAAAAGGACCTATTTTTTGCTCAGTTTTTAACACCCTGTACGGCTAAACAAAACGAGACTCAAAAAATTTTATATAAGCTTTTTTTTTACAAATTGTTATATCTGTCAATCACTTTCAAAAAAATTTGATTTGCTAATACTTTAATTTCGATTTTATTTTTGGCCGCTATCACCCAGTGTGCGACGACTTGGTGTCCCCCTCCTTTCCTCGTCGCCTTGTCACCCACAAACGAACAAAAGCAGCGGGTTGCTCAACTTCGTGTCTCCGTGTTTGGACGTCGACAATAGGACGCAATTTTTTTTCAGCGAAAGTAATAAAAAAAAAGCGTATTTTATTAAATTTAAATGAAAATAAGCTAAATTAAGTATGTGTAAAAAGAAAGAATACATGCGCGCAGGCTAAAGAAGCTTATTGAATAATTTATTAATTTTCCCCATATTCGTTTACAATCTTTCAGACATGCAAAAAATGCAGACTTCAATGTCTGGAAATCACAATGGTTGAATACAACATACGCAGGCACAATAACAATAGAAATGCTGCCCAGGAATCCACTGAAACGAATTGCACAAACAACTGAACTAACTGCATTTTCCTATAATATCATACATCTGCACAGCTAAGGGAGTTAGAATACGGATTTCATGATACCTTGGATGCGTGCCAGATGGGCGGCACGCAGCAAACGAACCGCCCATGAGGATAAAAATGACGCTGTACGACCCAGCAGCACCACCACCACCACATGCAGTGGACCGAGCCAGGGTATACGTGTTCCCGGTATCAGTGCCAATGTCGCCACTACGCCTTCAACGGTGACGTCGGCCACGCCCGGGGCGACGACGACAACAAACGCAACTATACGACGCGAACCACATATTAACATTGAAGAAAGCAGTGTGCCACCTTCATGGCATACGGCGCCGCCACAGCGTCGTAATCGTAATATTGTGTCAGTGGCATCGCCGGGACGGAATATACGTTTGCCTACAGGAGCTTATTCAGCGAATATACGACCATTACATGGGCCAACACAATCACAGCAGTTACTGCAGCAGACTTGCAGCTCGACAACATCGTTAACGCCACAGCATCGGCGGTTGTCAGGAATGTTAGTTGATTAAGTGTCAATTTTGAAAACCCGATCATTAATCCGCGTCTTTGTGCTACTTAACGACGTCCGACTGTCAGTGGAACAGTCGAACTTTAAAAATCGTTTCTTATCAAACTTTTTCCTCCGTAATCGGAAAAATATTCAGTTCCTCTTGTGTCTAAATTCGTTGTCAGATTCATTATTTTGATAAAAAAAATTAAAATAGTTAAAAAAAAAGAATAAAATAAAAAAAAAACATTTGAAATTCCATCCTTAAAAAATGCAGAAATTGCGAAATCTGTTTTCAAGGCGAGGAACTCTCTGTGTATGTGCTTGTGCCTAATTTCGAAATTTCACATTTTTGCTCTTTCTCTCTCTTCCAGAAGATCAAACCGACGCTGCTCCACACTTTCGGCTACTGATTCCGCTACAGCCGGCAGCGCCAGTGACAACATTGAAGGCGACGAAGTGCCCAAGCAAACAATCAAAGTGCGCATCATTTGTCCGAATGCGCGTATACTAATTTTCCAGACGAGCATAAACAAACGCATTACCGAACTTAAAAGTGAAGTTATACTCGAATTGGTGGACGATCCGGCGGCCTTGCCACACTTTGCGCCCGATGCACGTCAACTGGGGCCACGTTATCGCATCATGCGCGCCGAATACCAAGGCGCCGAACTAAATGAGACCATGACGGTGGCGCAATTAAAGATTGAAGATAATGCGATGTTGTTGTTGGTGCCGCGACGCCAAAGCCTGCAACAGATGACTGTGGTGGCGCGTGATATACAACCACCGCGTGAAATGGAAATTGAGCAGGCAACGAGGAATATAGTGCCGCATAGCGTTGACAAGCCGCTGGTGGATATCAATGAGATATTTCAGCAATCGAATGTGAGTGGCGTGTGAATCTTCAGGAATTGAGTGTAGGTGTTTTTTTAATCACATTTTTCTATCACGTCGCAGCTACAATTTGACGTGCGAAAAGTGCTCATCTCCTTGGCGCAAGCATCGGCGACTATAATTGGTGCTGGTCCATATGCGACACGACTGATTGATATGCTTAAACAAAAACTAATCAATAAACGTAATTATCAAAATGATACACTGCAGTGCCTTGTTGATATGGGTTTTAAAAAGGAGCGCGCCGAGTATGCTTTGAAGACAAATCAGTAAGCAAAATTATAAAAATGCTTAAAGGCGCTGCCATTCATTTCATTTTTTGTTTTTCTTCTTTCCTGCAGAGGCGTCTACTCAACCGCATTGGAATGGCTTATACAGCATCAAAGCGACGAGGGAAGCTCATTGGAGGAAGCAGCAATGGGCCTACAAAAGAGTCAATCGGTGCTCTCGCCCTCCGGCATACTCACTAACGATGTAAGCCATAACAAAAACCATTTTCATTTTCCTTTTAAACACACACACAACTACTTTCAAACTTTAGAGCATTATCGAAAACACCGCAGCGCTGCTGGAGATTGTACGCATCTACAGTCATCGTGATATACCGCCTACAACGGAAACCATCAGCGCCTTAGTCGAGATGGGCTTTGAAGAGACTGAAGTTTTGCAAGCTTTAAAGAAGACTTGCAATAATAAAGCGGCTGCATGTGAATGGCTATGCGGCAATCGTACGGGTAGTTTAATTGAGCTGCGCGAAGGTTTGGCGCAAGACTCGCCAATACTCAAGGCCATACTGGAAATGCCGCAGGTGCAAATGAATTTGAGCAATCCGAAAATCTTAATAGGTAAGTTTTGTAAGTCTTTTATTTTTATTTTATTTATGCGCTTTTTATTTTGGCAGCCTTTTTGTCCATACTTGAAAATGAGAACTCCATACGTGTTTGGGGTGGCGGCGACAATGATACCACATCGGTAATTACACATATCCTGCAAAAATATCATGAAGAGAAGCATGTGCTGGGCATCAATCAGTTTTATAGTAATCGTTAGTAGTGGCAGAAGGAATTAATAGATGCAAAACGTGTTTTGAAAAGCAAAAAGCAAACAATTAGCGAAGAAAGTTTACGCACAACCAGCACCACAACCACCACATGCCATAAAATATTTTAAGTACTTAGACATGTAGTAATAAACTGTTGTAAACGCATTTAGCGGCGCTTAGAGCTTAGTAAAATGTCGATTATACATACAAAAATATTTACGTGCAATTAAATTACTTAGTGTTAAAAAAAATGTCAAACAGAAACAAAAACAAAAATAGTAAAACCAAAGCCAAAGAAACGAAAGCCGTTATTGCACTAGTTTATGATGAAAGCCAAAAGTAATTGAAACTTGAAAAAAGAAAAAAAGAAACAAATTAAGCAAAGCACGGCTGCAGAATGCATATCACACGCCACACACGTCCCCCACAAAATAAAAAAAAACAGAAACAAATGCATGCTTAGTTTTAAAGTAAAGTAAAATAAAAAAGAAAAGCAACAAAGTAATTAAAGTGCAATTTTAGCTTAGTGCCACAAGTAAATTTTATAGAAATTATGATTCAATCTAAATAAGTATGTAATTATCAAATATGTAAGGCTTAATAAAACTTAAACCGTCATTTTAAACATTTGCTAAGCTCTGCTTGCAAAAATACAAAAATACAAAAAAAAAAAAATAACTACCTTAAACCAAATCACCCAAAACACACACACTTTCAATCAAAAAATAATACACATTAACTACTTAGCCATCTTAGCATTAATGCACAGCGCAATTTAAACAAAAAAAAGCATATCTAAAATAAAAAAGCATTTTAAAAAGTATTAAAGACAAATCTTGTAATGTTTAGAGAAAGCAAAAATAAATTTGCAGCTCTGGAGCTTTTTGCAGTCACATTTTAGCAAGCTAAGCAAGAACAATTTTTATTCATGCTATTTTCTGCTTCAAAGTCTTTTACAACACAATAGAATAGTTAGTATAAAAAGTGTAGAATCTGATGGTACTGCGAACTTTAGGTATCTTGCTCTATCACCCATTCTCTCATCTAGACCAAATTCCGTCAGTAATCGAAAGACAGCAGTCGAGTTGCCAGATTGAATGCGACCCTGTACTAGTGAAGTTGTGCCACAAAGTCCTTCGCGTGTGCTAACAATAGCATCAGAATGCACCTATACATATATGACTTGCATAAAGTTTATTTTTTTGAAGTTATGGCTTTGTTCAGAAACTCAGTTTGAAGCGCAACCCGCTTTTGTAGTACAAGCAGAGCGTTCATAAACGTAAATTTTGCATGAAGCGTCGCTCATCACAATCAACAAAAAAATAATTACTGCCGCTGTTGCGTTTCATGTTGCGTTTCTGAACATACCCTATGTCTGCATATCGATTGATTAATTCAACTCCAACGCTAATATGGCAGCGGCAGTACTCTGTGCACAATTTGCTTTGCCCTTTTCTGAGCTCATTTTTGATAGTTAACCGTTTGTTGGGAATAGCCAAGGCCCAATTGAATTAGTAGCCGTTGCTGCTTTCCTAGTCAGGTTGCTCGTAACACCTTTATGACACTGTAGTACCTAAGCTAAGGGGATAAAGTAGAATTACGAGCTGTAAAGCTATTCAATCTATTTACACATTCTAGAAACTAGTAAGTCTTTTATAACGAATAAATAAATTAACAGATTACACTAAAAGCCAGATAAATATCACTTAATCAGGCAGGTTCTGCGATTCACTTCCGAGTGAATATCAATCAAATTCACTGTGAATCCGATATACCCTGTTCTGTATTTCACTTTCACAGTTTCATTTTCACATATTTTTCTAAAATGAACTCCGAGTGAATATGATTGTTCTGGAAAACGAATTCACATTAAAGAGTCTGTTAGCAATCACTTCTATTTGAATTGGTGAATTTGGTGCAAGAAGGCATGTAAGTAAACTGAATTGCAATATGAATTTACGAAATTAGTTAATTTAAACATAAGAAGAAGTAAATAAAGTAATTGTTTATATTTTTTAGGCGTAAACATAAAAATGTGCGCCAGGAGACCATTCTTCTCCAGTTTATGGATAAGCATCATACGTAATTTCACCCACCGGTGACCAAGTACTTTTCTAAAATTCGCAACACTTGTTTGAGTACCTTTCCTACAGTACTTCGCCCCATCGCGATTTTTGAAACCCACCTCCGGCTAGAAAGCGCAGAGTTGCAGCCATTTGCAAGGACGTTGGAATAGACGTGTGTCTCACGTGGAGCTCAATAGTGTTTAATAGCATGATGAAAGCTTCTTTATTCACCCGATAGCTTCAGACGAATCTGTAAAAACTTTTGGTAATCAGAAAGCCAATTACAACTCATGCAATGCAAACTTACACAGATTCAAGCACCTAAAAGGGATTTGAGTAATCACGCAGTCTCCTTCTATAAATGCTTCTTCTGCATGACCCTCATTTTCCACCAAAATAACTGCTAGCATAGTTGCAGCACTCATTTTTTCAATTTAAGTTTAATTTTTATATACAATTTATTATTTTTACTCTGTTAGTGGCAACTGTCAAATGTCAGTTCATTTTTTGGGTGAATTAAAAACGAGCTGTAGAATGAATGAAAAGCTTGTTTTTCAGAACACCAAATTTGAATTCACTCGTTTTAAGATTCATTTTCATATTCACTTTCACTCGGATTCCAGAACCTGCCTGAATATAATTATTTTGTTCCCATTGAAGCAACCACGTTGCAGTATTATTTTGCGAAAATGCTAACGGCTTTACTGTCCAAGACTAAGACTGTCTTAGTAAAACAGAGTCTCTATTAGTCACAACTCAGTTTAAAAAAAATGTATTTCCCCTTAACGTTTTTAATAATGAAACAATTATTATTTTTTTTTTTTCGTAAACAACTTGTATTTTTACTTCTTTGCATAAGTGTTACATAAATTAGTAAATTTTATGTACATATATTAAAACGCGCTTAATTTTCTAAAAAAAATTAAAACTTTTTACAGTAATTACCTAACATTAGTTCTATTATTATATAGTACATTAAAAAAGAAAAATTATTATATTAGCGTCTTCTTTGTGCAATTATTCGCATTAACAGCTCGTTTGCGCTGCAACTGTGAATTTAATAACAAGTTATTAATTCAATGCAATCTTTTTTGTTTTTTTTTTTTTTTTGTTTTAGAAATTTCTTGTTTGTTATTTTTATGCCAAATAAGGCAGTTAACAAAAATATTTTGCATTAATCTTACTCTCTAGTTTACATATTTACATTTTTACATTAATAAGTTAATTTTCGCTTTTTGTTTTTCATATTTTACGTGTTTTTTGCTTTTGAGTCAGTTGTGTATGGCCATTGCTGGGTTAACAAGCTTATCGTTAAGTTCGGGTGGTTCAGTGGTTAAAAAAATAAAAAAAAAAATAAAAAATAAAACAAATAAAAATTAAACAAGATTAAAAAATATTAAAAATAATAAAAAAAATTTAAATTAAAAAAGAAATAAACTAAAATAAAAATGAAAATTTAAAACTGAAATAAAAAATGAATTAAATCTAACAATAAAAAAATAACATTCAAATAAAGAAAAAGTAAAATATAAAAATCAAACAAAATACAAAAAAATATGGAATAAAAAGCCATAAATAAAATTAAAATTTAAAAAATTAATATATCTGAAATTAAACAAAAATAAGATTAAAATACGGAACAAATTTAAAAAAAAAAATTAAACATAAAAATTTGTATATACAAGTTACGGTCAATTTATTTTTTTATAAATTTTTGTTTAGGCTCTTTTGACCAATACGTTTTTAGCGCGAATAAAACAGATTTATTCCACTATTACAGGCTGTAAATCTGTTTTATTCGCGCTAAAAACGTATTGGTCAAAAGAGCCTAAACAAAAATATATAAACATACAAAAATTAAGAAAAAATCGAAAAAAAAAATTAAAAAATTAGAAGAAAAAGAGAAAAAATAAAAAAAAATAAAGATTAAACAAATAAGATTAAAATAAAGAAAAAAATGAGAGAAATACAGAAAAATCTACAAAAAAATAACCAAAAATTATAGAAAATAAAAAAATATTAACAAAAATTAAAATAGAAAAATAAAAAAATAAAAATTAATAGGAAATATCTAAAAATAAAAAATAAAAAACAAAATATCTAATAAAAAAATAAAATTAAAAAAAATATCTAGAAAATAAATTAAAGAAATTAAGATTAAACAAATAAGAAATACAAAGCAAATCAAAAAAAAAAATAAAAATAAGGAAAATATCTAAAAATAAAAAATTAGAAAAAAAATATCTAATAAAAAAAAAATAAAATTAAAAAAAATCTAATAAAAAAATAAAATTAAAAAAAAATCTAATAAAAAAAATAAAATTAAAAAATATCTAAAAAATAAAGAAAAATAATTAAACAAATAAAGATTAAACAAATAAGATTGAACTAAAGAAAAAAAATTAAATAAAGAAATACAGAAAAAATCAAAAAAGAAATAAAAAAAAAATAAATAAAAATTATACAAACTAAAATAAAAACAAAGAAATATCTAAAAAATAAAGAAAAAAATATCTAAAAATAAAAAATTAGAAAAATAAAAAAAAATAAAATTAAAAAAAATCTAAAAAATAAAAAAAAATTAAAATTAAAAAAAAAACTAAAACAAAAATAAAAATAAAATTACAAGTGAAGTAAACGCTGCAGCTGCTTTTGTATGAAGTTTTCCTGTTTTCATTATTCAAAAAACGACCACTGCCCTTTTGCTTTGTTTGTTGTTATTGCATTGCGTTCAAGCTGAATTAGATAAAATCCTCAACATCTTCGGCGATAGCTAACTAAAAAAATAAAAATATAAATTAAACATTATAAATGGCAAGCTGAGTTATTAAAAGCGGCGAGAAGCATAGAATTAATTGTTTTTTTTTTGTTATTCATTGTTTTTAGTTTTTACTGTGCGCATGTCACTCATGTGCAGTGGTGTACTTTTTGTGCTAAGAGAACAGCCAATAAGCTAAGTAGGGCTAAAATAAAAAAAAATCTGCGATGAAACTTTTTTGTGTTTTTGTTGTATTAAAAAACAATTACATATTTAGTGTAAGTTATTAATTTAGTTTTATTATAATTTTTTTTTTTCTGAGACGAATGCAAAAAAATAAAATAAAATTTATGCTAAATGATATGCCATTTTAATTTTTACACTATATAATAAAATTCAGTATGTGCTTATAGGTTATATAAAATTAAAATATGCTGCCAATAAATTTTTGTGTGTTTCTATCTTTTTTTTAGTATAAAATGGCACACTTACTACAAGTAATTCAATTTATGTATGTACTTGACTTAAGCTAGCGAGATGGACTCAAACAAACGCGGCTTCATGTGCGCTAAGCATGAATCAAGCTATAAAAAAAAATATGTATTAAAACATGCACAAGTTTCTATTTAAAATATAGGTTAAAACAAACAATAAACTATTGCGACATACAACTAACTTACTTCATACGTACATACATATATACTACATACTTACTTATTTAGTTAGAAAAAAAGCAAACAAGAGGAAAACAGCTTATGGGATTGATGGCTGCTGGTATTAAAAAGAAGTATGCGCTTTTATGTATAGATTTTTATGAATTACATGTATATTATTTTGAAATGAATATGCAATTTTTACAGTTAATAAACATTTAAATGACATTTTATGAATTATATATGTAGTAGGTGTGCATAATAACAACACATTGCATTAGTATACATATGATGAAATACATGTAAGCATAACGCGCTGCGTTTGTGCTAGTAAACATACAAACAAATACAAATATACATAAATGATGAGCGTCAAAGAAGTGAGCAAATATATAAGACAAATCTAATTTTAATATATTTCTTTTTTTTTTTTGTTATTTTTTATAATGTTTAAATTTTTTTAACTAAAACATGCATTTATAGCAATAATTCTATTTGAATATTTTTTGTTTTTATAAAAATTTTTTTTTTCAATTTGTTTCTATATAAACTACTAAAACATGCATTTATAGTAATAAATTTTTACAAGTAATTAGTAATGATATTTATCACATCTCACTAACACTACGCATATCAAATTTGCAAAAAAAAAAAAAAATATTTTTTGACGCTCATTTTACATGAAATAGGGTTTTTTTTTTTGTTAAATACAAGCTTAATAAATACATACTACAAACAAACATACATATATGTCTTTATATTAAAAAAAAGTGCTTAAGTGCTATAACAAAATAATGATATTTATGTATGCAAAAAATAATGAAAATTAAATACAAATAAAATTACTTATACGCTAAACATATCCGTGACTTAAGTGTTTAAGTGTTTAAATGATTATTTCTTAATTTTAATGCAAACTTATATAGTAAACATTGTGCATTGGCAAGTTATATGAATTTCAGTGCTTGTTTATGCGCCTCCAATGGCCGCTTAGTGCTTTTGTGCTGCATTCATGCTTGCTGTGTGTGTTTTATTAGTTGGGAGTATGTGTTTTTTGCTCCGTTTCTACTAATGAAACGTGGCATTGCCACTTGCTTTAGATGTGCTTGCACCATTAACATTTTCAACTTGGCAATTAGCTGTTGTTACATTACGTTCATCATTTACTTGCGCTTGCTTCGCTTGATGTTGTTGTTGTTGATGAGTATTATTAGTGATGCTTGTGGCAGTTTTAGTAGCAGTTGTTGTTGTGCTTGGTTGTTGTTGCATTTTGGCCATATGAAAACTTGCATATTTTAGTACATTTTTCGTTTTTAATATTTGATCTTTAATTTCTTTTTCAAAACATTCTTTACGTTGATTGGACATGTGCAATTTCTTATAAGTTTCCTCGAATGCGCGCTTCGTTTGTACGAGTTTGCGTCGCAATTCGGCATTTTCTTGTTCTACCTTGAAACAATCGTGTTTGGCGGCGGCGGCGGCTGGCGAGGTGCTGTTGGCGCCATTGATGCCGTTGGCGTTGGGCGTATTTAAGAGACTCATTTTATTCTCTGTGTTGCTGCTGTCATCGGTATCATTGATAGTGCGGCTGGTTGTTGATTCTGTTGTTGATTAGAAAAATAAAAAATGTGTTTAATTTAACTAAGCACAAGCATTACAAATGCGTTTAACTCACCCTTTTTAACACGTCCCATATCGCCGCTGTCAATGCCCAAATCCGACGATGAGCTGTGCTTTTGTGGACGCTTGCTGCTTAAGACGGCCGTTTCTACAAGTGCATAATACCAAAAACAAAAAATAATAATCTAAAACACACACGACATTAACGCATTCATCACACTTACTTGTCGCCGCTGTGTCGCTGTGTATACCCAAATCAGGCGATGAATTGCTTTCACGCTTCACATTCACCGGCTTCGCCTTCGCTTGCGTCTTCTGCGCCGCCTCATCCGCCTCTGTGCCGTAGCCCGATTGCGAAACATCGCTTGCATTTAGACTACGACTAACTGCCTTCGCCTCCGCTTCCGCCGCTTGCGCCTGCGCTGCCTGCAATTGTTCCTTCAACACGCTTTGCATGCTTTCCAATTCGCTGACGCGCTTCATTGTGCTTGCATGTTGCGTTTCGGCTGCGCTCAGCTGCTGCTGCACCTCCATTAAACGCACTTCCAGCTGCAACTTCTCATTGCACAATTTGGCGCGTTCCGTCACCACTTTGGACGCTTGCAGCACACTTTCGTCCAGCTGTTTCTTTAGCGCGCGCATTTCCATTTCGCTTGTGATTAGCGTTTGCTTGAGCTCTTGCTCCGCATCGGTTAGGTAGTCAATGTTGCGTTGCGCTTCGACCAGCTGCGCATGACATTCATCGTAGGTGGCGCGCGCAATCCATTCGCGCGTCAATGCCTCCTTGTGCACGCGCTCTTGTTCGCGCAAACGCTCCGCCATCAGCTGCTCGAGTTCCGCTTTGAGCGCATCCAAGCGCTGACGCTCCTTTTCGCTCGCCAGCTGTAGCTTGATTTCGTATTTTTGTGTGATGTCGTCGATGTCCGCCTTCAGCGCCGCCACCTGCACTTCGGCGAGACGCGCTTCAATGGTGATGCGTTCGCGCTCGGTCTGTAGCTGCTCAATTGTGCGCGTCTTCTCATCGATTTGGCGCTGCAGCAAGCTTGTATTGAGCAGCGCGCTTTCATTAGCGGCCGTCGTGCCGCCGTTCAGCGCGTCGGTGCCGATCGTTATGACATCGGCCAGCAGCTCTTCGTTGCGCTGACGCAACTGTTCAATCTCCTCGGTGAGCGCGAGCGCATGCAGCGTTTCCTTCTTCAAACTATTGTCCGCCTCAACCAGTTGGAATTGTATTTTCAGTATACGCTCATCGCGCTGTGCAATCAGCTTCTCCAGTTGCGCTATGCGCTCGTGTTGGCGCAATTTTGTGGCGCGACTCTGTTGCAGCGCCGCATCGCTTTCACTTTCGCTGTCGTCGCACTCGTGCGTCGTGTCTTTGGTCGCAGTACAGCTTGTCGCGCCGGCGGCAGCAATCGCATGCGCATCCTCCAGCCCAATGCGCGCCATGGACACTTGCCGATCGGGCTCTGACCACGCCTCCGATTCACTCATATCGCCCAGCAGGCCACCGCTTGGCGGCGGCAATGAGCGGCGTTCTTTAGCATCTTTTGTCGCAGCAGCATCAATGCCAGCAGCAGAGCTGCGCGGACTTTTCAAAAACTTGCCGCTACGCAAACCGCACACATCGACTGAGTGACGCGTGCCGCGCAAATGCTCGTGCGAGTTGAATGTCTTATTGGCCAAGACGCTGGCGTCGCCTGCCTCTTCTAGCACCATCTCTACGATGTCGTCGCCATCGATGATGTTGTCCTCGCCCAGCAGCCGCGATAAATTGCTCAAATTTTCGAAACTTTGATCGCCACCAGTGCTGAGCGTTTCGCGTATGCTGGTCGATAAATCGAGACTACAATCGACGGCGGTGCGCATTGCACGGCGTCGCTCTGTCGACAGGAAGCTCAACACTTCCTTGTGCTTCATTAGCGAATTGAGAAAGCCGGCCAACTCGTACAAGCGATTGGAGAGCAAGACAAACACTTTTGAATAGGCGCGACGGCATGTCTCTGCATTGACGACTTCGTTGCGTGCCTCGCGCGCCTCCTGCCGCAGCTGTTCGATCTGTGCATCGTTTCTGCGCTCGCTGATCACACGCTCGGTTAGCACCTCCACTTTGCGTTGCAATAGCTTGTTGTACTCCAACGCTTTGGCGAAGTCACGTTCGGTGTATGACGGCTGTAGCTGAAGTGTCTCAAGTTGTAGGCGTGATGTATTGGCGCCGAGCGATGAGTTAGCATTGGCATTGAGTAATTTGGTGAGGCGCTCGATTTCCCGATTCTTTTGGCAAAGTTCAGTGTTGATAAGTTTCTGTTGGGAGGAATAGGAATAAAGTAATTAGATTATGAGTTGTTGTTTTGTGAAATAATGGTATAACAGTACAAAAGTATAGAAGTTCCAGTATGAAGGCACAATCGTATAACAGTTCAACAGTAAAACCTTACAGGAGTGTAACAGGATAGCAGTACAAGAGTGTAACAGTATAACAGTTCAACAGTATGACAGTATAAAAGTTCAACGGTATAACAATATAACAGTTCAGCAGTAAAAGGGCGTAAATGCATAACAGTTCAACAGTTCAACAGTATAACAGTACAAGAGTGCAGCAGTATAACAATTCAACAGTATAACAGTACAAGAGTGCAACAGCATAACAGTTCAACATTATAACAGCGGCCGAGAAGGTTGATAATGGCCAAAAAAAATCGTTCGCACGACAGTCGGGCTAGTGTCAAATGGGACTAGTACCGTAGCGTACCGGATCTATCCAGGTAAGGACTGTTACTTCTCCTACACTCAAAAAAAACCTTCGGGGAGTGTCTTGGTGGCTACAAAGTATAAAAATATAAGATTGGAACAGTATAACAGTATACAATTTCAACAGTATAACAGTATAATAGTTCAACAGTATAACAGTTAAAAAGTATAACGGTTAAAAAGTATAACAGTTCAACAGTATAACAGTACAACAGCATAACAATATAACACCTGAAAAGTATAACAGTATAATCGTAAAAAAAAAAGTATAACAGCTTACCTGCAAGTCAGCAGTCTTCTTCTTCACTTCGGCCTCAAGTCGCTTAATCGTGCTCTCATGACGATCACATTGTTGTTGGTGTGCATGTACATTCGCAACGTGCAATACCTCCGTATCACTGACGGCGCGCGGACTAAGACCACCAGCAGCGTTGGCATCCTTTTTCTGTTTTTTCTCGTTCTGCAAGAGTTGTTGTACTTTGCGACAGGCGATGTCATAACCTTTACCCAACTTCTTGAGTTCCTCTTGGGTGTCATCCAATTCGCAAAGTTTATTAGCCAATTCGACCTTTTTCTCACGCACTTCCAGCTGTGTTGTGGTTGTTGAGATAGAGGGAGAGAGTGAGAGCGAAATATGAGATAAGTTGCGGGAGAGGAAGGCATGAGCACAAAAAGCATAAGAGATGTTTCACCTAATTACGAGTAGTTTGTTGCATTTAAGGTGTTGCAAAGTTTTGCAAGTCAATAAATTTAATTTATTATAGTGGCGTGTAAATTTTATACAAACAAATTTTACAAAAAATATACATATATAATAGATGCGTGAGTGTATCAAAATCAGCATACTTAAAAAGGCACAGCAAAATATATGCATACATAAAAATACATGAGTAGTTTGTATTGTAAAAAAAAATTAATTTCTTAAAAATACACAAAACAAAGCCATAACAGCGTTCGAGAGAGCGAGAGACAAAAACCACACTGCAAAAACTATACACTCAAATGAATATCAAATAGTACAGCAGCGATAATATCCTTGCGAATCTCTTGACAGCACGCCTGTTTTTCTCTTCGTCACGCCTCCTCTTATCAACGCCACGCCTCATGCTACAACATCCGCTTTCCGCTGAACCACTTCCGCCAACCCTCAGTATGCGCGTGCCCAATGACAGCGAAATAAATTTAGACCAGCATTTGGCAGGTAGTCGCTTAATGTTGAAAAATATGCGCATGCCGTTAATTGTGATGTCGCCGTGGTGGCAGGAGACCAATGTTTAGATAAAATGTTTGAAATGTTAAAAAATAGTAGATGAAATTCATTGAAAATTTCCAAATTTTGAATAAACAAAACGTACGCCATCCACATTGCACAAATGACCGCCGCCGCGTTGAGGTTTGTGCTAGAAGCAGAGGTGAAACCTTAAGCGAAAACCAACAAAAAAACAGCGACAATCTCACCTGCGCATATGCACGACGATCGTTTGGCAGGCAAACCAACTCCTCCGCTTCCTTCTCCTGCACCGCCTCGCTGCAGCAGCCACCACAAATGCTTGAAGTAGAAAAATTGGCCTGCAACGATGTGCAACTGTTGGTACGCGATGTGCAATCACCACCACAGCTGCCGCAACGCCCACATCCTGCCACAAGGAACATGCTTGCATCGCCGATGGTGTAACGTATTGGAAATTCAGGGGGCGCATGATCGCAACTACCGCTGCCACCCAATTCATCACATGCCGCCAAATGCGTAAAGCCATCAGTGGCGGCATCAGCACCAACACCACCGCAGATACCACAGCGATGTGGATGCGCATGGTGATGATGCTGACCACTACAGCCGCCCTGCTGCGCGTAACAACGCTTCGCTAATGTCGCCTTTCCCGTTCCCCTACTACGCTCCAAAATATTGCCGCAGCTCTGCTCGCATTTCTCCATTTCCATTTTATTATTATTATTGCTGTAATTTACGCGCAACTTTTGTTTCAGCAAATATTCGGCGTGATAATCGCCGCGCGCCGCCTTCAACATATCATGATAATCCGCGGCATCGCAATGCTTATTACAATCGACTGGCTTTTCCACCACGTCGTACTCGTGGTTGTATTGTTTGTAGATCTCCTCCTTTTCAATGGTGAAGCATTCGCTTTTATTGCTGCTGCGCCGCTGTAATTTACCGATAATGGCGCGGAAAAAGCGATTTTCTCGTTTGGCCAAATTACGTTCGAAATTCATTTTTGTTACCATTTTCTCATAGTCTTGTAGGCGTTCGAGTAGGCGTGCGGTATTCTCCGCTTTAATGGAAATCGTCGACTGGGTGGCGAGAGTGACGATGATGTTATAGGAAGGAAGGGAACGAGATTAGGTTGCAATAAACCAGCAATATTAATTGCATGACAAAATAACTACCAAAGCAAGTTTCAAACAGCGAAATAACTTGGTCTACGAACGTTAGATCCATACAGCTGGTCCCCCTTTCGATGAATTTCCACATTCACCCAACCAGCCCTGTTTTCACCTTTAAAATTCATTGAATGTGCGATACAGCTGTATGAACCTACGCACAAAAGCAAACAACAACAAGAACTCCAACAGCAAAAAACTTACTTGCATTTTACACAAAACATCCTGTTGCTCGCGCATTCTCGTTTCACACACTTTCATATTCGAAAACTCTTTACGATAATTATCTTGCGTAGCTTTTAAAGCATCGATTAATTGGCGATTATCATCCTTGAGATCGGCATTGTTAAGACGCAGACTTTTCAAATTAAGCTTTGTTTTTTTATGTGCATTATTATGTTGTGTGTAAAGAAGGGCGAAAAATGGAAAGGTGAGAGCAAAATAATGGCAGGTAGGAAGATGATCAATAGATAAAAATGTAAATGAAAGGCAAAAAAACTTATTTAATAAATATCGTGGTAACACTAAAGGTTTTACATAAAATATTCCACTTCTGAATTTCTCGAGAAACTCCTCTCTATTTTCAAAATTTTTCTGGTATCTGCCACACCTCAAATGCAACATTTGTACTTAATTATGTATGTTTTTATCAAACAATGTATGTATTTATGTATGATTAACTTAAAGCAAAACATGACCACCATCTTACTCACCTCCAAATTTGTCACATCACGTTCCTTATTTTCCAATATTTCTTGCAGTTCGGCATTTTGGAATGCCAACTCTTTGACTTTATCCTCATACTCTTTGATTGTCTCATCACGTTGTGTTACAGTCTCTTCCAGTTTGGCATATTGTGTTTGTAGCGTAAGTCGTGTCTCTTCCGATTGTGCGACCATGCCCTCTAGCTCACGTATCTAACACGGGTGTTTTAATGAGAAGGAAAGAAAAAGAAAACAATAAATTTATTTTCTTATCTTTTTTTTATTAAATTAAACGCAATAATAAATTAATTAAAATTAAACAAACTTTTTGTAAAGCATTCACATTTCCTGAAATGTCCGAGCGGCCAAGCAAGTCATTCATGAAACCGCTATGATCACTTTTATCCATTTCACGTTCCATCTGTAAAATAAATTAAAGTGAAGATTTTATGAATTGTTAAAAAATTAAGGACTTCTTTATTTTAGAAATAAACACGCTATCACTTGTACTCGCTCTGTTCTATTTCACAGCCGTTAGGAATCGTTTCGAAACGGCTACAATCAGCCAAAAAAAAAAACTGTAACTGACTCCGCTGAACGTGATAACTAAACACACATCTGAGTATATATTTATGCATCAAACTTCCAACCACTTACCTCCAAAAACTGTATCTTTTGTTTGAGTTCCTCTATGTAAGCTTGTCCCTTAGACTCAGTCTCTTTTTGTATCTGTTCCATATGATTCATGGCCTGTGCAGCCTCCTTAAGTAGCTCCTGCTTCTCTTCGAGTTCTTTGCGCAAAACTTCAATTTCAACCTAAAAGATACGAAGAAAAGCCAAAGCTTATTAATATCAATTGTTTGTAGAGGAAGCGGCGAATTCTTCCGCTCTACCACATACCTTGGCATCAATTAGCTGTTTCATTAGCGACTCCTGATTCTCCTGATTGGTGTGATGATAGCCAGGCACACTCTCTTCCAAAAAATATAAACGTAATTTTAAATTGAAATTCTCTTTGCGTAACGATGCCATTTGTTCTTCGAACTCACGCACTGAACGGCCTTGTACAGGTGGTGATGTTGTGCCGTGTCCTTGTAAGCTGACGCATGGAAAACCAACGCCATCTGTTTGTGGTGGGTAGTGAAAAAAGCAAGAAGAGGAAAAAAGTTAACAAGGAATAGGAGATATTTTGGTATTAAGAGCTATGGCATAAACTATCGCTATCATCCGCATTTTCTCGTTGTTACTCCCTCCTCGTCTATGTACATATATTCTCATCATTTCCCCTCATTTACCATCTGCACTCATTTCGAAATCGCTTGGCGGTGACTGCGAATTGCGCTTAAAAGCGAAGAGTTTCTGTTTCGACTCTTGTGGTGATGAGCTACTCATGCTTGATGAACTGCGACGCATGTCTGTTCGGAAAGTTTTTGTTTTTGCGGAATTAAATTTTTTCGGTGCTTTGTTCTTTCTTTTCGCTATACTATTTCAGCGAGCGTAATCGTTATGCTAATGCTGTGTCCTCGCTCATTCGTTGTAAGTTATGTTTTGTTGATTGGTTTATTATTTGAAAAATTTGTGGTTGTTTGGAGTAAATGAATTTAGTTTTGAAAGTATTTTTTACAAGTTCTTTATTTTTTTCTTATTTACACAATTCAAAACTAATTTTCAATTTGTTTTCAAAAATATTCCACATTTTGAAATGCCTACTGCTTTAATTTAATAAGATTATGTATGTCATAATGCAGCCACATAACATGGGCGTAGAAGGGCAAGAGGGAAAAAAGTAGCTATGATCGCACATGCCATCAAATTAATATCGCTAATAACTCCTGCTCTCGAAAATATTATTTGAAATCTGTGGTAAGATTTCTTGTAAATGAGCACTACTTATTATCAAGTTCTAAACAAGAAACACCTTTAATAATGATCTGGTGCCTCAAGATTTATTATATAGACCTCAAGGCTAGCATGTTTCACTTGAAGAAAAAGTAAGTAGGTAATTTTAAAATGATCTAATGCAGAAGCGATCTATAAGGAAATACACAGGTCAACAACGAAGGATTACCCACCCTAATTTACATATGTACATACATCAATTTAATTAAATATATATAAACTTGTTAAACCAAAGCACTTCAATTAGTGTTTTCTGTTTTCTTTTTCTTTACTCACATGAATGCTCCATCGTTACATCCCTTAGTGTGCTCGGACTAGTACTGCAACAAAAAACGAAAAAAGAAAAGCAAATAAAATTAGCTAAATAAACTTTAAAATAGTTTCAAGTATTACACTAAGCTAAAAAAAAATGCATACATAAAAAACAAGCACAAACATGCAAACGCAAGCAAATGCAAGAAAGGAAAAAAATTCCTTGAAGTTGCCAACAAACACTTTTACTTTTCCAGTTTATAGCACTAGATAATTGTGCGCCACTTGACACGGTAGGCAGGAAGCGACGATAGGTTGCATGAAAATGTCGAGAAAAAAGGAAAGTGGGGTTGTGTTATGTGATGTTTATAGATGGAACATCCGTTGAAATTAAAATCCGAGCTGCTCCTTTTTCAAGGATATCCACATTTTTTGTTTTTTTTGAAAGGATCAAATATTGAGAAAATCGAAAATTCGCCACCGTCCAAATTTTTCCGATTTCAATACATTATTTGGTCGCTGAGGGATACAAAAAAAGGTATTAAAAAGAAAAATGGACACCTGTAGTGGAAAAATCCAATGTGAACAGGACCTAAAGGATAACCACTGAAATATAAAATAACACAAAAAGTACCCACTTTAATTTGCGTATAACTCCTAACATGTTAACTCTACGTGAAAATTCCTTATAATATGTTTCATTCGGAATAAATAAAGGAATATTTCTTTGATATACAATTTTGATGTACCTGCAGTGCTTAATGTACTTTTGTGCATCTAAAGTGAAAATTTCAAAAAAAGTACGTTTTTTTTATGGTGCTATTTTAAGTTCAAATATTTTTCTAGTTTATGTAAATATTTTAATCTAATGATCCAACTCTCATTCCTACATATCTCTACGTTAATACTAAAAAAGAGTTAGAGCTGAGATACGCGCTAGCTGTGCACGGTGGGCGGGAAGCAACAATAGGTTGCATGGGAATATCGTAAAAATGATGGCCCAACGAATATGTGCCTAGCTGTGTGCTGGTACTAATTTTCGTTTAAAAAAAATGTTGGAGATTTTATTCACGCTTGCTGTGTGTTTATGAAGTATATTAGAATATCATTTTACGTAAGTGTTTAGCCGGCGATCGTTTTTTCGATATTTTCATGCAACCTATTGTTGCTTACCGCCCACCGTGCACAGCTAGCGCGTATTTCAGCTCTAATTCTTTTTAATATTAACGTATAGATATGTAAGAATGAGAATTGGATCATTAGATTAAAATATTTACATAAACTAGAAAAATATTTGAACTTAAAATAGCACCATAAAAAACGTACTTTTTTTTTGAAATTTTCACTTTAGATGGACCAAAGTGCATTAACCACTGCAGGTACATCAAAATTGTATATCAAAGAAATATTCCTTTATTTATTCCGAATGAAACATATTATAAGGAATTTTCACGTAGAGTTAACATGTTAGGAGTTATACGCAAATTAAAGTGGGTACTTTTTGTGTTATTTTATATTTCAGTGGTTATCCTTTAGGTCCTGTTCACATTGGATTTTTCCACTACAGGTGTCCATTTTTCTTTTTAATACCTTTTTTTGTATCCCTTAGCGACCAAGTAATGTATTGAAATCGGAAAAATTTGGACGGTGGCGAATATTCGATTTCCTCAATATTTGATCCTTTCAAAAAAAACAAAAAATGTGGATATCCTTGAAAAAGGAGCAGCTCGGATTTTAATTTCAACGGATGTTTCATCTATAAACATCACATAACACAACCCCACTTTCCTTTTTTCTCGACATTTTCATGCAACCTATCGTCGCTTCCTGCCTACCGTGTTGAGGCGATCAAATTAAAGAAATAAAGCATGTATAGAATAAAAAGAAAAAGTTTGTTTTGTAGTGCAAAAAATAAAAATAAAAAATACGCGGAAGAGGCCAACAAGCAGCACAATGACTTAAGGAAGCTTCTTGTTTTACATACATACATACATATCTACATACATATGCCTCTTTGTAGATTTAGAAGACTCATGGCAGCAACAAGCGACTTGACACATGCTGCAACATGCACAGTAAGTGAGAGTAATGTTCACAGATTGATTTTTTTTTCATATCTCATATCATATCCCAGATTACTGCCATTTCGTGATACGCACTGCATCATCGAACCTAAATAAGTCGAACGTTTATTCAGCTTCATAGATAAGTTGCCTCATCTCTATACGATTATACAACGCTTGCCTTGATGCTTCAATATTAAAAAAAAAACAAAAAGATGACGAGGTCATCTTCCAAGCTCTGTTTGCACAACGCCATTTTTGAAAACGAAAACATTCGTTTGAAAATTACAGAATGAGCTCAATATAAGCGCTGATGTTATATGGATGTTATCTATGTATCTAGAATCCTCTCTTTAATATTATGGTATTTAATATTTAATTTAATTTTGTTACTTTTTATTTAATTTTCTTATTCTTTTTTTATTTAATTTTCTTATTATTTTCTTTAATTTTTTCCAGCCTTTTTATATTTTTTATATTTTAATAATTTTTTTATTTTTATTTTTATTTCTATTTCTATTTTCTTTTTTTTTTATTTTTTATTTTAATTAATTTATTTTTTTTTTTCTATTTTTATTTTATTTAAATTTTTTGTTTTATTTATTTTTATTTAAATTTTTTTTATTTTAGTTTCTTATTTCTTTTGATTTTATTGTTTTATTTTAAATTTTAATTTATTTTACATACAAAAGTGCTCACTTTTGCCCTCACTGTACGTAACATACGCCCATGGATAAACATGCAGGCACATGCAAAGTTAGATCAAGTGATCAAATTTACTGTGTGTACCTACTCTTTTTTAATACATATGTAATCAACTTTCAAATGTTTTCTTTCTATTATATGCACAACTTTTATCTTGATATTATTACTTTTTATACTCAGCTGTACTAGTACACAGAGTATTATAGTTTTGATTTCCTAACGGTGGATTGTAACAGAATGAAATAATCGAGATAGATATAGACTTATATATATCGAAATGATCAGGGTGAAAAGAGAAATCGATTGAGCCATGTCCGTCCGTCCGTCCGTCTGTGCGCACGATAACTCGCGCAAAAGTTGAGATATTTTGATGAAATTTGAAATGTAAGTTGGTATCAAGACAGGAATGGATGGTATTGAAAATGGGCGAAATCGGACCATGACCACGCCCACTTCCCCTATATAGTAAAAATCGGAAATTTTGTATCTCAGTCACTAAAAGAGCTAGAGTGATAAAATTTCACACACGTATTGAGCTCAGGCTCTTATGAAGAAATATGGTGAAATTTTGGAAAATGGGCGGTGCCACGCCCACTTATTAAGGGGCAAACATTGGAAGTTTTATGAGTCATAACTCAGAAACCGTTGAAGATATATCGATGAAATTTGGTAGGCGTGATATACTTACATAGGCAAATGTTTGGCCGAAAAATTGCCAAAATCGGTTGATGACCACGCCCACTTTTATATATGGGTATTATAAAGTGACCTAATAAAAACATTTTAAGCGATATCTCTGTCAAATATAAAGATATATCATTGAAATTTTATGGAAGGTGTCCAACTATGGACATAAAACAACAAATACAAACATTTTGGAAAATGGGCGTGGCACCGCCTCCTTTTAGAAGCAGGAATATACGAGATTTCTGAGCCCATAACTCGACAAATAATCGATATATTATGACGAAACTTGGTGTATACACTTTCACTACTTGTAGTAATACATGTACAAATTTTTACCGAAATCGGTTGACGACCACGCCCACTTTTATATATGGGTATTATAAAGTGGCCTAATAAAAACGTTTTAAGTGATATCTTTGTCAAATATAAAGATAATTCATTGAAATTTTGTGGCATGAGTTCTACAGTAGATCGGAAACAAAAAATAGAAAAATTTCGGAAAATGGGCGTGGCACCGCCTCTTTTCAGACAAAGGAATCAACGAGATTTCGGAGCCCATAACTCTTCAAATAATTGAGATATTATGACGAAACTTGGTTTATACACTTTTATAACTTGTGTTAATAGACATGCAAAAATTTATTCAAATCGGTTTGTGACCACGCCTACTTTTTAACAAAGATATTTCTGGAATACCCTTTGGGAATTTGTAACGTGACATCTTTGTAACTAGAAGTCATAAAGGAATGAAATTTTGAGCAAAGAATAATATTCATATGCTTAGTTGGATGACTGATAAAAATGTTGAAAATAGGCGTGGTTACGCCCACTTTATGCAGCACTCGCTTTATATAAAATACACCGTGATTCCATCAGACGCAAACAAACAATGAAAGCATAAAGCTGAGTATCTAATGTTCGATTCCACTCGAACTTAGGCTTCCTTACTTGTTATTATTACTTTTTAATATTTTCTTTTTTTAATATTTCAATAAACAAGCCATGTCGTGCATCTGCAAACATTCGCTTAACTTGGAGGCCGATCGGCAGACGTTGATCAAAAGCAGCATAACGAAATGTTAGATGTGAAGGCCTCCCCGGCCAAACCAAATGCAAAGATGTGCACACAGTTGGTGGGCGTACTTACATATGTATATACATACATAATATGTATGGGGAAGGCAGGCGAGAGTGAAAAAAATAATAAAAATCAAAACAAACACCATGTGGCATCGTCAAGTGGCGGCGGTATGAGCTTGCTTGTGCTGCTATGAGTGCTGCCGTTCATTCAGCACAGTTTTCTCCAGCATTTGAACTTTTTCAGCAATAAAAATTTCGATTCAGTTTTTTTACGGCAAAATGTTTCTATTAAAAAGTTTCAATTGTTTTTATCACGGAAGTTTTTATTGCTGCGCTTTGGGCTTAACGGGCATAATTGAAAGGTGAAAAAAATTAAAAAGCTCTTACTTTTTTATTGCAAAAATTATTGATTTTTAAGAAAAAAAGAATATGTATTTGATAGAGAATAAACAAACAGATGCCTGAGCGTTGTGGTTTCACAAAGGAAATGGCAACGTGTGGAATCCTTGACCCTTGTCTGCCTTTCATAACCAATGCTCTGTTGCCTTCAGTGGCAATTTTCTTTCAAGAGATGAAACTCAAATACTCAAGTAATAGAGCAGTGACAGCCAGGCTGCACTGAAGTCGTTGAAAACTGCGCAAACCTCTTCAAAACTTGTTTACGAATGAAAATTGAAGCTTGGCTCCATAGGAAAATAGAATAGACTTAAACTTATGTGGGTACCCGGACACTGCGGTGTTCAAGGTAACGAACTGGCCGATGAATTAACAAATTGCGTATCAGCGGAACAACCAACTGGACCGCAGCCAATCATAGTACCAAATATAGCGAGCACTGTGAAGTATGTATGTACATTAGGGACTCCAGGAGGGAAACTCATGGGAGACGCTGGAACTCTACAGATTCCTGCAAAATTACAAATTGCTTTCTGAAAAAAACTAACAGGGAGCACAATTCCTCCTTAACCATAGGGGGAAGCTTCGGGCTCTTTTGGGGTTGATTACAGAACACAATCCATGGGGACAGCATAGGGCCTCCATAGATATCATCGACCGCTCATTATGCCTATCCTCTATGGAGGAGGACGACGACTACAAAGAGAATTTTAGCTGCACCTCTCCTTCTTTCGCTAGACTAAGATTGCACATTTTCGGGTCAGATGTACTGAGAATGGCGTGTGCACATTCTGTACCACTCAACAAACTTCTCAGTTTTATTAAAGAATCTGGGAAGTTTGCAGAGAAGTTCGCAGTCCACTATCCCACATTTTCCCCTGCATCCTGATCCTTTCTAAAGGTCTTAAGTACAATGGTACAAAATATGCCTGAGTGCTTGGGAAAGACTCAGTTCTCCCGGCATACCACAATTCCATTCCATTCCAATAGATTCTGTAGGCAAGGTTCTAAGGTAAGATTTATTTTGATTATTCTTATAGAAGCAAATTCATCTCTTACTCTGAAAAAAATACCCGCAGTTAAATCAACAACTTTCCGCTGTTGAATCTCCGTATTTGATTCAACAGCAAAATATTTGTTTTAACGGCAAAGTTTTTTATTCAACAAATTTCCGTAGTTAATTCAAAGACGTGCGTTGTTGATTCAAAAACTTGCTTGCTGTTAAAAATTTTTTAAGTAAAAAGAAATAAATAATAGCTTAAAAAAGCTAAAAAACACGCTTTAATCTTAAAAATCGTACTACAAATTGAGAAATAATTTAATTAGAAACAAAATGATGAACGAAAATATAAGTATTTAAGGAAAAGCACATATTAAGCACAAATTAACCGCATACTTAAAATTTTCCTAGGCTAAGTCTAAATGAGTGCGGGGTCCAGCGGAACGTTCACCTGGACCCCGCACTCTTGTTTTTAAAAAAAAACTTAAAATTTGAGCACAAATTTTTTTATTTGCGGAAAAACTAAGCACATATTGAGCACAAATTAATGAGATAGTCAAATTTCAAATTGCACAGTGGGCTTCGTCTTATATACCCCACCTCCATATATGCATACATGTATGTATCGATGCCCATCTCTGCACTTTTTTCGCAAATTTTTTTCACAGGTTTTGAGCACATATTAAGCACAAATTAACTGCACACTTAAAATTTTCCTAGGTGAAGTCTAAATGAGTGCGGGGTCCAGCGGAACGTTCACCTGGACCCCGCACTCTTGTTTAAAAAAAAAACCCTTAAAATTTGAGCACAAATTTTTTTATTTGCGGAAACACGAAGCACACATTGAGCACAAATTAATGAGATAGTCAAATTTCAAATTGCACAGTGGGCTTCGTCTTATATACCCCACCTCCATATATACATACATGTATGTATCGATGCCCATCTCTGCACTTTTTTCGCAAATTTTTTTTCACAGGTTTTGAGCACATATTAAGCACAAATTAACTGCATACTTAAAATTTTCCTAGGCTAAGTCTAAATGAGTGCGGGGTCCAGCGGAACGTTCACCTGGACCCCGCACTTTTGTTTTTTAAACAAAAAGCCCTTAAAATTTGAGCACAATTTTTTTTATTTGCGGAAAAACTAAGCACATATTGAGCACAAATTAATGAGATAGTCAAATTTCAAATTGCACAGTGGGCTTCGTCTTATATACCCCACCTCCATATATACATACATGTATGTATCGATGCCCATCTCTGCACTGTTTTCGCAAATTTTTTTTCACAGGTTTTGAGCACATATTAAGCACAAATTAACTGCATACTTAAAATTTTCCTAGGTGAAGTCTAAATGAGTGCGGGGTCCAGCGGAACGTTCACCTGGACCCCGCACTTTTGTTTTAAAAAAATGCCCATCTCTGGAGTTTTTCAAAAGTTTTTTTTTCACATTCCTTGAGCACATATTAAGCACAAATTAACTGCATACTCAATATTTTCCTAAGCTAAGCCTAAATGAGTGCGGGGTCCAGCGGAACGTTCACTTTTGTTTTTAAAAAAAACGCCCTTAAAATTTGAGCACAAATTTTTTTATTTGGGGACCTATTAAGCACATATCGCACGTTTTATGCAATAGGGATTTAACTCAAAAAAATTTTTTTTTGGGAAAACGCAAATAAAGTTTTATAATTTCAAATAGTTTCCTTCTACGGCTAACTACAAAATCACTTTTATTACCGCCATTTTTATCTTTTTGAGTATTTTATAAGACTAGACTCAAAGGCACTACCCAGTTATTGAAATATATGGCAAAATCCCAGAAATCGAAAATTTCGAGTTAAATCCCTATTCCATAAAACGGGCGATATTAAGCACAAATTAATGAGATAGTTTCTTTTGGAAATTCGCTGAATGCGGGGTCCAGCTGTACGGACCTAATAGAAATAATAGAGAGAACACAATAAAAGTGAATGTTTGAAAGATATAATAATTTAGTTAAATGTTACAACTTTTAGGATGGGATGAAGTTACATACATACATACATACATACATACATACATACATACATACATACAGGTGAAGCTAATAAAAGCGTGTTAAAAAGGATTTGAAAGAAAATATAAAAAAATAAACAAAATTTTTCAAATTCGTTCAATTCGCTTCAATTTTAAAATAAAATAAAGAAAGTAATATACATACATACATAAATAAAAAAAATTAATTAAACAAAAACTAATATCTATTGATAAACTCAGCTTTTTTTGATGTCGTGAGAGTTGTCTGCAGATGTACTGATGCGTTTGGAAATGGTGAATGGATGAATGACTAAAGTTCGTTTGGTGACGGCGGGCCTTAGTATTAATATTACTACATATCGAGCGCTAACCGTGTGAAGTGTATCCAACAAAAATTAAATTTTACAGGAGGTTTTTTTTAATTTTCTTTTCATACAGTTGGTAATCAGCCTTGAAATTGAATTTGAATCTGCGGTTAATTTAATCGCTGGTTAGTTTGACGTAAATTGTATGGCGAGCTGTCAAATAAATTGGTTCACCGGGCAAAAATCTCTGGTTAAGTGCTTAACCGGAGGTGGTGAAACCGGCCCTAAGTCTATGAAATTGTGGGAGTTGATTAAAAACGCTAAAATCGATAATTTGGTTGGATACACTTTATGGCGGTTAGGGCTCGATAAGTAAACATACATACATATATTATATGTGTAAAAAACTAAAATAAAATAATATCTATTATATTAAAAAAAATACCATTTTTACTATTTTCTTGAAGTTAACTTAAATGCGTAAATATTTGCTTCAATGGTGCCCGTTTTTCGACCAAAAACTTTTGCGGTTAATTCAAAAGCAAAAGTTGTTAGCTTAAATACGAAAAGTATTTGAATCAACAGTGCTCACTTTTGGACTAAAATTTTTTGCTGTAAGCAAAAACTGTTAACTTAAATGTAAAAGTATTTAATTCAACAGTTTTCGTTGTTAACTTAAACACGAAAAGTATTTGAATCAAAAACGCTCGCATCTTTGAAACAACAACGGAGCGTTGTTGGGCACATTTCAACTGCGGAAAGTTGTTCATTTAACTGCAAAAGTCTTTATATTTACAACGTTTTTTTTCAGAGTAGCAGTTCTATTCCTCTCCATCGTTTTTGAAATGAACTGACTGCGCTTGGAAAACAGTAAAACGCTTACTTCTATATTAACGAAGTAGGTACTTAGGTACATACTCGCACTATTGAAAGTTTGAATTCTTCTTCTCTCTCTCGAATTTATAATCCGTTAATATTTAACTATAAATATTATGTATTTCTCACGGCCCGGAAATGTTTGAATCTTAATAATAAACATAACTTAATGAATAAACCAAAAAAAAAAAACCAGCAAACAACAAAAACAACGCTGCAATTATGACGTGACATGGCTTTGTTGGTGAATCGTGTTGATTAATAAGTACTTAGTGCCATTGGCAGTGCGAGGGCAGGTACTAAGTACTAGCCAAGTATGTTTAGCAAAATAAGGTAATAATCAAACAAAAGCAATCATTAAACATACATACTATACTTAATTAGCATATTAAAAAAAATCGCAAATATGCATGAAACCGGTTATAAAAATTGTTATTGGTATTATTAAAACAACAGCATTGATATTTAATTCAACGCTGAAGTACGACCAACTTCCGCCAAACACATTCGGGGCAATATGTTGCGCATCAAATCAGTAAAACATTAGACAGCAACGCGAACGCCAACAATATAAGAAGTTTCGGCATCCGCCCACGCGCTGCTCTTACGACAAATAGCATACATATTTGCCTATCATCAATCATACATAATAAAAACGCGCTGCTGTCACGAATGGCTAGCCACTTTGGTCGTAAAAAACTGAAAATGTCACCGAAAATGCTGCCCACGCCAGAGTTAGCCGCCGCCACCACTGCCGTTTATTGCCGCTGCAGCATTTGGTTGCTGTCATTGTTGTTTCTACTCTTCTTCTTCTTCGCGCCACCCGTTCAAATGCGTCGTCTGCAACGCTGCGAACTCGCCGGTCAATTGTATATTTTGGATGTGCCGAAAACGGAATTGCCATTGTGGTTATGCATTGCCCATTATGAGAGTCGGTACAATACGCATGTGGTGGGCAATCGCAATGCGGATGGTTCCGGTGATTATGGTATCTTTCAAATAAGCAGTCGTTATTGGTGTCAACCGGAGGAGGCCAAGCAGGAGCAAGAGGACGGTAGCCATCAACCAAAATATTATGCGTTCAATGAGTGTAATGTTAAGTGTAACGCTTTGCTGCAGGATGATATTACCGAGTCGGTGGCATGCGCCAAAACAATTCAACGGCGACAGGGTTGGAGCGCTTGGAGTGTTTATTCGTTTTATTGTAGTAATCGTACGTTGGTGCAAGTGAATGATTGTTTTGAGTGAGTGAATGTGAAAAGTGATTAGCAAGGAGTGAAATGGGCAGTAGAAGAGATAAAGAGAGAGGAGTGTTGAGACATTCGAAAATTGCAATAAGATAACAGATGTCAGAAAGATACTGTGCAAATTTTTTCAATGTGTTCATTATATTAAACTTTCGAAATATATATATATATATATATATATAAATTATATTACTTAATTGTAAAAATGTGTTTATAGCTTGAAAATCGGTGCGGTTGTCTATATACGAGTATATGTGAGGAAATGGCTCAAAAACTACTGAACGGATTTTTGCCAAATTTTGAGTTTGTTCTATGGATAAGTCCTCTCGCCATAGGCTATAATTTTTCCCGCTAGATGGCGCCGGAGTCGTTATATCCGTATTAATGATCCGATTCTGTTTGTGTTTTACAAATATGTTTGATATGTAATCAAAAACTCTTACAAAAAACCGCTAGGTAGCGCTGGAGTCGAGATATTCAGAAAATCTGTATTTCTGGTCCGTTTTTGTTAATTTTTATGACCAGCGTTTGCTATTTAATGCAGAGTTCGGTTACAGAGGAAGTGGAAGGCTTCAACATAGAACTTTTTTTATTGTGATGCCTACACGCAAAGAATTTTTTACTAGAATCAATGCTGAGACAAGAAAAATTAGACTTGATTTTGAACTTAGAAAATAATTTCTTAATATCAAGAAAATCCAAGAAAATTGGATTTTAAATAAATAAGAAAAAGTTTTCTCACTTCAAGCAAAAATGGGTTTTAAATATGTAAATAAGAAAACATTTTCTTGCTTGGATTTTAAATAAATAAGAAATAATTTACTTGCGGTAAGAGTTTTTTCTTGATTTTAGAAATAAATAATTAAGAAATAATTTTTTTATTGCAAGTAAAACTTTTCTTATACGAGCTTAAGTAAATAAGAAAATATTAAATCAAGTAAAAATTTTCTAAAAATATTAAAAACGTAAAAAATAAGGAAAATGAAAACTAATCATGAGGGATTAGAAAACCATAATTAGTCAACTAGTACTTATTTTCCTAGGACTTGTGCACTGAAATGACAACATTTCAGTTAATATAAATGAAGATGCAAATAGTGAACTCCTTATACCAAATGCTTCACTATCAATCTGAGAATTGCAGAAATATTGAGAAATATGCAAAGCGGATGGCAAATGAAAAAACATACATGTTACTTTGGAAATGCAAATTCAGTAAGAAATATTTTACTTCGCTCAATAAAATGTTTTCTTATTTATTTTCAATTCTTTTTTTGCTGTAGTTTGCTGATATGCTCAAAGAACTTTGGCGTTCAAATTGACCAAGAAATATTTTACTTCGGTCAAGAAAACCATAATTATTTATTTTCATTTTTTTTTGCTGTAGTTTGTTGTTCCAATTCATCGAAACATAATTTTCTTAAATTCTTCTTGATATTAGCAAAAAGATTTTCTTCATTTAAGTAAATTTAAGAAAAGATGTTCTTATTTATTTCTTGAATAAGAAAATAATTGTCTCATTTTTGGAAAACTCAGTTTCTTAATTCCAGTAATAATTAAGTCAATTTTTCTTATTTCCCTCAAAATTTTCTAAATTGAGTTCAAGAAAGCATTTTTCTTGATTCAAGTATACAAATTTCTTTCCGTGTAAGCTGGGTCTAAAATATGGGTCAAAACGTGGACCCAGATGACCGCAAAATATTTCTAAGCGTTACTGGTTTCAAAGGTGTTGAGCAGTAAAAGTAAAAGTAAAAGAAAAAGTAAACGAAAAGGCAATGGAAGGCGGAAAGGGAGAGTGAAAAGGAAAGGTAGAGGCAAAGTTTCATTATAACATAAAACCATTTTCGTCGCTGCGAAACGGAACGGGCATTTGCAGCTACATATGTATGTATGTATGTATGTATGTACATATGCAGATTAAGACATTAGAGCAGGGATTCTCATTCATACGCTTCTTTGCTTACTTTCAGCATATTTTCAAAATTATAAAATTGCTCATATTTGATCTGCCAGTCGCATGTCTATTTAACCAAATTAGTAATACGAAATTACTACTGCATCAATCAAACTCGCTTTCCAACAAATATGGCATATGACCCAAAAAATGCAAAGCTGCGAAATTAACATTACTGAAATGGATATCCGACTTTATATAAATGCATTAAAAAAATACTATTGGCATATTTGGAAATATTTGCAAAGCAATAATGTAAAAATCATAGCAGAACAACACCCAAAAAGCGCCTAATTGTTAAGTGAAGCCAAACGAAAATATGCAAGTCGCCGGCGCCGTGAGATACTCTATTTCGCACAGAGTTATCGTAAAACCAAGCCCCTTTCAAAATATGTACATACATACATATGTACGTAATATGTTGTTTTTCTTTTTTTAATTTAAATGTAGGCGAAAATGTCGTTCAATATGGAAATGTCAAATTAAAAACAACTCCACCACTGCCTTACATTCAAATATAGATCAGCAAGCAAGTAAGCAAAAACTGGCGCTGTCTGTCTGTCTGTTTGAGAGTTCAATGGACGCAATGATGCATAACATTCAATTTCGTTGAAAACAAATATCTATGAATGCATAAACTATATATACATACATATATATACATATATACTATAATTCCCCTGCAGGCAAAACAACTAGTTGCATACTACAATTCTACCAGTTTGAAAATGTCGGCATCTAGTTGCCCAACTATCCATTTTACTTGAAAACAACTGGTAGTTTTAACGTGGCGATGGCCTACGAGATGGCAATTGTCTTCTCTTGCATAAGCTTCATACTAGAAAAATACCAGTTAAGGGTATACTAGAAGAATACCAGTCAGAATAATACTAGAAAAATGCCAGTTCATCTAGGTGAAAAAATAGCATTTTAGTTCATTTAATAAAGCTCACTTTAAATAGCTCAGTACTTTTTAAAGTTACATTTACTACATATTATATACAGTACACGCAAAGATGGTAGAATAATGGCTTCGTGCTACTACGGCAGTTGGCTGATAGAATCTCCTATTTGGATGAAACCAAATAAATTAACTAAACTCTCTTAAACTCTTCTTGCCACCTGTTGCAAATATATGTGTATGTATGTAATTGTTCTTGTGTACCCTTGCACAAAAATAAATGAAAAGCCTTAAAAATATTTATTTTCTGAGAAATGGTTGTGTCTTTTTGGCAAATTGGTAATAACTATTGTGACCCTTTTGTTAAAAAATAGCATAAATTTACTTCAAAATCGCCAATAAAGCTTAGTTTGTGATAGAATTGCACAAACTGCTATATTCAGTTAATAAATAAATTGGTATATTACTAGTAGAATACCAACTAGTATGATTTTGTCTTTTTAAAAGCGGTTGATCTACTAGGAGATAGCTAACTAGTATAAGTTTGTCCGTTTCATACCAGTTGATCAAGTAGTAGAAAACCAACTAGTATAAGTTTGTCCGTTTCATACCAGTTGATCACCTAGTAGAAACCCAACTAGTTGATTTTTTTCCTTTACGTACCAGATGATCAACTAGTTTATTTTCATACTAGTTTAATTTTGCCTGCAGGGTCATTAAGTATCATGTTTGTTTGTACTTGTTTTAAACGCACCACCCCACCACATTCATAGCCTGCAATGCCTTTGAGGTTATTACCTACAAACATTAACTCATATGCATTCGCTTTGAAGTTGATTTGAAACCAACAATTTATAAATAAACAAATAAATAGATGAAACAAGGGAAATTACGTAGAACTGTCAATACTATGTAAGTATGGGGGGATCATTTGTGCACGCATAATGTGAGATGCAAACTCAAATAGAAAGAGCGTCTGTTGGGGTCGGTCTTTGAAAGAGTCTTTCGGGATTAAGTAATACATGCGGCGTTTAAGACTAAAAGCTTCCAATAAAGACTTTGACATAAGTCCGCTCTCCCATACATCATAAAATATTCTTCAAGCTCCCAAAAGTTCCAAGGCATACCGACATAGCAGTCTGAATATAATTCAGGGGCGTTCCACAATACATCGACGTTTCTGTAGTTAGATCCGACTGTCGTTTTGGTTCTACAAGATCTCTCTTGTTCCGGAAAGTATTTCCATCACTAATACAAATCTGTTGACATACAGGAAGCTGCAAACAAAAGAGGCAAAAAAAGTGCTGACATGCAGACGCATTCACGCATATCCAATTCAAACTCACAACATACAGGAGGAGTATCAAATAGACAACAACAGAGACTAGAACATAGACACGAGGCAAAGGCGGAGTGTGAACAAATATATTCAGTTACAGAAACCACATTGAAGCTGAAGAAAAAATGCAGGAAAAAAATCTAAGAATTTAAAAATAAAATATATAGCTATATGAAGAAAAATATTTTTAACTGCACAAAGCAGTGCAGCAATGCATTTGAAGCAACAAAAAATAAAAGAAAACACTCGTACTTTATAGAAAGCTAAGTATGTATGTATGTATCACGAAATAATGATTTGAATGAATTTGTCTAACCGCTGTGGACTTGGTGCATAGACCGACAATCAGCAACCAACTAGTATCTATGTATGTATTTATGTATGCGCCTCTGTTAGATTGAGGACCCAGCCAACCCAACCATAGATACTTTAATGTTACAAAAACTGGAGCATAAACAAAACAATAAGCCAATGCGGCAAGTAAGAAAAATGAATTGCTGTTGAGTGATTTCACGCTTCGCACAAGTCCTTATGGCAACATTCGAACAAACCAAATGTAAACTAAACGATTTTGGAAAAAATCACTTGCTGTGTTGATTTGTGGTTCAAAACTATAAAAGAGTAGAGCCGCCAAAGCGCACGTCGCGCGAATTCAGTGGCCAATTAAATTTGATAGCAAAACTAATTGGCCAAATGGCACGTAGGAGGTACATATGTATGTAAGTACAAATATGCTTTTTGCCTTTGGTTCTAATGCAACTTTTACTTTATTGCTCTATAATTTTTTACAAATGTTCTCCCTTTGTTTACCTCCTGCACACGATCTCGCACATGTCTACTTTTGTTGTATGCGTGTAAAAATATGAATTTTGTGATTGCACACGTTTGAATGGGTGTTAAATGATGTTCATAGAAATCAATGAACGCTTCGATTTGTCGGGTAGGGTCTCCACAAGTGACCCAATAAATTGCATAAAATATATATGGGACATTCCATCGTGACTCCTGGGACATTTGACTCCAGAGCTTAGTCAACTTTGAATTATAAAACTGACATCGGGACTTAAATTGCTATGAAATATATTTATCGACATGGATAAATATCCAATACAACAAATGCATTAAAAGAATTGGCTAAATAATAACAAATAGCTTTGTAACTAATTAGTAAATGATTGTGACTCCTGGGACACCGAAAAATCCCTTTGTTGCACCTTTATGAGCACGAATACGAATTTTAGTTCAACTATTCAATGATGTATTGTGGAACGATTTTCCGTCATCCCTTGTCAAGTTTGGTTTGGAGACAGAGCAGTGATATTTATTTAAAACAAGTCGAATTCAACATCTCTAGAAACAATTATTTAAAACTATATAATAAAAACTAAAAACATTTCAAAATTTCGTTTCAGAATCTTCTATTTTAAGTACAGGTTTGCCCTAATACATTAGAGTTCAGAATCGTGTGACTCCTGGGACATATTTCAAAATAGTCTAGAAACCACAGTATGACCCTATTAACTTAAAAAATGTATTTAGACGGTGAACAGCCTCTTAATCCTTACTTCCATAAATATCTGGTTTCGTAGAGACATACCTGAAGTTACCAGACCAATTTTTATGCCTTTTCGTGTGACTCCTGGGACACCCCATATGAATCAATTTTATGAAGATATACACAAAAATCACATACCTTTTTTTAATTTTTTGTTATGCAATTATTTAAATTTTTCCTCGCTTTACTTGAATGACTTGCAAATTTTATTTTACAAATGAAAATATAGCTAATATAGCAATGCAAACATGACCAAACTTTTTCCGCAAAATAGTTAGGTGTGAAGTCAAAGTTCTATGGAAAAAATTTTGCGTTTTTACATATTTTTCTATATTTCTGTTACCAGATTAGGAAAATATACACATTTAGTTACAGGTAACTGAATAAATAGGAATGATTAGTAGCATTTTAAATTTTATGTCGTTTTCCTCTTTTGGCTGGAATGTCCCATATATATACATATATACATACATATATATATATATGTATACATATATATGTACATACATATATATATATATGTATATATATATATATATATATATATCTATGTGTGTTACGTTATGGTTACATATGTATGTTGCATCATCATTTCAGTTTTATTTTTTAGAAAATAATTTAGGATTAAAAACGCATTATTGAGATAAATTATGGAAAAATTGCAATAATAATGGAAATGGAAAATAAAAACTTTGAAGTCACTAAGACGCAGAATCTTAAAAAAAAATGTTAAAAATGTACGCATGAGTATCTCGAGGAAACCCAACCTTTGCCTTTGCCTTTAGCTCGCATTGTATTATCTACTTAGTTGTCAACTTAGAACAGATACCAGTTTAAAATATGTAAGCAAAGACGCAGCGGTCTTAAAGCTTTTTCGGAGAATTCATACACTGAGTTCACAATTTACGAAACAAAAATTAGTATGAGCTATAGCTCGATTTTTATGCATTAGGCCCAGTAAATCTATGCCGCTCATCAACTCAGAATAGTAGATTTTTATTTTGGTTCGATTTTACTCTTCACCTTTTGTATTTGTTCTGGATCACAGTTACACCTAATGCCATTACATATTCATGAAGGGTATAAATATAATACTTATATATACCAATATTTGCATTATATTGCGTATAAAAAGAATGAAAGATCCATTCTGTGTCATTTACTGTAAGCGATAATAAATGCAAACCGCATTAAAGTGATAAAGAAAGGGGCAGTCTACTCTTTGTGATAGTGATAAATTTACATATTTCAGTGCGCTATTGAAGTGGAATAATACAAAGTTTAAAATTAGCGTACATACTTATACATATACATATGTACTACATATATACAATTATTATAGGGAAGAAGAAAGCACAAAGACTAAATTGCCATTGTACGTAATTTTATGCAATACAAACGATTTCATTGTACGACGTAGAAGCGCACTCAATATCATACGATACAAACAAGAAAGGGTGAGACATTGGAATTGTTTATATGAATTATAGAATTTTTATAACCTTGGTGTTGAATAGAGAACTACTAAGTCTTAAGCCGGAATTACAATAGCGCTGTGGCAGTAGCAGCGATCGTTTTTCGAAATCAGCTGATTTTTAGAAACTACGGTTTGCAATCAAGCGGTACATAATACAGCAGAGGCAGCTGGCAGCACCGCTCCGTTTAGCCCAAATTCTAAATTCGCTGCCGCTGCCTTGAATCACAGCCAACTTCAAAGTGTTGATGTGAACTTATGTTTGTTTCCGTACTATCCAATGTAATAAATTTTTACTAATTTTGTGTTTCCGTACTTTGATGCCAGCAAGCGGGAGTATTTAAATTTTACTTAATTGATTTCCACTAGCAAATATTGCTGGCGGGATGCAAAAGCAAAGAAGAAGAAAGAGCAGAGGAAAAAATGAAACAAGATTGATTATTTTAATTTAAAAAAGTGGACATGAAAATGGTAAGTAAATTTATGTCACCACGTGCCCAAGGTAAAAGGAAACAGACCTAATATATAAAGAAGTCACTGCCAAATACTGCGAACGCTCTATTGTGTTTGGTCTGGCAGTCACTGCTCATATTAGACGCATCAGCTGATTTCGAAAACCGTCGCTGCCCGCTGCCACATCGCTGATGTAATTTGGGCTTTAGTATTAGGGAGTCTAACTGCGAAATGTGTTTTTCTTATATGCCGACCCAGAACAATAACTAGTAAAGGCATGGTATATGCGGTTGTGTGAGAAGCTGTTTTATGACAGAAATAGACTCAAAGAATTTGACAGCCATTGTCTATGGCTATGTTGCATACTCTCAACAATAACTGGGGTTAGATATCGCTTTGAGATTGCCTTGAGAAGTATCTCTTTTCTCAAATTCCTAACGTTAGGAGGACGATTCGAGAAACTGTCGAGAACCATACATAGGGACATAAAATCGAGCAAATTATAATTCTCGAATCGAAATGTAATATTGTTTTCTAATGAATTCTAGTGTAGTTTTCCATCTTCGCTTTCGACTAGAGAATAGTTGGAGAATTACACTAGTTATCTAATGTGGTCACCACAAATTCTCTAACGTTAGAGATTGTGTTTGTTGCGCTAAAACGCAACACAACAAATCACCCTTTAACGTACCAAGATATGTTTATCGTTAATTGAAGCGAACAATGGAGGCTGCATTGAATAGTTCTTATCTTTCTTTCACTTCTTTAATTAAGTAAAATTTAAATTGTATGGCTTCATATTAAGTAACACTAGTTTAACGAGGAAAATCAAATAATTTGAAAAATAATAATTCAAAGAAAGGTACAAAGAAATTGGCTAAATATGCAAATTGAAGTGCCATAGAGTGCAGACAACTTAATCAAGGGAGGGCAAAACACACAAATGATAAAAGAGTTGATTCTAAATTATTTTTGTGGTTAAGTCAGGCGAGCAAACACAACGCAGTCTACTACTCGAAAGAGCAAGTAGAACAAAAAAAAAGCACTCAGTAAGTTAAATATTAAAATCTGCCAAGCACCGAAACTTTATTTCTGGAAAAGGCAGTTCCTGTGGTACTTACTTTTAATATCAGTGTTATTCATCGTTTAAATTCATTGAAACGACGGAAATTTATTAAATATAATAAATAAACCGACTGCCCATTATGGAAGCAATAAAACGTTATAATTTTCCAATATTCGCAACAATAATTTTTGGATTGCTTAATGATTAGGGTTCTACTAGCTTCACATCAAAGACTTCTAGCGAATAAAAGAGCTAAAAATTTTGTAAAGAAACTCAACAATTAAAATTTTATTTAGACACTAAAAACCCCCTCCGCGCCTAACACTTCGTTACTTTACTTTCATGTGATGTTTTTCTTTCTTCCGTTCTATGTAACTGTCCCATCTTTGTCGCGCTAAAAGAAGTTAATGTTTTATTAATTCACTTCAATTTTTAATTGTTCACAAACTAAATATGCAGAGCACATGCATGTGTATTTTTTTATTGGTTACAAAATAATTCGTAAACGGAAATGATAGTAAATTTTTGGTTAGTATAATTAAAAAAAAATAAGAAATTTTAGTTGTTTTTTATGCTTTAAATTCTTAAAATGCATGCGGAGTTGTGTCTTCTTACCAAAATGCGCCAAAAGAGTAGCGCTTTTGTGGCGTTGAATGGCTGGTGTTGTTTAACGATGTACTACGAAATACGCCCGACATTTTTGCAGTTTTGTTTTTTGCTTTGGTCTACTACTATGTAAATGGTTGTTGACTTTTTTGGTATATTTGGATTTTGTTTTTTCTGAATTTGGTTTTTTATATTTATTGCTTTATCTTTGGTATTGTTACTTTGGCGTTTTTGTAAGTATTTCTCTACTTAGTATTTGGCACTTTTCGTTTACATTTTTATAAAAAATATTGTCTAGGTATACTGTTCTGGCGCAAACCAAAACCAACGTTGAATGTTCTTTATCTATTTTCTGTTTTTTTCTTTTTTAACTTGTATCTACTCGCTTTTTTATCCCGGGTTTTCTTTAATCTTTCAATTGCCTTTAGTTTTTGTTTGCTTGCTTTGACATTTTTACTTATTTCTGTTTATTTTATTTTTAATTTAATTATTTTTCCAATTGATTAGTTTCTTTTATTTATGTAGATAATTTTTTTTCACTTTTTAGTGACTTCATCGTCGTTAATGGCTTTTCCGCTTAAAAGTTGACTTATTTCATCAGCATTTCTGTTGGTTCGATGTTATCAATGCCCCGTTACTTATGCACATTGATTAGCGTAGTATGTATTATTTATTATCAACATTGTTTATTTATTTTATTTTTTCAATTTACCGATGACTCGACGTTACACATAAACATGTCCCAGCCATACATACAAACATACAAAAAGTTGCTCAACTTTGTTTACACATCAAAAGCGTTACAAATTAGAGCGATAAATCTGCTAAAATAAATTACAAAAAAAAAAAAACACAAATATGTTGATATACTATATTTATAAGCAGATGCTCTTCCAACAACTAAATGAGGCCACCAAAAGTTCCGAAATTTGAATTAAAGCCAAAAACTGTTTTTGCCCTTCGTTTTTCTGCAAAGATCCAAAAACCATGCACCATACAGAGTAATTCTAATTCGGAGCGCGTGAAAAAAAATTACATTTAATTTTTATTTAATCCTTTTTTTGACGTTTTTCAGCATGAAAATAAACAGAATATAGAAGTAGCGCCAGCACGTCAGCTAAGCGAATAGTACTACGTACATGATTGCCTACTTATACCTAATCATAGAAGACACGAGTCTACGCATGTCTCAGCTTGTCAAACGACGCGTGCATGGGATGAGTCATACGCACTCATTCTACGTAAGAAGCTGCTCGACTTTGCCTAATTGCAGCAAATCTGTGCAAAAAATGGCCTGCTGTTGCATGCAAAAACAAAAATTTTCTTGCTTATTTTTTACCGCTTCACATGAATGTGCTGCTTAATTTATTTTGGGATAACAATTTTTGCTTTTTTTTTTGTTGCACGATTCTTGAGATTCACCTGTGACGAGAAAATTGAGGAAAATGCAACAAGTACCTAGAGGGAGAAAGTGAGGGGAAAAAGTGCGAAAATAGCAAGCGCTGCAATTGTTAATGGACATGTTTCTTATTGAAAGAGAAATAAAAAATAAAAGAAATTGGAAAATCACTACGCGCGCATTTGGTTGGAGCGAATTAACAGTGGCGTGTTTACAGTGTTGCTCCTTACAATTGGAATAACAATATGGTGGCGAAGAATAAATGATGAAAATGAAAGAAATGGAACAATGATGAGCACTGACAGTAGCCAGTTGTGGTCCAAAAGCGTTATGCCGGATTCAAACTTGATCAGGGATGGGCGCAAGCAATGGGTGAGTTTCTAAGACAAAGCTGCTCCGCAACTGTTGAGCTCAACAGTTGTGTAGCAGTTGAGTTAAACAGCTACGTCTTAGAAACGGCTGGATGAATTTATCAGCTGTTTGGCTTTACACAACATGTTGAGCACAAGTAGCGGAGAAAATTTGTGATGGAAAAAATGGCGAAAAGTTGCCAACTGTTGAGCTGAGCGGAACTACTCAACAGTGCGTTTCTAAGACAAACACTCAACAGTTGCACAACAGCTCTGTCTTAGAAACTCACCCAATGTCATGTTGCGTACCTATGTTGGGTAGTGTGACAATGATCTCCCTATGGTGTGTCCGTGTCAGGGACGTAACGGTTATAAGAGAAATGGGGTAAAAGTCATATTTAACCATTATCATGAGAAAAAAAATTTATTGGTCCTTAATAACCATTATAAAAACCAAAATACCGTTTTGGGCCTGAATAACCGTTATGGCAACCAAAAAAGTGTTTTGGGCTTGAATAACCGTTATGGCAACCAAAAAACTTTTTGGGCCTGAATAACCGTTATTCAGATTTTTATGTTTTTTGGTCAGCTATAAAAATCAAGCCTATTTATTTGTCAATATTTCTGGACGATATTGGTATCAAATGAAAGGTGTTGAGCAGGGATTGTAGCTCTGATTACCTCTTTTCATTTGATACCAATATTGCTTAAAATATTCCAGGGCATCCGGGTCCACTTTTCACCCATAACTGGGAACCCGACCTACGAATCTTAACAAATACACCTCTATGTAAAGGCACTGCTCAACACCTTTCACTTGATACCAATATCTTCCAGAAATATTGAATAATAAATAGGCGTGATTTTAATAGCTGACCAAAAAAAATTAAAAATCTGAATAACGGTTATTCAGGACCAAAACAGTTTTTTGGTTGCCATAACGGTTATTCAAGCCCAAAACATTTTTTTGGTTACCATAACGGTTATTCAGGCCCAAAACGGTTTTTTGGTTTTTATAATGGTTATTAAGGACAAAAAGAAGATAAAGGTTATTTTTGCGTAACCTTTTCACCACGCAAAAAAAAAATAACCGTTATTTTCGGTCCCTGGTCCGTGTGATCGTGTACGAATGAAGGCGCAAACAGCTGATCTGTCCGCGGGTAAGGCGATTCCCAACGCTGTACTACATTCATCCAGGCGACAAGTTCAATTCATATTTCTAAGTTTAAAAAATTTTCTGATAAACACATATATTCAATCTAACCTAGAAAAAAAAGTGATTACTTGATTTGACAAAGGCTCCCTAACTTATTATTAAACAAAATTCTAACGTTCCTCTGAATTTTTTCTTCGCGCGGTATCGATATATATATATATCATCATATCATATCATGATATATATGTATATCATATCTCTCATTTTCCTGCCTGTGTCTCAAACATCAGTCAATTTCACCTTCTCATTTATCACATTCTAATTCATTACGTTACAGCTCTTCTTCAATAACTTCTCTGCGTGCTTTATGTTGCAACAAGCAAACCACCACCACCCTTACTGTGTAACCTAAATCAAACGCAAGTCGTCAATTTAACGCACGCACGCAAATTTTTCATATGCCTTGAACCGAAATTGACTTGCGTGCGTGTTCAGATAAAGAAATATAAAAATACAGAAAATCAGAGAAAATCTTGTTATTTTGTGGAATATGTACCTAACAGACACGATATCAAAAGCAAGTGTCAATTTTTTTGCAAACAATCACCCACAATGCTTAATTTCAACTGTCACGCAAAACAAAAATTGGGCGTCGAATTTGCTTTTTACGCACGCCGTTCAATTTCGGTTACTCCCATACAAGTTGTATGGGCATGAGAAATTTTTGACAGTAAATTGACGGCGTGCGTTTGATTTAGGTTACACAGTTAACCACCTGACAATTAAGCAGATTATGACATTTCGTGCTGCCATACTCAATGATAAAAATCATCCATTAATGGTATTTTTCACTGCTTTGTTTTAAAAATAAATTGTAACCATGGTATTCATAGTAACGAATTTTTTCAATTTGAATTGAAAGAAATTTTTTCAATTTGAAAAAATTACACATCCTGCAGTAAATTTGTTTCACTGCTGAATGATCATTGATGTTTCTTCTGAGTACAATTTTTATTATTATTATTATTTTTTTTTTTTGAAAAAAGCAAACCATTTATATGAAAAATTCAGCAGTCTTTATTTGAAAATACTCACTGATGCTTCCTCAGTCATAGATGAATTTCATCAGTGATTCATAAAAGATTCATTTCGCATTTTTACTTCGCGGAATATCAGTTTAGCCGTACTACAAAGTAGCCCCTTTCCGGTATTCTCGGTGAGTTTTTAATTTAGTTTAGTAGTTACGATCACTTAATTTAGGCTTTGTGATCACTCTGGTATATAGTTTGGGGAGGTTTTGGAGATTGATCTATTATAACTCCATATCGTCGCATAAAGTGTAATACCGCGTATCCGCTACCACCCAAATTTTACAGGAGACAGTAAAAACTGTTTTAATTCAAAACGGTTCGGAATTTTGCAAACCCACATCCAAACCAAGGTAGATTTTTGGATTATATTCTTAATCCAAATATCATTTTGGCGAAAAACAGTTAAATGTGCAGTTATTGGTTTACTTATGTATTTATAAGCGGTTTTGCGTCTTTTATTTTGTTCAATAGTGACGTATAGGCGGGATTGCGGGCGTACTTAAAAACTTTTCTTCAATAAAAAGCAAAGTTATAATCCATTTCGTGTTTATGAAAGTATAATCAACTTTAGTACATTACAGTACAGTTATAAAGCAATAACACCTATTATTCGCGGTATTGGTTCGAAAAATTTCCTTAAAAAAAGCGGTTTTGAAACTGTGTCATTATTTGGAATTGCGTTGTGTGAATCTCAAAATTGTTGCATGAATGGATGGGGACGGACGCCAAGAATGTATTTCTGATGAAATCTCATTTTTGGCAAAAATGTCACGCGGTTTTGGACTTTAAACGACGATATGTATGTACACCACCATACCAAGTGAGCATTTCAGTCTATATATGTATGTATGTACATATGTCCAATCGATTTACAAAAATATATGTACCCTAGATTTTAACAATATGAGTTGCTTATTTCCGCGGTGCAATAATACCAAATATGGCGACGATACCCTTTATTCGCGGAGAGTGGATGAAGATTTGTGGAGTAAGCGAAGAGGAGCTACCGGAAGTTCCATAAATCTGCTCACTAGTGCCCTTTCTATTTCTGTCCTTTGATTCCTGAAATACCCAAACTTTCACACAAAAATCTACGCATTCAAAAAATAAAAGTCTGGCATCGCTATACTCCAAAACTGACATAAGATCAAACTTCAAAAATCTGCTTTTTAATCAAAAAGACAGCGTCAAAATGACAATGCACATACCTGTATTTTTTATACCATGGAATCATACATACATATGTATAATTATTACAATTCAAACAAGTAATAACAATAAACAAAAACACTAAAATGACTCAATAAAATTTAAGTATGTAATTGACAAAACGCCAGAACAAAGAAAAAAAAACAAAGAAAGAGCCAGGCAAGTCATCAAATGCGTACTAATTATACGTGAAGGAGAAATATGTTGACCTCCTTAGAAATGCATAATTTCAAATCCATTTGGTACAAGTGGAACATAAATAATTTCTCAACAAAAACTACATAATATTGCAACATAAAAAATAAATATGTATGTGCATGTACTACTTGACGCTTTGAAAAAAAAAAAATGACAGCGCAAAATGAAAAATCAAATACCAACAAACAACAAATCATTTGGCACTCACTTTTTAGTTGGACGCCGCCGTCGCCACTGCCGCCACACGCTGACTGATGATGACAACAATAACAACCACAGCAACAACAACAACAAGCGAAAAAAAGGAGACACGTCCGTCAAAATGTTGCAAAACCAACAACACAAACCACTTGCGTCCGAGCAATTGTCGTTTCGTCGTTTGCCAAAAATATTGTGCGTACGTGGATGGATGAGTAGTATGAGTATGAGAAAACATTAAAAACTTTTTGAGCACAAATTTTATATTTAGAATTTAGCAAACTTATTTATATTTATAAGCGCAAAATTTGTGCTACAAAACACTTTAAATATTTGCATATTCTACAAGAGGAGCGATAAAACACAAAAAACACGCGAATGCACTGCTCGAAAAAAAAACCGAGTGTGAAGAAAATTTTTTGTATTTCAAATTGCAAGTCACACTCGAGGCACAAAAATTGAACTAAGCAGCAAGTTTGGTGAAAAATGGAGAAAAGTAGCAATATTTAGGGTCGTAGTATCTACATATGTATTTTTTTGACTGCTCGTTGTTATATGCTAATAGCCATGGCAACCGTTAAAAGCAGTAACTAACAAAAGGTGAACTCATCATATTAGGTAGTGGCGATATTTGTATGTGGCTGAGGTAAACGAATGTCAGTTGAGTGCACAAACTGAATTTTATTATTCAAAAGTAAGAACAAGAATAGGAATTTTTTTAAGAACAGTCGAAATGCAACAACACGCAGGTTTATAAAAAAATTTTATACATACTGGGGTTCCAGCTAATGTGAAAACACGACATTGTTCATGACTCAATAATAACACGGTTGTGGCAGTCAAAAGAGAATAGGCAAGTAGCGTTCGTCGGCTGTTTTCACGAATGTCAAAAGCAGATGTTTTGTTTACGTTTGACGAGAACAAAAGCTATTTCACGTATATATAACAGGAGAAGGATTGTAAACTCAAAACAAAAGACGGTAATTTGACAACCTATCAAGGTTTATCCAACAGAGGTTATAGTAGTAGATCAGCTGATTTCACAATGAAATTTTTAAAGAAAACATGAAATCGTTCCTGCTATAACTCTGTTGGTTAAACCAATGGCACTTGGAGTATTCGAGAGAAATCTTCTTCAGAAGATATATGGACCTTTGGAAGGTTTTTCGGCCCAGAAAGTATTTCTATCGAAACCCGCTAAAGGCAGAAGGAAGGGAAAGCTCCAATGTTGTTGTTTTTCTATTTTTGTATTTCAAATTTCTTTATGCTTTATTTTTCTTTTCATTCCAATTCTTCTATTTTTATTCCAACTTCTATTTCTCCTCTTTCCTCTTCATATATTTTTATTGTATCTCCTCCGTTGCCTCCTCTTTTATATTTATATTTATTCTACTTCTTCCTTCTTCATTTTTCCTATTTCCTTTTTCTCTATTTATATAACCCTTGCTGTATGATTTCACAACTGCATGGTAAATTTGGAGAACTCACCGCCCCTAAATACACCATAATATGCACGCAAGTGCATGCAGTGACACAGCTCTATTCTGTTCAAGAGCATGCAACGGCAAACCCGACTCTGGTGGACGCATTTTCCATATTCCAAGTTTTTTCTTATTAACAAGAATACTCGAGTTTACGGAAATGAAATTATAGCTCTGGTGCTAATAAAATTAATAGGAACATGCAGCAACAAGTTGACACAAAACAGACAACAACAAACAACGTAATCTTCATACATAAACGCAAAGTTGTGAATACGTCAACAACAACACTTGAGGCTTAATAATTTCTACACAGAGCAATTGCCTACAAAGCACGGTTGCAAGTCAAATTTTATTATAAACAACTGAGGAAGGCGGCACCCAAAGGTGTTCTTAATTTTCTTGAAAACATAAAAAAGTCAGAAAACAAATAGTTTAGCAAAAACATCGACAAATCTAAGCATTAAAAAATCTCTCCGCCTGCTGCTCATCTGCTTTGTAATTGCTGCAAAAACAATGACAGAGGTGTTAAGTAATTTAAAATTGCCACAATACATATTAAGTAGGCAGTACATGAGCTGATAAGCCTAGACGCCAGCTAGCACCAGCAGGTAGATAAACTAAAGCAATTTTGTCTTAAATGATGTTGAAATCAAAATGATTGTGCGCCATTTGTATCGCGCGTCTGCTCTATTATTTTTTGATAGACAGCGAGGTGTTAAAAAGGCCCTACTAAATACTGCCAAGCATTGGGTGTTAAAAATATTGATTAGATGCATGAAACCGCGATAAGAAAAACATAGAAATGCATACAAATGTCTTAGATGATTGCATTTTAAATAAATATGCACCAAAAAATCGAAGACCAGTAGTTGAATGCTTAATAGCGATAAGGAAATATGTTTGTGCTGGGTAAACAGAAGTGTTTGTTGGTGGTTTTTGAATGTGATTTGGTTCTAGAGCCAATGCCAATTTTCTAATCTGAGTTCTTCTATTCTTTACGATATCGAGATTCCTCCAATCTACATATTACCAAGCGCTCAGTTGAGTCGAAAAAACATGATACCGTATGTAGTATGTTTTTAGTTATGGTGTCTTACTTTTCAAAACAAAATGTTTCAAAATCTCTGCTGGAGTTTTACGTAAATAATCATTGTAAGCCTGGTCCGGACGAATAAAGTTTTTTTAATTTTTTCTCAAGTCACCGATTCACAAGTCTCTAAAAATGTCATTCTTTCCTCTCCGATCTAGAGAATGCATTACGAGAATCGTTTGTAAATCCATTTCAGATTGTTGTTGTATTAGCAGTACTAGGGCCAATCTCATCTAACGCTAAATCCAGGAATGTGGCAGCTTTGTCCAGAGGGACAGTGGTGTTAGATGAGTCGGTTTTGTTGGACATGTAAAGACAGCTGGGGTTCCGCCGAACAAGATCGTCATTTCAGTCTAACCCTATCTAGACCAGCACTCTCCATTACAGATTATAACTTTTTTCCGACGTGGCTATAGAGCGATATAAGCAATCAAATGAATTCCTCGAAAATATCATTAGCAAAAAGCTTATGCAGCTGCTTCTAGATAAACATTACAACGTTTAAACTGCTAAACGATACGTTACATACAAACAAACAACGCCTACAGTTAGTTATTCGCGCCATAAATGGATTTGATTTTCAATTACGCGCAAAAAAAATTAAATAAAGAGAAAAAAAATTGGTTTCGGAAAAATTTTTTTTTGTCAATTTATTTTCAATTTATTTTTGTGTTTATGAAAAGCTGCAGTTAATTACGTTTTAAAAATCAGCGCAAAAGTCGACAAGCGTAAAAGGCACAACAGCAAAGCAAAAACAAAACAAAACATGATGGCTTGTGGGTTGGCGGGAAGAAAAATCACATTTAATAGCAACAACTTTACAAATTTGGTATTCATTACTATGATTGGCGGGTGTTATGTATTTAGATGCGCAAAATGAACTAATTTAAGTCCGGGGAAAATAAAAAATAAATTGAAAATAAATAGCCTAGAAATCGCAATTTCATTTAGCTCCAACATTTATACGGTTTGAAAATCTCTAAAACGAGCTTTTTTGTTGGCACAATGGCAATTCATTGTTTTAGCATGAGAATTGAACGAACCAATCAGTTGTAACTAATTGCAATCGCTGAGTGCGTGTGTGTGCATTATTTATTGTTTTGCATGTAATGTGGATGTTGAATAAGTTGCATTTATTTACTTGATTTATTAGTTTTAAATGTTGTAAATTAGTAGCATTTAGTTTGTTTCAATATTTGTATAAGCAGAAATTTAGCGCTAAGGAAATTAAATGGAACTAGAGCGTCGCCTATTGTCGAAACTCGACAGGTTTTCTAGGCGTTCTCTTACGACTAAAATGCGACTGTCGCTTTTTAAAGTGCAGACATTGGTGACTTATCTGTAACCTTATAAAACAGCTGATTCAACCAACCTTACGACAAGCTTTGTTACTAGTCATTGGTGCCTTATCGTAATTCTGTAGCTGTATCCTTAACTTACAGACCAATTGGATTTTGGTTAGCAACCCTAAATCCGTAAACAGCTGACACTGGTGAAAGCAGATATAGGAAGGTAGGCGCATTGGCGAATGCAGAAACTTCTTTTTTTATTTACAAAGGTAGATTATAATATCAAAATCAAAGCGAATTCACATCATGGCCAATAGTAATCGGCGAGTCCCAAGCGAATTCAGATTTTAACAAGGATAAATATTATTTTGACATTACAATCTACTAATTTCAATAGCAAAATACATGGGAAATTTCTAAATTCGCCTATGCGCCTACCTTCCAAGATCTGCCTCGACAAATGTCAGCTGTTTACAGATTTACGGCACCACTAACAGCTCACATGGATAGCGATAAAGTTACAATAAGGTTAACGATACTGAATTATTTACAAGTCACCAATGTCTGAACCTTTATAATTTTTACTGCTACTACTATTTTGTTATTGTTGTTGGTGGTGGTCTTGTTGCTTGGCTTCCTAATTCTTCTATATACCTACTTCTAGTTCTTTCTTTCTATTTCCCCTCTTTCCCTTCCCTCTATTTCTTTTCTTCTTATTAATTTTTATACTAATTATCCCTTGTCGTTTTGTTTATGTTATGGTCAGACTGCAGTGGCTGCTAGTTTTCACTTAGCACACGTGGGCCCCGAGGTCCCATTGTGATACCACGTGGATGAAGACCGCCCTGCTCGAACCATCACACACTGGTCGCATTTGTATGGAGAGTGGGACAAAACTCAATTTCTCAGAAACGGATGTTCCTCTATATGACTCGCCAAAAATTTGTGGATTTTTTGGGATTATATGGCCTGTTATTAGCCCTGTCATTAGTGCAAGCCCGGACCTTCCGAGTGCGAGCAGACTCTTCGTCCGTTTGCCGTTTCAATTAGGTCACAAGGGTCTCGTATAGTGGCAGGTACTCAGACCACGCCACCTGTTATTAGTTTTTTTGGAGTATAACCCCTTGAGTTTCAGCTTGCTTGTAGCGAGCGGCATTAAGCTTATGTTATGTTATGGTGCTTCTGCTTCTTTTCTTTTTGTATACTAGACTTTGTTTTATTCGAAACTTATGAGCTCATAAGAAATACATACGTATATAGTGGTGTCCACCTCCTCTTCCTATGTACCTCTTCAACACAATTTACTTTCTTTCTTAAATAGTCTAACTTGATAAAATTTCGTAATTGTCTAAAATTTGCATACGTTTATTCAGACAAGAAAATAAACACACACACGAATTGTCGCATAAAATTAATTTTATGTGGCTGGTGATTGCGCTGACTGGACACTTCGCAAACAAAATCATGCAAAGAATTAAGTAAGTAAGTAAAATTAGTTACCCAATGAACATTATCGAAGATGATTTTTTTGATATTCAATATGACGATCTAACTAAGAACAAAATTCATAACGAAACCATAAACAGTTTCAGTTCCTAATATTTATGACTTTTAAAAAAAAAATGGAAAATACATCGGACAACGAAAGTTCCGTTTTGGCTTGAAAATATACAATCAAAGCTGAGACTTAAAAATTGGATTCGTTTTATAATGTTCTACGCATAGCTAAGCAAATCTAATGTATTGGGTAACACACGACATGAGCGCACGGTGGCGTCGTTATCGTTAGTGAGTTTGTCGCTAAAGAATGTGTGAAGTTAATTGAATAAAAAGCGATACAAAAAAGAAATAAATTGTTTAATTTAAAAAACAACTCAATTAAGCGCAGCAGAGTCTACATATGTACATATATTCTAGCGAAGGCTGTTATTCGGCGATACTCTGCTTTCGAAAGTACGCCCGTTTATGAAATTTCAGAGAGATACATACAGTTTTGTGCTGAAAATTGGAGACGATATTATTTCTAGTCATATAAAAGCCAGATATACGAATTATGGTATATTACCTACTTGTATAATATGTTTAAGGAATTCCCTCGCAATTCAAACACAAAAAAACGCCGGATATTTCCAGGTTGAGATACTTACATAGAAACATACATACATGGAACTAACTGCATAAGTGCCTGTTTCGAATATTAACTAACATCTGCGGCTATTGTTAAGTACACATGTACTTAACAAGTATCAAAGACAAAGGAAGTACACACTTTAACACATTTTTAAAACATAATACCTATGTAGGCATTTTTATTTTGGTTTTTGGATACAAACGTGTAACTATGACCCCGAAAAGATCGGATATTCTTTCATAAAAGAACAATATTCATCGGCACTTGAGTCATGCACATGCTCAAGCAAGCGGAGACAGTACCCTGCAAAAAAATTTGCGATTAATACCGAAAGATATTTGTCCCGGATTGATCTCTTTCGAGAACAATCGGTCCACAATTAGTCCCCGATTGTTCCCGTACGGGTATAAATGTAGACTAATTGTAGACCAATTGTTCCCGAACGGGTATAAATGTAGACTAATTGTAGCCCAATTGTTCCCTAACGGGTATAAATGTAGATTAATCGCTTTCAACCCGAACGTGTATAAATGTAGATTAATCGCTTTCATCCCGAACGGGTATAAATGTAGATTAATCGCTTTCATCCCTAACGGGTATAAATGTAGATTAATCGCTTTCAACCCGAACGTGTATAAATGTAGATTAATCGCTTTCATCCCGAACGGGTATAAATGTAGATTAATCGCTTTCATTCCGAACGGGTACAAATCTATATTCCTTAAACGTAGAAATTTTACAAAAATATGCAATGTATTTAAAAAATTGTAGAACAACCGGTAAAACGAATTGAACACACTTTCTTTTAATAGCAATGATGAATAATAATTTTAACAAAATGTTGCCTAAAATATTCTATGAAAAAATCCTTTACATTACGCTCATATAATGCATACTCAAAACTTACAATTTTTTTTATTTATTTATTGAGATTTTTTTTTCAAAAGTAAAACATTATATAATCTTTATTTATGTATACTATATGCATGAACATTTACAATTTTTTAAAGATTGTTATTAAAAATTGCCTTGGCGAACAACTTGGAGAAATCTACATTTGTACCCGTTCGGGATGAAAGCGATTGATCTACATTTGTACCCGTTCGGTATGTTAGTGATTAATCAACATTGGTAACCGTTCGGGTATACAAGTTGAACAATTAGTCTCTTCATAGGACATGCTCGAACAAATGCGATCAATTCACTCCATATAAAGGGATGTAAAATTGTATTAGTCGCATGCTCCCTTGCGATTGATCCCGGACACGTCCCGGATTAATCGCATTTTTTGCAGGGTACATATGTATGTATGTATATGCATGTGATGTACATATTTACTAAGGGTACAAAGTGCTTATTTGCGTCGAAAATAATATAAAAACAATTAAAAAAGGTTGAAGCGCGTGGCGATGCATATTAAAATTAAAAGTGAAAGAGAAACTGAATTGAAATTTTAGATATGTAGATACAGCTGCGGGAACTGTATTAGAACCACAAGGAATTCAATGAAAATGAACTAAGTATAAGTATTTCTAGAACTCAACTTTCCACACATCATAAGTACATTTGGATATGAGAATATGACATTATATATGTATGTACATAATATGTACTACATATGTAGGAACATAAAGTTAAACTAGTATCACCGTGGTCGAAAATTCGACCAATTAAATTGAGAGCGAAACGATTTGAGAGCGGAAAGACCATATTTCTTATATAATATTTCTATAACAAAATATGTATAAAATAAAACATATAGTTGGTGGTGCTGGTTGTCCGAGTAGACATAGTGAAATTGTATGTCGATAATTTTCGCGAATATTCTAAACCTCTAGCGACCTCAAAAATTCCATTTTCCGTACTCTTCTTTCTCTTTCCATTTTCCTTCATTTTTCTCTTCTTCTGTCCTTTTTGCGTTTCCTTCCCCTCTATCCTTTTTACTTTCCGTACACCTTCCACTTACCTTTTCCCCTTTCCTCTTCCTTCGCCAATTCCTTTCCTTTCACTTTCCTCTTCTTTTATTTTCCTTTTCCCTTCCTTTACTTTCCTTCACTTTCCTTTCTTTTCTTTTGCTTTCCTTTCCTTCCTTTAGTGAAAGAATGTCAACAAAGTTTTTCAAATGGGTGGCAACCGGTTTTGTAAAAATTAAATATTATTATCAATCTACGGGGCAAGCCCTTTCAGATGAAGTTTCAAATTTAAAAATCAAACAAACTATACCGGAATATTAAATTGTTTGACAGGTGGCAACCCTTTTTCTAAAAATGATAATAAATTACCAATTTTCAGGTTAAGCCCTTTCATATAACACCTCAAACTTAAAAATCAAACAAACTGGAGCATAGAAATGAATTTTTGAACAAGTGGCAACCCCTTTTGTAAAAATTATAATAAATTACTAATCTTCAGGCCAAGCCCTTTCATATGGTACTTCAAATTTAAAAATCAAACAAACTATAGCATAAAACGAATTTTCGAATAGGTGGAAACCCTTTTTAAAAAAGATAAACCTTCCTGCACATCTACAGGTCAAGCCCTTTCATTTGACACCCCATTTTCGATAATCGGTAGAACGGTGTAAAAGTTATGGTGCGTACAAAAAATCGCATAGCGTAATATATATAAAGATAAAGATAGGCAACACAATCAATGATAGAAGTCATCAAAGCCAATTATAGATTCAATGGAAACCATTATTATGAAGGGAAAAAGCCGATACTGTTTTATAGGACAGGTAAAAATAATACATTATTTTGAAGGACAAAACGCGGTACTGGCTAATAGAAGCAACGACCACGGATTATAAAACAAAGTTCGCCACCCAAAATCAACAAACAACATCATTTTTGTCGGCATACAAGCCGACAAGCTACATAAGACAGGTAGCATAAAAGTGCATGTTTCTATTTCACTAACCATAACTGTATATGGTGTATGTTGAGTAATCAACAGCAGAGCACTAGGAAAATCACGGCTACCCTTGGGCAAACTATATATAATCGATACACTTAAAATGAACAATAACGAGGACAAAGGAAGAACAAAAGCATAACTTAATACAGCTGAGTAGGTAAAACAAAGAATTAAAAGTGAGAAGACGAATATGTAGGTAGAAAAAGATAGAAAGAAGGACAAAAGGACGATGATGCTGTTTTGAATATTAATATATATTTTTTATTTATTCTGTACATAAGTAAACAATATTATGGCAATTATTTCGTTTACAAATTACGCTTGTTCATACATTGTATTGTGTGTAGCACTTCATTAGACACTATAAACTATATATTTTACACTTTTGGTGGCTTCATTTTATACAATACATAAAATACATACATATGTTATTAAGAAGGTACATATATACAGGCATACATAACAATTTATTTAGTTATTTATAAATAACTTTCAAACACGATAGGAACGACAGCAATTGAGTATATAAAAAAAATTAAAATCTTCATTTGCAAGCGTTCATATTTCAATATGAGAAAAAAATAACAACAACAAACATTTCACCCAGAGTTCAGTAATATGATAACATTTGCTAGCGAGCAAGTAGGTACTAAAAGTAGGGAGCAAAACTGCGTGCCGGCAACGGATGCTGTTTGTTTTGTTTTTTTTTTGAGGGGCTTCTTCTCTGCTCATGCTTTTTATTATTGATTCTACTTACTTTACTTTTTTTTTACTTTTTCTTTTGTGTACTTTTAGCTTCATTTATTTTTACATTTCATTTTGCTTCATTTATTTTCGCAATCATTTTGCATTTTATTTTGCTGATTCCTTTCTTTTTTTGCACTGGTCAGTGTGCCTTAATCAAGTTTAATTGAAATAAATTATAACCAAAGAAGATTTTTCAAAAAGAGAATACAATGAGTCATAAAGAGTCAATAATGCTTAATAATTTTTAGTAGAGAAATATGCATGTTAACTGAATTGATTGCGAGTAATGTCCCTTTGAGCACTTATAATTTCAATTTAAACTCATCACCTATCACGATTTAATACTTAGGCCTAGTTTCGAATTGAAACTTTCAATTGATACTATTTGTGATAATGAAGGGTAAAGGTCCAAGCTATCATTAGCATATGTACATATTTACAAACATTTGTATGTAGCTGATAAATAAAACATAGCCCAATTTTCATAAAGTCAAGTCAATATCAGCAACACTTTGATTTCAACTGCTGATTAAACCGAATTAATGAGCAATTTTTCAATAAGTGGCGGATTTTCCTATACTAAAATAAAAGACTCGCTGACATTTTTAGAAAAATAATACACATGTAGCTCAACCACGAATTTTCAAGAGATTAATAATCAAATCGAAATAAGCGATAAACACATTTGGTTCAAGGCAATTGATAGGTGGAAGCATTTCTAAGGCGCTTGTGCGGTGCGCGAAGTACCTATCACCAATACAGAATGTATAAAAGAAAATATACATATTTGTATAAATTGGCATAAGTCGAAAAAAAAACAATAAAAAGAAATTAACGAAAGAGAATAAATAAATAAGAATTAAAGCAAATACGTTTATGTACGTATATTGTACATATGAACATACACACATAATGCTTTTATAAAAGCTAAATTGAAATAATGTTTACAAAAGCGGCGTCAAGTATCGGTTGAATGATGACGTGCACATGGCATTTACATAAGGACACACAAGGTACATACATATGTACGTAATGATCTACATAAGTGTGTAATGAAGTATATAAACCCTACAGGCAAAACCAAACTAGTTCACTTTCTACTAGTTGGTCCACCAGTATGAAAAAGACAAAGTGTCTCCTTCCCATTTACCTAGGCATCACAATGAAAGGAGCAGCTTTGCTTAACATCTTTCATTTGATACCAATATTGCTCAAAAACCTGCTGGGTCTCTCTGGGTCTTTCTTCACTTTTTGAAAATTCTTTATACCAGAGTTGTAATTATTATAAGAGAAAAAATAAAAATCAAAAAATAATTATTATTGAAAGAAACATATTTTAAAAGTCTTTCCATAATAGTTATTTCTGAGATATTTTTTTTTAAGTCGTTTTGTAATTATTATAAATGAGAAATTTTGTTTTATATCTTCAAAGACTTTTATATTGAGACAAATTTGAAAAAAGTCTTTGAGTAATTATTATCCGTAACAAATTGTTTTTTAAATCTTCAAAGACTTTTTCATTGAGACGAATTTCAAAAATATCTTTAAGTAATTATTTTGAGTAACAAATTTATTTTTTATATCTTCGATAAAAATCTTTCATACAATTTCAAATTGGAAATTTGCTTGAATTTTGAAGTACTTATATGAAAGTTATTTTTATTTTATACTTATATGAAAGTCATTGAAAATTTTCTGAGACTTTTTTGAACTTTGTCTCAATGAAAAAGTCTTTGAAGATATAAAAAACAATTTGTTACTGATAATAATTACGCAAAGACTTTTTTTCAAATTTGTCTCAATATAAAAGTCTTTGAAGACTTAAAAAATATATATTTGAAATAACTATTCTGGAAAGATTTTTAAAATATAAGCTTCTGAATAATAATTATAGAAGATTTTTATCATTTTCATCATGAAAAAAATATTATCGAAAGACTTTTATTATTCTTTCTTCACTTTTTGAAAATTCTTTATACCTACCACGGCATACAGTACATCATTGTTTCTTTACCAATTTTCAGTACCTACTCTATTATAAATAGTTCAAGATATATTACGAAATAAGGGTACATTTTGTATGGAAGGTGTCCGTGTCTGCTTTTCAATAAGATTACAAATACGTATGCCAATAATCTTCCTATGATGAAAATAATTAAGTAAATGTGCAAAGTTTCGTGGTAAGACAATTTCGTTAAAACTACCACTTGCTTTCACGTAAAATGGACTAGTTGAGCAACTACTTACTTACAAACTAGTAGAATACTAATATAACTCGTGGCTTTTACCTGCAGGGGAAGTGTCATACATACATGCATACACACACACATACATACAAATTGTACATATAAAAATTAAACTAAATTTAGCATCCCCTCTTTATAATAATTTACGTGCCCTTGCCAACGCGCAGCATCCATCCATCCATCAGTTGCTCAGCTCTCACTACCCAGCCAAACAACCATCGGCTGTCGTAAAATCGCTCTCATTCATTCTCACTTGCTCGCTCTTCGGTTCATTTATCTACTTATCGTCGATGCCTTTGCAAAACCACCCATCGAACAATTGCAAAACCGCCTAACTAACACTTGTGGCAAAAATGAGATTTGGAAATCCGAAGTTCCACTGATCGATGGCAACAAATACAAATCACAAAAACATTAGGCGAGTTCCCGTGGCAGTGATCCAGATCCGGATACAAATTTTGCAAGCAAATGCAACAACAAATTGGTGATCCTGGTATTTATATGGATCAAAAAAATCTATTACAATCTATACGGATCCGAAATTGATACAGATAAACACCAGGATCACAAAATTCTTGTTGCATTTGCATGCAAACTTCTTATCCCGATCTGGATCACTGCCACGGGAACTCGGCAATTATCCCAGTAACAAGTTTTTAAAATAATGCTTAATGAATTGCAACTATTCCCCAGCTCAATGGCAAAGCAAGCACATTTTTCGCACTCCTGTAAAACTTGTGTTTTGTTAAATGGATGGTTTTGCAATTTTCGATGGGCGGTTTTGCCAAGGCATCGAAGATACATATGTAAATAGTTAAAAAGGGGGTTGGTCGGTGAAATATAAAATTTTGCATGATGTTAGATATTTTATTCTAACTACATAAAATTTTTGTTTTATTTGCCAAGGCAAGGGGATTAATGTTTTGTTTTTTTTTTTTTTTTTAATTTTTATATATAAACATAATTTTATTTTCATGTTTTATTAATCTTCATAATACCTACATTCAAGAAAAAATTAAGCTCGTCGCGGTGCCAAAGTTATCTTCTATGATTTTTGCTGTTTTTTTTTATAAATTTTATTGTGCCTTGATTATTTTTCGCCAGCAATCCTTTAGTCTTGTCTTTATATATTTTGACATTTTCCGCGTAGGCGCGTTTTCACGTTTTTTCATTCATTACATAGTTTTACATACATTTTTTTTTTAATTTAGTGCATATCAAACACTCAGTTTCCTGCTGAAGTGGGGTCGCACGCCAGCAACATCATTCACACACCAGACGAAATTTGTCGAGCAATAAAATTGGACAGCAACAAAATTGAGGCATAAAAACGCAATAACAACAACTCCACGGCCACAAACTCATAAGAAACACATTTTTTTCCGAGCAAAATTCTACTTTTTAATGATTTGCTGCTAACAATGTATCGAAATGATATCTAATGCGCGGCATTTTTTTTATAGCCACCACATATCTACACACCAAATGTTGCTATATGTATGCCAGTTTGTGTAATATGTATAATGAACATGCGGACATTCGAACAATAAATACGGCAGCACAGAACACAAATCTAAAAACGTCTAATTAAACCGAAAGAAAGAACGCAACTGAATACATGGCATTCATGCACCAGCTCTGCTAGTCACTCGAGCGCTCGCGTCCAACAACAACAACACACGCACACACAGACAGCCACGGGAAAGGCTATATAGAAGAGTAGGTATCGAACAATAGCATCGAGCAGAGAAATATTTTCCTGAGCATGAACTGCTTGCTATCTTGTAGATACGTGGAAAATGTCAGATACACACACACACACTTTAATGGCCACACAGATGCATACATACACGCCACATTGAACAGATGTCGTTTGTGTAGAAGACTTTTCCGAATGCATTTATGTTCTTGAATGACGTGCACACCTTTTTGTTTCATTTGGATGGGGTGGCAAGGTGGCGGAAGGGTGTGTTGATAACAACATGTGTTTTTGCATGCTACATATGTATGTACTCAGTAGGCCCAAAGATCTACAAATCATCAATACTTTCCTCATTACATTTGCTTTAGGGAAGATAACAACTTCCATGACTATGCCCCATGACTATCGCACGGCGATGGCCGCCTTCACTGAATGACTTTGTATAGTAAAAAAAGCAATGAAGCGAAGGCTTCGGCCTTTCATTCTACACCGCATGCTTTTTTCATATATTCGTTATTATAACTATTCCTGTTAGGTATTCAGCATGAATTGTAGCAGTATTGTAGTGCTGAATATACAGCTGCCTACCACCTAACTTTGTTATGTACTTCATTCGTACAAATTTTTCTGTTTCGGCTTACTCTTCTTAACTCCTACTTTAGTCAGTGAAGAAGTGATCTGTGCTCAATTTGTACGTGTCGCTCAACATACTTTAGTAGTACCTGCGGTACATCTAACAAAAGCAAGTATCCTGGCATGACAAAAAAACGCATCACCTCATAAATGGGCCTGGTGGGTAAATATATATATGTATGTATGTATACACAAATGCAATGGAAACTGTACAAGCTACATGCATACATAAAGACCACTTCAAATGCGCATAAAATATAACGACCACTTCCGTAGTGCGACGTGGTTGTTGTGAGGGTTGGAAAATCTCCTGCATTTCTGTTGTACTTGCATTTTCAAGTGTAGATGTGTGTGTGTCATTGTGAAACGTGTACCCCTGCAAAAAAATGTGCGATTCATCCCGAAAGAGATTTGTCCCGGATTGATCTCTTTCGAGAACAATCGGTCCACAATTAGTCCCCGATTGTTCCCGTACGGGTATAAATGTAGACTAATTGTAGACCAATTGTTCCCGAACGGGTATAAATGTAGAATAATTGTTCCATAACGGGTATAAATGTAGACTAATTGTAGACCAATTGTTCCCGAACGGGTATAAATGTAGACTAATTGTTCCCTAACGGGTATAAATGTAGATTAATCGCTTTCATTCCCAACGGGTACAAATCTAGATTCCTTAAATGTAGAAATTTTACAAAAATGCAATGTATTTAAAAAATTGTAGAACAACCGGTAAAACGAATTGAACACCCTTTCTTTTAATAAAAATGATGAATAATAATTTTAACAAAATGTTGCCTAAAATATTCTATGAAAAAATTCCTTATATTACGCTCATATAATGCATACTCAAAACTTCAATTTTTTTATTTATTTATTGAGATTTTCTTTCAAAATTAAAACATTATATAATCTTTATTTAAATATGTATGAACATTTACAATTTTTTAAAGATTGTTATTAAAAATTGCCTTGGCGAACAACTTGGAAAAATCTACATTTGTACCCGTTCGTGCTGGAAGCGATTGATCTACATTTGTACCCATTGGGGATGAAAGCGATTAATCTACATTTGTACCCGTTCAAGATGTAAGCGATTGATCTACATTTGTACCCGTTCGGGATAAAAGCGATTGATCTACATTTGTACCCGTTCGGGATGAAAGCGATTGATCTACATTTGTACCCGTTCGGTATGTTAGTGATTAATCTACATTGGTACCCATTCGGGTATACAAGTTGAACAATTAGTCTCTTCATAGGACATGCTCGAACGATCAATTCACTCCATATAAAGGGATGTAAATGTAAAATTAGTCGCATGCTCCCTTGCGATTGATCCCGGACACGTCCCGGATTAATCGCATTTTTTGCAGGGACATTATAAGTTCAACAACATTCCTGCTGGCTTTTAATAGCCCAGTTAGTCGAGAACGTGTGGTCCGCTCGCTGACGCAAACGCCCGTATGCAATTTTTAGGATTTTTTGAGCCCGTAGCAATCAGCTGTTTTACTCACACATATTTACATATATATAGTTTGTGTACATTTTGGCAGGGTTGCCATTTAGTCATTTTTGAACAAACAAGATTTTTACTAATCTTCAAAGTGTTATGCGGATTACTCTTCAATACACAACTGTGCATTATTTGCCAAATGACAAGAAAATACTAATTTAATCGTTTTTAAAGTTGTCGTTGACGACTTTTTTTTTATTAATTTAGTTACTTTTTTACGGCTTAGTTGGTAATTAAAACACATTTTTCTTGTAATTTTGTTGCTGCCCAATATATTTCCATCACACCTTGGTGATAGTTATCAAGGACTAAAACATAAAATAACAAAAAACACAGTCAGAACATTAAATTTACAATTGAAAATCCATAAAAAAATTATATTGGGAAGCAACGAGATTCTCACAAAAATCTGTGTTTAATTAAGAAATCTGTACTGTTTCTGTAACTCATATCTTTTCTAGTATAAATAGGTGGTGACAAAGTGTGGATCGTATTAGTGTGACATCACTTTAATTGATTTTGTTAAAGAAACTCAGATTTATTGTGGCAATTTATAACTTTTTAATGTAGAAAATTGCAGAAGAAGACCACCAAGAGTTATCAATTAAGAAAATACCGCCACCATTGTGGATAAATACAATTTTTGCTTTAATTTTCAGTAATATCTTCATTTATTAGGAGTGTTCAATATCTCAAAATTTTTACATATTTTTACGAATAGTTACGAATTTATGTTCAATAACCCAAAAAATTCGCAAAAGAGAGCCAAATTGAGAGAGTAAGACCTCGAGAGAGTTGATAAACGCTGCAAGTAAAATTTTCACTTGCAACTACTAGCAGCTTTAAAAAAATAGAAGTGTCTAAAATATATGATCACAAAAATTTCAACTGGAAATATACAAACATTTTAAACGCAAATTTCTAATTGTGTACTAAATAAGTTAGCGCAAAAACGAATCTTGATGATGTTGTGGAATAGCCAAAGTTGTTTTCCTAATTCAGTTATTTCCATTCATTTCCAATTTCAAAAATTTCAATTACAACCTAACCTAAAAATCAAATTGTCAAAACAGCGTATCAGCTGTTTTCTTGCGAATGTTTACGATTTTGTGTTCAATTACTTTGGTTGATAATTTTCTCTTTTTCTCGTTTTTGCTCTTAATTTGACATTGACGCTCTTTTTGCAAGTACTTGCAAGTAAAGTTGTTGAACAAAGCTATTATCTTGTTATTAATTTATATCTATATATATAAAAATGGTGTAAAAAATGTTACTAACCTCATCAGATGAGAACGGCTGGGCCGATTTCTGTAAAATTTTTTGTCAGTTGTTCGTATTCTCGAGGAGATGGTTCGTACGGAAGAAAATTTTGGGAAATCCCTCCGGAAAAGTCCGAAAATTGGAAAAATCGGTGTGTATGTGTGTATGTGTGCATCTGTGGATGTGTGTTCTTTACAAACTCCCAAAGTAACCAGCCGTTCTTTATGAAATTTTCACAGTATATTCATGTGGTGTTAGTGCACATAGTAGTGTATAGAGAATTTCTAAAAAGAGGAAGCTTCTCGGAATACAGGCCTAAATGAGGACCCAGATCGATCCAGCAAGTCTTCGAGCAATATTGGTATCAAATGAAAGGTGTTGAACAGGCCTTCAACATAAAGTTATTTTCATTGCGATACCTAGGCCGGGTTCCCAGATATGGGTTAAAACGTGGGACCGAGTGACCATGGAAAGTTTCCGAGCGATATTGGTAGCAAATGAAAGCTGTTGAGGAGGACATCAACAAAGAGCTTTTTAAATAGTGATGCCTAGGCCGGGTTCCAAGATTTGGGTCAAAGCGTGAACCCCTGAATGTTTTCGAACGATATTGGTAGCAAATGAAAAGCGTTAAGCAGGCTTCCACATACAGCTATTTTCATTGTGATATCTAAGGCTGTTTCCCAGAGATGGCTAAAGTAGTGGGCCCGGATGTTGATGGAAGGTCCCGGTAGGTAGCTATAGGGATAGGGGTAGGGATAGGGATAGGGATAGGGGTAGGGGTAGGGATAGGGATAGGGATAGGGATAGGGATAGGGGTAGGGATAGGGATAGGGATAGGGATAGGGATAGGGATAGGGATAGGGATAGGGATAGGGATAGGGATAGGGATAGGGATAGGGATATGGATAAAGATAGGGATAAGGATAGGGATAGGGATAGTGATAGTGATAGTGATAGTGACAGTGATAGTGATAGTGATAGTAATAGTGATAGTGATAGGGATAGGGATAGGGATAGGGATAGGGATAGGGATAGGGATAGGGATAGGGATAGGGATGGGGATAGGGATAAAGATTGAGATTGAGATTAAGATTGAGATTGAGACTGAAATAGAGATAGGGATTGGATAGAGATAGGGATCGGGGGAAGTAGGTTTGTCGCGGCGAATATAACTATAACTTTTATTCAGAGAATAGACAATTTTTCATTATTCGCAGTCATTAAGATGGACTCTAAGATAATGGTTAGCAATACGGTAATCAAAGACTTTTCTTTAGGCTTCATAGGAATAAATTTTAGCAGAACAACGTCTGCCGGGTCAGCTAGTATATGTATATATTTACATTTTGTTTGGGATTTAAAAAAAATTTATAAACGTTTTCTTTCCTTTCTTTTTAAAAATTAAAGTAATAATAAATGGTTCGTTTAAGTAGACATACTATTTTTTCCATGTGAACACATATATGTATTTTCGATAACATTTTACAATCTTGTTGAGTTAGTTGTATAATGCTGTGAAAATTACTGTTTAAATATTTAATAACTAAAAATGTTCAACTGGCAACCCTTCTACCTTGCAACCATGCGAGCGATCAGCTGCCACGTTTTTACGTAAAAAATCAAAATGATTTTGTTTTCTGCGGTACGGGCTTCTGTGTCGTACGTCGTTGAATAATCGGTTATATACAAATCCCATTAAATAGGTTGGATCAGCTGACACGGTACACGGGTTTACGTTCTCGACTAACTGGGCTATTAGGGTTTCATATTTGCTTTCTTTTGCTTATGTTGTTAAATTAAAAAGTCGCATAATTGTTGTTCTGCTTGACGTTAGCGTTCATACCACAACTAGAAGTGAAAGAAGATTGCTGAAATTAATATATTCTGAGATCCCATAAAAACTATGCAACTTACCAAATGTCATTCGAAGCCAACAAAACATATACCTAAATGCAATCATTAATTTGCTTTTCAATACAATTTAGATTAATTATCAGTACAATGCTTTGAAGTATTGCATAAAAAGATTAGGCAGCAGAGGTTATCACTTCATCACCTAAAGATTTCGTAAAACATACCCAATTTCGGATTATTTAGTATATTATTATTTTTAATCATAATTAATTGATTAAAAATAGCGTTAAAGGAATTTTACAAAATTATCTCCCCTATTGCGAGTGACGACTGTGACAGATAATCGACAGTTGATCGATCCAGGAGCATTATATTTACATGCGCTTTGGTCGATCAATAGTCAATTATCTATCACAATCGACACTCGCAATACGGGTGTAAGTATGTGTTTTTATGGCACAACAGATCCGATGCGATATCACATATGTATCTATCACCAAACCGTCTAATAGCATAATTCGTTCATAATGAAGTAAAAGCATCGAAAACCCATAAAGATGTTAATCCAGGTTAATCGTAGTATATCTATTTATTTATTCATTAATGCGTCTACTAACAAAAGTTAATACAGACATTCGCTTAAAAGATATATATATTAATATTTAGACTAGAGGTAAACTAAACTAGTCACCGATTTTCTATATTACATTATTACACAGCAGATGACTTCTTAATGCACAATGAAAAATATGCTTAGCTCCAAAGAAATCTAGATCTAAACAATTTGAGAAACCATTCAGTTCAGATAAGGTTCTGATAACTGGAGCATTCGAACCACAAACAGTCTTTCTCAAACCCACGAAAAACACTTCGAAATTCCGAAGGTTTCTGGAAGGAGTATTTATGTAAATTCTCTCCAAAAGTGATGGGCAGTCGATTTTACCAGAAATTATGTCGAAAATGAAAGACGAAGCTAAGAGGGTTCGTCTATTATACAATGATAATAAGTCAAACAATTGACAGCGCGAAGAATAAGAAGGAATAGGGTCTGAATAATTTAATGGCGAGAGCGCAAAACGCAGAAATATCTTTTGCACTCTTTCCAAACGGTATGTATGAATGACATGGTAGGGCCTCCAGACAAATGCAGCGTATTCAAGCTTAGATCGCACAAAGACCGAGTATAAATTTTTTAGAGTATAAGGATCGTTGAAATGGACTGAGTGACGTCTCACAAAAGCGAGCATGGCAAGTGAGCTAGAACTAACATAATTAAAATGCGTAGTGAAACTAAATTTAGAGTCAAAATAGACTCCCAGATCCTTAACTTCTAATAGAGTTGAGAGTTGTGTGTCCGAAATATGGTAAGATGTAAGCAATGGTCGCTGGGATTTAGAAAATGTGACAATATGGCATTTACTAATATTAAGAAACAATCGATTTTTTATACACCACACATAGACCTTATTGATCTCTAACTGGAGAACAGCAGCATCATTATAACAATTTATCTCAGAGTATACCTTGAGATCATCTGCATACAGTAAAAATTTAGCATTGGAAAAGCAAGTGCTTATGTCATTTATGTATAAATAATATCGATGCAATATCACATGCCACCACGAAATCTTTGTAAGGATGATGTGACTGAACGATGTGATGCGACATCACATATCTACATATGTAACAATAACATCCTCTAATCAAAATGCAGTGATAGGATGTGATGGAAGTATGCTGCGATGTGATTTCAGATACCATTGCCATCACGGGTTATAAACTTTATAATATAAAGCAGCGAGGGTATGATATGGCAAGGTGATGTGATAACTTCATTAAAGATCACTACAAGATTTCTTACATGCATTGCAGATATTGGATGTGAACTCATAATTTCATTACATTCGAGACGCAAAGCTATCATAGTGTACACATTATTACATACATATGTAGGTACATACATCGTTCGTCTTGTACTTGCGTTTCCAATATTCAGAGCCGGACGAAATTTAAAGTTGAAACCGGCTTTTATGCGCATCTATACAAATAGATATGTATGTAGGTATATTACACAAACTTCCCATGGTACAGATGCGCAACTAAACATATTTAGATACGTACATACATTCATACAGGAATATACACACCTAGCTACTTACTCGTGAACTCGTTTGGATAGTGCTTCAGCAATCGTACGCAATACCCTTGAGTCTACATCGGCACCGCCATGTTCCATTAGAAATGATGTCATATTCTCAATTACACTAACTTCGTGGAAGGACGAAGCTTCACTTTGCAAGCAGGAAGCTGATATAGCATCCAAATCGGTCGCATTCAGTTGCTCCATTCCGCGATTGTTTTGTGGCGTTGTTTCTCAAATGATTTATTTTATAAGTTTATGTATGTATGTATTATTGTGCACTTAACTTTAATTGAAGAACAAATAAAATACTTTAATATTGACAAAATATCAGTTTTATTAACAATATTCACAAAACAAAAACAAACAAACAAATTTTACTCAGGTAAAATAAAGCGCCAATTGAATTCCAACTGTTTTTTTAGACAGCGAAATATGCGGGAGTGGATCGTATTTATTGTTGAAAATGAACGGCAGTGATGCCAGATAATGCAAAAACGAAAGATAACACATAAATGTAAAGTACGGAAAACGGAATGAAAATAAATGATACGCATAATATATGCACGTAATAAACTTGAAATTAACGGCCTTATTCCTGTGTGGTAACATAATTTACTTTACTGGTGAAATAAAGAATCTGGTACTTTAAACACTCTTTTCGTATTCTGGCAGCAGAAAATTAAGTTACCACCTCAATACGTGGTAACATTTTGTCACCATTTTCATCCCGATTCCATTCCGTTCGTATGGAAATGCTTTGACAGCGTTACCATTTGTGCCAGAATACCAATTGAAAAGATAGTAACAATTTTCAGCAACATAAATTACCAGTAAAGTAATTTTCCGGTAACGCTCGGAATAGCAGTGTAAATGAAAAAACAATGCACATTTTGCTGTAATTTTGGATGGTCTACGTTTTTCGTGATTTTCTTGAAAAAAAGCGGCTAAAAATTTAAAATGTTGACCATTTTAATTCATTTAATGGCTGCTTTTAACTACAAACATACAAAAGGTTTTGATTTATTTATGCATACAAACTTTATTATTTCAATTATTCACTAGGTTATTAGTTTAAAGTCGTGCTTAATTTAAAAAATAATGGAAATTCGTTATTTTTTTTTTTTTTGCTACAATACGCATTCTTAGTGCTGAAATTATAATTTCTAACAGCCGAAAATTCTGTGCGTAGCGAAAATTTGAACTAAACTCTACTAAATATTTACGTTATATGCTAGCAACATTTATAGATTTATAAAAATTTCGATAGCATTCCATATATGCTATGTTTATGAATATTACATTTATGCAATTACATATAAATATTAAATATTTTTGGTTTACTAAATACGCGTTCATATGATGTATATAGTCTTATGCAATAACATACATATTTTGTAACTAGTCTTACAAAGAAATGTTTTGTAACTTTAATTTACAAACTGTTGAAGTAAAAAAAAGACACGTATAAATTTATTTCATACTTATTTCTGCTAATTTGTTTTAAAAGTTCGCTGTGCTAATCTATGCTCGCATCATATGTTGGTTTTTGCGACAAATACAAAACCAATATCGTACTTAGCGCACTCACTAGGAATATAACATCAAACCAACGATGATAGAAGTTGAAGTGCAAATTTCCAAGCACTTCGGTAATAATGACGCGATATTCCGCAGGCAGATTCATACGCATCAGCAGCACCGAGGAGCAAAAGTACATGCCCATTATTTGGGCCATAATTAGCACTATGATATTTGAAGATTTGCTGGATGATATCCGATAGAAGAACTGTATTAAAATAAAGAAATTAAATTATAATTAAATATGTTGGTTACGTTTGATTTGGCTTAGGGTTCGGTTTACCTTCGTCAACGTCAACAACAAACCACGTATGGAAGTTACCACTATGCAACCCACAAGCAAAAAGGATATATGTTGATTCCAGAAGGCAAGATCAATATCAAAGCCACACCAATGGACGGCAATTTCAAGACCACGTGTAACGGGATCTTTACGACCCACACGATCAAAAATTATATTGACCGTGCTCTGGAAATATAATAAAAAGAATAGCTATGACTATACTAATTCATTAGAAGAAAGGCGTTGCAGCAAATTTGCTTACAATAAAAATTTTCCATAAACAATAAATGCTAAAGAAATGCCCCAACACATTAAAATATTTTCCTTGCAGCGTTTGCGACCATTTTTGGCGTTCTTGCATATTTTTCATTGAATTTATTTCCAAAAAGAGTTGGCGCATCAACTCTTCCAGGCCGTATATTTCCAGACGCAGTTGACCAATATCTGCAAGTAAATTTGACAATTTTGCTTGAAGTTGTTACATATTTAACTATTTATTTCTCATATGTATGCAGATATGTACCTTGCCCACTGCTGTCCAAGCGATTTACAGCCGAACTAAAGATATTCCATAAACCTTTGCGTATATGATTGTCCTTTTTACGACGATGCACTTCCAAGGCAATGCGCTTCTTTTTCGCTACCAGCATATCTGATGTAAGTGCGAGGCGCCTTTCCAAATTTATAATGTCGCTTTGTGAAACCGGCCTGTTTGAAGTAAGGAGGGAAGAGAAAAGTTAATTTTCATGCCTTATATACTTCTGAAGAATATTTGTATAACTTACTTTATGAAATATGTCATGCTCTGATATGGATAATTCACCGCACCAAAGCCAGACAACACAGCCATAACGGTGACACCTATTACTCCAATGCGTGACACACCTTGTTCGATGGTGAATATGCCATGCGAAACACTCAACAGTGGAAATGGATCACCAATTTTCCATAGGCCATAGAGGAATACAAACCAGCACATTGCGGTCAAGATGCGCACCCATTTGTCGGACACTGAAAAAATATATGCATTTTAGTATTTGTTTCATGTTTAAAAATTATTCGCACTCTGTCTAAACTGCTTACCAAACGATATGCTATGTATAATGGAATAGCAGATATATATTGGAATCACCGCTATAACCATCAGCAGCAGCAGCGTTAAACCCAAACGCCAATGGAAATAACGTGAACTAGATTCTAAAATGCCCAAAATCTCAAAGATTATCAACTCGAACATGGTGAGCGATAAGGCAAAGCATATTGAAAATATGAGCTGTACGGAAATGTGCCGTATTTCATAGTTTTTAAAAAGTTGTTTCATAAAAAACAACCAGCCCCCAGTGAAGAAGAGAATCTGAAAACAGACACAAGAGTGTAAATATACATATATTATATATACACCTCGAAATTTGATGTTTCCACTATAACTACCCACCTGTGAAACAAACACGATAATGCAGTCTTCGAAAAATGCCATAGCGCTTTGAAAAATTATGCTATTCTATACTTTATAAAAATTCTAGACTTCTTGTCTAATCATCGTACTCATCTTTTGCAGATAACTTAAAGCCGACCGTGGAATTAGAAACTGATTTTGTTTTTAGTGGAAACCAAAAGCCGCAAGTAGCCAGCAAATCAGCAGGAAAAAAACAGACGTAAACAAATACCGATTGACAGTTGCAAATTTTAGAAACCAGAAATTAAGGTGACCAGATTTTATGAATACAACTTTAATCATCTCTCCCACTCGCGATTTGAATTACAAATATTGTAGATGTGCTAATTTACTAATTCTTCAATTACGACTATAATCGTCATGAGTAAATCGGCGTGTGGTTGTGATGTCATAGTTTTTAGTTTTCAGCAGCAGATCTGCAGGTTTTGATGAAAAAAATGCTTCGACAAGTGATTGTTGGTGAGTATGACATTTCTAAGCAAGATCTTGCTTGCTTTTCCTCGCAATGCTATAAACTTGCAACCCTGCGCTCAAATCGCATGTGTTTATGCTTCTTCTTACTCTGGTTTGTTATTTATTCACATACATAATTATTGCCGCTAAAATTTTTTTGCTGATAAAACAATTTTGCAAATAAAGTATAATTAAGAAACAATGGAGGAAGGAAATAAAGTCGAGGACGACACAATGCCAAGCAGCTGCAACTTTCTAAAAGATCCGCTATCGATAAGGTAAGTGCGGGCGTACATAGCGGTTAGCACAAAGTTTCCCCAACCACAACTCCATCTGTTTTCCCCACAACGCATTCCAGCGACCTCATTGGACCAGGCACAACATTTGAGATTAATACAAATTTTGATGAAGGCTTTAGCAATGATATTTTCGACGAATTAAACTTGGGCTCGGACGATGAGGACGACATTAAAACGGCAATGGACCGTTCAAGTCTCGTATCGCCGTGGACTAAGCCATTCGACGAGTTGCGCCAACAAATGGTACCGATAAATGAATACATCTATAAGAAAATTACACAACCCGGAGATGTAGAGTCTGGCGAAGTGCCGATAAATGCGCGAGTTTGTATACGTTACAATGCATATTGGGAGGGAGAGGGGGCGCCATTCGATTCATCATACCTGCGTGGCTCTTCCTATCGCTTCTACACCGGTCGCAATGAGGTAATAGAGGGCTTGGAAGCAGCTGTACGTACAATGTATCGCGGCGAACAGGCACAATTCGTTATCTCTTACCAATTGCTATTCCGTGAAATCGGTTGTCCGCCACGCGTTAAACCACGTGCCGATGGCTTATTCATTATTGAGCTGATATCATTTAATCCCGTTGGTGATTTGGATGCCGATCAAAATTTGACGGAGGAGGAGCGTGGAAAATATGCGTTGGTGATTGATAAAATACGTGATGTACATTTGAAGGGTTTGGATTTCTTTGGTCAAGGATTGCATAAGAATGCTTGTCGTGCCTTTGAGAAAGCTGTTAGCATGTTGAATAGCTGCCATTTGGCTAATGAGCAAGAGGAAACTGAGCAAACAGCATTCTTACTAAAATTATATACAAATTTAGCTGTTTGCTATAATAAAGTGGGTATGCCGAATAGAGCGTGTATAATGTGCAAGGAAATACGCCAATTGACTAAAAACAAGCCATCGTGTAAGGCACTTTTTCAGGAAGGACGTGCGCTACTTTTGTTGGGTGAGTAAACTAATACTGCATATGAATATGTGTATTTGAATTATGCTAATATTTCACAAAATATCTACCTTTCCACAGGTGAATACGAACGTGCTCGCCACATTCTTATAGCCGCACAACGCATGGAACCACAAAACGATGATATCAGCAAAGAAATGAAGCTGCTAGAAGAACGTTACGCACGTTACAAGCAAAATGAGCGCTCCATTTGGACCAAAGCCATAGGTATAATGAAAAAGAAAGAAAATAAACAATCGGAAAAAGATGCAGAAGATTCGTTCAATATATTTGAACAAGAAATGGCAGAGCTAATGAAGAGCTTTAAAGAAAATATGGATTTGAATAATTTCAATTTGCCAACGGGTCTGACGAAAAACGAAATAAAAGCGGTTGATGAGTTGGCGCAGAGTATGGATTTGAAATTGACTTTGTCACCACTCGATAATGCCACTTATACGTTGAGTAAAACGCATAAGAATTGAAGTTATTTTTACTAGTGTTGTAGAACTACAGCGATTCGCGTACCTCAGCGGCGTTTTAAAATGCAGCCGTATTTTTCATGCCAATATACATAAATATTAGTCTAGGAAGATATTTTTTTTTTTTAAACCAGAGCAAAATTGAATTTTTTTTCATTTAATTTCCGTTTTGATGTGAAAACATCTTTATTTTTGGTGCGAGTGATTTCGAAAGAAGCGTAAACAAGCTTTGTGTTAGTGCGCTGCTGTGTTCGTGTGAATCGCTTAAGATTGCCACTAGCAGGTAGACATGGGCTTACAAATGCTTGCACGCATAGACATGCAAATGCAAATATCAACAACAACAGCAACAACAAATGCATACCTACATATTATAGTAAAATATCAGCAAACAACGACAGAAAAACCTCCGGCGAGTGCTTGGTGGCTACAACAACAACAACAACAACAACACAGCAACAAAGTTGTTGTTTTCCGCAACAATGCGACAAATAGGCAAAATAAAAAGGAGCAACATGTTTGAACATGTAGATATACATACTACAACATTAAGCGCATCTCAGATTGAAAAAACTTCAGTGTATGAATACTCACGCGTTCGCCTAAAAGTATGCAATGTTTACATGCATACGTGCATACATACAGGTGAAACTAATAAAACATGTTAAAAACAAAAAACAACAACAAAACAAAAACGAAAAACAACAAAAACAACAACAAAATAGTAGCAGTGACAATAACAAAAAAAAGATTATAAAAAACTATAGTCGCATTTTAATCCCATGAAAACCAGAAAGGGAATAAAAATCCGATTTCGGAACTGTTTACACCTCAATGTTCATGAGTACATGTTATTCACGCGTTCATTTTTTATATATGTATATCTACTACATATTATGTACATATAGGGTTGCCAGATGAAAAATTGCGAAAGGGGTATCGACGAGACCAAAAAGGGGGATTTCGGGGTACAACTTAGAAAAAATGGGGTATTTGGGGGGGCCAAATAAAAAAAAATGTATTAAACAAAAAATTGGTTTATTCACTTATTTGACATAAAAACAAAGAGATCAAAAGTAAAAATTCAATACCGTTTGAACAAAAAAAAAATATTCTTATGTATGTTTAATCGCCGTACCGTACGAAAACTACCACCCGCTTTTTTGTGTCTGACGATAACTAGCACTTTAAATGTGTATTTGAAAAAGTAGCACTCGACTTTTGGCTGACGAAAACTAGCACATAAAGTTTTTAGAAAAGTAGCATTTTCGACTTTTGGCTGACGAATTGCATATAAAATTATTGCAACTTTTTGTCAGGCAAAAATTTATAGTGCTACTTTTCGTGCAGAATTTTTAAATTACCGAGTTTTCGTAAGAAATTTTTTAAGTCGGGTTTTCTCCATAAGAGCGCTTTCACATTACTCGGTGCGGAATCGGATCGACATTTTTGGTTTTTACCGAAACCTTACTGACCACATGTATTTCAATTGGCACTTTCACATTAGTGTTGCATACATGAAATCGGAGCGGATTAATTTCGGTATACCGCAACTCGGTAAGACCGGTCAGTAAAATTTGAGGAATTACTGCATACATTTTTGCGGCGTAATAAAAGAAGAAGAACAAAGTCAGTAAAAAACTCGTTTCGGCTATAAATGTAGCAAGTTATGATGTCTTTGTCTTCGCTAGAAGACATTATTGTTATTATTGAGTGATTTGTTGAAGTTAAAAATTTTGTTTTGCAAATTTCGATGTTTGTTTTCCTATTTTCTGCCGATTACGCACCGAAAGTATTCCCAGAAGTGTGAAAAACACAGCAACGCGGAATCGTTTCGGTAAGCTGAAAATACCGAGCAAAAAATGTCGATCCGATGTCGTACCGAGTAATGTGAAAAGGCCCTAAGAGATTTTATAATCTGGCGACTTCCCCAAATTCTTTCCCATAGGCTTTGCCTGGAAAACTAACGTTATACTCGTATGTCAATTCTCTCCATAGACTTTCTTGTAGACAAGGCAAATTCATTCATACACCCAGAAAAAAAAACGTGTGAAATCAACCAAAAATCAACAAATTTTGTGGTTAATTTTTTTCAACACGATTCTTAATGTATGCCATCCTGTAAACGTGTAAATTTAACACTACTGTCAAGTGTTAGTATAACAGGATGATAACTGTAGAATTAACACTAAAAATTATTGAGTTTTCCTGTTGAATTTACATTTTTAACTAGTTAATGTTACAAGTTAAGCTAGTTAAATTAACACGAAATGGTCGTGTTGAATTAACAATAACATCTTTTTGATTTTACCATAAATGTATTGTTAAATTAACTACAAAGTCTTGTTGATTTTACAATTTATTTTTATACATAAATATAAAAAAAACATATAAAACAAAATATATAATCATCAGATCAATATAGCTTAAATAAATAGACATCCGCCTCCCAGACGCATTGCCAGAAAATACGTGTGGTCAGTTCTTTTTGCGGTGATTGAGCGATTATATAGCAACGTTGCTTAGTGCCGACTGTGGCCGATATGCGCGATGCATTCACATAGCCCGTTCGATTCTCCATCGTTGGTGTTACACAAACACGATTGTCGTCGTATGGCAAAAAGTTTGGATGGGAATATTTATTTGCATTCTCCTCCAATAAAGCGCAGCCGTAACGTGAGTTGGCGCGACGCTTAGGTATACTTTCAAATTCCAGAAATAGTTGTGGATCGTTTAGTTTTTCAGTTAAGATGAGACACAATTTCACCTTGGAATACTGTCCGGATATCGGTTGCACAAAATTTTCTTTTTGCTAAGAACAATGATAATCATTTACACTTTGGAATAAGCGGAAAAATCCAATTAGCTCATACAGCGATGGTAGATGAGCTAATTGGATTTTTCCGCTTATTCCAAAGTATAAAAATTAAAATTAAAAATAATAATTTCGTGCTAGACACTAACATACCCAATAATGATAATCATTTACGTTTTGTACGAACAGCAAAAAAATTGTGTATGTATACTTTTTTAGATTATATTTACACTATCATCGTGTTGAATAAACCAAAATTCCAAATGACCTTTATGTTTCAAAATTGTTTCGTGTTATATCAACCAACTTTTATTGTTAAATCTGGTTCTTGTTGTTTTAACGTTTGGTTTCATGTTGTATTAACACTAGAATTGGGACGTCCTTTTTTTTTTAAATTTTTTTAGTTTATTTGACACTATCATCATGTTAAATAAACCAAATTCCAAATGACATTTAGGAATAAAATTTTATATTTTAATCATCTTGTATATTTTAAAATTTCTTCATGTTGTATCAATAATAAAATTTGGTTGAATTTACCAAATTTTCAGATGACATTTAGAAAGCCAACATCATGTTTCAACCATCAGGTAATTTGAAAAAAATGTTGCTGTTCTATGTGTAAAGATCGATCGTGTTAATTTTACATGAATAGTGTTGATGATTTTTTTTCTGAGTGTATGGTAATGGTAAGTGAACAGCTGACTTCTTCTTCTTCTCGTTTTTTTTAACTCGCCGTGTACAGAAGAATGTCATACAAAGAAATATTTGACTTTGAGTTTGACATTCAGATGGACAAAAACTTAAAGCGAATCGAGGCGAATATTGCCGAATTCGTCCTGCCATTACCATATAATGAATTTGCCTTGATTGTAAAGAAAAAGCACTTCATCGTTTTAAATTTTTGAATTTCGAGCTGTATCACTTTATGATTTAGAGTGAGATACATACATATGGATGATATAAACAATATCAATTAAAACTTTGTGCAAATATTGGGCAAACACTAAACAAATTTTCATTAAAGTTTTACTAACATTTTTTGAATTTTCTGAGTATTCCGCTTCGTAGCTCAGTGACTTAAAATTCACTAAAAAAATTCCGAATTTTTGGCAAATTTGAAATTTCATCCATACAGACTTTTGAACGTATGTTTTACAAAAAAACTTCTAGTAAAAAAATTAGAATTTTGATGAAATTTCGTTTAATTTACCTTATTTTGAAATTGAAGCAAAAATTAATATACACATTTATTTAATTACATAAATATATATGTATGTAATTATGTATACAATATTTATGTTTCACTTATTTAGTCATATTTGACACTGGTTTTCAAGCTTTTCAAAATATTTTTGCCAATCTCATCATGTTCACTTAGCAAAAAATAAAATTTATAAGGATATTAGGAGTATAGCGAAAAAGTGGTATCTACGGAGCCTTCCGTAGATAGGGGAACACCAAGTCAAAAAGGGGTAGAATCCCCCCAAAGGGGTACATCTGGCAACCCTATGTACATATGTGTATATGTATATAAATTTTGTATATTTCCTTTCGTTAAAGTATGCATTAGCCTGATATAAGGCATAATTAGTGTAAAATAAAAAAAAATGCTTTAATTATAAAAAAAACAACATACTTACCAACCAACGGCTTTTAATTTAATGCAGATCTGCAGCTTTACGTAAGCTTTTGCTTTATTTAAGCAACAACAAAATCAATACAACACAATTTTTTTTTTTTTGGTTAAAACGCATAAATGTATGTATTTTATTAATATTATTTTTCATGTATAATTCATAAATAATACTAATACGATTTCTTATTAGTTAGTGTACATACATACATATATATTATCCTTTGTTACATATATTTTTCTTTTTCCTTTTTATTTTTGCTCTGTAATTTTGTTATGCTATATTTTAACACAATTTTTGCACAGCTTATTAATTTGGCTTAATTGTTATGAACTTGATACATTTACTATGTTCATGTGTACATATGTACATACTTATGTATGCGTATTCATATGCAGGTATGTACCACATATGCATATAACCTATTTTGGTTACATAAATAGTTCTTCCCGGTAATTTTTTTTTCTCCTTTATTATTTATTCTTACTTGTTACATTACATACTATGCTTATGTTATACTGAAGTATTTATTTATTTTTATTATATTATTATGCTTTTAGTAGTTTTTAGTTTACTGCTTTCCGTTTTGTTTTCCTTAATAATTTTTTTCTTTAGTGCATATAATATATCTACTTATTCAATTATTTGAGCTTTAATTGTTTCATTTTTTGATTCTAGCAAACAGTTTGCACCGTTATACATACATATATGCATATTTATAGCCAGTTTGCACTGGACTAATATCTTATAGTCTTATAGTGTGGCCGCTGTGGTGCAGTGGGTAGAGTGCTCGCCTGCTATGCCAGAGGTCTCGGGTTCAAACCACGGTCCGAGCCAAACACCAAAACAATTTTTCTAATTAGTAAAAATCCAATTATTGGGTTTTTTTAAGAGCAGCGGTCACCTCTCGGCAGTGGACGGCATACCCTCCGAGAGTATTTCTGCCATGAAAAAGCTTCTCACAAAAAATGCACTCGCCGTTCGAAGTCGGCATAAAACTGTAGGTCCACCCAATTAGTAGGAAAAACAAAAAAGGAGCACACCTCGAATTGGGAGAGAAGCTCGGCCATAACACTCGTCAGAGTTATAATAGCGCCATTGTATTATTATTATTAATATCTTATAGTGCTAGTTTTCATTTTACATCTGTGTGTACATACATATATCTGCTTTATTTAAAGTTTTGATTAGTTAACTGTTTTTATTATAATTTTTTAAGTTTTTAAGCTTTGTTAACTTTTAATTTTTTTTTTTTTTTTATTATGCCAATTTTAAGTTTTTATATTAATTTTACTTATATTTGATTTATTTTATTACTCAATTGACACATTTGCTTAATATGTATTTAATTACCATGAACTCAAGTGATTAAAAGCAAGTAAGAAGGTGCCAAGGCCTGTATAACTATCATGAATGAACTTGATTTCGAATATGCTTTTATTAAGTTGCTTTATGTTTGCTTGTTTGCATACATTTCATGAATGATTGATTTTTTTTAACACGCTTTTACCTGTATGTTTGCTTCACCAGGTATGTATGTTTGCTTGTATGCTTGTTAGCATACCTTTCTTTCATGCACGAGCCTGATTGCTTGTGTGCTCGCTTGTGCATGTGACTAAATGTTACGTATACGCAGTGTGGACGCCTTTCAAAGTGTGTAGTGGCACTTAGGCCAATTGAGGCGTGTTTTTATATCTTCAAACTATTCACTTACATACATAGTAAATATGTACATATTTTCTTTAGCTCATTTCTGTATACAAGTATACAATGGTTTATTGCAAAAACAAAAGAAATGCATACAGACGGACGGGCTTCATCGACTCAGCTCATGACTCTGTTTATATCGGCATATGTATTATATTTTGAGGGATCTATGCTCTTGTTGTTGTAGCAGTACAAACCCCGGCCTGATGGATCTATCAATTCTTCTGCTACTTACAGGAATCGTGTTTTGGACCAAAGTTATAAGTTATAAAAATGTATATTAACGCTAAATAAAATTTGTTAAATGAAGGAAAAAAATTTAAAAAAATTAAAGTATTTTTTTAACTAAACAATGCATGCATATTTATTTTAAAGGTTATTTATTCATTTAGACATGCATTTGTGTATTTTGTATATATTTACGTTCTACATTCATTTTTTAAAAATCAAGGCATATATTACTTATTTTTTATTTATTGTTTTTTAACTTTTTTTTTTGTTTTTAAACTTTTTTCTAACATTGTAAGTTACATACATACATCAATCGTCTACTATTTATTGTTGTTGTTTTTCTATTACATTTATAATTTGCTTTACAACTACATACAATTTCTAGCTTATATTAATCAACAGCCATTCTTTAAATATTAATTTTTTTCTGTTATAAATTTTTTTACGCTTTTTATACACAAATATGTGTGTAACTGTGTTTATATGCTAATATTTAACTACACGTACAAATACAGCTAATTTTGCAATATTTCTATTACCTATAGGTGGTTAATTGAACTTAATGCCGTTAGTTTTTTTTTTGGCAATTTAATAAAGGAAGTAAAAAGTGGTTTGCCGGTGTGAAACGAGTTTGGAAGACATTGCTTTTGCCGATTGGACGATGTAAAGAAAACTAAGAATTAAAAAAAAAAAAGCTGGAATGGACTTGTCGACGAAAAAATGCAGCGCTGCACAGTGTGCTGTTGCGTTGAAAATAGTCAAGAAAGTGAGTTTGTTGAAGGATTCAATAATTTTGGAAGACAATTATTCATTATTAACAGGAAACGAGGATCTCGTGGTGAATCAGGAAGAACTGGATTCAAACGAACTTTAACCGAATAGGTACACAAGCAGTTGAAGAAGAGAGAAAAAGCAGCAGACAACCAACACACAATTAACAAAGAAGAGGAAGAAGAAGAAATTGAACGTTTAAAACTTTATTGAAACTCCCACGATATTTTTGTATTTAGTTGGAAAAATAACTGAAAAATGAAATACATATATGTATAAGAAAATAAAAAAAATAGTAAAATAAAAAAGTTCGTTTTAAAACAATTTTTTTTTTGTTTATTTCAATTTGCAAAACTTTCATAAAACTACGCTTTTTTCTTTGATTTGATTTATATATACATATTTATTTATTTTAACTACATACTAACACAACATTTAGGTACACAATTTCAACAGCAACCGTTAGTTTGAAGTACATACATATATTTCGTTAGGATTACAGTTATAAGTTACACATTTCATATAAATATATTTTTCTTGGTTTTAAGCTATAAACCGCATAAACTCAATACAATAACAATTTTTTTAAAGGTATCGTAACATATAATATGGTATTTATATATTTTCTTTTTTGTTGTTTGTTATTTCGATAGGGTAGTATTGCGATGTATTGCGGAACGAATTTCCGTCATCCCTTGACAACCGGCTATTTGGCTATAAACCGGTTTCGGCGATTTCGTCGAGAACGGAAAACGATGCTGAAGATGTCGCATTGCCGAAACCGGTTTATAAACAAATCAAACTTGATAAGGGATGACGGAAATTTGTTTCAAAATACATACATATATCTTAAAAACAATATTGCAATGTTTTTTATGCATTATTAGGGGCTAAAAATTAAATTATTAGGGGTTAAAAATTAAAACTAAAAAAGGCGTTGGCTGCAAAAAAAGTACATAGCTACATACATATATCGCTAGCTTAGAGTGCAAACTGTGTAAGTCCACTTTTATGAAAAAGTTTATTTTTTTTAGTTTTAGAAAAATCAAATACGCACCACACTAAACAAGTCTGTGTTACTTGTCATATTTCTACTCGTTGCTATTCAGTGATACGCAAATTGTGTAAGTCCAAAAAGCGAAAAAAATTGTGCAAGTCCAAATATTTACATGAACAGAAATTTTTTTTTTTCGTTTCGATTTTTTATTTTTGTTTTTTTGTCTCTCCTACAAAGTTTAAAAAAAGCTAGCGATTTAACATATGTATATTATCTAAAAAAAAAATATAAAATTGCTTGTTTGTATGTATGTACATATATATTTTTGTAAAAAAAAAAATTGTTATATTGAATTGCCCCACTTTTTCACAGCAAATTTTGGCTAGTGCTTTGTTTATATTTAATTTTTTTTTATAGAGCTATTGGCCTGTTTTATTTAAGAAAAATTGAAAAAAAATTTTTGGTAGAAGTTATAGATCTATTTCGGAGATCACCACATCCCCTCATCAGACTTCTTTGCTAGGCGGCCTCGCCGAGTATCGAATCATTTAATATTATTTTAATTTTATTTTTTTCGATCACATTTTCATTAATAATTCGAAAAAGTATTTTGCTTTGAAAAACTTATATATTTCTTGCTTTTTTGTTAACATTTCAATTGCCAATTAACTGTTAAATCAAATATCACAATTTCTATATTTTTTTTTTTTTTTGTTTATATAGACATTTTCATTTAATAACGTTTTTTTGTTTTACTTTTTTTAATTTTTCAAAAGTATATTTCAATAACACATTTACTAATTTTTTTTTTGGTAATTTTGTTTAGTTTTGCTTGAACTTTCATTTGTTTTTTTTTTCTATATGTTGTTAATTATTTAATTTTTTAGTTGTTTTTTTTTTGTTGTTATACATCTTTTGCTAATGTTTGTATACAAACTAACTACAGGTACGGCTAAATATAAATATGCATGTATATTTTTTAATTTTTATTTTGTTATTTCTAATTTTATTTTTAATACATTCAAAACACATCGTATATAAATGCGTTTCTAATAAATGTTTAACAAATATACATACACATGTACATACATATGTATGTTTTTATGTATGTTTGCATTTTTATTTACTTACATATTTGTTAACAACAAGTTGGCCAACACACTGACTTACTTACGGCTTTTAAAGTACACGAACTGGTTTTTCTTATTTACTAAAAATTGCACCAAAGTGAACTTTTTATTTATTTTTTTACTTTAAACGATTTTTTAATTTGTCAAACAAACATCAATGCTACGTATTTATAAATATATACTAAGTATGCATTTGTATTCTATGTTTAACTATTATTATTTTTTTTTTTTTCATATCTAAACAACATCAACAACACATGCATTTTTTTACAACTAGGCTTTAACAAATTGCAATAATCTTTCTTTATCAAACAATTGATAATTATAATAATTTTAATAATATCATAATAGAAATACATAGGTACATATGTATGTACATAGGTACGTACGTATGTACATACATATGTAAGTAATTTTCATTCTATAATATTATGTATATTTTCATTTCACTTCCTATTAACTGCATCATAGTAAGTAAAACTACCTACAAAATAGTGCTTCCAAACATATTGCATGTACGTATGTAAGTATGTATGTATGTTTGTCTGTAGTTATGTAGCATGGATTATATATTTATGGTGTACGTCTAACGTTATGTTGATAATAATAGTTTGTGTATTTTGTTTATTTTTAATTTACTTATTTGCTTGATTTTTTTTGTTCTAAAAGGTACTTGAGTCTCTCATTATGCAAGGTTGCTTTTTTGAATAAAAGAAAAAACAAGAAACTTAAACAAATGATTAAAATAATTGTCGGAAACGATTGCGCTCTGTAAAGGCGCAATACAAAAACTGTCATGTTAACGCATGCAAGTAACAATTAACTGTCACACACGGTGTACATGCACTTACATACATGCCATACATGAAATTCATGCACAGGCATGTGAAAATAGCTGTTTATATGTTACAGCACAAATTTGACCAACTCTTTTCGCATTTGTATGTATACTTTCTAAACTGTAAACGTGAAAAAATGTTTTTTGTTAAGTCTATCACTATTTCTACATATTTAAGTATGTACTCGTACTTGCACTTGTACTGTTATTGTTTAGGAATTCTTGCGTACAAAAAGAAAAACTCCTTAGGAATATATGTTTTCAAATACATAAACAAGTATTTATGTGACAATATGTATGTATCTAATACTCTATTACTGGACGTGTTAACGTGTGTAAAATGGTAGGTAAATATGTGTACATATATATACATAAGTAGTATATGTAAACCCCAGTTAAGTCAAATGTGGATTATTCATATAATACATACTTTTCATAATTCACTTTTACCTCAGCTATAAGCTTTCCTTTTTTTGGTTATTAGTTTGCACTTTCTCAGGCCTAACATTGACTTCAATATATCTACAACATAAATGTAAATACTACTTTATATCTATCAAAAAAAAACCGCTATATCTATTACAAGAGTGGGTACTATTGAGCTCCAGCTTATAGCTCGAATTGCACTGGCCGTTTTTTATAGATGAAGAAAAAAATGTATAGAAAAATACTATGCAGCAAGTAGGAGCAAAGAAAGGATCACTGCAGTATTTTTAGCAATAACGGAAGCTGTGCGTTGCATGGCGTCGTACAGGGCTATCCAGAAAGATTAATTCATCTTAACGACAGCTATGCGAATATTAAGTCTCTTGGTGCTGTATGACAGATGAGCTTGTAAGGCAAGGCACTAAGTAGCAAGTTCTTCCTAACAAAGAATGCAATTTGTCGAATTTCAAGGCAAACCTGGCCAAAACGAAAACGCAAGCGATCTCGTCAAATATGCACCCTAAAAAGGCAGCATGTATCTGAACTCTAAGGGTTACTCAAGGGACACCGCCTCATTGGGAAACATACGAAGAGGTTAGGTCAGCTCCATCAGGCATTCAAATTGGTTCAGAAAATAAGATAATAATCGGCATCTATACTGGACTAAGTGTGCCGGTTTGCGGGAGGCACTCCAACATATCAATGTATGTATGTGCCAAGTGATGAGCGATGCCGAAGTGTATGGAAAGTTTGAAAGAATCGTCATCGTTGTAAAGGCACAATAGGGTCAAATATTGTTTCTATAGACACCTATTCGTGACTGGAATCAAATGCAACAATCGAATAACCCATCACTAAATTGTGTTAAGGGAAAATTATATAGACAATTTAAATATTGAAAAAGATTGTTTAATCCAATGTTAACTTCTAAAATGACAATATACTATGTAGATATGTATGTATGTATGTTTGTAAAATATAACCGAAAGTATTTGCTTGTTAAATTTCACTTATAAATAAGTTAGTGATATCTATGTAAGTATGTATGTATGTATGTGGGTTTTCTCATTGGAAATGTGTTTTCTTCGTGTGATGTTCCGTGTTTAATATTAGCTTAAGTTTCTACCGTTGAACGCCTAAAAGTATGCCTTACAAATAGAGTTTATTACGCTTATACATAATTTTTGGGGTGTATTTATAACGAAATTTTTTTGTAATTTCCATTGCAAATGTTTTCAACGGTTTTACTTTATTCTAATATTAACTAAAACTGAGCACTGATTATAACATACATATGTACATATAAACTTAATTACTTACATACTTTATTTTTTTAAGGTTATTCCTCATTATGCCAACCACAATTCGTATCAATTCCCGCTATGTGAGTGTGTGTGAGTGAAATCAAGTTTACTAGTTTTTCCACTTTTTGCTTAAAACTATTTTTTCATGTTACTTGTGGCTGTTGCTGCTGTGGTTTTTGTTATAGATTTGGTTGTTGCTGTTGTTGTGGTGGTTGTAGTTATTGTTGCAGCGCCTAACTTTGTTGTAGCAGTAATTGGTGCTGTTGGCGCTGTTGTTTTTACTGTTGTTGTTGTTGTTGTTTTTGAAGCGACAACTGGCATTGTTGATGGAGTTGTTGTTTTTGTTGTAACACCACCAATTTCTCCCATCGGTTTTATTGTCTTTGCGGCACTCACTGCTGTTGTTGTTGCCGTAATTGACGCTTTCGCATCGCTAACTGTTGGCTTTGTTGTTGGTGTTGTAACATTTGTAACTCCCGTTGTCACAACGGTTGATGCTATTGCTGTTGTTATTGTTGCTGTTGTTGTGCTCGCTACTTTTGTGGGTGGTTGAGCGGCGGTAGGCGCTGAGCTAGAAACGCTCGCTTTCGCAGTTGTTATTGCTGTTTTGGTTGTTGTTGTTTTTCCGGTTGATTTTGCTTTGGCAGTAGCATCGATCGACACTTTGGCAGTAGGAGTTGTTGTTGTAGTTGTTGTGGTTTTTGCTAGAATCGTTGTGGGCTTGGCAGTGCTAGCAGTTGTTGTTGTTGTTGTTGTTGTTGTAATTGTTGCAGTTTCTGTTGGCATACGGCTGGCTAACGATTTATTGGCTGCCGTTGCAGACTGTGCAATTGTTGTTGTAGCTGTTGCTTTTTCTTTTGCACTACTTGCTAAAGGAGTTAAAGTTGTTGTTGTTGTTGTTGTTGTTGCGGTTGTTGTTGCACTTGCTGTTGGCTTCACCGCTGGTGAGTTAGCTAAAGTAGTTGCTTGAATTTTAGTTGTTGTTGCTGTAACTGTTACAGCAACAACTGGCGCTTTGATAGACATTCCAACTGCTGTTGTTTTTGTTGTTGTTGGCGTCAGCACCATTTCCGTTGCAGCCAATTTAGACGGCTTAGCAATTGTTGCTGTTGCTGTTGCCACAGCCGCCATTGTGGTTGTGGTTGTGGTTGTTGTTGGTATTTTGCTCGTGGGCTTGGCTTTGGATATCGCCGCTAGTGCTGCCTCCAACTCCGACACCGTTGGTCGTGTGCCAGACGACGATGACGATTTAATTGCGGCATCGATTGTCGTTTGTTTTGTTTTTGTTATTGCTGCTGTTGTTGTTGTCGTAGTTGTTGTTGTTTGTGTTACATTACATGCGCTTGCTCGCTTATCATCCCTCACCATATGAGCAACAACAGGCTTGGTAGCTAAAGTTGTTGTTGTTGCTGCTATTGATGGTGCTTTGGTTGTTGCTGTTGCTGTTGCCGCTTGGAAATCTGTAGCCGTAGCGGCACCACGTTCACCAAACGTTGTTAACACACGTTCGCGTCCGCTGTTCCTGGTGCCCGCAACTAAAACCTGTGTTGTTGCTGTTGCTGTCACCGCTGTTGTACTCGCTGTTGTAGTTGTAATGCTGCTGCGCGGAGTCGCCGCTGCCCCTGCCGCGGCCACCGCTGTGGTACTCGTCATGGCCGCCGTCGACTTTGTCGGCAAGAAAATGCTGGCAGTCACTTCAGTTACCATCATTTTACCATCACCCGCGCCCGCCGCTTGCGCTTTGCGCTGTGCCAAGGCGGCCGCTTCGTTGAGGAACGAGCCGACACTATTGTTGGCACGCAATTCCGCTTCGATTAGCGGCTGGCGACTGGGACTCACCTCCGGCAGCTGTTTACGTCCAGTGCTGGCTGTTGGATTGTTTGCCTTCGAGGTCTTCAGTATGCTCGGGCCGGGTAGTTTGATGGCGGTGGTGTTAATTGCGACAGTGGTGCCGTAGTCACCACCATTCCGCATTCCTGCGCTCATTCTTCTGTCAGCTCCTCCTCCTACATCGCCAACGCCACCACTTTCTGCATACCTCATTACATTGCCGCCACCAACCTCCATTCGTAGACCGCCTCGTAAGCCATCGTCGACGGCGACGTGATCACTCATGCGCGCAACAGCAGTGGATTGCTTTCCAACCGCTGCGGCTGCCCTCGCGGCCGCCGCCGATGCATTAACTCGCTCTCAGAGTTGCATCGCCTCGTCACGATATCCATTGCTGTTGTCCTCATAGGATATCACATCGCCGCAGCCGCCATCACCGCCGCCGCCGTTGCTAGGCAGCCCATCGATCAGCACTTGTGTATTCGCGACGCCGTCATAATTTTGACTATCGTAACGCTCGGCATGTAAATTGACGCATGGCCTACCCGCTGGTCCCCATTCGGCAGTGGGACGTAGCAAATATCTTATGCGCTCTTTGAACGTTAGCTGTTTGGGTGCTTTGCAGATTTGTTGAAAGGCTATGAGAAATATGAATAGCACCGGCAAGAGACCAACGAACCAACCGACCGCATCGGCCCAGAGGGGATAGACATAATGACCGTACGAGGCCGGTTTGTATTCGACCCAATTGAAGAAGAGTATGAACTGCAAAAGAGAAAAATAAAGAGATGGAGAAGGAGAGAAAAGTAAGAGAGAGCAAAAGTTAATACGAAGTTAAAGAGATTTGATAAGCCAATGAAATATATTAATTTGTCTTACGCTAAGCTTAATCTAACCTCAAAATAGTTTTCAATTTCCACTTACCAATAATGTTGCTGGTGTTATATAACGCCACATTGTCGACCAAAATCTATTCCAGAATCTCGAACGCTTACCAATCATGCCTTGTATATCGTTCAGGAAACGCTGAGAACCATAAATCCAGGCAATTAGAACGCACTCGGATATGGCAATGAGCAACACCGACCAATTGGCGGCATATTTATCCATCAGCTGCAGCCAATACATGCCGCTCTGTGTTGAGAGAGAGAGAGAGAGAACAGAGAGAGTGTTTGTAAGCACAGGGTGGCACTTGTATGCAATTTTCAAATGTACTTACATTGGTGGTAAAACCGAGACCGCCGAGATAACCAAAAATACCAACAAAAAGCACCACCCACGTTTTGTATTGTCGTAAATTGGGGAATTTATCTAATATGGCAGTAGTAACGGTTTCCATAAGAGCGAACTGTGTGATCATAAGGGTGAAAGTAAAAATGAGAAAGAGAGAGAGAGAGAGAGAGAGAGAGAATAGAAAGACAGTTCTTGAAAAGGCAAACTTCTCAAATAACAGCTATTCCACTCACCTGCGAGTCCAAACCCAATGTGAGCAGCATAACGAAAAATAACACCGACCAAACTGGTGAAACTGGCAGGCGTGTCACCACCTCCGGATAAACTATAAAGGCCAAACCAGCGCCCTGATCGACCACCTTCTTCACCTCCACCTCTAGTTCGTGTGCGAGAAAGCCGATAATTGAGAATATAACCAAACCAGCAAAGAATGACGTGGCTATATTGCAAACGGCCACGATTAATGAGTCTCTGCAAAAGAGAGGGAGAGATGAGCGAGAGTGAGATAGAAAAGGTAAGAGAGAAGTTATAAAGAGTGTGAAACTTACTTATAACAATTGTTGGAAAACTTATTGTAGGAAGACAGTGTAATGAGGCCACCCCAGGCAGGACTAAGCGCGAAGAATATTTGTACGGCAGCATCGCCCCAAACCTGGAAGAAACAGGGAAGAAAAAAAAGAAAACTTAAATGTATGAGAGAGCAAAAAAAAAAGGCTGACAGGAGAAATGTAAAAAAATCTACTACACAGCCAACCATAAGAGTCCGCGGGAGCGCTCCGTTAAGCGATTATTTTGGTAGTCCCTTTACGCAACTACTTCGGAGGCTCCGAATGTGGTTGGCTGGGTAAGCTACATTTTTTCCATTTTCAATTCAACTCATACGCACCTGCGCATTTGCTAATTGCTTAAAATCCGGTGTCAAATAAAATAATATACCCGTTCTGGCGCCCGGTAAAGTAACTCCTCTGAAAAATAGTATAACCAAAACGACATAAGGGAAGAGCGCCGTAAAGTAGACAACTTTGCCGGATGATTGTACGCCTTTGCAAAGGCAAAGAAACACGATGGCCCAAGCAACGAAAAGGCAAGCGGCCAATTCCAATTTAATGCCACCGGTCTCTTCAATGCCCGAAGATAAACCGAGTACGTAGTTACTAGAAGAGGGAAAGAGACAGAGAAAGAGATGGAGCGAGAATGAGCATGAGAGAAAAGGCAGTTGAACAAAATTTTTGCAAGCGAGTTCAGCGTAACCCTGCAAAAAGTGGGACCACGTAATATGCTAGTACAGGACCAGGTTACGTTGGGACAATTACTAGATACAGAGATGGTCCAAATATATGAAAAAAATATGGTTACATTAACATTGCGATGTCATTGGACATGACCACCCCTGCTTCACCGCTGCATAACAAAGGACTATGTAAAAAACCACCCCATTTGGGCCATAGACTAGTCTGCTTACAGTGGACCACGTTTTAAACTAAATCCCAATACCCTAGACCGAGCCAAATTGCCGACCAACCACGAATTAGCTGGCGGCAAACGACAATTTACATTCCATGTGGTACTATGCAGCATAACATGTAACCAAGTCCGTAACCACGTCTCTTCAGACCTACTTTAAAGCCCCGTCCCATTGGACTACCTGGTCCTCAAATTTTTGAAGGGAAGTTTTATATATTTTTTTTATAATTTTTTGTTTTGTCACACTCACGTAAAATATTCCTCAGCGGGCGGCTTTTTTAACGCATGCAAAGCCATTTCGGTGATATTGTGCTCATTGGCATAGCTGGCATTGTAGCAGTTGCGCAAATAGAAGGTGCCATTCTCCGCATCACACCGATCAGCCGCTTCATAAGAGAAACAATCTGCAAGAAAGAAGAAGAGAGTGAAAATGAGAAAAATAAGTTAAAAAAGTTGTAGCTGCTAAAAGCCAAAGGAAAGAAGGGGGAGAAATTAATAAAATTTTATTGTAGAGAAAGAAAAAAGGACGAAAATTAATTTTAGTACCATTCAAGGCAAACTAATGCTGAGAAAAATTTTATTAGGATTAAATGCTAACCAGCAAATCCAAGCACCCTTTTATCGTTAACCCAGTGGAAAAACGAAGTTTTTATGTATGTTTGTTTTTGAGCCATTTCACGAACAGTAAGGCTGACAATTATTTGTAAGAGTCCTCTGAGTTAAAGCGAACTGCATGAAAAGGGTATCAGTAAGAGAGAGAGAGAGATAGAGAGGGACCACATACATATTTTGTTTGTGCGCAAAGCTAGAGTTCTGTTTTGAGGTATGCATAACTATATGAGTAGTCCACTTCCAAACTTGCATAGAGTACATACATAGGTTTGCTTGACTCGACATCTTCAATTTAGTATAAAATCATTTACATTAGATAATATACATATTTGAAAGCAAAATCATTTACACGATTTCATACATACATAAATATTTTAACCACATAAGCATTTCATAATTTTTAAGCTCATAATTTTTGAATACCTAAATAATTTCCTTTTTCTTCGTCGTATTTGACAAACTAATCTTCTATTCATAAACTCGTCTAAGCTTTTTATGTAAAATAATACCATTATAAATGCCATACATAATCATTCATGCTCAAATACATATATGTATTTTAGAGCGGGTCCATTTGTATGGGAGTGAAAAAAGTGAAAAATCGCATACTCGGATTATGTTATAAGGACTATTCTAAGTAACTTTGCCAAAGAGACCATGCGTCTTAAACCAATTCTTAGTCCGCGGGTTTTAAGCCGAAGTTTTTTTGTCAGGTAAAAAAAAATTTTGTATTTCGTGGGCAGACAAAAATGATTCGAACTTCCTACCAAGAAGCCAGGATATACTTTTCCGAAGGATTTTGATGTGCTGAATCCGAATCTGAAGTCAAAATGACCAAATTCGAAATAGTTTTCGAGATATCTTGACCTAAAAATGCAAGTGCAAAAAGTGCAATTTTCTTCAAATTTTGGAGTTAGGGCCAGCCGAAAGTTATGATTTCATTTAAAGTCTACGACCATTGTCTTAACAAATAGGCTTTGCATTTTCAAATGCCGTTAACCTTGTTAACGTGTCTTTTTTGGTCTCCGAGATATCGCTGTTTTAAAATCTGCATACTTTTCAGTGCGTAGACAATGTATTTTTATACTCAGCTGTACTAGTACACAGATTATTATAATTTTGATTTCATAACGGTGGATTGTAACATAATGAAATAATCGAGATAGCTATGGACTTATATATATCAAAATGATCAGGGTGAAAAGAGAAATCGATTGAGCCATGTCCGTCCGTCCGTCTGTCCGTACGCACTCTAACTCACGTAAAAATTGAGATATTTTGATGAAATTTGAAATGCAAGTTGGAATCGAGACTGGGACGGTTGGTATTGAAAATGGGCGAAATCGGACCATGACCACTCCCACTTTTCCTATATAGAAAAAATCGGAAATTTGGTATCTCAGCCACTAATATAGCTAGAGTGATAAAATTTTACCCACGTATTGAACTCAGGCCCTTATGAAGAAATTTGATGAAGTTTTGGAAAATGGGCGGTGCCACGCCCACTTATTAAGGGTCAAACATTGAAAGTTTTATATGTCATAACTCAGAAACCGTTGAAGATATATCGATGAAATTTGGTATGCGTAATGTGCTTACTTAGGCAAATGTTTTGGCGAAAAATTATCAAAATCGGTTGACGGCCACGCCCACTTTTATATATGGGAACTATAAAGGGGCCTAATAAAAACATTTTAAGCGATATCTCTGTCAAATATAAAGATCTATCACTGAAATTTTGTGGCAGGAGTCCAACTAGGGACATAAAACAAAAAATACAAAAATTTTGGAAAATGGGCGGTGCCACGCCCACTTATTAAGGGGCAAATATTGAAAGTTTTATAAGCCATAACTCAGAAACGGTTAAAGATATATCGATGAAATTTGGTACGCGTGATATATTTACTTAGCCAAATGTGTGGACGAAAAATTACCAAAATCGGTTGACGACCACGCCCACTTTTATATATGGGTATTATAAAGTGACCTAATAAAATCATTTTTAGCGATATCTCTGTGAAATATACAGATACTTCATTGAAATTTTGTGACATGAGTTCTACAATAGACCGGAAACAAAAAATAAAAAAATAGTTTATAAAATGGGCGTGGCACCGCCTCTTTTTATACAAAGAAATCTACGAGCCTATTACTCGACAAATAACTGAGATATTATGACGAAACTTGGTTTATGCACTTTTATAACTTGTGTTAATAGACACGCAAAAGTGTATTGAAATCGGTTTATGACCACGCCTACTTTTTAACAAAGATATTTCTGGAACACCCTTTTGGAATTTGTAACGTGAAGTCTTTGTAACTAAAAGTCATTTTGCACTAACAATAATATTTATATGCTTATTTGGATGATTGATACAAATTTTGAAAATGGGCGTGGCTGCGCCCTGTTTATGCAGCACTCGTTTCATATAAAATACACCCTATATCGAACAAACGCAAACAAACAATGAAAGCATACAGCTGAGTATCTAATGTTCGATTCCACTCGAACTTAGGCTTCCTTACTTGTTTTCTTTAAAATACTTGCATTTCTTTGCTGTCATTTTTAACATGTTGCTGTTTCTTCTACTTTGTCAAACTACGGCTCCACCAATATACCAAACATCCAACAGCCGCACTATTTCTCCGCATTCAACGGTTGTGTCGTGCTCACCGGCCCCAACATTTTAGAATACATCCACCAGGTTGCGATAATTCACAGGTTTTCCATTTTGTTGCATTCACCGGTGCCACCAATTGCGATAATTTAATGGTTTTCGATTTTGTTGCATTTACCGATTCCACGAATTATGAGTACTTCCACCAATTGCGATAATTCGCCAGTTTCATCATTTTTGTTGCAATCACCGGTTCCATCAAATATGATCACTTCCACCAATAGAGATAATTCACGGGCTCATCGTTTTTTGTTCCATTCACCGGTTCCACCAATAATCAGCACCTCCGCCAATAGCGATAATTCGCCGGTTTCATCGTTTTGCGATTTCACCGGTTCCACCAAATATGATCACTTCCACCAATAGCGATAATTCACGGGTTCATCGCCTTTTTTGCGTTCGCCGGTTTCACCAATAATGAGTACTTCTACCAATAGGAACAGTCACCGGTTCCACCAATTATGACTAATTCCACCAATTGCGATAATTCACCGGTTTCATAGCGATAATTTACCTCCAATAGCGATAATTTACCGTTTTCGACATTGTTTTTTTGATTCATCGGTTACACCAATAATGAGCACCTCCACCAATATCTATAATTCACCGTTTTCGTCGTTTTTTTTTTTTTTTTTTGATTCATCGGTTGCACCAATAATGAGCACTTCCACCAATAGCGATAATTTACCGGTTTTTTCTTCACCGGTTTCATCGTTTTTTGTTGCAGTCACCAGATCCACCAATTATGGTCAAGAAACATCAACATGTTAAAAATGACAGCAAAGAAATGCAAGTATTTTAAAGAAAAAAATACATTGTGTAGGTACGCACTGGAAAGTATGCAGATTTTAAAACAGCGATATCTCGGAGACCAAAAAAGACACGTTAACAAGGTCAACGGCATTTGAAAGTGCAAAGCCCATTTGTTAAGACAAAGGTCGTAGACTTTAAATGAAATCATAAATTTCGGCTGGCCCTAACTCCAAAATTTGAAGAAAATTGCACTTTTTGCACTTGCATTTTTAGGTCAAGATATCTCGAAAACTATTTCGAATTTGGTCATTTTGACTTCAGATTCGGATTCAGCACATCAAAATCCTTCGGAAAGGTATATCCTGGCTTCTTGGTAGGAAGTTAGAATCATTTTTGTCTGCCCACGAAATACAAAATTTTTTTTTACCTGACAAAAAAACTTCGGCTTACTTAAAACCCGCGGACTAAGAATTGGTTTAAGACCCATGGTCTCTTTGGCAAAGTTACTTAGAATAGTCTATAGAACATTATCCGCGTATGCGATTTTATCGAAAAATAATCGACCCTACCTAATGTATTTATATCTCCATACATACATATAAACACTTGACGCGTTTTAAGATTTAAGATCTACATGACGTATGAGCAACAATTTTTCTATAAGAACAGATGTGAATTGTAGCCGTACTGCTACGGGTACATGTAAACTTACGTACTTACAAAACATGTACAATGTACATTGTACATATGTATGTATGTACATATACATATATATGTACATACATTGTATATGCATGCAAAAAGATATGTATATTTGTGCACAACAAAAAATAAAAAAATTTCAAAATGAAAAAAAATGTTCTGTACATGTAAATATTTTGGACTTACAAAATTTTCTTCGCTTTTTTGCGTATCACTGAATAACAACGAGCAGAAATATGACAAGTATCACAGACTTGTTTAGCGTGGTGCGTATTTGATTTTTCTAGCTTTCTACTGTAGTAAATGTACGTAATACATTTCAACATACATAATTACCTTCATAGTAAATATGTATACCTAATGCATTTCAACATTCAGACAGCTCTTTAAAGCTCACATTTAACTCCACGTTATGCAGCGCTTGCAGAACGTGAATTTCGCATTTACTTCTAACTCAATTCGGTTCCCACCGAATTGCAGGCATCAAGTTTCTCACTTTGTTCAGCTGTAACTCAATTCGGTTCCCACCGAATTGCAGATACATATATTTCTACACCACCTCTTCTATGCTTCTTTTTTAGACATTAAGAAAATATTATTCATTAATAAAGCGTTAATCATCGAGGTTGGTTGTGACCGCCTCAGCTTTTAAATTCCTACATTTTTGCGTATAATACTACACTTAAAAACACTTTTTCATAAAAATGGACTTACACAGTTTGCACTCTAAGCTAGCGATATATTAACATATGTACGTATCACTATGTACATATGTAAGTAAGTGTGTATGTATGTATATATGTACATAAATGTATGCATAGCTAAATATTTGCTTAAGACAAGCTTTTGAATTTCATGATATTCTGCGACAATTTTTTGTAAGATTCATTGGGCTAACAGAAACTTTAGATTGAGTTGTAAAACAGTTAACATTTGTTATGCTAACTTTTGCTCAGTTAATGTATTCATCTAAAACAAAACGAAGTTAGAATTTTAATTTCCTGCCGAAGTGATTTATAAAATGGAAGAGCGCTTTCACATTACTCGGTGCGGTATCGGATCGACATTTTTGGTTTTTACTGAAAGTATACCGAAACCTTACCGACCACATGTATTTCAATTGGCACTTTCACATTAGTGTTGCATACATGAAATCGGAGCGGATTGATTTCGGTATACCGCAACGCGGTAAGACCGGTCAGTAAAATTTGAGGAATTACTGCAGACATTTTTGCGGCGTAATAAAAGAAGAAGAACAAAGTCAGTAAAAAACTCGTTTCGGCTATAAATGTAGCAAGTTATAATGTCTTCGTCTTCGCTAGAAGACATTATTGTTATTATTGAGTGATTTGTTGAAGTTAAAAATTTTGTTTTGCAAATTTCGATGTTTGTTTTCCTATTTTCTGCACCGAAAGTATTCCCACAAGTGTGAAAAACACAGCAACGCGGAATCGTTTCGGTAAGCTGAAAATACCGAGCAAAAAATGTCGATCCGATGTCGTACCGAGTAATGTGAGCCCGAAGTTTGTAAAAAGTACAAAAAGCATGTATTAAAGTCATTTAAATTAAAATAAAAGAAGTTAAACTGAATTAAAAAAAAAAAAAAACACAATTTTATTTATGCAAAAACAAATGCCAACAAAAAAGTTGTGTGTGGAAAGCAACTCAACTGTTTTTTAACTTAAGGGCATTTTTAATTTTTTGTGGTACATGAAACACATATTCTAGTATATTGCGTTTAGTGACTTGACAGAAATTGCATACACAAATACACATACAAAAGGTATTCATATAAGCAAATTGATGACTTGCGCTTTAACTGAACGTAAAAAAGCTTCAATGGGGATCACATATGAACAGCGTAAAATAAAGGAAAATAATAAGAAAGAAAAATAAGCAGCAAAGTAAGAAATTATTTAAAAGGGATATCAACAAAAGAAATATCAAGATGTTTATAATTTTAAGATGATGATGAAGCATCAACACTCAGCATATTCGACCCAAAACCCAATTGCAAACGCAGCAAAAAAAAACAAAAAAACGAGAAAATTTCTAAAGTAAAAAAGATTAGCAAAGCACGTAAGGCAATGCCAAGACCAATCTATACAGGTCCTCTTATGTGAAGCAAAATAGGTGATTACAGTTAGATGGCGTCTTTCAAGAATGTCAAAACCAGAGAAAACGCGAGCGAACACACAAACGCACAACCGAACACACAAGCTATTTCCACGAAAAACACGTGCAAGAATGCAAAATCAAAACAAAAGACGACAGTTTGACATAAGCTGCAAATACGCTGAAGAAGAGCTACTGTCCCTTGCATGGACCTTCTATAGTTAGGTTATGGGCAATGCTTTTTGCACTACCCCCTAAGCTTTCCGTAATATGAATATGCGGGGTTTGGCGAGTAGTATTTGTTTAATGATGTGTAGGGTATTTGGAATAGTGATTTTTGGCTACAGGGTGTAGCATGGTTTTTGCCGGATATGGCTACCGGAAGTAGCATACTGTTTGTTAGGGTTTGTGGCTAAATTGAGCATCTTTTGTTTTGGCTACAGGGTGTTGTATATTCCCATTGGGTTTGTAGAATTTTTTGTTTTTGGGGTTTGGGGCTGCGATGAGCATGTACTTTGGCGAGATGGAGTATGGCTCGTTCCAGAGCAATGGTGTACTTCGTGCGCCTGGCATAAGAGGTGCGGTGCACCGCAGGGAGAAGCAACCAAAGTTGGAGACGGCCACTGCTTTTGCATGATGTATTTATTGGGAGAAGGCAAGGCTCCTGGGCAAGACAATGAACATTGTCACCCTTCCAAAAAAGGCATCCCATGGGTTAGGGATGCTGGGGGGGAAGACGTCTCCCTGGTTGGCGTTGATCCAACCAATGAGGCGTGCAGGGCTTTTAAAGAAGCCACCTCATCCCGAGTGCAAAAATGACTCTTATGGGAGGATTGTCACGTCCCGGGTTGGCGTATATCCAACCCATGAGGAGTGCAAGGTTTTAAAGGTAGCCACCTCATCCCGAGTGAACCCATACATAATTGGTCAGTGTCACATTTATGCTACTTAAGCAGAACATCGCTTGAAACGGTTGAGAATTGCTTGCATGCTTGCATGCAAACAATGATCAACGCACGAAAAGCTAATGCTTGCGCAGCATAAGGGCCTGGTTATGGTTACAATCTTGCTGGTCGAGCACCGTGAAATTGTTGTTGTGCACTCCGACGGTGAGAGAATTTTCGGACTCTCACATCCAGCAAATCTGCTGTGTGAAACAGGCAGCCAGCAGTCGAGGTTTCTGGGGTAATAATGTGTTATGTTGTGTATGTGTTCAGTAATAATCATGTGTTATGTTGTGTATGTGCGCTCCAATCATCAATGCAAGCATAACCACCTCTCACCAATCACGAAATGTTTCCGATTTTGATTGGCAATGTTGATTGGTACCATAACCACAGCATAAGTGTGTAAGCTGTGAGCTGCTTATACATAATGTAAGGGCGTGTGTTCGCTCATACGTATAAGTGCGTAAGTCGCTTATACACCCTACGCAACAAAAGAGAATATGTGCAAAATGGGAGAAAAGTGTTTGAAATTTGTGCGTAGCACTAAGTTTTTCTGTTTGTTGTTTTGTTATTGCTGTTGCTTGTGACATGGCTTTAACAATGTGGCACATGGTCATCATTGTAAAATCAGCGTGAGTAGAGTAATGGCAAATAAATTTATGCTTACATGCTTTTATCTGTATACATACATATGTATATGTAGATAATATATTAATTTACACAATAATTTCGAGTTCATTTATGGCATGGCAAATTGGATTAACGTGACGATTTGAGTAGCCAATAGATGATTGTGTGTGTGTTAAAACATGCAGATCCCTGCAAAAATTGTTGGACCTCTTGGTACATTTGTGCCACAGTCAACTAGCTACGAACTTGTCACATGTAGCCAATCATTGGGCCAGTTCATGTATATGTATGTAGATACGTGTTTGATTATTTTAAATTTGATAAAAAAATATATCAAAACAAAAATATAAAAATTTTTGTTTCAAAAAAGATTAAAAATATGGACAGAAAAGAAGTCAATTGAAGAATAAGGAAGCATCATGATTATAAAAATATGCATATGGCTTGATTCTAATTTAATGGGCGATATTCTCAGCCAAATATCATCGGAACGCCAGGCGAAAAATCCCCCGCGATTGATTCTATTTAAACTTTAAAGCGTCAGTCAGAATTTTAAGCAGTTTGACGTCAGGTAAACACACAACCAATTGGTTGAAATCAGCTGTTGCATACATCTGTATACATACTTACTTTGGTAAAATGTTCGCCCCAGCAACCTCGAATGTTTGATTTTAGCTTTAAACAGAACCAATCGCCGGACTTGTTTTCGTGTGGTGCGGCGATGACATTTGTTTGCGAATATCGCCCTGTAAAGCAGAATCAAGGCGAAATTGTCATATGCATATTTTTATAATTACGATGTTTCCTTACTTCTTCCTTTGACTCTTCTCTTCTGTAAATATTTTCAATTTTTTCCACATCAAAAAACGTATATTTTTGTTTTATTACATGTTTTTATCAAATTCCAAATAATAAGTCTAATTAAGAAAAAATGTACAAAAAAAACGAATAAAGAAAAAAATTATATACATATTTATGTATGTAAATTGTATGTCTTTCTGATGTGTGCATGAGCACAAATGTGTTTCTTGTAATTCCGGCTTTATTCTCCCGTAAGTTCTTTCGAAAGTAATTTAGCATAGGTGTTCTATAAAATAATCCTTCGGGGTGGTTTTAAAAGCAGTTTTCCGTATCTGGTTTATGGACTAACTCCTTAGAGTAGTTTAAAAAGTAACTTGCCGTAGCTAGTTTAAAAAGTAACCTCTTGTAGGTGGTTTGCAAAGTAGCTACGGCAAGTTAGATTTTAAACTAGTTTGATGCGATCGAGCGATGGACCATGTGGTCCTGTGCTAGGACATTGCAATGTTAATTGGACCAATATTCTTATATGGAATGTGGCAGGTTTTGGGCTAGTTGATTGCCACAAGCGGCTGGTTTGTACATGCATGTATGGACTAGTTCCGTTTTCTGCAGGGATGTACATATTTACATATGTATGGGTATAGCCCACAAGCAAATACATATGCACATACATGCTCTAACCCTGCAAAAATCATTGGATTATATGCTCCATTTGTGGTAGATTGGAGTACTTTCAAAGTGACCACTAACATAGTCCAAACGACCGATTCATGTTTCTGCATCGGTTCGTAGTTAGCCGAACATATCAAAAACCAAATGTTTATCGCGACGACGACGATATGTGTATACATACATAACTACATACATACATATGTTTGAATATATACACGTCATTCGTCGTCGACGCGATAAACATTTGGTTTTTGTTGTTATGTTCGGCTAACTGTTAGGTACTCCATCAATTAATCCAATGTAGGTACTCCATGGATTAATTTGATTGTTATGCGGGACTGGAGTATATACTCCATTGCAATGGCATGCAATGTTAAATGGACCATATTTTTTGTATGAAATGTTGCAAGTTATGGAGTAATCGGTTGGTCCACAGCGAGCACTCCATGGATTAGCGAATGGAGTATTCGGAATTTTTGAGGGGAACAGGTTTACACATACCCTAACAAGCTTGTACGCACATGTATGTACCCTGCAAAAAATACGATTAATCCGGGACGTGTCCGGGATCAATCGCAAGGGAGCATGCGACTAATACAATTTTACATCCCTTTATATGGAGTGAATTGATCGCATTTGTTCGAGCATGTCCTATGAAGAGACTAATTGTTCAACTTGTATACCCGAACGGGTACCAATGTTGATTAATCACTAACATACCGAACGGGTACCAATATAGATTAATCGCTTTCATCCCCAACGGGTACAAATGTAGATCAATCGCTTCCAGCACGAACGGGTACAAATGTAGATTTTTCCAAGTTGTTCGCCAAGGCAATTTTTAATAACAATCTTTAAAAAAATTTATGTAAATGTTCATGCATATATAAATAAAGCAGGGACCGTAATCATTATGAGTTTTATAATAAAAATCGCCATTTAATCATTATATGTTGTTTTTTTATATTTCATCAAAAATAATTATTATTTTTTGAGTTTTATTTTTTTTGATCAGAAGTAACACTTATTCCTTGAGCGATATTTAATCCTTCAGAAATAATCATTATTTTTAGAGTTTTATTTTTTTGATCAGAAATAACACTTATTCCTTGAGTGATATATTTATCGCTCAGAAATAATCATTATTGTGTGAGTTTTATTTTTTTCGATCAAAAATATCACTCATTCACGAAGTTATATCGATGGGAATTTTTTAGTAAAAATGTTCCAGAGCACTTTAGAGACGATTTGAGTTTTTCGACCTAAGCAAAAAAATAAAACTCAAAGAATAATGATTATTTCTGAGCGATAAATATATCACTCAAGGAATAAGTATTATTTTCGAGCAAAAAAATAAAACTCAAAAAATAATGATTATTTCTGAGCGATAAATATATCACTCAAGGAATAAGTTTTATTTTTGATAAAAAAAATAAAACTCAAAAAATAATGATTATTTTTGCTTTTTATGGATATCGCTTAAAATTTTTCGATCATAGTGGATTCGGATAGTGCTCTTTCAGGCATGCACATACACAAACTCAATACTCTTCTACGATGTTTGCAAGTATTTGATTTTTTTCACTGAAAATATAACGAATAATGATTATTATGGGTCCCTGAAATAAAGATTATATAATGTTTTACTTTTGAAAAAAAAAATCTCAATAAATAAAGGATTTTTTCATAGAATATTTTAGGCAACATTTTGTTAAAATTATTATTCATCATTGTTATTAAAAGCAAGGGTGTTGAATTCGTTTTACCGGTTGTTCTACAATTTTTTAAATACATTGCATATTTTTGTAAAATTTCTACATTTAAGGACTCTAGATTTGTACCCGTTCGGAATGAAAGCGATTAATCTACATTTATACCCGTTCGGGATGAAAGCGATTAATCTACATTTATACCCGTTAGGGAACAATTGGTCTACAATTAGCCTACATTTATACCCGTTCGGGAACAATTGGTCTACAATTAGTCTACATTTATACCCGTACGGGAACAATCGGGGACTAATTGGGGACCGATTGTTCTCGAAAGAGATCAATCCGGGACAAATATCTTTCGGTATTAATCGCACATTTTTTTGCAGGGTAAACAGATGCTGTATATAGGATAATATTCTTTCACATGTACATAGGGTACGTTCATGAAAATTTATAATTGCAGCAGTACAGCAACCCCGTTGCTTATTTTGCACTTGCCTGCTGATACTCAGCTGATATATTGCTATAACAGCATTATTAAAAGTATTTGCAATTAATTTGTGTAATTAAAATTACATTATTTTCATATTCCATTAAATATATAGCAATCATGCTTACCCTTATCTTTTCATTTTTTTAAAGCAAAAATTGCAGACACAAATTTTCTGTTGCCGATTATTCAAGCAAACTGCACGTCTGATGTGTCAAACGATCGTTTGACTTTTGCAGATGTTGCCACAAACACGCAAAGAACGTGATACTTGCAACACTGCGGTTCTGATTGCCGTCGCGAACGTACCCATACTCGTATACATATACTGTAGCCTACTTGTAGGCGCAATCGATTGTCGTTGGCCTCAATTGAAAGAGGATGTTTGAAACCACATATTGAATGGAGTAGTAAGTACATACATACATATGTACGTATATATGTGCGAATGAATGGTCGATGAAGTGAAAAGGGATACACTTGATGTGAAAGTGTGCTTATGTATACGGGTATACATTCATATATGCAAGTATTTGGGTACACAGGGCCAAAAGACCACCTAAAATGCCCTATAAATTAGAACAAAATTTAGCGGATTTCTCTACGCTTTCTCTCCAATAAGATGTCCGTCTTATTATGACTGGATATCTCATTTTAATAAAATTAAGTAGATAATCTGTAAAACTAATATGAAAACCTTTTCAATATTATTAAGAAGATAACCCGTGGATTTTAGATGAAATCATTTTCAGTAAAATTTAATGGATAACCTATAAAACTAAGATGAAAACCTCTTATATAAAATTAAGAAGATGACTATGAATAAATATGAAAACCTTTTCACATAAATTTAGCAGATAACCTGTAAAATTAAGAAGAAACCCTGTTTAATATTATTAAGAAGAGAATCTTGATTTTCATCGGAAAACATAATTAGTCAACTAGTATTTTCCTAGGACTTATTCAGACAAAGGGCAACATTTCATTTCATATAAGTGCAGATGGACATAATAAACTCTTTATACCAAGTGCTTCACTAATCGTTTGAGAATTGTAGAAATGTGCAAAGCCGTAGTGAAATTGACGAACGGAGGAAACCCATAAGAGCTCTTTTAAAAATAAAAAGTTCTCCCTTTTAATTTCTTGAACATGTTATTGCACACATACAAAAAAAGTGGCTGATGCAATAACTGTTATGCTTATTTCTAGTATTTACGAGTATATCCATACATGTACGTACGTTAAGACGTTTATAGCAAAATTTTAATTAATAAGGGCTCTTTTAAAAATAAAAAGTTTTCCTTTTTAATAAATTCAAAAAGGTTCTAGTAAAAATTAGAGGATGTCCTTATTGATTTGCTTTATAAAAATTTTCTCATAAAAACAAGCAGATTTCTTCTAACAATTTAATTTTTTTGACAATAATAATAATAATACAATGGCGCTATTATAACTCTGACGAGTTTTATGGCCGAGCTTCTCTCCCAATTCGAGGTGTGCTCCTTTTTGTTTTTCCTACTAATTGGGTGGACCTACAGTTTTATGTCGGCTCCGAACGGCGAATGCATTTTTTGTGAGAAGCTTTTTCATGGCAGAAATACACTCGGAGGGTATGCCGTCCACTGCCGAGAGGTGACCGCTGCTCTTAAAAAACCCCATAATTGGATTTTTACTAATTAGAAAAATTGTTTTGGTGTTTGGCTCGGACCGTGGTTTGAACCCGAGACCTCTGGCATAGCAGGCGAGCACTCTACCCACTGCACCACATCGGCCACAAAACAAAATGACATAAAAAATTAATAAATAAAAAGTTATCTCCTCGTTTTCAGACGGTATCCTTTTCAATAAATTTAAGAAGAAATTCAAGCTAAAATCTAGAAGATTTTCTAGCAAAAATTTCTTCAATTTTGTCTCCTCTCGCTCTCCTTGGCCAAATAGCTTTTTTAGATGGCAGTCTCTTTGATTTTAGGTGAACTTTTTGGCTCTGTGTAAGTGTGTAGTGATTATATTCTTTAGGGCATGGCGAGCATTGAAATTGAAGTTGTTCGTTGTGGTTGGTTTAAGGATAAGGGAGAAAGTAATGAAAAAGGCCAAAAAAAGTGGGGAAGGTAAAGAATGTATGAACATAAGTAAGCTAAAGAAAAAACTTAAATGAAAGATAATAAAAGTATTTAATCAAGAAATCGTAATTAGTAGTGGCATTTTGTTTAGTTATATTTTGTTGGAAAAAACTTACTTCAAATCTTATTTCACGTATTAGTTGTGCGCTTGGAAGGAAAAATGTGAGTACTTGAAGCTTTTGAAGATCTTGTAAGAATTTATGTACTACGTACAAAAAACTGTAGACTCAGCAGCAACAAATTGAATTGAGGATGAATTTATGAAGGAAATCGAAACGCTCGTTGAGATAGGCGAGAAATTTCACATAAAGTTTTGGATTTCCAGTTGAAACAAAGCGAAAAAGGGTATCAACTGCAACACCCTACCAAAGATACATAGACACATGTGTGCTAAAGAAATTAGTGGAACTCTTAGAAGCATACATAAATGCAAAAATGTTTCATGCCCTACACAAAATCTCACCTTCTAAAATTGAAAGGTAAATATCACATGCTTAGAATGCAAAATGTGTAGATAAGTCCACTTTTATTAAAAATTGTATTTTTACGTAGAACGCTAGAAAAATTAAATACGCACCACGCTAAACAAGTCTGTGATACTTGTCATATTTCTGCTCGTTGTTATTCAGTGATACGCAAATTGGCTAAGTCCAAAAAGCGAAGAAAATTGGCTATGCCCAAAATTTTTTCATGAACAGATTTTTTTTTTTCATTTCGAAATTTTTTTTTTTTTTTGTTTTTTTTTTTTTGTCTGTACAGAAGGTAAAGTTAAAAAAACGGACTTGCACTATTTGCACTCTAAGCTAGCGATGTGCATGTAAGTATACTAGCTACAACCTCTTAGTAGTATCTTGTCAAGCGTCATGCCCTCATGTTACCTTCGTTGCCTTCGTTAGCTGCCAGAAATTTATACATTCAAATTATTGCTAATGAATTTATACTCATACCACTTTATAATTCCAACTACACCGCTTCTCCTAACAAAACAAAAAACGAAAAAAACCAAATATTGTAACTTAAACTTATCGCATTTCCGAATCATTTGTAATTTTGCACTAATAACTCGAGGAGCTCATTAATGATTTGTTTTGTTTGGTGTTTTATGTATTTATGTATGTATATACGTAAATTTATGTGCTTAGAAGCGATTTATTAATTTATTATTTTAACGAGCACAGCTAAAAGTTTTTATGTACACAGTAAAAAATGATAGTTTATTTCTAATATCATTTGGTACTTAGTTTAATCATTCTTGGAATTAAATTTGAATTTTAATGCCAAAAAGTCTTATTTTGAAACTATGAGAAGTTTTACAATTTTATTTATTCCAAAATAGTTTCAAAATAAAGCCTTGAAAAGTATTAAAATTCTCTCTAAAGAAGTTTAATCATTTATGGTTTAAAAACAAATCTTGAAAAGTATAAAAAAATTTCTCTTTCTCAATTATATTACCATCAAGGTATTTTTGGGTTGAAATCAAAACCAACAAGTAAGGAAGCCTAAGTTCGAGTGGAATCGAACATTAGATACTCAGCTGTATGCTTTCATTGTTTGTTTGCGTTTGTTCGATATAGGGTGTATTTTATATGAAACGAGTGCTGCATATACAGGGCGCAGCCACGCCCATTTTCAAAATTTGTATCAATCATCCAAATAAGCATATAAATATTATTGTTAGTGCAAAATTGCATCCCTCTATGACTTTTAGTTACAAAGACTTCACGTTACAAATTCCAAAAGGGTGTTCCAGAAATATCTTTGTTAAAAAGTAGGCGTGGTCATAAACCGATTTCAATACATTTTTGCGTGTCTATTAACACAAGTTATAAAAGTGAATAAACCAAGTTTCGTCATAATATCTCAGTTATTTGTCGAGTAATAGGCTCGTAGATTTCTTTGCATAAAAAGAGGCGGTGCCACGCCCATTTTATAAACTTTTTTTATTTTTTGTTTCCGGTCTATTGTAGAACTCATATCACAAAATTTCAATGAATTATCTTTATATTTCACAGAGATATCGCTAAAAATGATTTCATTAGGTCACTTTATAATACCCATATATAAAAGTGGGCGTGGTCGTCAACAGATTTTGGTAATTTTTCGTCCACACATTTGGCTAAGTAAATATATTACGCGTACCAAATTTCATCGATATATCTTTAACGGTTTCTGAGTTATGACATATAAAACTTTCAATGTTTGACCCTTAATAAGTGGGCGTGGCACCGCCCATTTTCAAAAATTTTTGTATTTTTTGTTTTATGTCCGTAGTTGGACTCCTGCCACAAAATTTCAGTGATAGATCTTTATATTTGACAGAGATATCGCTTAAAATGTTTTTATTAGGCCCCTTTATAGTTCCCATATATAAAAGTGGGCGTGGCCGTCAACCGATTTTGATAATTTTTCGTCAAAACATTTGCCTAAGTAAGCATATTACGCATACCAAATTTCATCGATATATCTTCAACGGTTTCTGAGTTATGACATATAAAACTTTCAATGTTTGACCCTTAATAAGTGGGCGTGGCACCGCCCATTTTCCAGAACTTCATCAAATTTCTTCATAAGGGCCTGAGCTCAATACGTGGGTAAAATTTTATCACTCTAGCTATATTAGTGGCTGAGATACCAAATATCCGATTTTTTCTATATAGGAAAAGTGGGCGTGGTCATGGTCCGATTTCGCCCATTTTCAATACCAACCGTCCCAGTCTCGATACCAACTTGCATTTCAAATTTCATCAAAATATCTCAATTTTTACGCGAGTTATCGTGCGTACGGACGGACGGACGGACGGACGGACGGACGGACGGACGGACGGACGGACGGACGGACGGACGGACATGGCTCAATCGATTTCTCTTTTCACCCTGATCATTTTGATATATATAAGTCCATATCTATCTCGATTATTTCATTATGTTACAATCCACCGTTATGAAATCAAAATTATAATACTCTGTGTACTAGTACAGCTGAGTATAAAAAAGTATTAAAAAAAAAATTATCAAAAAAAAGTCAAAATGTTTCTAAAAGTGCAATGAGAAGGAGTAAATAAATCTAGTAAAATAAATGGCCCGAATTTTTCACGCCTGATGAAATAATTGAATCAAGTAAGTAATGCAGGAAATTAATAAAATAGCTGATGGTAAATTTTGCTTTATTTTTACAGGTATAAGGCAGTTGAAGGTCTCTCTTGCAGTATCATTGCAAGAACCGCGACGGTGCTGAAATTTCCATGGACATCTCCAAAATATTGGTGTAAAAGTTGGCAATATGTATATACATATATCGAGTCCTAACTGCCATAAAAGTGTACCAAACAAAATTATCGATTTCAGATTTTTTATGGAAATCAACAATTTATCATAACATGCATCAACTCCCAAAAATATCATAGCTGTGATATATGCAGTTTCGAAGGAAGAAACTAAATATGTACTACATACAAACTGTATGCAAAACAAATTAAAAAAAACTGAGTCCCGTAAAATTTAGTTTTTGTTGGATACACATTTATAGGGATTGGGGCTCGATATATATATAAGGTACTTTAGTGTTTGCTGCTCGTGAAAACTTAGGGGCAAATGTTTGTTTTGGATTTTTATGTGCATAAATAAACAATGTTTACGTTATTCAATTCCTCATTAATCTTTGGGATAAAGGGTTATTTGCGGTATATCCACTGGAAATTTTATGGGGGTTTATTTTTAAATCCAAAAAAGTATAAAATTTATTCCAATTTTCGGATTGATCTTATACCATTTCAACTATTTTTAATACCAAAAATATTCTAAAAATAATCAAAATTTAGTTTTGATTTAATTCCAAAAAAAAAATATTAATTTGACACCAAGAATAATTTCTGTATCTCGGATTCTCTTCTTTTTTTTAAACCAGAATGGTTTTAATTTTATACTTTTTGGCATTGTTATATATAAATACCAAAATGGTATTAAAATTAAACTAAAATTTTTACTGTGTATGTGCATGTTTATACATGTATGAAATTACTCACCCAACCAAGCTTTTGTGGTTATTACGTATATAAACGTTAATTGCTTAAGACTTCTGTACATTAATTTGATTAACGCAAAAGTAAATAAATTATTGCAGCTGTGTGGTTTGGTTAAGTTTATTTCACCAACAAAATAGATTTCGGGCTATAAGCAATGTAGATATGTACATACGTATGTACATAAATGCCCTCCACATTAAACTAAACCTCAATATTAACGCTTAAATTTCATATTCCTTGTGCACTATTATTATTGTTGTTCATTTTGCCCCAATACAAACTTGCATAAACACGCACAAAAATTAAGATTTCATTGAACTCTATTAAGAGCCACACACACACAGCCAACCAGTGTTGCCACTTTAGCTATTTTGTAGCTAGATTTAGCTATTACTTTCGACGTTTAGCTATAGAAATTTGCGTTTAGCTATTAGCTATTTTCTTTAGCTTATTTTTTAATCAGTTTAGCTATTTTAGCTATAATATTTTTTCTGTAATTTCCTCACTTTTGCACAAAATATTATGTTTTTTTGTTGATTAAAACTTTATAGAATGTACTTACTCGAAGTACATACATATATACGGGCAAGATGTGAAGCAATTTTCAAAGCAAAGTGGAGTCAATTTACAAGACAATATTTCTATACCGGGCATTGCAATATGTGTCAATTTCATTTTAAAAATTTCACACGATTCATTAATAAAAATTGTTGGATTTATGCGATGCCACTGTGAGCGTTAAAATAGAATGCAAAATGGCCGTAAAACAGCCGAAATGGAATCTTATTGCCTTGCAGTACTCGAATACCCTTTTCTATCAATTGCTACAATGAAGTCATGTGTTCTCTAATCGCATCAAATTGCCAAATGAACTGCTTCACAGCTTGCCCGTATAGGCACGTCGGGCTAAGATTACCAAACAAAAACTGGTAGTCCGGCATGCCTACTTATTTATTTTAACGCTTATTGGTACATACCCTGCAGTCAAAAACTAGATGGCAGTTAACTATAATATTTAAGCAAATAGATTGACCATATTTTTCTTCACTAAATCAAAAAGAGTGGTAGTGGAAATTTTTTTCCTCAAAATCATTAAAAAGCATTTCCACTACTACCAATAAAATAAATTGTAATTAAATATTTTTTCATAAATAGAATTTAGTGGTAGTGGAAATTAATTTTACGAAAAAATACTAGGTACACTAGATGAAATTTTTTTTTTTTAATTTTAATAAAACTTTCACGTTATTCATGCTAGTGGAACGTATGTATATGTTCATGTATGTATGATCTGCTCTGGTAGAGTGCCTATTTTACTTTTATGTAAATTGTGATATTTTGATTTAGTGTAAAAAATTTCGACTACCTCTATGTGAATTAATGGTAGCGGAATTTTTAAAAGATCCACTCATCCAAAATTTACTGGAGCTAGAAAATAAGTATCGTTTTAAGTATGTAAATAATTATTTAGATATTTTTGAAGAAAAATATTTTTGGCTATTAATTTTAATAATAATAATAATAATATAATAATACAATGGCGCTATTATAACTCTGACGAGTTTTATGGCCGAGCTTCTCTCCCAATTCGAAGTGTGCTCCTTTTTGTTTTTCCTACTAATTGGGTGGACCTACAGTTTTATGCCGGCTCCGAACGGCGAATGCATTTTTTGTGAGAAGCTTTTTTATGGCAGAAATACTCTCGGAGGGTATGCCGCCCACTGCCGAGAGGTGACCGCTGCTTAGTGATGGGCGAGTCCGAGATGTTTTATTCGATTCTCTCGATTGTTGAAACATCTCGAATGCTCTCGATGGTTTTCATTCGTATTCGAGTCAAGTCGTAAATGCCCGTCAGTCGAAACAATCGCTAAAACATCTCGGACTCGCCAATGATTCCTCTCGTTTTCAAAGCAACCCTACATTTCGGACTCGCTGCAAAAAATACATAACATTTATTGTTGCCGCTTGAATATCAAAATTGCTTAAGGCTGGTATCGACCTCTCAAGAAACAGCTCAAGAAATTTTTTGCTTTATTTCTTGAGTAAAAAATAGTAGTAGGCGAGAAATTTTGACGTTTATTAATCCACCGTGAATACCAAGTGAAATGAAGAAGAGCATCAAAAACGTAAACAAAATAAAGCTTTTTGTAAACATAAGCAATTAGTAAGTTCTTAAAAAATATTAAATAAAGCTTTAAATATATGTTTTCAATAGTTTTATTTTGTTGTTATTTTAGGAAATCATCGAAAGCGACGAGGATGACCTGATATTACTGGTAAACTGTGGTATATTGATGGCCGGATTGGAATAAAATATGTGAAATCGATGCCAACTATGCCCTTGCATCATTAGAAAAATTGTGCATTCTATTTTTCGTTTCTTTTTTGCCATTTTCACTAAAGGCGGATTCATAGTCCGAGTTCAGAACTTTTTTGCCATGTGGTTGTTGTTGTGCTTTCGGAGTGTGAGAGGAATTACGAAAAGTTCTGAACTATTTTTATTAGTTAACTCAAATCCAACTTTAGTTCTGAACTCGAACGATGAATCCGCCTTAACGATTTCAACGATTTTTTTTTCAACACGCAACAAACGTCAAAATTTCTTTAAGAAATAAATGCTCGATGATATATTTCTTGGCAAAACCTGTGTTGCTGTGTTCGCATAACGTTGAGAAATAGTATTAAAAAAGTGTACTAAATTTCTTGAGAGGTCGATACTCGCTAAAGAAAGCTTCACAAGAAAAATTTCTTGAGCATTTCTTGTACGTCATTTGATATGAAACTTTTGCGTTTCTCGAGAGGTCGATACTAAGCTTTAAAAAAGTATACAGTGGTACAAATCTATTGCCGTTGTTACTGCTCGTAAAATTAATTTGTTTCGTAAGCGTCTCACTTAAGAAAATTTATTAATGTATTAATGTTTAAATAATTAATTGTATTTATTACGCACGACACTCTTTAATTGTGATTGCAAAAATGCAGCGTCTATATATAGCATATTTTTCAATTTGGTTAATTTATTTACATATGTATTTGCCTCACTTCCATTAACAATCCTACTTTCTTCATCAACAACACTCATTCAGTTTATTTTATCAACTAAAACAAATCATCAAAACAACAGCCGGTCCCCCGACTCGGAACAGTCGCAAAAACATCTCGCTTGTGTAGTCGAGATGTCATCGAAACAACCTCCGACTCGCCGACTCGGAACAATCGCAAAAACATCTCGGTTGTGTAGTCGAGATGTAATCGAAACAACCTCCGACTTGCTGACTCGGAACAATCGCAAAAACATCTCGGTTGTGTAGTCGAAATGTCATCGAAACAACCTCCGACTCGTTGACTCGGAACAATCGCAAAAACATCTCGATTGTGTAGTCGAGGAGCGAGTCAACTTTTGACTCGATTGTGATTTTGCAACGATGGCGATTCTCTCGATTGTCTAAACATCTCGGACTCGCCCATCACTAATGCTGCTCTTAAAAAACCCAATAATTGGATTTTTACTAATTGAAAAATTGTTTTGGTGTTTGGCTCGGACCGTGGTTTGAACCCGAGACCTCTGACACAGCAGGCGAGCACTCTACCCACTGCACCACAGCGGCTATTAATTTTAGCTTTGAAAAAAATTGTTTAGCTATTCTTAGCTATTTTTTTCTTTTAATCTAGCTATAAGCTCCAAAATATTCTGGCAACACTGCAGCCAACTCATACTTTTTTCTCTCAACAAAAAAAAAGCACAATTTTGGCTTAAATGCCGACAGCTCAATAAACAACTACAACAAAAGTATTAATAATAACAACAATAACAATTACAACTACTTGTGTTTACTATTTATTTATTTATTATTTACGCTTGAAATGCTTCGTAGTTAATGTTGAAAGGCGACGACGACCACGGCGAAAGGATGGACGGTTGAGCAAATGAATGTGCAAATGACAATAATAACCATAAAATGAAGCCACATAAGGTCAATAGAAATGCAAATACAAACACACACATACACAAACAAATTCAAGCACAACAATTAAGCTTGGCAATTTATCTGTCTACCGGATATTTGCGTTGGTCAATACTCTAGCGTTAATTACACTGGTCGACAAGTTTTTGTTACAGAAATAAAATTCCACTTTTCTAAAGGATTTCGGTGCGCTGAATCCGAATCTGAACTCAGATTTTCGCTAATACGTACAGTTTTTGAGATATTCATGTCTAAAGAGGCCAAAAACGCGTTTTTTGGCTATATTCACTCCTCAATATCTTTTAAATTACTTACTTTTTTTAAAAATTGATTAAAGCTATTGAAAACGCGGACATTTCTCTTGAAGAAACCGTTTTAATATTTCAGATGGGCATGAATATCTAAAAATCTGTACGTATTACAGAAAATCTGACTTCAGATTCGGATTCAGCGCACCGAAATCCTTTAGAAAGGTAGAATTTTATTTCTGTAACAAAAATTTGTTGAAATTTTGTCGACCTGTACACGTGTTATCTATGTGTGTGGCTGTGTGTGTGTGTTTATTCGCAAGCTGAAAAGGCTTGCGTTTGTTTGTTAAGCTGAATATTGCGTTTGATTTCAATAGATTACATACATATTAAGCAAAATAAATAACATGTAGAGAAAAAGCGGATACGTTTTTTTTTTTTTAATTTCACGTGATACAATGTTTTTGCAAGTCACTGTATTTTTTTCATGCTAAGTTGGGAAAAATTAAAAATATAGGTGGCAACCTTGGTTTGAGTGGTAACCTTGGCATGGATTCCACTATTGAAAAGCTTAATGAATTACCTTTCGTCTGATAAATTTATGCAATTCGGTTAAGGGGTTCGCTAATTATTGGCCCTGGAGTTTTATTTTGGAGCTTAAAGGATTCAACAATTTTTAATAAATCTTAGTTTACAAGGGGTCTCGCAGGCGAACTTCTGAAAAGTTTCATTTTTTCTTTCACTTTTTTTTTCTTAATTTTCATTTCGTTTGCGAAGATTTGCGAAAAAAAAACTCAGACTTTGTTACACTCTCTGCAAATTCCAATCGGTTTGCAAACACTAATCTTCTTTATCTTTATCTATGCGCTCATACTTTATGTATGATTGTGCATGACAATTTTTCAATGTAAACATCTTAACCATTATCTGTCTAAACCAGTGTTGTCCAATGCAATAGTATGTAATTTTCACTTGTGTGCGTAAAGCGTTGCTGCAAACTGTGTTGTGTTGTTGTAATTAGCTTCGCAATACGCTGCTGCCGAACCAAACGCTGCTGCCGAACCAAGCTATTCATAGATATACGAGCAGTTTACTGGCTCTTTCGTTTTTTCTGAAGCTGGCAGAAGAGTATACGTGTGAGTATACGTGTTTGACGTCGCAGCAGCTAGCCTATGCCCCGGGCATAGGAAAAATGCATTTTGGCCGACACTGGTCTAAACCAAAATCACATGTATGTACATTCATGTGTATGCATGTCGCTGTTAGCTGTTGCCTGTTAACTTTGCAGGCAGCTGTTGCAGCAGCTCGCAAGTCACTCAGACGGGCTGCTGCTCTGCTCATAGTACGTTCCTTGCAACTACTATGTACATACATACATACATATAAACATAGTCAACTGTCCAACTCGCCACCTAGCCATTTGGGCTTAGCGAACTGATGCTGCAAGGCGGGTGCAAGGCGGGTTTATTGCTTTGACAAGGTCGTGATAACAAAGCTTTAGCTGTCACCTCAGGCTGAACACACTTACATACATACATAGATTATCTATGTATGTACCTAGTGCACGGAAGATTGCTGCTGCTGGACTGATAGGGAATAAAGAAAAGCTCGTTTGACTTGTTATATGCCTGTCAGTGGGGTAATTAATTACGACGAGGGGTGAAGGGCTGGGAATTGGGTGCTTGGTATTGTTTAGGTAAGCGATATATTGGTTGCTTTTCTCATGCAACAGTCTTCTCTAGTACATACACATATGATCAGTACGTGGCAATTTTTTTGCCCTTTATTGCTGCTAGAACCGAGTATATTCACGTTACGTATGTACATACATATATAAATCTGAGCTAAGTAATAAATTTGTAAGGGCGCACATGGGAAGAATATAATACGTGCATATATGCATGTAGGTTTACCTACTCACGCATGTACATATCGTCGCTGCGCCAACAAATTCAGGTATATGTTTTTTTTTTTCGATTTTTTTTTTTTATTACATATTTATTTAGCGCTATCCGCTATCCGCTAGCCACATTTCTGCATTTCCCGTTTTCTGATATCCTTTTTTTGTTAAAAGTTTACAAACACAGCTATATGCTCTCAGTAGTAGAAATGCTCTGTAAAATCAGTTATACATTTACTTGCGTATAATTGTTTTTTGATTTCAGGTTATTTTTGTGTAAATAAATTATTTAAAAAAAGCGTATGTGACCACTTTTAAAAATAGGAGGTGCACTGATCAATTAAATAATGCAGTTCCAAGCTATCGCTAATTGCATCGGACCCTAGCGAAGAATTGTATACACATCTTTCACGATTTCTTACCCCCACTAGCAAATTGAAATAATTTGTAAAAAGAGCTGCTGCTTCATGCGAAGTGGTTGGTCAAAAAAAGTAAAAGGAAAATTGCACAAGTCTATTACATACAGTGTAGTATCATTAGTTAACAATTCAAACTAGAAAAAATATTCTCTAGGATCACCAGAAAACGTTTTTTTTGCTCTCCTGAAAAGTTGCTGAAAAACGTATCTCATTTTGTTGGCGCAGCGACGATATATATGTATGTATGTATGTACATGTTCACACCACGCTGCCGTTGGCAAAGATAAATTAACCATTATAATAGAAAGTGACAAGCTAGCAAGTGAATTGGAAGAAAAAGTGTCTAGATATATGTACTCGTACATGCATGCATTCATACATATATATAAAAGTACAAACAAGAAATAGAGCAATAGTCTATCAAAACTGGGAACCGTCAAGGTAGCAAAGTCCGACGACGAACAACACGACGAGAGAGACAAGAAATGATAGTTGCAAGCAAGATTAACATAATAATATCTAATAACAAAGCGCTGGGGAGGATAGTAGAGCGAATACACAGGGCAAATGAACGCAATAATAATAATAATGTGGTAATAAATAAATATTTCTCAACTCAAACAGCGTTGCTACAGTCGTCAAGGCAGGGTTAAGAGTTTGAGGTGCAAGCAGGGTTTGAATTTGCTTGCTGCAAAACAGCAATAGCCAATGTTTTTTGCTTATTGCTGAATTCAGCCGAGCCAAAAACGAAAACACGAATCATTCGCTTCAGTTTTCAGCTGAGTCGGGTTTTGCTTGTGTAGTTAAGCCAAGCAACTCAATTTGAGAGCGTTGCTTTTACTTCCAGCAATTAGTTGAGTGGTCATGGAGGAACAATAAAGGAGAATGCATAACGACATACCTTCATACATAGTGGGGCCAGAAGTGTCATGCAAAGAGGAATGTAGAAGAATTTGACAGATTCGGCCCCTATGGAAATGCTAGGGTGCGTGTGTGTGTGGCATATGTCAACAAAAAAAATGCTTGTGTTCGTGTGTGTTTATGAGGATTGAAGAAGAAGTCAGCTGATCTTATGCATTCTCCTTTATTGTTCCTCCATGTTGAGTGGTAAATTTTTGCTTACAGTTGCTTATTTTGCTGAAACTAGTTTTAAGCAGAATTCAACATGAAAAGATGTTTACAAATGGACATACATACATATTATGTGTACATACATACATACACATAAGTAAATATGTATAAAAAATCGAAACATGCGTAACCAAATCGTTTCAGCAAAATAAGCAAAAGCAGAAAAAATGCAAAGACACAACTAATTGCTGGAAGTAAAATGAAATCCCCCAAATCGCGTTGCTTTGCTTAACTATACAAGCAAACACGGCTCAGCTGAAAACTGAAGCGAATGAATCGTGTTCTCGTTTTTTACTCGGCTGGCCGAGTTTGCTAATTTACTTTTCGTTAGCAAAAGCAAAGCAAATGCAGCAAAAGTAGCTAAGCAATTTCAAACCCTGTTTCAAACCCTGGGTGCAAGTTGAAGCACAAAAATCGAAAAAAAAATTTCTTATATTCATGGATGTTACATATAAAATCTTTAATTTAGCCAACGAAAGTATGTCCAATATTTAATTTATCTATTTTGTTTGGCAAGGCAACAAACTCACACCATCAAATACTAATAAAACTGTTAAAAAACTGCTTATTATACTAAAGAGCAGCCACAGCTTCTCAATATAAAGAATTATTAATTAAATAGCAAATTATACACATATGTAGATACCCTGCAGGCAAAACAACTAGTTGCATACTACAATTCTACCAGTTTGAAAATGTCGGCATCTAGTTGCCCAACTATCCATTTTACTTGAAAGCAACTGGTAGTTTTAACGTGGCGATGGCCTACGAGATGGCAATTGCCTTCCCTTGCATAAGCTTCATACTAGAAAAATACCAGTTAAGGGTATACTAGAAGAATACCAGTCAGAATAATACTAGAAAAATGCCAGTGTGAAAAATAGCATTTTAGTTCATTTAATAAAGCTCACTTTAATTAGCTCAGTTGTTTTTAGTGCATATTACATACAGTACACGCAAAGATGGTAGAATAATGGCTTCGTGTTACTGCGGCAGTTGGATAATAGAATCGCCAATTTGGATGAAACCAAATCAGCTAACTAAACTCTCTTAAACTCTTCTTGCCACCTGCTGCAAACATATATGTGTGTGTACCTTTGCACAAAAATAAATGAAAAGCTTTAAAACTATTTATTTTGTGAGAAATGGTTGTTTCTTTTTGGCAAATTGGTAATAACTATTCTGACCCTTTTGTTAAATAATAGCGTAAATTTACTTCAAAATCGCCAATAAAGCTTAGTTTGGGATATAATTGCACAAAGTGTATTCAGTTAATAAATAAATTGTTATATTACCAGTAGAATACCAACTAGAAGTAGAATTTTGTCCGTTTCCTACCAGTTGATCAAGTAGTAGAAAACCAACTAGTTGAATTTTTTCCTTTACATACCAGTTGATCAACTAGTTTATTTTCATACTAGTTTAATTTTGCCTGCAGGGTATGTATAATAAATACACACAAACTAAATAATCAATTTTTTCTCCCCTGCAGGAAGAAAAAAATCAATTCCTAAAAGTAGTTGATTTTTAACTGACTATTTTGAGACAATTGAAAAAAATAATCAATTTGAATCAAATAGCAAGAAACCCATTTTTAGTTGGTTGCTTTGTCATGCAGGAATATCCAAAAAAACGTAAAGTGTGCATTGACAAAAGCTTTCAAATGCCTGATGAAAATATTTTTATTCAAAAATATTTAAACAGATAGAATTTTGCTGTGAAAATTCCTCATTTTGGATTTGGGAAGCGAAGCAATGGAAGAATATCGAAATTCTTGCGAATTCCATGAATGTAAACATGTAGGTACGTAACAGCTACATCTGCAACCATTTCCGATGTATGTTTTGTATAATTTTCTAAAAATAAAGTATGTTATATTTTGGGATCAATTATTTTTCACCACAAAAAAGTTACCCCCTTATTCATAAAAAATAAAATAGGTTTATAAAGCTGTTAAAATTGAAAATTTGTATGAAAATGTCACTTTATATAATTGTTAAAACCTATTTTATTTTTTATGAATACCGGTGTTAGTTTATAGTTACCCTCCAAGTAATGCAGAAGTACACAGGACTGACTTTTTTATCGCCATTCCCAAACAAAAGTAGTTAGCCTTTTTCAAAGAAAATATACAATTAAAAGTGACCTATTGTGTCTTTGTAAACAGTTTAAAGTCGGTTTTAAGTTAGATGCATTTCCTGCAGGGTTACGAAACATTTAACAAAAATTGAAGGCTCTTTTAGCCTAATACACACACACACACACCCAGCCACTTACCATCACCAACTGAAAGGCTCACGACAGTTGTGGTATGTGGAGGGCAGAAAGCGAAAAACAACACACAGCGAGAAAATAAGCGAAACAACTACCTACATTGAAAAGAAAAACCGTTCACTGCTAAATAATTTCATGCACAAAGCACAGATTACAAGACAAGATAAAACTTGCAGGAGTGGTTATCTGGTCCACAGGCAGTGATTATTTTTAAAGCTTGTATGGTCTTTAAAATGTTAAATTTAATATGATAAGACTTGTGGTTGCTTTTGTATGTTGTAGGTATGTATGTAAGTGTGAGTGGAGTGCGTCGTATTAGACGATTAAATTGAGTATGAGCAAAAAAAAGCGCAAGTAAAGCTATTTATTTTCGAGTGAAACAATTTTCATTCGCTACACTCACCACACAGCCGCATGTTATTTTTTTTTTTTTTTGCAAGAAACATACAGAGTATCAAGACATTTACTAGGCTTTATTGCTTTCTTTTCCTTAATCTTCTACAATGATTTTTTCTTTTATACATACTTCCATACTACATACATATATGTAGTTCGCTTCGCAAGCAATCTTATATGTACATAATTAAAGTGCTTTTTCGTTCTGTCGCCGCTGGCGGTATGGGGGAGATGCCACCCTCTGTGTGCTGCTTGATGTTAGTCGTGCTCGTACTACTTTTCAAACGCCAAAAAAAACTGTCGAAATTAATAGCAACTTCATTCAATAGGCACTTGATATTTTGCTTTGTTTCGTTTTTTTCCTGTTTTTTTTTTTTTTGTTTTTTTTTTTGTTTTTTTTTTGGCAGCTCTCTTCAGGGGCATTTCAGTTATTACATCTGGGTCTGGGTTAAGATAAATTTTTACTGAAACAATCCGGCTCATAATGAAAATTGGCTGCACTTGAAAAGAACTAAAAAGAAGAAGAAACATATACAACATATACCCAGCAGTAAAAATCTGAAATGAATCCTTTATGAATCACTGATGAAATTCATCATGAAGAGGCATCAGTGAATACTTTCATATAAAGGCTGCTGAATTTTTTCAAATAAATGGTTTGCTTTCCTCATGCCTATATGACTCCGTTCGGAGTCGGCATAAAACTGTCCAATGGTAGGAAAAACAAAAGGAGCACACCTCGAATTGGGAGAGAAGCTCGGCCATAAAACTCGTCAGAGTTATAATAGCGCAAAAACAATTCTTGTGTACGTTGAAAAGAGACAAATACTCCCTCAAAAACAATTTGATTGACTTTAAACTAAATGAAAATAACTATTTCAAAAATTATTTTTTTGGAAATTTGAATTTAAATTACTGAAATAAATTATGAAACTCAAATGGCGCGATAGCTATGTATTCCATGTTATAAGGAGAAGCCAGTGCGCAGTATAATTTTTCTTCAGGACTTCTTCTTTCCCCTTACGGCCAAAGTAGAAGCTTACAAGAGGCAAATTTGAAATTTGTGTTTCCATATATTTTTTATTTTAAATATAATTTGTTTTATAGTTGTCAAATTGAAAAAATTGTCAGAAAAGCTGCCGAATGTCAAAAAACCTACCGAAATACAAGCTGGCTCGTGGGTTTATAACCGTTAGATGATATTTCGTTTGGTTTTTTCAATATAGCTTGCACGCTTGCACCAACGCAAAACGATAGTGATGAATATTCAACAACGAATGATCAATGATCATTTAGCAGTGAAACAAATTTACTGCAGGGTATATGTATATATATGTATACATACACAAATGTCACTTTTCAGTTCTGCCAAATCAAAAAAGCACTGTGCTGCCAAATCAGCACGGAAAAAACAAATCGAACAGGGCGGATCAGAAATTGAACCAGCAATTTATCTGGTTTAATCGAGCTGAAATCTTTGTTGTTGCATTTACATGCAAAAATTTTTATCTGGGTTAGGATCACCGTATGTGAAACACGGCTTTCGTCTTTCGGCTGGTATTGGCGTTGCCACAGTTCTTTTTTTCGCTTTCGTTCTTATTGTATGTTGAAGATCTATTGCTTATCTGGCATTTTGTTATCGCTTTTATTCAGTTCTGCTTTTTCGTTAGTCGACCGTTTCAAGTTTTTTTCCTATTTTTCCTGGGGTTTTCTTGTTTTTTCTTGGTTTCTTCTTGTTTTTTTTTTATTTTTCGTAGTTTTTTCTTGTTTTTTTCTAGTTTTTTTTTTCAAGCTTGTACGCGTTTGTGCGTTCTTGTGTTTTTATCCTTAACGCGTTGTTACTTGCTTTTACTGAGCTTTAGCTGTGTTAGTTAGTTATGTATCTTTTTTTTTTTTGCTAAATGTGTTGTAATTTTCTTGTTGAGTTCTTCTGAAATTTATTTTCAATTGAGTAAAGCCCTTGAATTGCACGCAAAGTCTGTTAGAAGAAAAGTCCATAGCAATAGTTAAGATGGTGGTAGTTTTGAGTGCTCCCAACAAAAATGCGTCTTTGTATTCAGAGGCAATGCAAGAATGTTTTAGAATTTTTGACAAATTTTTGTTGAGAGTTCGAAATATTAGCCCACTTTCCCCTTTTTCGACAATTTCTTTTTGAGTTTGCTCGTTTCCAGCATGTGCCTCGTATCTGCTTCGAAAAAAATCGTTAACATTCGTCGGAGAGTATCTAGATATTATTTTAGCGAAGATAAACTCGCATTTCGTTTAGGTTTATCTGTCGAGTGATTTAATCTTGTTTACTCTTCGAAGGTCGGAAATTTGCATAAGCTAACGATTATCTCCAAGCAAAGCCTTTCAAAAGTCAAATCTGGTGCTCTTTTTGAGAGCAACGACAGATTATTAAGAATTTCTAATTTCATACAACCATTCTAATCATGCCCAGACAATGGTAGTTAGATTTGCCGGCATAGCATTGCCCTAAATTTCTCAAGTTTTGCAATCTCACGATTGGTTCTTTCTGTATAAACGGAACCCGCCTACGGCTTGACTGATGGCACTCAAAGAAGAAGAACAAGAAGAAGAAACGTTTAAGCGCAATCAGCGTTCGAGTTGTCTCACTTCACTCCAACACATACAGCATCACATTTACCTACGCTTTCTTGCTTTCTTTCTCAACTCAATTTTAATGACCTTAAGTACCCGTCGTCTTCCTCCTCCCCCTCCACTGCCCTCTTAACATTTTATCTCACGTCAATTTATTGCTTTTCATACATCAAATTGTTTTGTCTTGTCTCTTCACCTCGTATGCTACAGTTATTGCTTTTTACGTTTACATTGTACGTACATATGTATGCGCGCGTCTGTCTGTTGATTTCACTACTATCTAACTTTGCGTACTTTTCTACTACACTTTCCACATTGTCATCGTCATCGTTGCCGTCATTGTTGCCGTCGCACGCGCTCATTCATGGTCATTTGCTAACTTTTCACTTCCGTTTCCGTTTCCATTTTCATTTTCATTTTCATTTTTTTCGTTTTTAGGTTCCCGTTTTTCGCTTTTCTCTTTTGTTTTAGTTTTCTCTATTTTCATTTGCTTTTCAAAAACGATACGCGAGTAATCGATGGCCATGCATTGCATTTTTAGCAAGTAGGTACTACAAGCTAATGTGCTATGCCGTGCCGTGCTATCATATGCTCTGTTCTGTGCGTTGCCGTTGGCTGTGTTTTATTGTGCATGTGTGCGAAATTTGTAGTTTCTTCGATGAGCATAAGAAATGAGGCAGACACGCAGCAGCGTGTGTTTTGGCCGAGTGCCTGCTCAAGGCTACGCAAATGTAATTTAGTTCTATTATTTTGTAATTAAAATTGTTTTTTGTTTAATTGTTACCTTTTTTTTCGATAATCCCAAAAGCGCCATGTTTAAAATTATCCAAAAAACTAACAGCTTACTGTTGCGAACTTAAAAGATTTTTTGCTCAGTTGGCGATAAGAAGTACATAAATATGAAACACGAAATATGAAATATGAGATATGAGATATGAGATATGAAATACGAAAGATGAAATATGAAATGTAAAATATGAAATGTTAGATATGATTTTATGAAATATGAAATACGAAATATGAAAAATGAAATATGGGATATGAAATACAAAATATGAAATATGAGATATGATTTTATGAAATATGAAATACGAAATATGAAAAATTAAATATGGGATATGAAATACAAAATATGAAATATGAAATATGAAATATAAAATATGAGATATGAGATATGATTTTATGAAATATGAAATACGAAATATGAAGATATGAAAATGGAGATAATAATAAAAACAAAAAATATGACAATTATAATAAAAAAGTATGAAAATCAAAATAAAATAATATGACACAATTAAAAAAATTGACAATAAAATAAAAGAAAATACGTCAATTGAAATGAAGAGTATGAAAATCAAAATAAAAAAATATGAGAAAATAAAAAATATGACTTGAAAGTGTTTTAGTGCTTAGCACGAAATTTTTATTTAATTCAATTTTTAATTGTTGGGGTAAGCATATACACACAAACGTTAATGTTGAAAATGAAAAAGGCAAAAGTGGGGGAAATCCAACAGCTTGCACAGAGTCTCAATGGTCGAGCGTGTTTATGCGTTGGGTCATTGCGGCTGAAGATGGAATGTACTCGGGTTCAATCCCCGGTAGCATCCACTTCCGGAAAGAGTGCTGATGATCGAAAATGATTTTTCGTGAAATAGATATACACTCAACCTTCGCTGTAAATGGTTGTTGAATTTTTTTCCACTTACCCCAACAATAAAATAAAAAATATGACAATGAAAATAACAAATATGACAATTAAAAAAAAAAATATGAAAATCATATAAGAAATATGACAATCCTAGTAAAAAATATGACGGTGAAAATAAAAAATATCACAATGAAAATGAAATTACATATATGAATATCACAAAAGATAAAATAAAATAAAAAAAAAATAAAATAAAAAAAATGCAATATATATATATATCTTTTATAAATGTCTTAAATTATGTGTAACATACATTGCATATACCACAATAAAATTGGGCTGCTATTTATTTAACGTCTCAGTACGCGAATTTCGCTTATCTTTGTGCGCACAAAATTTTATGATTTTCCTTAATCGCGCTATTAAAAAAGTTTTACAATATAAAATGTTTTCTGTTTTTTTTTTTGTAATTTAAATTCACACTTAATCAACTAAACGCAAGACGACATTAAATAAATTTCAATGCATAAATTTGTAAAACTCTGAGGAAGTCAGCATTTGTAACTCCAGTGAAAATAATTTTTGAATGAAGTGATAACAAACAAACACAAAATTACCGTTATCTCAAAAACCTAACCATACAAAAAATTAAAAAAAAAATAGTTCCAAGCTCAGCAGGTCAATTCCCATCCTCCCCCATTCCTGGTTTTCTTGTTTTTTTTTTTGCTGTAAACTAGCGTTAGTGGTGGGCGTGGATTACAGCATATATTAACCCCAAAACCCCCCTTGAGTGCGCCAATGATTCTAGTTAGCATACATATGTATATATGGATGCAGCTACATATGTACATACAACTTACATAAATTTATATAAAGGCAATATGAAGGTACGTATGCCTTAAAAAGCGAATGTTTTTTAAGTATAATTTATTTCCTGCACTTACTTTGAGTGCTCCAAGCCGCCTCACAATTCTGCCACGGCAATTCACGACGAAACGAAGCGCACATATAAAATATTGTCCAGGCAATAATTAAATTATAATAGAGCATTACTATGGCCGAAACGATAACCATGCCAGCGCCCAAACCACGAAACAGCGGACAAAAGCGACGATAAATCGCGACCGGACCCAAGGCGGCATACTGACCAAACGAGAGCTCCATAAACATCAGCGGCAGTCCAGCGATTATTAGCATTATTGTGAAGGGTATGAGAAAGGCGCCTGTTGAAGCAAAAAAAGATAAAAACAAAAAAAAACAACAAACAAAAATAAATAATCAAAAATACCAGTTATTAACAATTTTCTTATTTTCCAACAACAACAACAACAACTTACCGCCACCATTATTATAACAGAGATATGGAAAACGCCACACATTGCCCAAACCCACCGAATAGCCGAGCAGTGATAGTAAAAAATCAAAACGTCCCGTCCAATTGCCACGTTCCGGTTCGTTTGCCAGTTCGCCGCCGCCGGTGGTATCGAGTGCGATGAGTGCAGCACCGGAATCGCCACCGCCAATTGTCACCACTTTGTTGTTGGCTGGTGTGGTGGGCGTATTCGGCGGATAAGTGATGACATCGATGGGTTCGTGAGCATACGGTGGAGGACTAGGACTCTTGCCGTCGACATTACCATCGCCATCGCCATCACCACCTCCAACGTTGGTGTCTCCGCCAATGCTAATGCTGATGAATTTGCCACCCTGTGTGGGCATGTTGGCGGTGGTCGTAGCGGTTCTTATGCCGCTGAGGCCGCTAGTGCCGCTGGTGGTGGCATTAGTGGTACACGTGTTGGTAGTGCTGGTATTGGTAGTGTTTGTTATAGTCGCTGTGCTGGCAGGTAATTCGACGGTGGTGAAGCGATCCTCATTTTGCTAGTGGAGGGAAGAAAGAAAGAAGAAAGTGTAGAACAGAGTTAATTATTTTGTAAAATTTTTTTTTTATTTTAAAACATCTTTTCTTCTTTTTCTCGCTTTGTGTTTCATTTCGGGTAACAGTCCTCACTCTCAATAGCAAGAAGAAATTTCAAAATCTTGCTGGTTTATCAACCAAAGCAAATCTGCTTCAGCAATGCATTTCAGTTCTCTCTTTAATGGTCTCTTAATCTTCAGCAAGCAATTTAAAATCAAATGAAACGAACGTGAGCACTCCTGAGTTATGTTAAAGCGAAATCAGTTCTTCTGCCATCGACTAGTTACAAACTATTCTACAAAAGCAATAAAAGCACACTCAGTGCGTTATGTGAATGTTCAGCAAAGTTACAATTTCTTCTGTTTTTTTGTTTTTTTCTCGTTTTGCTGAAGCAAAAACTTTTATACGTTGCTCAGCCGTTGTGTGCTCTGATATGAAATGAAATGTGAGTGAGTGGATGAATTATTGGTTTCCAGCAAAGTTGTGGATTTGTTTTCAAGTGGTTTGTTTGAATTTATTTAATTTTTATACCTTTCATGAGAATGAAATGGTATTATAACTTAGTGCCAAAAAATTTTTGTCGAAAGAACCAGAAGGAAGCGTGGGGGACCCACCAAAATATATACCGATATGATCAGAATCACGAGCTGAGTCGATTAAGCCATGTCCGTCTGTCCGTCTGTCCGTCCGTCCGTCTGTGTGAACGCAAACTAGTCCCTCAGTTTTTGAGATATCTGAATGAAATTCGGAATACGTTGTTGTTATATGCAGCTGATCATTTGTCGGAACCGGCCGAATCGGACCACTATAACATATAGAAAACAACCGATTATTCACATATACATGAAATTTTTGAATGTAATTTGTGCATAACTTCCCCATTTAAACAGCTAAGGACATGAAACTTTGAAGTAGACGTGCCCATTTTGGCCCAAACAAGGTTACCGAAAATTGTCAAGATCGGACCACTATAACATATAGTTCCACAACATCCGATTATTCAGATATATACATTTTGATAACTCCTCCATTTTAACAGCTAACGGCCTGAAATTTTGAAGTATTTGTACCCATATGGGCCCAAGCGGGATTACCGAAAATTGTTAAGATCGGACCACTATAACCTATAGCTCCCCTACAACCGATTGTTCAGATATGGACATTTTGGTGTATAACTCCTCCATTTTAACAGCTAACGGCGTGAAATTTTTAAGTATTTGTACCCATATGGGCCCAAACAGGATTACCGAAAATTGTTAAGATCGGACCACTATAACCTATAGCTCCCCTACAACCGATTGTTCAGATATGGACATTTTGGTGTATAACTCCTCCATTTTAACAGCTAACGGCGTGAAATTTTGAAGTATTTGTACCCATATGGGCCCAAACGGGATTACCGAAAATTGTTAAGATCGGACCACTATAACCTATAGCTCCCCTACAACCGATTGTTCAGATATGGACATTTTGGTGTATAACTCCTCCATTTTAACAGCTAACGGCGTGAAATTTTGAAGTATTTGTACCCATATGGGCCCAAACGGGATTACCGAAAATTGTTAAGATCGGACCACTATAACCTATAGCTCCCCTACAACCGATTGTTCAGATATGGACATTTTGGTGTATAACTCCTCCATTTTAACAGCTAACGGCGTGAAATTTTGAAGTATTTGTACCCATATGGGCCCAAACGGGATTACCGAAAATTGTTAAGATCGGACCACTATAACCTATAGCTCCCCTACAACCGATTGTTCAGATATGGACATTTTGGTGTATAACTCCTCCATTTTAACAGCTAACGGCGTGAAATTTTTAAGTATTTGTACCCATATGGGCCCAAACAGGATTACCGAAAATTGTTAAGATCGGACCACTATAACCTATAGCTCCCCTACAACCGATTGTTCAGATATGGACATTTTGGTGTATAACTCCGCCATTTTAACAGCTAACGGCGTGAAATTTTTAAGTATTTGTACCCATATGAGCCCAAACAGGATTACCGAAAATTGTTAAGATCGGACCACTATAACCTATAGCTCCCCTACAACCGATTGTTCAGATATGGACATTTTGGTGTATAACTCCTCCATTTTAACAGCTAACGGCCTGAAATTTTTAAGTATTTGTACCCATATGGGCCCAAATGGGATTACCGAAAATTTTCAAGATCGGACCATTATAACATATAGCTCCCATACAACCGATTGTTCAGATATGGACATTTTGGTGTGTAGCTCCTCCATTTAAATAGCCAAGACACCATTTTTTCTAATAAATCTTTCCATAAATAACCCACAGAATTAAAATTATAAATTAAACTTAATCAGGCTATGTACATATGTACATAGGTAACTTTTCATTTCCCCACTCATGAAAGGTATGAAGTCTTCGGTACGGCCGAAGACAGCCGCGCTTTTACTTGTTTTTCATTGCGTAACTTTAGCTATGACTTATTTTTTATACCATTCATGAACGTGAAATGCCTGCAGCAAATCGCGCTAATTCAAAGCAAGTGTGGAACTAGTTCATACCGAAGCAGTGTGTGTAATTCATCTATCCCAACGCAATGCTTTCAACCGTCTGTTTTCGCACGGTGATGTCCCAAGGACTAAGAGGCAATTTTTCTCCTCTGCAGGATTCTACAACGCGTTCTGAACTGTCCTTGTCCTGTCCTAATTGCACAATTGCGTTGCCTTTGGTAGAAACAAAAGGAATGAGCTTGTTTTTGCTGAGAAATAAACGGTTGGATTTGAAAAAATCGATAAGCTCAGAAAAGTTAAACAAGAGTAAACTTTTTAGAGCCGTACGTGGACGCTCAAATTTGGTTAACTTACCCGAAGGTTTAACTTTCTCGCGAGTTAACTTTTGTGCGATTCTACTGTATTTTATTACATTTTTTACAAATTTTCCTTTATGAAGCAAAATTGTGTTAAATTAATCATTATGACACACTGAAGTTTAACGCAACCAATTTTATTAAATTTTAAGAAATTTCCCTTTTCGGAAAATTTTAATAATTGTTAAAATTGTGTTAGATTAATCATTATGACACACTGAAGTTTAAGGCAAACCATTTTCTAACATTTCTAAAAAATTTCCCTTTTTGGGAAATTTTGGAAAGTAGTAAAATTGTATAAAATTTACCATTCTGACTTCGTTAAGTTTAAGAGCAATGATAATTAATTATCTAATTATAAGAAATTCCCTTTTTGGGCAATTTTAATCTGATACAATTTATTTTTAACAGGCTTTTATTAGTTTCACCTGTATGTATGTATGTATGTATGTAATTTCTAGCTGCTGCCTAAATTTATGCAACATATTTACTAATGAGATGAGGTTATATTCACCGCTATGTTCCAGCAGATGGCGCGCTTCTATTTATATTTTTAAAATATTCAATTTTTTTTTTCAAATTCATCACTATGACTTATTTATACGTTTAGGCAAACATTTGTCATTTTTTAAGTTTAAGGCAAACCATTTGTACCATTTTATTTTAATATATTTCTGAAAAATTTCCCCTTTTGCGAAATTTTGTAAAGTATTCAAATTATGTAGATAAAATTTACCATTTCGCCTTTTTAAAGTTTAAGAGAAACAATTTTATCTAATTTAAAAAAATTCTCCCTGAGGAAGGCGGAAAAATTCGCCGAAACGCGTCGGAGAGGTAAAGGAAACTTGGTTTCGCTTTTATTTCTACCGGCCAAAAAGCTCGAAGAAAAATCAAATTAATTTTGAAAAAATGGCCTAAAATCAAAAAGAATTATAAAAAAATTATCTTTTTGGGAAATTTTGTTTTGAGTTAATTTTTTACCAATTTCGGCACTATGAATCACTTAGACGCTTAGGCAAACAATTTTGGTTGATTTTTGAAAAATTTCCATTTTTGTTAAATTTCGGAAATTAGTAAGATTGTGTAAAATTTACCATTTTGACTTAGTAAAGTTAAGAAAAATGATTTTATATAATTTTAAAAAATGTCCCTTATTGGGAAATTTTAATTTGAGGTCATGTTTTTATTCAATTTCGCTACTGTGAACCATTTAGACGTTTACGCAAACAATTTTAGTTGACTATAGAAAAATTAACTTTTTTGGGAAATTTTTAAATTAGTGTAATTGTGTTAAATTTATAATTTTTACGCTGCTACTTGATAGAACTACCTTCCGAGTAGCTGAAAATATACTACTTTTAAAAATTTATTGCCTACAACGCATGTTGTTGGTACAAATATTTGTTTATGAGATATCTGATTGAAATTAGATATTCGAGGAAACTTTTACGACCACTATAAACAGTACATAAGTATGTTGCACAGCGCAATTTATATTTAGCCAAGCATGAATTAAGTAGTAATGCCATCAATGTACCTTTTCCATAAATTCAGATACATATGTATGTACTTAAGTATGTTCATAGAATTTGAAATATAATTAGCTGATAGGCCCTAAGGCAAATCTATTGTTTAACACTTCCATAGATAAGCACACCGCCTATGAAAATGCACTATTGAGTTGATAATTAAGTTAATTAGCGCTATCTTTCAATTGAATTTTGAATGAGCAGAATTATGTACATATGTGCAGTCATCGAATTGAATGCAATAATATACACAACACACAAATATACATTTAAATGCATACGCCGAATATCATGCAAGTGTCAATAACTACATATTAATGAAGAGCGAGCGCACTCATTGCGCCACGCATTTGACCTTTGAGTAAGCGAATGAATGACAAATAAGTGTTTACTGAGAATTCACATTCAAAATTCAAAATCCAAATTGCTGGCAGTAATCGATCAGCCATCATCAGCCAACAGCTAAACATGCAGCAGCATGTTTTTCATTTAGAAAATCTGAAGTGTGAATACAAAAACAAAATGATTCTTAACAAGTGCATCTATGAACGTGTGATTATTTGTACGCACACATGTATGCAAATGCAGTGTCATTGTTTGCCACTGAATGTCTGCATGTTCATGCATGTGTATCTCTGTCGCAGTGCGTGTGCGTGCATGCAATAAAATGTTGTTTTATTTACTTGCGACTTTGAGATGTTCTTAATTATTGACAGATGACAGCGATTAAGGCAACAAAAATACACAAATCGCGCTAAATCAAAAACGTTTAACCCGCCCCCGCATTCGTGCTTGCATTCTGCTTGGCTGTTGTGCGCGCATGGAGGCGGTTGGATGGTGATTTTGGGCGTAAAGCAGCAACAACTGCTGCCCTCACCGTTATTATACAAATTTATAAACAATGATTCAACTAAAAACTAATCAATGAATTGCATTCATGGCAGCTAATGACATAAGAGAATAAATGTATGTGTGTGCATGTAAATATGTCGATAAATGTGTGGTGGGATGGGGCGTATGAGCAACATTTGCTGCCATCAAATCACGTTGTTGTTGGAAAAGTGAGCATGAAATTAAATAAACAAATTGTATGCCAGAAAGTGTTATGAAGAAAAAGTAAGCGAAAAGGTTATGAATAAAAAAAGAAAAAAAAAAATTAATAATAATAAAAAATTAAAAGTTAGGAAAGTTTCAAAAATACGCTTATTAATAACATTTTCCAGCACAGAATACACTTTCGTGCTGCCTCAACAATTGCGATCATGACTTTAATGAGCACTTGAGCATCTTCAAAAAATTTCAATGGCGCACAAATGACGACACTGACCTTTAATCACATTTGAAGGGCATATATTTTATTTTACAGATGAACATATTATATATACATATATGTACATATATATCATATTTTAAAAATATATGCGTGCAAGTCTGTGCAAAATTCTTACAATCTAGCGCAATTGAAAAACGTTGAAAATGAAATACCGAAGGCTCGAGCTAGTAAGTGTCATTTGAACAAAAGAATTCAATTGAAGGGGAAATTTTTTAAAGAGGCAGAAATGGACAAGGTGAAGGAAGCAGCAAATACATATGTACATATACATACATAAGTAGTCAATTCAAGGTAAATAAGCTCGAAAAACAGCGAAGGTGTGGGCAGCGAAATTTGAACAAATTTTTTTGAAGGTTAAGCATTTTCGATTAATTAAGGTAAATTTGATGCCAAGAAACTTTAATATGTAATAAAGTAGAATAACAATCATGCTGAAAACAAACACTGGGCATTCGGTTGTCATACTCCAGTAGCTCTAATAAAGAGGCACTTCTAGTCACGGCTCTACAGCAAATATATGACACAATCACGTAAAGCGATAATCTCGCTCTAAAAAGTTCATAACTGGCACAGAAGTGGATATAGAACGAGGCATTTGTACAGCGTGCGGTATAAGCTATAAATTTTGAAATGTAGTTTATTCTCCGCCGTACTCGGACCGTTGTTTTCTTAAGTAGCAGAACGTATCATGTATGTATATTATGTATGCTGTACCCAGTCAAAATGGTATATTGCATACAATTATACTAATTTAAAAAATTTCCCAAAAAACAAAATTTTCTAAAATCAACCAAATTAAAAAAAAAAAGTTAACTCAAATTAATATCACAAAAGAGGAAATTTTTAAAATTAGATAAAATCGTTTCTCTTAAACTTTCCTAAGTTAAAGTGGTACATTTTACAAAATTTTTACTAATGTCCTAAATTTCCCAAAATGGAGAAATTTTTTTAAATGTAATAATATAGTTTGCCTTAAACTTTTTTGAGCCATAGTGATTAGTTTAACGCAATTTTACTAATTTGCCAAATTTCCCGAAAAGGGAAATTTTTGAAAAATGTAATAAAATGGTTTGCATTAAACGTCTATGAGTCGTTATAAATAATTTAATGCAAGTTTACTAATTTCTCAAATTTCCCATAAAGGAAATTTTTTAAGAAGTATAAAAAATGATAAATTGAACGCAATTTTGCTAATTACAAAAATTTCCCAAAAAGAGAACTTTTTAAAAAATGCAATAAAATGCTTTGCCTTAAACTCAGCGAGTCGTTATAATTAATTTTACTAATTACCAAAATTTACCAAAAAGGGAAATTTTATAAATTTGAATAAAAGTACAAAAAAAATGCCAAGAGATTTAAGTAATCTGCGAACTGTTATGTAATTTTTAAATTCCCCCAGAACTTTCCATATTAGAGACAGTTCAAAATGGGTTCTACACAGAGCCAAAAGACCACCTAAAATGCCCTGTAAATCTGAAAAAAGTTTAGCGGATTTCTCTACGCTTTCTCTCCAATAAGATGCCCGTCTTATTATGACTGGATATCTCATTTTAATAAAAGTAAGTAGATAATCTGTAAAACTAATATGAAAACCTTTTCAATATTAAGAAGATAACCCGTGGATTTTAGATGAAATCATTTTCAGTAAAATTTAATGGATAACCTATAAAACTAAGATGAAAACCTCTTATATAAAATTAAGAAGATGACTCCTAGAATAAATATGGAAACCTTTTCACATAAATTTAGCAGATAACCTGTAAAATTAAGAAGAAACCCTGTTTAATATTATTAAGAAGAGAATCTTGATTTTCATCGGAAAACATAATTAGTCAACTAGTATTTTCCTAGGACTTATTCAGACAAAGGGCAACATTTCATTTCATATAAGTGCAGATGGACATAATAAACTCTTTATACCAAGTGCTTCACTAATCGTTTGAGAATTGTAGAAATGTGCAAAGCCGTAGTGAAATTGACGAACGGAGGAAACCCATAAGAGCTCTTTTAAAAATAAAAAGTTCTCCCTTTTAATTTCTTGAACATGTTATTGCACACATACAAAAAAAGTGGCTGATGCAATAACTGTTATGCATATTTCGACGGCTGAGAATAAGATCGCCCTATTTCAAAAATTGTTTCAAAAACGCCCCATTTGAAAAAATGTTTCAATAACGTCCTATTTCAGATTTTGCTTCAAAAACGCCTTATTTGAAAAATTTTTTCAATAACGTCCTATTTCAGATTTTGCTTCAAAAACGCCCTATTTCAGAGAAAATTCCATATATATTTCTCTGAAATAGGGCGTTTTTGAATAATTATCTGAAATAGGACGTTCTTGAAACAAATTCTGAAATTGGGCGTTTTTGAAGCAAAATCTGAAATAGGACGTTATTCAAACAATTTTTGGAATAGGGCGTTTTTGAAACAATTTTTGAAATAGGGCGATCTTATTCTCAGCCGTCGATTTCTAGTATGTACGAGTATATCCATACATGTACGTACGTTAAGACGTTTATAGCAAAATTTTAATTAATAAGGGCTCCTTTAAAAAGAAAAAGTTATCCCTTTTAATAAATTCAAAAAGGTTCTAGTAAAAATTAGAGGATGTCCTTATTGATTTGCTTTATAAAAATTTTCTCATAAAAACAAGCAGATTTCTTCTAACAATTTAATTTTTTTTGACAAAATGACATAAAAAATTTATAAATAAAAAGTTATCTCCTCGTTTTCAGACGGCATCGTTTTCAATAAATTTAAGAAGAAATTCTAGCTAAAATCTAGAAGATTTTCTAGCAAAAATTTCTTCAATTTTGTCTCCTCTCGCTCTCCTTGGCCAAAAAGCCTTTTTAGATGGCAGTCTCTTTGATTATAGGTGAACTTTTTGGCTCTGTGTACAGCCACTAAAATTAAGTTAATTCTATTGCTCAATGCTGCACAAGTCAAGTAATATGTATGTAAGTATATTTAATTTATGAATGTACACAAAAACTGTAACTGAAGGACATGCACAACAAACAACAGCAGGAGGAAGGAAGGAAAACACAGATACAAGCACACAAAAGGGCAATTGCGCGACCATGTTGCTCGCTTTTGGCTATCATCATATCAAATTGGCAACACTTGTCGCTGACACTTGGAGGGTGTCAGCAAACTAAGAAAAAACAAGAACAACAAAATCAAAAAAGAACAACAAAATCAAAAAAGAACAACAAACAAAAAAGAGCAACAAAAAAGCATAATAAATTTCTAGCAAAAAGGAGCAAACAAAAAGTATTTACAACAAGCAGCAAAATGATTTAAAATCAACAGCCTTTCAGCCTTTTCGGCCTTTTCAGCCTATTGCACTGTAACATTTTTCCCTTGCTCTTCATCTCGAGTGCACTAATTTTCAATGTCATTGTATGTTACACAAAAAAAAAAAATCAAAATAAAAAAAAAAAAAAAAAAAACTAGCTAAACAAGCATCACGAAAATCGCAAAGCGCACTGGAGCACTGCACAATAACAACAACCAAAACTATTTGGCATTTAGCCAAAAAGTCCATGACTGTCATGTGCCGGACGAAGAAAAATGGCAACATGGCCGAATGTTGTGCCGTCGCGTCGCGTCGCGTCGCACCCGCACTCACGGTATTACGTTGAGTTTTGTGATATTCTTCGCTTTTATTTTCATTTTTTTTTCTATTTCTTTTATTTAACAATTCAGCCATAATTTAGTGTCAAATGGGCGGCAGTAAAACGGCAAGAGCGTAATGCATAAAGCAAATCAGCGAGCTACGGGCACTATGCACAAAATTTCACTTTAATTTTCTGATTTCCTTAGAGATTTAGCGATCTCGGTATACCAAATTTGGTTTGAGAATATACTTAGATTAAAGATGAAGACCTGATAAATACTAAATTTTTGTGTACCTCTCGAAAGGGGAGCTTAAAAATTTCGTCAGTAGTAAAAGCCACTGAAGATGCTCTTAACATGTTTTGAGTTGCAATCGACAGCTGCCCTGCGAAGAAAAATGCTGTTGCATGGTGTATATATATGTATCTAATTTTGTATATTTCTGTTTTAGATTTATTAAGCTGAAATTGCAATTTTCACTTCCAACTCAATGATTAGTTTATGTTCGTGTGCGTGTAGGCTTTGACTCTATATACAAAAAATTTAATTTACATTCAAGTGTTAAGTCTTTAAAACAATTCATTGATGAATTTTAGCATCAAAATTACTTTTTTAAATTTTTAATTGTTGAATTATTGTGTGGACACAGAAGATTTTTAATACGTAGCTTTGAACTTGTTCGCTTTTCGCCAAATAAAAATTTTAAATTTTTTGTTTTTTTTTTCCTCCACTTACCTCCCATAAATCCACATCCAATGCTGTGCTCGATTCCTTATTCGATTTTAAACGTTTCGGTTTGTTGGATTTTGTTTTCGTTTTGCTTTTCTTATCCATATTTGCTGTGTTTGTGTGTGTTTTGTTGCTTTTTGTATGTTTTGCTGTGAATTTATGGCTCAGCAATATTTTTTGATTGTGACGTTTTTACTTGCGCTCTTTTTTTCTGCTGCTACAATCGTTTTAGTTTTTGCACATTTTTTTTTTTTAATTTATTTTTTGTTTTTTATAGTGCTTTTGCTTTAAGTGCTGCTCGTCTAGTCCATTTTGTTGCGCTTTTGTGTGATAAGCACTTTTTTCGAACATAATTTTTTTCTTTTTGATTTATTATTTTCTGTTTTTTTTTTCTTATTTATTATTTTGCAATAATACTAATTTTTTTACGTAAAATATTGTTTGTTTGTTTTTTTTTTTTGCTTAAGTGTCTTCTCTTGCTAGTTTTTCACGTAATTTGTTATTGCTTTGCTTGTGTTTTTTTCTTCCTCTTCGTTCTCATTTGGTTAGTGTGTTTTGCTGTTTTTTATATCTTCTTAATTGCCCTTCGGTTTTGCGTAATTTTCCATTATTATTATTATTTTCATTATTATTATTATTTATGCGCCTTGTTGCTCTTATTTTGTTTTATTCTTCATGAATTTTAACTTTTTGCATGCTGCTGCATGTTCATCAAATGTTTTTGCTGTTGTTGCTCATTTGTTGTGCCTTGGCACCCTGTATCGTACACAAGCAGCGTTGTTGTTGTTGTTGTTGTTTTTGCTTATCATCTTCTGATGCTGTTCACTCGCTGTGCTGTCTCCACTAAATGCGCTTGTTAGTGTTTTTCTTGGCTGGCTTCGCTGTTGTTTTTGTAGCGTTTTTCTTGGTTAGCTTTTGCTGTTGTTCTTGTATTTCCCTTTTTTGTTGTCATTAAACGCGCTGGGATTTCGGATATTTTATTTCAGCATTATTTAGCCAGACAAATGTTTTGCCATCATCAACAATTAACCGAATGAACTGACTGTCATGGAAACTGAAACGAGTTAAAGTTAAGTTGAAAGTTATTTAATTACTTCATTATGTTTAAATAATGCCATTTTTATATGAACTAAAATTTAATTAAGCTAGCAGCAGTATATACATATATACATACATATATTGCTAATATAATTTGTTGTTTTCGTTATTCGCTTACAAGGTTTACTCAATCGTGTATGCTTTGGTTTATGTAAGAAACTTGAAACAATAGTTTCATTAAGAGATCAAGCGCTGATTTTGAAAAAAAAAATGGCTACAGTCATCTTAAGAAGTACTCAGGTCCTAAGACCTGATTAGGTGGTGATCCAGCACTTGCTTAGTGCCTCGCTGCACGCATCAAAATGTGCCTTCAGCCTTAGCGCCCTAGCTCCTCAACAACGCTGCTTTGGTCGGCAACACTCAGCAGCAAGAGAACCCTCCTCTAGCATCTCTAACCACCACTAAAACACTAACTCATAAAAGTGCAAACTTTTTCTTTTCAGAAACGTAACTAAAAACACATTTTTTTAAGTCAACAATTTCCGCTAAAAATGGCAAAGTAACAACGCCACAATTTTATATAAAAAATCAATGCACGAATACGGAAATTTTTGCACGCGCTGCTAATTGTGGTAAATTAGTGTTGAAGTGGCAAGTGGCAAGTGGCTAAGCAATTATGAGTGAGTGTGACGCACAGGTACTTGGTTTTTCCATGAAATCGTTCATTTGTTGGCATTATTTGTTTTATTTTTCTGCTTAATTTTTATTTTTATTTTTTTTTGTTTTTTTATTTTTTTTATTTTTATTTTATTTATTAAACTTATGCTAATTTAATATCCATAAATATTTCTTCACACCTTTGATATGTAGGTAAATGTGTTCCATGTGAGTGATATATTTTGCATATACATTAAGATGGCTCAAGTAATTTTTCATGTACTTTTATAATAAAAAAGTTGATAAGTACTTTTTAGAAAACTGAGTATGTACTAGTGGATTTAATACATTTAGTACATTTTAGAAAATTTATTACAGACTTGCCAGGTTTAATACATGTAAAATATTTTTATTACTTTTTAGAATATTTAGTACATCCATTTTCAGCATATTTAGAACATTTCAGTACTTTTTGAAATATCTAGTACTATTTTTTCAGCTGATTTAATACGATTAGAACATTTTAGTACAATTTTTAAAATTTAGTTAAATTTTTCAGCAGATTTAATAAACGTAGAAAATTTTAGTACCAGCAGATTTAACACTTGTTACATATATATGTATTAGTCTATTTTGAAAATTTTTACTATTTTCAGCTATTTTAATTAAATTTAAAATACTTTTAGAACTTTTTGAAAATTGAGTAATATATTTTAGCACATTTAACACAATGTGAATACTTTATTACTATTTTGAAAATTTAGTGCTATGTTTTCAGCAATTTTAATAAATGTTGACTATTTTTAGTACTTTTTAGAAAATTTAGTTCTAGCTTTCTGCAGATTTAACACAATCCGTGTACTTTATTACTATCTTCAAAATTTGGTACTATATTTTCAGCATCTTTAAAGTTAAATAATATTTTTAGTAGTTTGAATAACTTTAGAATGTTTCTAGTACTTTTTGGAATATTTAGTACTATTTTTCAGCATATTTAAGACACTTAGAAAAACACTTACAATATTTTTAGTACTTTTTTGAAAATTAGTATTATTAATTTTAGCAGATTTAATAGCTTCAGAACATTTTAGTACCTTTCAGAAAATTCGTACTAGCAGATAAGTACATTTTAGTACGTTTTGGACATTTTTTTACTAACTTGTCAGCAGATTTAAAACATGTGGAACTATTTAGTACCCTTTTAAAAATTCAGTACTATTTTTTCTGCAGACTTAATATGATCAAAATTTTCTTAGTATTTTTTAGAAAATTTATCACTACTTTTTTAGCATATTAAATGCACTGTTAACCACCCTAATGTATTACTTTGTGCGCGTAGCTTGTAGCTATGTACTTCATTCAACCGTTTGTTTATCTAATTTTTTGCTGCTTTCCCACTTTTCCATTTCCACTAGTTACTCAATTAGCGTAGCAATGCCTAATCATTTCAAGGCAGCAAAAGCGCCAATTAAAACTTCAACACTTTGGTAATTTTGAATTGTTGAATTGCCAACATCAAAAACTTTTCAAAATGTTAATTGGCATTTAATATTTTTTCTTAATTTGTTTAATGTTTGGCATTTCACGCCTTTTAAATTCTTTGTACATATATATTTATACCTTTCATGAGAATGAAATGGTATTATAACTTAGTGCCAAAAATTTTTTGTCGAAAGTACCAGAAGGAAGCGTGGGGGACCCACCAAAATATATACCGATATGATCAGAATCACGAGCTGAGTCGATTAAGCCATGTCCGTCTGTCCGTCTGTCCGTCTGTCCGTCCGTCCGTCTGTGTGAACGCAAACTAGTCCCTCAGTTTTTGAGATATCTGAATAAAATTCGGAATACAGGTATGTTGTTATATGCAGCTGATCATTTGTCGGAACCGGCCGAATCGGACCACTATAACATATAGAAAACAACCGATTATTCAGATACACATGAAATTTTTGGAAGTAATTTGTGCATAACTTCCCCATTTAAACAGCTAAGGACATGAAACTTTGAAGTAGACGTGCCCATTTTGGCCCAAACAAGGTAACCGAAAATTGTCTAGATCGGACCACTATAACATATAGTTCCACAACATCCGATTATTCAGATATACACATTTTGGTGTATAACTCCCCCATTTTAACAGCTAACGGCGTGAAATTTTGAAGTATTTGTACCCATATGGGCCCAAACAGGGTTACCGAAAATTGTCAAGATCGGACCACTATAACATATAGCTCCCATACAACCGATTGTTAAGATATGGACATTTTGGTGTATAACTCCTCCATTTTAACAGCTAACGGCGTGAAATTTTGAAGTATTTGTACCCATATGGGCCCAAACGGGATTACCGAAAATTGTCAAGATCGGCCCACTATAACATATAGCTCCCATACAACCGATTGTTCAGATATGCACATTTTGGTGTATAACTCCTCCATTTAAATAGTAAAGACACCATTTTTTCTAATAAATCTTTCCATAAATAACCCACAGAATTAAAATTATAAATTAAACTTAATCAGGCTATGTACATACATAGGTAACTTTTCATTTCCCCACTCATGAAAGGTATGAAGTCTTCGGTACGGCCGAAGACAGCCGCGCTTTTACTTGTTTTCCATTGAAATATGAACGAACGGGCGAAAGAAAACTTTGCTAATAATGTGTTGTTCGTTAAATGGCTTTAGTTTTTAATATTTGTAAACAAAATGTACGTACCTACGCAGATTTATGTTTGTTAGAAAACATAAGTACGTACATATGTACGAGAGTCCGACCGAATATTCGGCCAAGCTTCGGTATTCGGCCTATTCGGCTGGTATTTTTTATTCGGCTTCGGCTTCGGCCTTCGGCTGAAAAGGCCGAATAGTCGAGGCCGAATAATAGATGTGTTTAATAACAAAAAAAAATTGACTGGATTTTACGAATTTTTGATTTTTTATAAGCGACAGAATATCGTAACTTCTAGTAATATATTTTTGTTATTGAACAGGCCTAAGATTCCGAACGATAACTTACGCTAATTACACTGGTCGACAAGTTTTTGTTACAGAAATAAAATTCTGCTTTTCTAAAGGATTTCGGTGCGCTGAATCCGAATCTGAACTCAGATTTTCGCTAGTACGTACAGTTTTTGAGATATTCATGTTTAAAGAGGCCAAAAACACGATTTGGCGCTATATTCACTCCTCAATATCTTTTAAATTACTTACTTATTTTAAAAATTGATTAAAGTTATTGAAAGCGCGGACATTTCTCTTGGAGAAACCGTTTTAATATTTCAGATATCTTTCTTGTAACTTGCAATATTGCATATTAAGGTTCATTAGTTTTGCAATATTTTATCCATACAAAAATAATTAAAAATTTTGAAGCAAGTTTTTAGGCAGTTTATTATATTATGGACGTATGTAAGTGGTTTCGTAAAAAAAATTGTTCTGCTGAGCAACTACAAAATTTGATTGCGCCTATAAGATGCTACAAATGCTGCCGTTGTTTTCGACGACAAATACCTTATTGTGCAAAAACATATATTACTACATACCTAAATTAGATATCCGAAAAATTAAAACGTTGTCTTCAAGAGGAATGGCCGAGCTTTCAATAGCTTTAATCAATTTTTAAAATAAGTAAGTAATTTAAAAGATATTGAGGAGTGAATATAGGCAAAAATCGCGTTTTTGGCCTCTTTAAACATGAATATCTCAAAAACTATACGTACTAGCGAAAATCTGAGTGCAGATTCGGATTCAGCGCACCGAAATCCTTTAGAAAAGTAGAATTTTATTTCTGTAACAAAAATTTGTTGAAATTTTGTCGACCTGTGTTATTAAATATCGTCACCTTAGTGTGTCGATCAATTCTTTTAAAGTGTCATTAAATTAAACATAGTTTATTACACGAAAAATTGGTTTATTCACTATTCGCCATAAAAACAAAGAGATCATAAGTAAAAATTCAATACAGTTTCAAAAAAAATAGTTTTATGTATGTATAATACTATGTTACAGCAAAAAAATAACCAAGAAATTCAAGTACTGCTTTTGTTTTATGATTAGGTTTTTGAGATAATGGTAATTTTGTGTTTTCTTGATTATCACTGCATTAAAAATTATTTTCGCGGAAGTCGCAGACCATGATTGGCGGAATACAATTTGAGTATACATACACAACTCCAACCAGCTGTTCGACTAACTTAACCTTAGTTGCTGGTCAACTATACACCGAAGCAGATAAACTCTTTTTTTGGCGTACAACATAAAGCTGTTGAACTTTAAGTATTGAATTTTATTTACCTACATAAAGACTGAATTTTTTTTTATTTTTGTTTACAACTATGTATGTATTTTTGTAAGGTGTTTTGTTTATTCAAAAAACAAAAAAAAATTAATTGTTATGAATAGAGCTCGGAAAAATAGGTGAAATCAAGCGCCTAAAAAATGCTATATTTTGTAAATTTTGGTTGTTTTCAGTGGCGGGATTACAATTTAAATATAAAGGGGTAGCATATTGGTATGGTGAAGATTTTATTAGAAAAGTTCTTAATCATGTTACACAAATTTGCAGTTTGAATAAACATACAGTGGTGTGTGATGAAATAAAGCCAAAGAGGGATTTAGTTTCTTTGACATTTTTACTGAAAAAAAGTATGAAGAACACATTTTGTATTTTATATTTTTGTACATCGTCAAGCTTTTTGAAAGCAAAACAAAACTAGCTGTAATGAAAATAAAATTTGGGAAAAGTAAGTAAATTATGGCATAGTTAATATTCCAATAACTCATAAACAAAAATGCAGAACGGTTTTTACCACGACAGAAATTTGCATTTTTACAGATATGGAATTATGCCGAGTATCCAATTGGAAAATTGTAAACCCTGAAATGGTCGTAAGAAAAAATAGGAAAGTTCAAATCAAGTTTTTTTACCTAAAATATGCAAATGTTTAAAGTCAGACCACTACAAATTAAAAAGTTGTATTATATATTCCATTTGCTAATATGCACTTGCCTCATTTTCATTCAAAATATATTTGGTTTGAAACTGTAATTGCTTTTCCTTCACGTGCGAAGATTTTGTCTCAAATTTAAGCGAGTCACTACAAATTTTTAATTTTTTTCTTTATTCTTTATAATTATATATTTATTTAATATACCTTATTTATTATTATTCTTTATTATTATATTTATTTATTGTAGCTTTCTTTGCAATTTTTCACGTGCAACCCATAAAAAACCTTAATAATTTATTTTTCTGGCATCCTAGTAAGCAAAAAATTCAATTGCATTCACGGGGGCTTAGACCCGAATGAACCCCACCCACCCTTAAACTTGCCACTGGATGTGCTCACAAATATTACGTAGCATAATTTTAGGCGTTTGATTTTCACCTATTATCCGAGCTCTAGTTATGAAATGAAAAAAATCTCATACTTAAGTATATATTTTTCTTATTTTGGTATTCGGCTTCGGTTTTCGGCCGAATAAAGGATTATGCCGAATATTCGGCTACGGCTTCGGCTTCGGCCTAAAATTCCAGCTTCGGACGGACACTAATATGTACATACATACATTTATACATATACATACATACATATATATTTTGTAATTTAATTTTTGTAGATACACGTAAGAGCATCCACTAGCTTAAATTTGCCCGCAAAAGTACATCAACGCAGCCAGACACACATTTAAAATGGCATCGACACTAGGGATACAGTACAAGAAAAAAATAATAATTATAACTAGTAAACCCGGCCACGCGATGCTGTGGCTTTCAATTACACTGTGCGACAATTTTAGGGTGGAAGACCACTTATTGCCACATTTGAAAATTTTTTGATATACCTTCATAGCTACTGGTTACTTTTATTTTCTGTGGACCTAGATTTTTTATACATAGATTTTGACCAAGGAGCCCCATAGTGAAGTTTTGTGTCGAATATTTTTCTAGACTATGGTAACCTTAAAGCGACCTACAAAAGGCCATTTGGCGCGCTCCTCCTTTTCTTTCTAGTTCTCTTTCTCTTCCCCTTTCCCCTTTATTTGCGCTTTATTTTCCCTTTATCAATTTTATTTTTCATATTTCCTCTTTCGCTTCCTGTCCTTCGCCATATCCGTCCGTCCCTTTCATTTTCCTCTTCCCTTTCCTTTTATTACCCATCTTCAGTGCTAGGCCTTGCATGACACTTCAAATTTAAAAATGAGATAAACTGTAGCGTAAAAATGGATTATTGAACGGTGGCACGCTTTTTGTAAAAATTTTAATAAATTACTCATTTCCATGCCAAGTCCTTTTATATGACACCTCAAATTTAAAAATCAAACAAACTATAGCGTAAAACTGAATTTTTGAATAGGTGGCAACCCTTTCTGAAAAATTTCTATTAAATTGCTCAATATCAGGTCAAGCCCCTTCATATGGTACCAAAAATTTTTAAATCAAACAAACTACAGTAAAATTAAAATTTCAAACATCTGGCAACCCTTTTCAAAAAAATTAAACCTTCCTGCACATCTACAGGTGAAGCCCTTTCATCTGACACCACATTTTCCAAAATCGGTACAACGGTGTAAAAGTTATGGTGCTTACAAAAAATCGCTTAGCGTAATATATATAAAGATAGGCATAATGAATGCCAATAATTACATACATATTTACAATGTACATACAAATTGCTACATCTATGCTGGGTCTCTTGTGGCTCTACTCTCCTAGTACTACTCATAAAGCATTTAAAGGACACTCGCATAGCAGACTTTGCACATTAAAACATGTACATATGTACATGTTATGCTATAACAGCATTTCCTTACATTTCCTGTGTATAGAAAAATCATAATTTTTTTCCTTTAAGCTCTAAACGAAATGAGGTCACGGCCTATGTATGTATTTTGTTATTTTCATTAAGTAAACAAAAACATATTTATGTTGTTTTGTTTTTAATTGAGAAAAATATTTATGAAAGAAATAAAGCATAGCAAAAATGTTAAAGGATGGAAAATAAAGTGTTAATAAACGAACCCCTAGTGAAATTTTATACACTCAAAAAAAAATTTCTCTCGATCAAAGACATAATTTTCCTTATTTTGAACACGCGTCCCAATACAAAATTTTCTTTGTTTTGTGTAAATTTTCTCAAAAATGTGGAAAAAACATAAAAAAACTTTCAAACAAATTCGTTGCCATGGGGATTTGTATGGGAATTTAATTTCTCAAAATTAAAGAAATCAAGTCTTCAAAACAAGGAAAGTTGGGAATGGAATGGCGCTTAAAGAATTTTTCATTATTTTAATGTATGAATTTTTTCAAAACAAGTATGTATATGAAACCATGGTAACGCATGTAACAACAATATTTTATAAACCTTTTAACATGTTTTAAGGAAAATTTACTCAAAACAAAGAAAGTAGTGTTCAAAATAGGTAAACAATTTCTTTGACCCCTCCATATATTTTTTTTCTCTCAGTGTAGAACATTTATTTTCCAGAATATTTAACCCTCTTGCGAATTTGTGTGGGTGTTAGAGGGTTAAAGTATGCTATGAAATTAAAGCTCATGCAATTCTACTATATTTTATTTAACAATATATTATTTTTTAACGTGTATTTTTAGTTTCTTTTTTTTTAAGAAAAATTTAAATTAATTTTTTGGTATTTTAATTTTTTTATGTTTTCTTCAATCAAATATGTAGTTTAACCATTTTTTTAATTTATGTGTTTTCTAACAACATATTTTTTTAATGTGTATGTTTGTGGCCGCTGTGGTGCAGTGGGTAGAGTGCTCGTCTGCTATGCCAGAGGTCTCGGGTTCAAACCCCAGCCGGAGCAAACACCAAAAAAAATTTTTCTAATTAGTAAAAATCCATTTATTGGGTTTTTTAATAGCAGCGGTCACCTCTCGGCAGTGGGCGGCATGCCCTCCGGAGCCGGCATAAAACTGTAGGTCCACCCAATTAGTAGGAAAAGCAAAAAAAGGAGCACACCTCGAATTGGGAGAGAAGCTCGGCCATAAAACTCGTCAGAGTTATAATAGCGCCATTGTATTATTATTATTATTATTATTATTATTATTATTATTATTATTATTATTATTATTATTATTATTATTATTATTATTATTATTATTATTATTATTATTATTATTATTATTATTATTATTATTATTATTATTATTATTATTATTATTATTATTATTATTATTATTATTATTATTATTATTATTATTATTATTTTTATTATTATTATTATTATTATTATTATTATTATTATTATTATTATTATTATTATTATTATTATTATTATTATTATTATTATTATTATTATTATTATTATTATTATTATTATTATTATTATTATTATTATTATTATTATTATTATTATTATTATTATTATTATTATTATTATTATTATTATTATTATTATTATTATTATTATTATTATTATTATTATTATTATTATTATTATTATTATTATTATTATTATTATTATTATTATTATTATTATTATTATTATTATTATTATTATTACTATTATTATTATTATTATTATTATTATTATTATTATTATTATTATTATTATTATTATTATTATTATTATTATTATTATTATTATTATTATTATTATTATTATTATTATTATTATTATTATTATTATTATTATTATTATTATTATTATTATTATTATTATTATTATTATTATTATTATTATTATTATTATTATTATTATTATTATTATTATTATTATTATTATTATTATTATTATTATTATTATTATTATTATTATTATTATTATTATTATTATTATTATTATTATTATTATTATTATTATTATTATTATTATTATTATTATTATTATTATTATTATTATTATTATTATTATTATTATTATTATTATTATTATTATTATTATTATTATTATTATTATTATTATTATTATTATTATTATTATTATTATTATTATTATTATTATTATTATTATTATTATTATTATTATTATTATTATTATTATTATTATTATTATTATTATTATTATTATTATTATTATTATTATTATTATTATTATTATTATTATTATTATTATTATTATTATTATTATTATTATTATTATTATTATTATTATTATTATTATTATTATTATTATTATTATTATTATTATTATTATTATTATTATTAATATTATTATTATTATTAATATTATTATTATTATTATTATTATTATTATTATTATTATTATTATTATTATTATTATTATTATTATTATTATTATTATTATTATTATTATTATTATTATTATTATTATTATTATTATTATTATTATTATTATTATTATTATTATTATTATTATTATTATTATTATTATTATTATTATTATTATTATTATTATTATTATTATTATTATTATTATTATTATTATTATTATTATTATTATTATTATTATTATTATTATTATTATTATTATTATTATTATTATTATTATTATTATTAATATTATTATTATTATTAATATTATTATTATTATTATTATTATTATTATTATTATTATTATTATTATTATTATTATTATTATTATTATTATTATTATTATTATTATTATTATTATTATTATTATTTTTATTATTATTATTATTATTATTATTATTATTATTATTATTATTATTATTATTATTATTATTATTATATTTTAGAGCTATTTTTTTAATCTGTATTTTTACTTTTTAATTTGACGTTGTTTTTCTTTTTTTAAGAAAATTGTAAAATTAATTTTATTTATTTACAAATCGCTCTGACAAAATTTTGCAAAATTTAAAATTGCAATAAAAAAAAAGTTGACCTCAGGCAGGAAATCGTTTTGGGGGTTTTACTAAATATATGAATAATGGCCTTTCGTTCTATGTGGTTATTATTCCAGCCCCCGACAACAACCCTCAATTTGTGTCACAGTGTAATTGCACATATTTTTATAAGCCCATTTCCACTTCCTTGTTTTCACCACTTTTTGTTAATTTTATCGCCATCAATTTGCGCATATTCAGCCACTTAAAAATAAATTAAATAATAAAAATTACGCAAATGTGTGTGTATGTGTGTGTATTTATGCACATACTTAAGCTTAAACGTTTCCTTCGATTTTGTTTTGAGATTTTCCGTCATTGACACTTGAGTGGAAAATTTTTTCAAGAACCACAACTTAATTATGAGCAAAATATGGAAAATATATCTATACATGCACAAACATGCACACGTTATTGAGCGTGAAAGCATAAAGCAGAAGTGAATGGCTGATGGCAGCCATATTATATGTACATTATCATTAAACATGTATGCATGTATGTATGTGCATATGTGTATTTTGCGATTATTATGTTGTGCACATATTTTGTAGCATTTTGTACAAATTATTGTTTGCTTCATTCACATAATCCATTCCGGCAGCTTGCTTGCGAATAATGTGTGTGCGCAAAAAAGTCCTTTAAGGCTTGTAGTCATGTTGTAAATGCATATAAATATACATATAAATATATATGTATATATGTATAAACATGTTTGTATGTGTGTATGCCTTTCCCATGCTCGTTGACAAATGCGACTGAGTGTCATTGACGTGAACGTCACTTGCGGCGAGAGGCAACGTGAGCACACTCATTAATCTTGACACAAGCCACAGCATACAGCAGGAAGGATGGGTGTGAGACAACAACAACAGCTACAAAAGTGGCGCAGATATGGTTAAACTGCGCACATATACTTTCATACAGATATGCTACATACAAGCAAACTATACTCCATGTACCGAAATACATACAAACATAAATAGTTAGTCCTTATAGAGAAAGGCTATAAAAAATGTGTTGCCAGAGCAACAAATGGGAAAATGTTGTAAATAAAACAACAACAACACCAATAAATAGCCACTGGATTTAATACTAGCAGCAGCAAGAAGAAGCTGGAGTGGATCTAGAGGCAGCAGCACAAGAAACAAGCGTTGACTCCAGCAAAGTATGAATGATTGTATGTATGTGCGTCTTAAAATGCCATCAGCAAAGCCAAAAACAAAAGCAACAGCAAAAGCACAAAGGCAAAACTAGCGTGTTGACCAAAGTGGTGACAAGTGTGGCGGAAAAGGACTGGCTGAGGACTGAACACTGAGCACTTGCAGATAGCAAGATATACATAGTACTTACGTATCTGTATATTAGAGCGGTCCTTAAAAATTAAATTAGCGATTTTCTTCAGGCTCACACCCTACATCAATGAACCCCAAAATGTGTACTTGGTATCCTTTTTTACAAGACTATTGATTTTGGCCATTAGATATAAAAAAATTCAATTTATATGCTGAGATCGGGACCAAAATTTCCATTTGGTATTTCTGAGAACAGAACAATCAATTTTGGTATTAGATATACAAAAAATTAAACTTAATTTTTTGGGTCCCCATAGAGTCATCTGAACTTTGGCCACTGTGCGATATCCTTAACCGTTTCCGATCGGAAAAAAAATCTTGATGTGGTATCTTCGACTATATTAGCAGCGACTTAGGGGGTGAGGTGAAGGAAACATGCTATAAAATTTGTCTCCATACATCCTTATCTACCACCCTTATCTACATACACTATATACTATCTATAGGCATAAGCGATAGGTTGACTTCGGCAAATGGCGAACAAAAGCGAATTTGATTAAAGCTAAATTCGCGTTCTAATACATATTTATATGTACATACCGTCGTTTAAACTTCATAACCGCCTAATTGAAACTTTCATTATTAAGATTTCCCAAGCTTGCACTCCTGGCGCCCAGCTCTATCGATCCAAAATAATTTAACTAAATTGTCATATATATATATAGCATAAAATTAAGGCTTAAGAGCCAGACTTTGACTGTAAAAAATCATTAGGGCAGTTATTTGATTTTGCTTAATATTTTTCTACCTATCAAGCGATTCAAATGAAACCAAAAAACAAGTAAGGAAGCCTAAGTTCGAGTGGAATCGAACATTAGATACTCAGCTGTATGCTTTCATTGCTTGTTTGCGTTTGATGGAACACGGTGTACTTTATATAAAGCGAGTGCTGCATAAAGTGGGCGTAGCCACGCCCATTTTCTAAATTTTTATCAGTCATCCAACTAAGCATATCAATATTATTCTTTGTGCAAAAATTAATTCCTTTATGACTTCTAGTTACAAAGATGTCACGTTACAAATTCCCAAAGGGTATTCCAGAAATATCTGTTAAAAAGTAGGCGTGGTCATAAACCGATTTCAATAAATTGTTGCGTGTCTATTAACATAAGTTATAAAAGTGTAGAAACCAAGTTTCATCATAATATCTCAATTATTTGTCGAGTTAAAGACTAAGAAATCTCGTATATCCCTTTGTCCAAAAGGAGGCGGTGCCACGCCCATTTTCCAAAATGTGTCTATTTTATGTTTCCGGTCTATTGTGGAACTCATGTCACAAAATTTCAATGAATTATCTTTATATTTGACAGAGATATCGCTTAAAATGTTTTTATTAGGTCACTTTATAATACACATATATAAAAGTGGGCGTGGCCGTCAACCGATTTTGACAATTTTCCGTCAGAACATTTGCCTAAGTAAGTAAATCACGCGTACCAAATTTCATCGATATATCTTCAACGGTTTCTGAGTTATGACTCATAAAACTTTCAATGTTTGACCCTTAATAAGTGGGCGTGGCACCGCCCATTTTCCAAAATTTCATAAAACTTCTTCATAGGGGTCTGAGCTCAACATGTGGGTAAAATTTTATCGCTCCAGCTATATTAGGGACTGAGATACCAAATTTCCGATTTTTTCTATATAGGAAAAGTGGGCGTGGTCATGGTCCGATTTCGCCCATTTTCAATACCAACCGTCCCAGTCTCGATACCAACTTGCATTTCAAATTTCATCAAAATATATCAATTTTTGCGCGAGTTAGAGTGTTTACAGACGGACGGACAGACGGACGGACGGACGGACGGACAGACGGACAGACGGACGGACGGACGGACATGGCTCAATCGATTTCTCTTTTCACCCTGATCATTTTGATATATATAAGTCTATATCTATCTCGATTATTTCATTCTGTTACAATCCACCGTTATGTGATTAAAACTATAATACTCTGTGTACTAGTACAGCTGAGTATAACAAGGTTTAATCGAGCGCTGCATAAAATACATACTTACATGTATTTTTCCGCATATATGTTACGAAACTTAATTGTGCGCACGGCATATGATTAAATGCATACACACATGTGTACAAACATAATACGCATGGGATCGATTTGCTAGGCTGCACAATACTCGTAGTAGCCGCAAGTTGCGTATACGCCATGGCGCACAGCATTTCGCAAATAAGCGCATACCTGCATAGACGTATACGTATACATATTTACTTAATGAAATGACAAATATTGGGCGTGAAGCGTACCAACATGTCGCACGTTTTATTTAATAGGGATTTAACTCAAAAAAATTTTTTTTTGGGAAAACGCAAACAAACTTTTATAATTTCAAAGAGTTGTGAGTTGAGTTTTTTTTAGAGTTGACTAAAGTAAAAAAAAACAAGTCCCAAACAGCATACGTCTACGTTTTGGGTTATAACTCCTCAATTTTTGCAGCTAAAATTCTGAAATTTTGTATTTAGAGCATTTATTGTACACAAAGCGCTGCCGGCGAAAATCATCGGTATCGGATGACTATAACATGGAGATCCCATACCGCGCTTTTGGGCCAAGGAAAAAAGAGTGCATTCTAGTTTTCCTATACAGGAAGATAAATTAATATTTTAAAATATTGCTCATATATTGTATTGACCTATCTTTAAGAAATTTGCAGAAAAATTTAAGATATATTGTACACAGCAAGAGATAATCGCGAAAATATGCGATTTTCGGCATTCAGCCTCCATAACCGGAAATCAGGCTATATTTCGAAAACGGATCATCCGATTTTAGTTTCGATTTCATATCTGGATTCAGCATAAAATTCTGCTTCAATTCGTTGTGCATATTGGCCTGGATATTTTTTTTGTCGATTTTTGCCCAATTTTTATTTTCAAAAATTCGTCTTGGTTAATAAAAACCAAATTCCGGAACATCAAAATTAGTTTTAGAAAAATGTCGTAGAGGCATTTTCTACTCAGAAAGATGAGAGGAATACGAATTTCGATTGCGCGGTATCGATTAATTTCCCTCCATACAAATCGCCCCACCCTAATGTATGTGTGTGTGTGCATGCATTTGCAAGTGACAAATAAGGCTTTGCGTGCATTTAGTTTGGCTTAATTTTGCTTTTGGGGTTTTGGGAAGTACAAACATGCATTGTCCAATAAGTTAAATACATACATAGATGCACATATTTGGAGCATGTGCTATAATGTAGTGAATTAGCATAACAACAATAACAACAACGCCAACTATAATGTCACTAACAAGCGCAACACCAACCAACAAGTCTGACAAATGCAATCAAATGCCGCAAGGCAATTAACAATTCATACATAATTACATACGTCCAATGTGTGTAGTGGTCATAAACCAAACAATTAAATATTCTGCTCTTTACTTACTTTTTGAGCTTTTCAATGACCAGTTTTTTTCTAAGGAAAATAGCTATGTTTGTTTTACTCAAGTTGCAAGGCAATATTTAGAGTCCGAAAAAATTACAAAACACGAATCATACCGCCAATAACGAAAATTTTTTATTCCACTGAAATTTAGTACCCTATTTTGCTGTGAATAAACTATATTCTAACCATTAAATCTTGTTTTCACTATATACCAAATTGTGGCACCTTAACTCACCACCTTGAGAGCGCTTAAATAATAAAGATTTCCAATGCTGGTAAAATGGAAAATTAAGCGCCCTTAAGGCATTTAATATTTATGCTTATACATATATTCGCGCTTTAAAATATATCCTTGACACTTGCGCATTTATGACATACATATATACATATCTACGTACATATATATGTATACACATTTCAACCGTTTACATCTAAAATTATAGATTATAGAAAATTCATGGATTTTTTGCGACATAAAAATACACAAACCTACACACATGTTGCAGCTGTACATTAGTATAACTATGTGTAGGTGTAGATGTACTTATATGTATATACATTATATATATATATGCGCTATATGCACAAGTTCAAATACATTTTCTATGCATATTCGCTATGTGACCTTATTTCAAATGTCCTTAAACTCAGCCTGCTTGCCTACATATGTACGTACATACATACATAAGCTCGTAAAAAGGGATCAAGCAAGCGTCTGTCGTTGCAGCGATAGCAAAAAAAAAACCAAAAACAACAAAAGTGAAAAAACCTAAACTGGAAATGGGGCAATATTACATTGTTTTTGTTGTTGGCATTGCTGTTGTTCATTTGGAGAGCATTTGCCATTGCTATTTGGATGGTTGGCTGTTGAACGAGGTGCCTAAAACATACATACATATAGGGAAGTGAGTAAAATATAATATTTAATTTAACCATCACTAATGGGCGGCGAAGGATATGAAAATCGATGGAAATTCGTAAGTGTTTTTGGAAAGTTAAATTATGTTGAAGTGCCTTGGCGGCGGTACGAGTAGGAGTGTGTGCGCGGCAGAAAGCGGAAGTGGCAGCGACTGCAACGGAATTTATTTGAGAGGATTCTTGTAATTGCATGAATTTTTGTTTTTGTTTTAATATGATTATTTCAAGAAGCTCTTTTACATATTTTCACGTTAATTAAGCGAAGCATTCTTCATAAAACAAGTAAGGAAGCCTAAGTTCGAGTGGAATCGAACATTAGATACTCAGCTGTATGTTTTCATTGTTTGTTTGCGTTTGATGGAAACACGGCGTATTTTATATAAAGCGAGTGCTGCATAAAATGGGCGTAGCCACGCCCATTTTCAAAATTTTTATAAGTCATCCAACTAAGCATATGAATATTATTCTTTGTGCAAAATTTCATTCCTTTATGACTTCCAGTTACAAAGATGTCACGTTACAAATTCCCAAAGGGTGTTCCAGAAATATCTTTGTTAAAAAGTAGGCGTGGTCATAAACCGATTTCAATAAATTTTTGCGTGTCTATTAACACAAGTTATAAAAGTGTATAAACAAAGTTTCGTCATAATATCTAAATTATTTGTCGAGTTATGGGCTCCGAAATCTCGTTGATTCCTCTGTCTGAAAAGAGGCGGTGCCACGCCCATTTTCCGAAAATTTTCTATTTTTTGTTTCCGATCTATTGTAGAACTCATGCCACAAAATTTCAATGAATTATCTTTATATTTGACAAAGATATCGCTTAAAATGTTTTTATTAGGCCACTTTATAATACCCATATATTAAAGTGGGCCTGGTCGTCAACCGATTTTGGCAATTTTTCGTCCAAACATTTGCCTACCAAATTTCATCGATATATCTTCAATGGTTTCTGAGTTATGACTCATAAAACTTTCAATGTTTGACCCTTAATAAGTGGGCGTGGCACCGCCCATTTTCCAAAATTTCATAAAACTTCTTCATAAGGGCCTGAGCTCAATACGTGTGTGAAATTTTATCACTCTAGCTCTATTAGTGACTGAGATACAAAATTTCCGATTTTTACTATATAGGGGTGGTGGTCATGGTCCGATTTCGCCCATTTTCAATACCATCCGTTCCTGTCTTGATACCAACTTACATTTCAAATTTCATCAAAATATCTCAATTTTTGCGCGAGTTATCGTGCGCACAGACGGACAGACGGACGGACATGGCTCAATCGATTTGTCTTTTCACCCTGACCATTTTGATATAGGTATATAAGTCTATATCTATCTCGATTATTTCATTCTGTTACAATCCACCGTTAGGAAATCAAAATTATAATACTCTGTGTACTAGTACAGCTGAGTATAAAAATGAGCAGAGGTCATTATAAGTATCATAAGCGTCATAATCATATCATCGTTATCATCATCATCATCATCATATCATCGTTATCATCATCATCATCATCATCATCACCATCACCATCACCATCACCATCACCATCACCATCACCATCACCATCACCATTACCATCACCATCACCATCACCATCACCATCACCTTCACCATCATATTCATCATAGTCATCATCATCATCATCATTATCATCATCATCATCATCATCATCATCATCATCGTCATCATCATCATCATCATCATCATCATCATCATCATCATCATCATCATCATCATCATCATCATCATCATCATCATCATCATCATCATCATCATCATCATCATCATCATCATCATCATCATCATCATCATCATCATCATCATCATCATCATCATCATCATCATCATCATCATCATCATCATCATCATCATCATCATCATCATCATCATCATCATCATCATCATCATCATCATCATCATCATCATCATCATCATCATCATCATCATCATCATCATCATCATCATCATCATCATCATCATCATCACCATCATCATCATCATCATCATCATCATCATCATCATCATCATCATCATCATCATCATCATCATCATCATCATCATCATCATCATCATCATCATCATCATCATTATCATCATCATCATCATCATCATCATCATCATCATCATCATCATCATCATCATCATCATCATCATCATCATCATCATCATCATCATCATCATCATCATCATCATCATCATCATCATCACCATCATCATCATCATCATCATTATCATCATCATTATCATCATCATCATCATCATCATCATCATCATCATCATCATCATCATCATCATCATCATCATCATCATCATCATCATCATCATCATTATCATCATCATCGTCATCGCAATCACCATCATCATTATTTAGTAACTTTATCGTCTTCGTTTAGATACAATCCTCGTCTATCTCTCCTAACAACTGGTCTTTGCATTCTTATACCTGCTTTATCATATTATATGTACTTCTTCCTCTTCATATTCCCTATATACTTACATATCACTATACCCTAACTCGTGCCGTTTATCATTTATCTGTGTGTATGCTTTCCCTTTCATAAACTAGACGTATTTTCATACAAACACACAACAAAATAACTTGTTACAAACCACAAATGCAATAATGGCAAAGCTAAATGCAACAACAAAATCACTGAACACAGCTAACAGAAGCGGAAATTGCCACAACAACAATAAAAAAAATCTACCAACATGATGTCAATCGAGCAAACTCCAATAGCGAACGAGTTAACACAGGCACAAGCATGTTTGTACGAATATATGTATGCATGTTTCAAAATTGTATGGGCATCACACGATATACATACATATAAACAACTAGTTATGTATACACATTTCATATTAAAAAGGAAATTATGACATACAAACAGATGCAGGATGTATACTTACACATACATATGTACATCGGTATTTATGCATGCCTGTGCATGGCTGTGCATGCCTTTTATGTACGAGTACACAGTTAAGGTTTAACAAGTGCACATATTTATGGTCTCGGAAATAAATAAATATATATTACAACATAAAAAAACAAAAGCAACAATGCACATAATAGTTACAATTAAATTCACACAATATACAAATTCATACAAAATGCAGTCGTTCAACAAAACTACAGCAGTGAGTAGGGAGTGAAGTGGCTAGAAACAATTTAGAGATTTGATGAGGCCACCAGAGCTGGTTGGTTAGTGTGGTGCACGCTCAGCTGAAGCGCACAAATGTATGCAACGTTTGAACGCTTTTCATTGTCACAGTGTCACAAGAGTGTCGAAACCAGCAAGAGCATGCATGAACATGTCTGGAGGGTATTATTTTACACAAAAGTTGTTGAGAAGGGTAATTAACACACTTTGTTTGGAGTTAAAAGTAGTGAAACAGTGAAACGCGGTCAGCTCAGCAAAAAGAAAATTAAAAGATATGAGTAGTTCATAAAATTAAGTAGCGCTTGTTGTACCTACTCAATTTATGTTCTACCTGAATATCCCTTGGTTATTTAAATAGTTTTACTCGTACAGATATTGAACATAATGCAATTGTTGATTGTAATACGAAGCTGTTTTTAAATAAGCTTAAATAAAAAACAATATAAGCTAAGACAACAGAAAAAGTGCAAATATTTCAGTCAGTTGCGGCTTTGAAAAAATATTCATGCAATTAGGTAAGTTGTGCAAAAAAATGTGAATTATGCAGCTAAACCAAAAAAATGCATTTTTTAATCCCTTATAAAAGCCTTGTTATAAGGCAATTAAACTGCTATAATCCCTTATTATAAGGAATGTTATAATGATATATTCCTTATTTACTATGGCGAATAAGCTTTATTATAAGTTATTTAAACAAGAAATTATCTAAGATTTATTTCGCATACAGAAAAAGCTTTGTGAATGGTGTCTTCTCAGAGAGAGAAAGGGTGAGTAGTCCTTATGGAAAATGAGCCTTATTACAAGGCTTTACGCATACAACTTATGCTCCCTAGAAATTTCAAGCAATATTTTATAAGCCTTATTATCAACTAAATTAAGCCTTGAATAAGGCAAAGATTTTTGGAGGAATGTTAAAAAAAACAAAACATGACCATGTGTGTTGGAAATGTATGCCACCTACAAAAAAAAATTGTAAGTAAGTTATACAAAATTTCATTGAAATTGTAAACAAAGTTGGCTTTATGGATCGATGAACTAATCAAATGTGTGTGCTAACCAGACACGCGCACACAAACGGCAACCATAAAAGGGCGCAGTAAAGAAAAAGAGAAACAAAAATGAAAAGGGTTTAAGGGTTTTGAACAACCAAACAAATATACTACAAGTACATACATACATGTTTGCTTCTTTAGACTGCTTTCCTAGAGAGTGTTTTCACATAAAATCCCTCGCAGATCAATTTTTAGCTAATAAGACAAATTAAGGGATTACAAATAGATAGCTACACCAAATAGTACACAATAGTTTGCTGTGTGTGAAGCATTGTAAGCAAATGAATGAGTAAATGCGAGAAAGAAGGGCGACTTAGACCCCCGAGCAAAGTGCACCTGCTTTGGTTGCACACTCGTGTGTTACGACACAAACTAAATTTTTATTCCAACTCAAATATTGTTTGGTATTTTATTGCACTCTTGCATGCAAAGCCATACATAGTTGTTGCACTTGTTGTAGTGCAACTGTCTTCTTCTTTATCTCTTTTTTTTTATTTCAAAAGCGCAAACAACGTGCCAGGTGAAGTCTTATATTTCTACTATGTGTGTGTGTGTATAACTGCATTGAAAATACAAAAAAGTAGCAAAATAAATAGCAAATCGAAGCAGGAAGCAATAGAAACAGGCAAAAGCTTCAACTGACATGAAATTAGACAAGCAAAATGCAAAGAAAAGTAAAATAAAGCACGCACAGAAAATAGAAAGCAGAACGACAAATGTGACAAACAGGATGTGGCAACAGTTAATGAAAACTCTTGTATACATATGTACATATATAGGTACATTAGGCTATCTCGCCTTATATGGACAAAAGGAAAAAGTCCACCGCACGCCCCCAATATGATGTCTCTTTGAAAACATTTCCGGACGCCGCTAGATGTCGCTCAAATACTTACATTTTTCTTCATATATTTTCATATCTTTATTATTTATAGTCGGATTTTAAAGCTTAATAGTCTTTGTCTTGAAAGGAAGATTCTTACTATCGTAATCGAACTTAAAAATGTTATTTTCCCCTGACTCTCAAAAAGGATCAAAATAACACTTTCGTAAGGGTACTATAAGGGTTCTTGAAAATTATTATCTTTGTAAAATTAACCTAAAAGACCACAGGAAACGAAAATCCTACATTTCTTAATGGAAAAAATATGAGTCGATGTATATCAAAACCGCCTTATTCCTTCAAAAACTATTTCGAGAAAATTGAGTTTCTTTTTATTTTTTTCCATAGACTTGTATGGAAAACAGATGCACATAAATGCGTTTTACTAAGGTGATTGACGATTGCTGGGCGTACTAACTTGATTCAACTTTTAAGGCATCGGTCTAAGTCAGTGATGCACACCGCCGACTGCGCTACTTACACAAGCGCAACATATTTTTGCATTAGTGTGCGCGTATAAGCAGATGTCGCATACCTATTGCTCAGAAAAAAGAAAAAAATTCTTTGCGCGATCGATGTACACAGCATGAAATTCAAGTGCAGACTAATTGGTTGTAGGCGTCGCAATTGCTTGCTAGCAGCACACACACGACTCGTATGTGTAGCCGAGCAGCTCCGTTTTGCTCCGTATTGCTCTTTCGTTCAACACTGGTCTAAGTGCATTACATGAAAAATCTGAAAAAATTCGGTTTGATATGTATCGACTCATATATCGCACGCTAAATCATAAAGTGAAACAATTCAAAATTTTTCGAAATCGATTTTTTAATAGAAACCGGTACACACAACATACCTCTAACGATTACCAAAAACAAACTTTTGACTGAACAATAGCCATTATACGTGGCCTTTTGCCATAGAATTGCTTGCAAAGGAAAAAAAAGTTGTTTGGCTCTCCGGAAAATTTTGGAATTTTGAGTTGTGCCTCTTTATGATTTAGGGTGCGATATATACATATTCTAAGAAATTAATCATTATATAATTATATATATCCTTACTTTTATTATTTTAACATCGTATTTAGACACGAATTGTATAAAATTATATTAGGGCGGTCCTTAAAATCGAATTGAATTTTTTCCAGTCTAAGCCTCTGTGGCCGCTGTGGTGCAGTGGGTAGAGTGCTCGCCTGCTATACCAGAGGTCTCGGGTTCAAACCACGGTCCGGGCAAAACACCAAAACAATTTTTCTAATTAGTAAAAATCCAATTATTGGGTTTTTTAAGAGCAGCGGTCACCTCTCGGCAGTGGGCTGCATAACCTCCGAGAGTATTTCTGCCATGAAAAACCTTCTCACAAAAAAAAAATGCATTCGCCGTTCGGAGCCGGCATAAAACTGTAGGTCCACCCAATTAGTAGAAAAAAAAAAAGGAGCACACCTCGAATTGGGAGAGAAGCTCGGCCATAAAACTCGTCAGAGTTATAATAGCGCCATTGTATTATATTATTATATTAAGCCTCTAGGTCTATGCTAATATAGTCGAAGGTACCTACTACATATAAATTTTTGTCCCGATCGTCGATGTTTAATGGGTGACACAGGGGACTATACCATACCTGTGTTCAATAGCAAAAAAATTGTTACGAATTTTTTTGGTTATTCGTTTTAATATATTTGGGGACCATCCGAATATACATATGAACATACATACATATTTAACATGGAAATACATTTACATATGTAAATGTTTTTTGCAAACAAAAATCAATAAAAACTGGTACAAAAGGAGAACAAAATTAAAATACCTACATACATTATTAATTTGAAAATTCAAAAAAAAAAAAAAAAATAAAATAAAATAAAAACACGAATCACATGTGTTTTATTACCTCATTCCAACTAAACAGGTATTTATATGCCACTGATGTGTGCACAAAAAGTGCTTAAGCGCAGGTGCAGTTGAATTTGCAATCATCAGCATGTGCGAACATGTACATTAGATGAGTTTTTTTTTGTATGGGATTCTTTAAACCTTCTCAGATCCTCCCTCCGGCACCGGAATATGAAAATAGGATATTTTAGAGTAAGTAAACTGAAAAAAAAATTTAACTTTTCCAAAAACTGGATGGAGCTACACCGAAAACCGCGAAAATTCCCAGAAATTCAAGGTATGTTTAGATTTATGTCTGAAAAAAGTTAGGATTTTGCACAAGAAAAAAAAAATGATACCCACCCATACGAAGAATTAACCGCTAAATCGAATGGCATATTCAGTTTTTTGATACACTACCCAGGGATGGTGATAACGCGGTGAACATTTTCTTTTTTTCTCATGAATCTTCAACTTCTTGCCCTATGCTCTTCCCGAAAGCGAACGTTATTTTTTAACTAAATCACACGGTAGGCTGCGTTATTTAATGCGCTTTCCTGAAATGTATAGCTATTAAAAATCGAATAATATTTGGATGAGTTCATCAAGTTTAAGTGAAGTAAAGTCGGGTATAAAAGGGTAACATACCTTAAAATTTCTCAATTTTTTTTTAAATTTTGCTCCTGAAGACGGGTTTTTGGGTTATTAGTGATTGTTTTATTTTGTTGGATAACTCCACAAATGTAAAAAAAAAATTTGGAAGATCGAGACCGTGGACAGCGGAAAAAACCGTGGACCCGGATGGCGCCAAAATATTATTGGGCAATATTGGTATCAAATTAAAGGTCTTAACAAGGGCTTGCATATGGAACTTATTACATGCAAATTTCTTAGCCAATTTCCGATATACTGGCGAATAAGTGGTCCAGGATGACTACAGAATATTTTAAAGGATATCGGCGACATTTGAGTCTAATTTTTGACTTATATGTGTCGAAACGGTGGACACAGTAAAATGGATTGGCTTTCCATTGAAGTCCTAGGTAAAATCTTTATTTTGATACCCATATTGCCCACAAATGTTTTGGCACCATCCGGCTCAACTCTTTGTCCGTTATCCGCGGTCTCGGCCTTTCTATTTTTTTTGCATTTGTGGAGTTATCCATCCACATAAAACTATCACTAAAAACCCAAAAAACCGCCTTCAAGAGCAAAATTGTTAAAAAATTTAAGAAATTTTAAGATATGTTACCCTTTTATACCCGACTTTACTTCATTTAAACTTGATGAACTCATCCAAATTTTATTCGATTTTTAATAGCCATACATTTCTGGAAAGCGCATTAAATAAGCCTACCGCAGCCTACCGTGTGATTTAGTTAAAAAATAATTTCCGATTTCGGGAAGAGTATAGGGCAAGAAGTTGAAGATTCATGAGAAAAAAAAGAAAATGATCACTTTAGACCGCGATATTACCTTCCCTGGGTAGTGTACCAAAAAATGGAATAGGCCATTCGATTTAGCGGTTAATTCTACGTATGGATGGATATACATTTTTTTTCTCCTGCAAAATCCTAACTTTTTTCATACATAAATCTAAACATACCTTGAAATTCTGGGAATTTGCGCGGTTTTCGGTGTAGCTCCATCCAGTTTTTGGAAAAGTTAAATTTTTTTTTCAGTTTACTTACTCTAAAACATCCTATTTTCATATTCCGGTGCCGGAGGGAATATCTAAAAAAAAACTCATCTAATGTACATATGTCTGTACTTCCAAGAAGTTACTCATACGCAACGGCGCACCAGAAGCGCAAACGAGAACAATTCTACACAATACAAACATACATACACCCATGTGTACATACGAACTTATGTGTGGCTAAATATACTTTTATATGTACCTATATACAATACAAATTTATACACGTTCGCTTGCATGACTGTATTTGCATGTGTATTAATACACTTGTCATTGATGCTCAACCATTTCCGTAAAACTAAATGTAATGTGTGACAGAGCAACTCTGCTTAAACATATGTATGCAGGGCCGTAGCCAGGAATTTTTTCGTAGGGGTTGTAAATTTTATTTTTTTTTTAAGTATATAACCTATTTCGTGCACTAAATAAAAATAATAAAAAATCTGATTCCTAAAGTGCTGTTTAGAAGAAATTTTTTTTTTAACTTTTGATTTTAAAATTACGGTTTTTATAAGAAGTTTTAAAAATCAGGAAACTTTTATTCATTTAAAAATTAGACTGTTCTATTGCAAACACGATGAATACTATATTTTTGGTGATTTTATCCAAGTGAAAAAAAAAATATTTTATGGACGAAACACTCGGTTAGATTACCCAGCTGTTTTCAGCAGTAAAATTGCTTTTTTTTTTGCAACTTTGTTATTTGACATCCGATTTTTAAAATTGATAGATTTGTCATTATTTTAGTCTTTTGAGCGGGGTTTGAAATTATTTTCAACTTTTTTTTTCATTTCCATTGAAGTTCTACTGTACTGCAACTGCGCAGCCTTAAGTTTCAAAAAATTATAGTCGACTGTTGCTGTATTGTGGAAATTTTGACAGCACAGCAAGGGGCAAACATAATTTCCAGTTTTTATAGCACTGTTTCTGTTTGTTTTCTTTTTTTAATTTATCGGAACAGAATCGAAATTGTAATGTACAAAAAAAAACCAATTTTAAAAAGCTGCACTGAAAACTAAAATTCTGTTTATCTGTGCTTTACTGTCGACTGATCTGTTTGAAATTACACAGTAAAGCAACAGCAGAAATAAACAAACAAATATATTCGACTGTTCTCTACTTCGACTTCAGATATTTTCAACGGAAATCGAAATTCAAATTGGTGACATGCTGGCAAACAGTGCTTGGGAAGCTTTATATTTCCCTCTAATGTCCTTTGATCTGTGAAGTCGTTTTCATATAGTTGGGTCACCTAACCGAGTTTTTCGACCATAAAACATCCTTTTTGTTTCACTTGGAAAAAATCGCCAAAAATAAAGTATTCATCGAATCTTTTTAATACTACGCTTAAAATGTTTGCAATAAAACAGAATAATTTTAAAAATAATAAAACTTTCCTGATTTTTACTTCTTATAAAAACCCCAATAAAAACCAAATTTTTCCAATAATCGCAAAAAATCAATAAAATGTTGACTTTGAAAAGTTAGTATTGAAAATAGGTGAAATCGGACTATAACAACTCACACATCCCATATATGGGATCTTTCGAAAAACACACAAAGTGTTATAATTCAGACACTAATATAACCCGAGTAATGAATTTTCAGCCATGCAATGACTTTATGCAGTTATAAGGAAATATGCTAAAATTTTAGAAAATGTGCGATGATTAACTGATTTATTCTGGAGTGGTAACATAATTTAATATATAAGTGGTAAGTATGTCGTTAGAAGCATATTTTAATTATAGGTTTGCGGGCATTTGTAACTTCAGCGAAAAGAATTTTTGATTAAAGTTGTAACCAAAAAACCCAAAATTACGTTATCTCAAAACCTTAACCATAAAAAAATGGTTTCGACCTCAGCAGGTTCATGCCAGCGCTCCCCTATACCTGAAATTCTTGGTATTTTCTCAAACTAATTATTTGTGGCCGCTGTGGTGCAGTGGGTAGAGTGCTCGCCTGCTATACCAGAGGTCTCGGGTTCAAACCACGGTCCGGGCAAAACACCAAAACAATTTTTCTAATTAGTAAAAATCCAATTATTGGGTTTTTTAAGAGCAGCGGTCACCTCTCGGCAGTGGGCGGCATACCCTCCGAGTATATTTCTGCCATGAAAAAGCTTCTCACAAAAAATGCATTCGCCGTTCGGAGCCGGCATAAAACTGTAGGTCCACCCAATTAGTAGGAAAAACAAAAGGAGCACACCTCGAATTGGGAGAGAAGCTCGGCCATAAAACTCGTCAGAGTTATAATAGCGCCATTGTATTATATTATTATATTATAATTATTTGTAAACTAGTCTTTTCAACATATAGCTTTGAATATGATAGAAGTCAAATTTATCTACCAGAATTTCATGGGGGGTTCAAACACCCAAACCCCTTCCCCCCCTAAATACGGCCTTGTATGTATGTACATATGTATGGAGACGAACAAACCAAATATGTTTATCATTTAAACGAAATCACGACAAAAGTATAAACTTAAAGAAAAAGAAGAAGAAAAAAATAATGTCTGCAATGCATATACTATACACATCTATGTATGTACATATCTATATATCATACGAATAGAAAGGGGATTACTTTTAGTTATACAGAAATGGCACGAACTAGCAAGACTCACTAAAAAGACTAAAAGCACCAAAAGGAAGGAAGGACGGAAGAAAGGATAAAGAGCAAACAAACAGAAAAAAAGATATCTAGAGAGCTAAAGCAAATGTGGAATGACATGTGAAAATCAAGTTGTTTAGCTTGAAATAACAGCAAAAGGCCACTTTCTCCGAATCCAAATCGTGCATATTTATGTTGATAACTCTGTTTGAATATTTGTATGTTTATGTATACATAGGTAGTATATGTTTGTTTGTGCTTATTTATGTTGTGTAACATTTTCAGTTGGTTACTCAATTCCGAAGAAATATGTGACTTCTGATAATATACAATTTTATGGGCAATAAGATAAATGTATGTACGTATATATAAACCACAGAAATCTTGCGAAGTGGTTGCATATATTTAATTTTTGTATGAATTATGTATATACAGCTGACGCTACCTAAAATAAGTTAAAGTAGAAGAGGCAAATGATCTAATTTGACAATTTTTAAATTCTAATGGTTGTGGTGATTTGTTTTTTCTTTTAACTAAACAGAATTATGTATGTATGTATATAAGTTTTCTAGCATTGACAGCATTGGCTCGTGAGCAGAGCAGCACTTTCAAATTCAAGCAGTGATGCAGTTGCAAACATTCCTGATTGTATAACACTCAATCGCACACCCTCAGAATTTTAACGCCTCACACAAAAATAAATTTTTTTACACAATCGCTGAAACCTCTTATATGTACATACCTTCCTCCTACAGTTGAGTGAAGAACAAGTGACAGAGCGTACTCTAACATACCTACAAACGCTGCAAAGCATTGTTTTTGTTGGTGATTTGTGTGACAAAGTTTTATTCTGGTTCTTTTTACAATGTTTTTTGTTTTTTTTTTTTTTCTTATGTCAGAATTCAACTAAAATGGCGTCCGAATGTAGAAAATTGGCACCTTTTAATCTTCTGAGTGCCTCCGCGGTTGAAATTCTTACAAACCCGCACCTCAAAGAAAATAAATTTCAAACTGACTTCATTGTGAACTAGCATGCGAATAAGAAGAAGAAATGCACTAACCTCTAATTTTTATAAAAAAAAAAACTAAATTAAAAAATTTAAGTATTAAAGTATTAAAAACTATAATCTATTTACATATATTTTTTTTTTCTATTTGAAATTTCGCTTATTCTCTCTTTCATTTCTAACTCTAATTTACTGAAATCTACAGTACTTTCAGCATTTCTTTGCTCTATTTGAAGGCAAAACAGAGGTTTTCATCGTGATAAGTCATAGTAAGTTCACAGAAGACTATTGTGAATGTAATAACATGGTTAAGCCCTATACGCCTCTGACGTACAAGAAATGCTCAAGAAAAATTTCTTTTGTTATATTTTCTTTATCGGTACGCAGTTCTAAAGAAATTCTACTACTATTTTTGTAAGATTTTTTAGAAAAAGTGCATAACTGAACTCTGGTTCTGCCAAGAAATAATAAATTTTCTATTATTTTTTCAAGAAAATTTAACAGAAGAGGTAAATAAATAAACTTAAATGTGACATTTCGTTTGAAAATATAAGCACTTTCCTACTACCATTTCAACGCTCAAGAGATAATGAAATTATTCATACATACGTTATCTCGGGAAAATTCCCAGACTAAAATCACACTCAGTTAACATCCCTATTTTCATCTAAAAATTTTCTCACTGCATCTAAGATCATCACGCTAATGCTCTGCTAAAACAATATCGCTACGGTTGCCGTAAACTTTTACTTCATTTATATCAAGTATAAAGACAACAGCAGAAGACTGACAGCTGCTGTCAAATCGCACAATAACCTACACCAAGATAAAGCTTAATGGAAATTTGTTGTCGTTGTTGTTGTTTTTGTTATGGATAGCAGCTGCTGCTCCTACTGAGCTGCTTAGCAAGCACAAATGGCGATAGCGTGCAAGGCGATGTGTTCGATGCCAACCAAGAGCTTAGATTTTCTTAATTTTGTGTTTGCTTTTTGAATTTTGCTTTCTTGTTACTGTCAGTATAATGTTTTAGCCATGGGTAATGGCGCAATTTTTTTGGCGCTGATACAATAACACCAGCGCCAACCGTGGCGCCGCGCACGGTTCTGGCGCAATAACACCTTTAGCGCAATTGCCATGGAATAATCGATAAATAACACTTGTTCGCTTCTTACTGTCTACTATACCCGTTTTATTTCTTTTGGCGCAATTCTGCTTACATACACGCTGGCAGAATAATTGTGCCACGATTAAATTTAATTTTAAAAATAATTTGCGTATATTTGTGAAAATATGCTGGCATCTCGTTTTTCGGCATCTTCATTATGAAATACGAGGGTCGGCTCCACCCTATTAAAAAGAAAGATTCCGGGTCCGGGCGCATTATATCGAAATTTCCCCTTACCATTTACCATGCGTAACAAAAATATACTATATGCTAATAAATATTTTATTTAATTTATTTTGTATTCTATTTTTCACTCCTATTCACAGTTAATATCAATTTTGTCTTTATTTGTGAAAGTAAAATATCAATGCCCTTTCGTATTAGCGATGGTTCGGTATTGGCATACATAATTGTGACGGTGTCATATACGCTGTGCTGTTATTGGCTTTGTGGTGGTGCCATTTTACACTAACGCTATTTTGGTGCTGGTGTTAGCGCACGAAATTGAGTCAGTGCTATATTGCAATAGCGCATCATTGAGTTGGCGCTACATTGCGTTGGCGCTATATTGAGTTGGCGCTACATTGCGTTGGCGCTATATTGAGTTGGCGCATTTTCCAAATCGGGGTTAGCGCAATAACACCAGGGTTGGCGCCAGGGCAATTGCGCGGCGCAACGCAGTGTTACCCATGCCTATAATGTTTTCTCTTGCACATGACACTGTTTGTATGTACTAGAGCGCTGCAATGAGACATTCGTACAAGTGCAGACTCGTGTAGTTTTTGCTTTCGACTACTGTACTACTCGTACTCATTTCGAATGAAAAGTAGTAGTACAAGTACTCGTTTGATAGCTGTTGCTACAGTTCTCTATTCGTTTATTCGTTTATTTACTTCATTTCGCACATTTAGCTATATACGCACATATACCTACATACATATGTACACTTTTGTTTGGGCATACACGCTTGTTGCTGCTGTTGTTGTACAAGTGTACAAGTGTTAATTTGCTGTGTTTCGTGTACTTACGAGCAGTACAGCAATGTCTCATGACGATCGGATAGTGTACGCACACTATTCATTGTGGTTCGTGTACGAGTAGTATAGTATTCATAATAAAGCGAGTTGTTGTACTTCACTACAAGAAAACCAAACGAGTAACTCGTTTGGACATATGAATGTATTCATGCAGCAGTCTAGTATGTACATTTCTGTGCATACATACATGGAGAGTATTGCTGCTCGTTCGCTTGCTTTCATGCTGTGCAGAGCCCCAAAGCACGCAGTGCATACAAAAGCATAAATATGTATGTATCTGTGTATATACTTATGTACATAGTATATATAAATTTTAAATGACAATTCATTTATTAGAACAAAAAAAAAAAACAAAGACAAAAAACCAGGTAATCACTGCTGTGACATGAGAAGCGCCATCAAGGCGTGTGCAGTTAACAGCAAAACGAACTTTAAATCAGGGTTTGAAATTGCTTAACTACTTTTGCTGCATTTGCTTTTGCTTTGCTTTTGCTAACGAAAAGTAAATTAGCAAACTCGGCCAGCCGAGTAAAAAACGAGAACACGATTCATTCGCTTCAGTTTTCAGCTGAGCCGTGTTTGCTTGTATAGTTAAGCAAAGCAACGCGATTTGGGAGATTTCATTTTACTTCCAGAAATTAGTTGTGTCTTTGCATTTTTTCTGCTTTTGCTTATTTTGCTGAAACGATTTGTTAACGCATATTTCGATTTTTTATACATATTTACTTTTGAATGTATGTATGTACACATAATATGTATGTATGTCCATTTGTAAATATCTTTTCTTTGAATTTTGCTTAAAAACTAGTTTCAGCAAAATAAGCAACTGTAAGCAAAAATTTACCACTCAACTAATTGCTGGAAGTAAAAGCAACCCTCTCAAATTGAGTTGCTTGGCTTAACTATACAAGCAAACACGACTCAGCTGAAAACTGAAGCGAATGATTCGTGTTTTCGTTTTTGGCTCGGCTGAATTCAGCAATAAGCAAAAAACATCGGCTATTGCTATTTTGCAGCAAGCAAATTCAAACCCTGCTTTAAATTATTTTTGTAAGAACTTTGTTACTTTTTTGTGTAGTATGTTAAATGCAAGTTTGCAATGTCGACGTCCAAACACGGAGACACGAAGTTGAGCAACCCGCTGCTTTTGTTCGTTTGTGGGTGAGAAGGCGACGAGGAAAGGAGGGGGGCACCAAGTCGTCGCACAGTGCTTCGTCTCAATATAGTGAATCGGCAAAATTAGGGGAGTAATCGCAGAACGATGAAATTTTGTGTACAGGCATAAAATAATAGAGATAAGAAAAAAACGAAGTTTTGGCCAAATCGATGCAAGGACATGACTAACTCCCATATATCCTTGATTTTAAAGTTGTGATTTCAACTTCAATTTCAAACAGAATGACATCAAATTTGGCATATCTTTATAGAATTATGCTTTTAAACTAGGTTATAACTTTCGTTCTTTTATGTGAAAGGATATAAGTACCTCCCATATATCCTTAATTTTAAAATTGTGATTTCAACTTCAATTTCAAACAGAATGAAATGAATTTTAGTGTATGTTGGTAGAATTATGTTTTTAAACTAGGTGAGAAGTTTCGTCCTTTTCAGTGCAAGGACATGACTACCTCCCATATATCCTTTTTTACAAAAAGTAATTTTTGGATTAACATGTAATCACAATACATTAAAAACGAACTATAACATATATATTTATCCTTTTAGAATCAAGGATGGACTACTCCCGTTAGTTATTGCAAAAAATGTTTCTAAAGAAAATTACTCTTAAATTTGTTCAGAAAATATGTTCGTTGTTATAGTTTAATGCATTATTTTATTGCAGAATATCAATATGATTTTGGCACATATCAAATTGTAACTTTTAAAAGCGCAATATTATTAGAGTTAACACAGAAATACTTTTTTATTATAAAATTTTTCGATGTAAAAATAAAATTTTTGGGATGTTAAATAAAGTACTAAATTAGCGATTTCCGGCATAATTTTTGAAACTTTTTCTTTTTTGGTAGCAAGACCTCCTAGCATAGAATCGCAAATTAAAATAAAAAAAAAGTCGTTTTTTCTTGTTTTTTTTTTAAATTTTGTCAAATTTTGTAAAATTTTATGTGTCTCACCTAAAAAAGTTAGTATTACATGTATGTTTTTTTGTAAGTATTTGTCACATATTAATAAAAACTGTATGTTTTAGCATAATTAGGCTAATTTCCTATAGCATGAGAGAAAAAGTAACTACATACATTAATTTTGCTAAATTTTTTCCATACCATATATATAAGGTTCTGCAGAATTTTTAAAAATTTTAAAAATATGGCCTTACAAAATCGTACAATTTCTACATTTCCGGCAAAAAACAATGCAATTTTTTACAGATTCTACTAGAACACTTCAAAGTTAACCAAATTCGCTAATAAAAAAATAGTCGTTCTTTTTTATTTTTTTGTTTGACTCTATCAAACTTCAGTAATTTTTTGAACTCCAATAAAACAGTCGCAAATGTTTCGATGGAACTAGTCACCTTTCTGAAATAAATCATTTATCAAAAGTTATTTCAGCTATTAGGGCATATAATGGTAAGCAAATGTGGCAAGTTTCAGAGTAATACGATTTAAAATGAATTTTTGGCAATTTTTTTTGTAACACACTAAAAATCGTATTACCTTAAAACAGTTTTGCCTCAAAATTGTACTGATTTTAGCGACCTCTGTTGGCAACAAAAGCAGAGATTTTAAATTCTACTTATATATTTATTCCAGGTGATATGTTAGCTTCACAAAAATATATATTACTTGAATAAATTACGCAGTTTATTTTATCTTAATTTTGTCTATGGGACGAAGCACTGTGCGTCGGTGCTCGGACAACACGCTTTGTGCAGCAATTCTTATCGCCAGTGACCAATCAGAGCGTTCGAAGAATGCCAGAACAAAACATAATGAACAAAAGTTGGCCAGCGACGAGTTGATGTGTTTGGACAAATGGAAGACAGAACAGCGGCACAAAAGAGAATCGTTGGATAATTTCGCGGCAGAGTTGCTGTGTTTGGACACGGACAATCAAATCGATTAAGAACAGACAATGCGCAGCGAATGAATTTTGTGCTGCTGCTGCAGATAATGACAGTTTGGGATGGAGTTGCTGAAGTGTTAAATTAGAGCGCAATTTAGACAATTTAAATTGAAGTGGAAATGTAAAACGTGGAAGGGTCGAATTTAAACACACTTTTTATAAACGCGTACAAACGTGTTTGTATGACTGTATGCATGTATGTAAGTATATGGTTGTGTGCTAAATTTTCCATAACATTTTTTTCTGCAGCTACAACTTTTTCTGTAACCGCATTTGTTTCATAAATACATATGCCCAATTTTCCACAACAGAAAAATAACAAAAAAAAAACATTTTTAACAAAATTAAAATTCAAAACCGCATATATGTACGAGAACCATCTACACATGTATATTGTACATATGTACATATATGTATGTATGTAAGACCCCAAATTTGAACAAAAAGCAGCAGCGAGCACTACTCGCGCTTGTGGCAAGAAAATTTTGTGCTCTTCACCGACGAAAAAAAAAACAGAAAAAAATAATAAAATAAAAAATCATTGCAATTTTGTAATTTTTTTTTGCGGTATTAACAAGTACATAAATTTCAAAAACCACACCAAAGTAAGCGCCTAAAATATTTACCATTTTTTTCTTAAAGCTCAACCTTTCGCACTAAACGAAAGTTTTCGGTAGTGAATTGAATTTCAAAAAGCATCGTTGGTCTATACTAACTGGATGTTTAAATTGAACGAAAAAAACGCTGCATACCTAAATATATATGTATAAGAATGTGCTTGTATAAAATCATACATATGTATGAATGTACATGCACACATCGCGTCCCTTTAAATTCACTGCGAAAATTCACCACGGTGAGGTAATTAAACTTTTTGATTTTTTCTGCATTGCCGCCGCCCAGGGCCGTACCCAGGAATTTTTTTCGTAGGGGGTTTTCATCGTAGATTTTTTTTTTTTTTTTTTGAGAAAAATATATAACCTATTTCGTGCACTAAATAAAAATAATAAAAAAATTTGGTTTCTAAAGTGCTATTTAGGAGAATAATTTTTTTGCAAAACTTGATTTTCAAATTAGGGTTTTTATAAGAAGTTTTAAAAATCAGGAAACTTTTATTCATTTAAGAATTAGACTGTTCTATTGCAAACACGATGAATACTTTATTATTGAATATTTTATCCAAGTGAAAAAAAAAAAAAAAATATTTTATGGACGAAAAACTCGGTTAGATTACCCAATCATGTGGAAACGAAAACAGCTGTAAAAGTCCGCCCCAAGATTTTTAGCTTATGTTGAGACTCTAACTTTTTTTTTTTTGCAACTTTGTTATTTGACATCCGATTTTTAAAATTGATAGATATGTTATTATTTTAGTCTTTTGAGCAGGGTTTGAAATTATTTTCAACTTTTTTTTTCATTTCCATTGAATTTCATTTTCATTTGAAAATTAAAAAATAAACAGCGTTCTACTGTACTGCAACTGGGCAGGCTTAAGTTTCAAAAAATTATAGTCGACTGTTGCTGTATTGTGGAAATTTTTACAGCACTGTTGTTGTTGTGTTTTTTTTTACTTTATGGGAACACAATCGAAATTGTAATGTACAAAAAAAATTTTTTAAAAGCCGCACTGAAAACTAAAATTCTGTTTATCTGTGCTTTGCTGTCGACTGATCTGTTTGAAATTACACAGTAATGCAACAGCACAAATAAACAAACAAATATATTCGACTGTTCTGTGCTTCGACTTCAGATATTTTCAGAGGGAATCGAAATTCAAAAGTTCTCAAAAAATTATGGTAACTTTCCCAGAACAGCAACAGCTTATTTTTTTGAGACTGTTGGTGTTATGCTGGCAAACAGTGCTTGGGAAGCTTTATATCTTCCTCTAATATCCTTTGATCTGTGAAGTGGTTTTCATATAGTTGGGTCACCTAGCCGAGTTTTTCGACCATAAAACGTCCTTTTTGTTTCACTTGGAAAAAAATCGCCAAAAATAAAGTATTCATCGAATCTTTTTAATATTACGCTTAAAATGTTTGCAATAAAACCGAATAATTTTAAAAAGCATAAAACTTTCCTGATTTTTACAACTTCTTATAAAAACCCCAATAAAAACAAAATTTTTTCAATAATCGCAAAAAATTAATAAAATTTTGACTTTCAAAAGTTAGTACTGAAAATAGGTGAAATCGGACTATAACAACGCACACAAATTGTTATAATCCAGACACTAATAAAACCGAGTAATGAATTTTCAGCCATGCAATGATTTTATTCAGTTATAAGGAAATATGCTAAAATTTTAGAAAATGTATGTAACATACACCCTTATTACGGTTGTCGTCGTCGACATCGTTGTCACTTTTCAGTCGACATCACGTCGTCGTCACATCGACGCAAAATCAGTATTAGCTAAGCGTATTGAGACGACGTCGACTGTTTATCGGTAAACCGAATGACGAAAGTACCATCCCTATAATTTCTGCACTAGCTGTTTGATTTTATTTACAATCTGTGCGCAATTTTTTCCGTATTTTTAATGTACTCTTTTGATAATTTATTTCATTATAAATGTATTTTGCATATGATTCATCAAGTTTTAGCGATGAACATAGCAATGAAGTGCTCGAGTAATTAAGAAATAAAAGAAAAATAATTTTAGTTGAAATACATATGTATGTACATAAATATTTAATAAATTAGTTTTCCCCTCAATCTTTCTTAAAGGAGGTGCCAAGGCATTCAATTTAATGGTGATTGCTTCTCAATGTTTTAAAAAATTAGTTGGTATCGTACCCCATTGAAAACCTTTGGGTCGGCTTCGGTATGTGCGCTCACCGAATTTATTTTTAAACTAGTGGGAATTTTTCAATGAAACTAGCAGGAAATATTCTGCGGATATTAGTTCTACTAATTTTAACACTCCCGTAATAAAATTTTAAAAACAAAAATTCATACATACTAAATTTTCTTCTTGTCACCATTAAACACAGCGTCGACGAAAATGGCAACGAGTGACCGTCGACGTCGACTTAGCTGATACCAAATATGTTTCGATAGTTGTCACAAGTTATCGACTTACCATACGTAATACCGATTTTGATAAGTCGTCGACGACGACAACCGTAATAAGGGTGATAATTTAATTTATAAGTGGTATGTCGTTAGAAGCGTACTTTAATTATCTTTCGAACGAAGTAGATACGGTTTGCGGGTATTTGTAACTTCAGCGAAAAGAATATTTTATTGAAGTTGTAACCAAAAAAACCCAAAATTACATCATCTCAAAACCCTAACCATAAAAAAATGGTTTTGACCTCAGCAGGTTCATGCCAGCCCTCCCCTATACCTGAAATTTTTGGTATTTTCTCAAATTAATTATTTGTGAACTAGTGTTTTCAACATATAGCTTTGAATATGATAGAAGTAAAATATATCTACCAGAATTTCGTGGGGGGTTCAAACACCCAAACCCCGCCCCCCCCCCCTAAATACGGCCTTACAGCCGACCAGTGGTTTATGGGTTTGTATGCTGTAGCACAATATTCGCACATATTTTTCAATTTTATTTATTTACAATTTTCTTTCATATACACATATATACATATGTCAATATGTATGTATGTATGCATGCAAGCGTAATCGCATTTTCTCTGCGGCCACATTGCAGTAAGTTTAATTTGCAATTTTAATGTAATTTTAATTCACTTTAATTTCATATTTTTTTGTGGCGAAATTCACTTGCAGGTAAATTCACACAAATAACACATTTTTTTTTGTATGTACATATATACACAAATAGATATGCCAGAATGTAGCGTTAGCACTGCGAAATGGAAATAATGCCGCCAGCCATGGCTAGCGCAGTCATTTAGTTGACAGAAGTGCCCTTCACACAAAAAACGATAGTTCAAAGCTGGCGCAGAACTAGCTCATAAAGAGACAGAGTTCATTCGCCATCTATCTCAGCGCAATACCTACTTTAAACTGTCTTTTTAACACTATGAAATTGTTCCCTTCTTCACAACTCTAGAACCCGTTCTGAACTGCCTCTAATCTGGCGAGCTCTGTGGTAGTTTTAAAATTACATAATAGTTTGGAGATAGTTTACAACTTAACACCTTTTCTTCTTTACTTTTGTTAAATTTTATAAAATTTCCCTCTTAGGGGAATTTTTTTCAATTAGTAAAATTTCATTAAATTAACCATAATGACGCACTGAAATGACGCAAACCATTTTATTGCATTTTAAAAAATTTCCTTTTTTGGAAAATTTTCTGAATTAGTAAAATTGTGTGATATTTACGCCCTTAAGTTTAGCAAATTTTTAGATAAACGATTTTATATAGTTTAAAAAAAATTTCCTTTTTGAGAAATTTTAATTTGAGGTACTGTTTTTTCAATTTCGCAACTGTGAATGGTTTAAATGTTTAGGCAAATGGAAATATTTAGGAAAAAAAACTTTTTTGGAAAATTTTTGAAACTACTACAATTGTGTAACAGTTTACCCTTTTGTGTTAGTAAAGCTTAAGAGAAACGATTTCATCTAATTTAAACAAAATTTCCTTTTTGGGAAATTTAAATTTGTGTAATTTTCTTTTACCACTATGACCACTTAGGCGTTTCGGTTATCAATTTTTGAAAATTTTTTTAAATTAATATACATATTTGTGTGAAATTTACAATATTTTCACCAACTATCTCGCTCTTGTGGCCGCTGTGGTGCAGTGGGTAGAGTGCTCGCCTGCTATGCCAGAGGTCCCGGGTTCAAACCACGGTCCGAGCAAAACACCAAAACAATTTTTCTAATTAGTGAAAATCCAATTATTGGGTTTTTTAAGAGCAGCGGTCACCTCTCGGCAGTGGGCGGCATACCCTCCGAGAGTATTTGTGCCATGAAAAAGCTTCTCACAAAAAATGCATTCGCCGTTCGCAGCCGGCATAAAACTGTAGGTCCACCCAATTAGTAGGAAAAACAAAAAGGAGCACACCTCGAATTGGGAGAGAAGCTCGGCCATAAAACTCGTCAGAGTTATAATAGTGCCATTGTATTATTATTATTATTATTATATTATTCCGCTCTACATCGCTTTGGAATCAGTTCTGCGTCAGTTATTGACTCTCTAGCCTAACGCTTTAGCTGACGGTCTACTATATTTGCTGCAGGGTATGTTTTTATGTGTGTGTAAAGGTAATTCTATTAATAAAATTAGTGATTCTAAAATTTTTTTGTGTCTATAATAAAATGCATTTTTTTTACAAAAAATAATTCATTAGCCCAGCACGCGTTGAAGTAAAATAAATTTTTTTTTATATTTTTGCGTTGCAGTTTTTTGGTAATTAACTACAGTGGGGTCCAAAAATATAGCGTTACGTCTAGGGTCAGGCGCGGATCCAGGATTTCGGCAAGGGGGGGGTTTTGAAAATTTCTTTTTTTGGAAGATGTTTTTTAAGGGCAGACGCTGGTGAAAATATGGACTAATACCACCTACTATTATTATTCTATATACTAGTTGCGCCATTTCCCGCACCTTAAAAACACCAAACTCAAAACCCTCCAAATTAACACTATGTATGTCATCACATAAAGTGCAGGAGATTTCAATTGAAGTTCTAAATAATATGTATAACGTATGTATGTATATTTTTGCATTGGTATGTGCGAATAAGTATCGTATGGTATTGGTGGCAAATTCATCAATTTCACTTACCCTTGCATTTAAAGCCAAAATAAATAAACATATATCGTCGGCTCCCTGCCAGAAACACGAATGTGACAATTTTTTCAAGTGCGATGTCTGCTCTTTATCGGGTATATATTGATATAATAACAATTAATATTTGTATAAATGCTTGTGTAAACATACATATATAATATGTACGTGTATGTACATAAGTACATATACAATTATTAATTGTTATTATATACCCGATAAAGAGCAGACATTGCACTTAAAATAATTTTCACATTCGTGTTTCTGGCAGGATACCGACGATATGTATGTAGTACTTTTTGGTTATATTTATATTTTTAATAGAATTTTTCGTGTTCTTGTTTTTATATACTCAAATTTTTAAAAGGTTAATTTAAACAAGAATTGCGAAATACTTCTGAAAGAGGCAATTTCTCCAACGATTCAGACATTTCTGACCAAATTAATTCTGTACAATCCCGATAAAAATAGGGATAAGAAAGAAAAGAAAATAAATTTGCGATTTGGCAATTTGCGAATAGCATTTGACAAATTTGATTTTATGCACGTGCGTCCAAAGGTACCTACATGAACTTTTTTCGCATGTAGGTACATATTTTGGATGTTATGTGGTGTGCCCAGTATACATGAATAAAATATATATTTTTTATTCATTTCTAAATATTTTTTTAATTTTAAAAAAAATAAAAAAAAATAAAAAAAAAAATTCCAGCCACAGGCAGGATTCGAACCGCAATCGACAAAATGCGTATCAAAGGCGGTACAGCTACGCCAACGAGCCATTTACATCCCATTAAACAATTAAAAAGAAATTATCAAACGTTTGAGAAAATATTGTTTCTAAAGTTGAGAATCAGCATATATATCATTTGCAAAAATAAACATATTTTCAACTGTTCATCAAACATAGTTTATCAATTTTAGATTAACTTACAGCACATTTGAAAAAAACTTGTTTCGTATTTGTACGTTAATTTTACGAATTTCAACATGTGAAGGTTTGAAGGAACAAAGAAATTTTGTGTGTTTGCAAATTTCAGTCAGCGTTCGTTGTTCTACTCGAGCATTCCCTTAACGTTTGAAATGATGATGGTTGAAAATGATTGTGTGTGATAATGATTCTGCATTTCTTACTCTTATTTTATTTGTTTGTGGCTTTTTGTGAAGTTACACAAAATTTAATAAAAACATATGTAGTTGGTTTCCGATATGTGTGTATGTACATATATTAAAAAAGATACTTTAATTGTATTTCTTTCAACTACCTACTATGCTCGCATCTTTTTCGATGGACGACAAGTGCGCAATTGTCTTTTCACACATATATATGTGCATATCTATATATATAAAAATGGTGTAAAAAATGTTACTAACCTCATCAGATGAGAACGGCTGGGCCGATTTCTGTAAAACTTTGTGTCAATTGTTCGTATTCTCGAGGAGATGGTTCGTACGGAAGAAAATTTTGGAAAATCCCTCCGGAAAAGTCCGAAAATTGGAAAAATCGGTGTGTATGTGCGTATGTATGCATCTGTGGATGTGTGTCCTCTATAAATTCCCAAAGTAACCAACCGTTCTTTATGAAATTTTCACAGTAGATTCATGTGGTGTTAGTGCACATAGTAGGGTATATAGAATTTCGAAAAATTGGGAGCTTCCCGGAATACAGGCCTAAATGAGAACCCAGATCGATCCACCAAGCCTTCGAGCAATATTGGTATCAAATGAAAGGTGTTTAACAGGCCTTCAACATGAAGTTATTTTTATTGCGATACCTAGGCCGGTTTCCCAGATATGGGTTAAAACGTGGGACCGAGTGACCCTGGAAAGTTTCTGAGCGATATTGGTATCAAATAAAAGCTGTTGAGGAGGACTTCAGCAAAGAGCTTTTTAAATAGTGATGCCTAGGCCGGGTTCCAAGATTTGGGTCAAAGCGTTGACCCGGATAACCCCTGAATGTTTTCGAGCGATATTGGTAGAAAATGAAAAGCGTTGAGCAGGCTTCCACATACAGCTATTTTCATTGTGATTTCTAAGGCTGTTTCCCAGAGATGGCTAAAGTAGTGGGCCCGGATGGTGATGGACGGTCCCGGTAAGGTAAAGGTAGGTAGCTACAGGGATAGGGGTAGGGATAGGGATTGGGATAGGGATAGGGATAGGGATTGGGATAGGGATAGGGATAGGGATAGGGATAGGGATAGGGATAGGGATAGGGATAGGGATAGGGATAGGGATAGGGATAGGGATAGGGATAGGGATAGGGATAGGGATAGGGATAGGGATAGGGATAGGGATAGGCATAGGCATAGGGATAGGGATAGGCATAGGCATAGGCATAGGCATAGGCATAGGCATAGGCATAGGCATAGGCATAGGCATAGGCATAGGCATAGGCATAGGCATAGGCATAGGCATAGGCATAGGCATAGGCATAGGCATAGGCATAGGCATAGGCATAGGCATAGGCATAGGCATAGGCATAGGCATAGGGATAGGGATAGGGATAGGGATAGGCATAGGCATAGGCATAGGCATAGGGATAGGGATAGAGATAGGGATGGGGATAGGGATAGGGATAGGGATAGGGATGGGGATGGGGATAGGGATAGGGATAGGGATAGGGATAGGGATAGGGATAGGGTTAGGGATAGGGATAGGGGTAGGGATAGGGATAGGGATTGAGATAGTGATAGGGATCGGGGGAAGTAGGTTTGTCGCGGCGAATATAACTATAACTTTTATTCAGAGAATAGACAATTTTTTGTTATTCGCAGTCATTAACATAAACTCTAAGATAATGGTTAGCAATACGGTAATCAAAGACTTTTCTTTAGGCTTCATAGGAATAAGTTTTAGCAGAACAACGTCTGCCGGGTCAGCTAGTAAAATATAATCTGAAAATAAATGAAAATAAATGTCGAGTTTTTCCTTTGAACAGCTAAACCCATCAAACCATTGCTTTTGGAATGATAGCGTTTTCCTTGATCAGTTTGGGAAATTTGGGCGCAGAATCTATAAAGGCATTAATTTGGTATCTATGATAAACCATAAAGGGGGGGGGGGTTTGAACCCCCAAAATCCCCCCCGTAGATCCGCCACTGTCTAGGGTACTCTACTATGTATTCATTCACATCCTGATCATAGAGAGGTCATGGAAGTGAGAATTCCCGCTAGCCTAAAGCCTGACCTTTCACCATCTCCATATCCCTCTAAAGGCCCTTCCAAGAGGGTCTGTTTGAATTGATTTGTATAATCAAAGTGCCTTGGACGATCTTTCAGTCGCCAAGTGTCGACTTGCACTTATTTCCTCTTGCAGCTGCAGCAAACACGGGGACAGCATCTGGGTAACACTCATAATACTTCGTAGCAGATTTCGAATGGCATTTGTAATGATATGTGTGGTTTTCTAGAAACGCCATGCACACACGTGCCAAAGCGCACTTAACCACACACGCCCACCCGCTAGCGGTCCGTTTGTTGTATGTACCGCTCAAATACATATATTCAATCTCAAATTTATTTCTTATTTATTAAGCTGTCAGTTATTTTGCTGTGGAGTGAGTTTTTTTTTATTTGTTGTTGTTTTTCGAATGACGTTCGTTTTTATTTATGCAAGCAATTTACTTTAATGTACTTCTTCAATTATTTTTTTTTTATTTTTTATTTTTTTTTTTGGAAATGTTGATATATTGCAATTTATTTAACTTGTTTATTATTTCTGTTGCTTGCTCACTTTTTCACAAACAAAAAATGCATACGTGCACAGGGTGCAGCAGACAAAACAACAAAATTTGCGGCACGTGTATTGTGCGGGCAAACTATATGAGTGATGGGTGTACAGCGTATGTAGTTTGTTGTTTTTATAATGATACTAGCTGCACCCGACCAAGCTTTGCTTTGGCCCACTTCCTATCATAGGTACTTGAAGCGATATTTTCAAAAGTTTGCCCTCTTCATGTTCTTATCCCATTTTTCTTGGTATTAGTCTCCAACTGCCTTCCCTCTACTTTTCTCTTTCTCTTTCCATTTATCTTTCCTTTCATTTCCGTTTCCTTTTTCATTTCCCATCACATTTCCGCTTCCCTTTCTCTACCACTCTCTCTTACCTCTCATTTTCTGTCTTTCCCCTTTTTATTCCCCCTCTTATTCCTTCTCTAATTCCCTGTCTTACTGTCTCTCTCCCCATCCTCTTCATTCCATTTTTATTATATTCTCCCTCTCCTTTTCCGTCCCTCATTACTCTTCCCCTTTCCCTAGGGAACTGGGTTTAGCATAACATACCCTGCATTCCACTTCTCATTTGATACCATCATTACTTAAAAACATTCCGTGGCGTCCGCATCGTCTATTTTACCCATAATTGGGTATCGGGACTAAGAATAACTATGAAAATATCTCTATATAGCAGACCCGGTCAACACTTTCATTTTATAACAGTATTGCTCAGAATCATCCCGGGCTCATCCGGGTCCACTTATTGACCCACATCTGGGAACTTGACCTAGGAACCATAATGGGTACGGTATCTGGAGACTTGACCAAGAAATCGTAATGGGTGCGGCCCTACATGAGAGTCCGCTCAACACCTTTCATTTGGTACCAATATCCCTAAGATATATCCCGGTGTTATCCGGGTCCGCATATTGACCCATACCTTGGGATCCCACCTAGGAATCGTCATGCGATTAAATAACAATATCGCTGAGAAATTATCCGGGGCCTGACCTAGGAATCATAATGAGTTCATCTCTATGTAAAAACCCTGCCTTTCAGTTGACACGAATATCGTTCGGAAATTTTCCGGAGCCATCCCGGTCCACGTTTTGACCCACATTTAGGGACCAGACCTAGGAATCATAATCAGTTCATCTCTGTGTAAACGCCCTGCTCAGCACTTTTCATTTGGTACGAGAGAAATATCCCTGAGAAATATTCCGGTGTTGTCCGGGTCCGCGTGTTGACCCACACCTTGGGACCCGACCTAGGGATCGTAATGAGTTCATTTCTATGTAAAATCCCTGCTCAAAACCCTTCATTTGATACTAATATCACTGAGAAATTTTCCTTTCTCATCCGGGTCCACGTTTTGATCCATATTTGGGGACCCGTCCTAAGCATCACAAATAAAATAGTTCTATGTTGGAGTCCTCATCAAGACCTTTAATTTGATACCAGTATCGCTCAAAAACATCCGAGGGTCATCCGGGTCCACGTTTCGACCCATATCTGGAGACCCGACCTAGGAATCACAATGCGTGCTATTCTATGTAAATTCTGTGCTCAACACCTTTCATTTGATACCAATATCGCTCAGAAACATTCGAGGGTCATCCGGGTCCACGTTTCGACCAATATCTGGAGACCCGACCTAGGAATCACAATGCGTGCTATTCTATGTAAATTCTCTGCTCAAGACCTTTCATTTGATACCAATATCGCTTAGAAACATTCGAGGGTCATCCGGGTCCACGTTTTGACCCAAATCTGGAGACCCGACCTAGGAATCACAATGAGTACTATTCTATGTAAATTCTCTGCTCAATACCTTACATTTGATACCAATATCGTCCAAAAATATTCAGGGGAAAGCCGGATCCACGTTTTGACCTTTTGACCTATATCTCGGGAACCGACTTCCGGATTTGAAAAAAATATGTATATAAACCATCTAGGGCAAGGTACTAAGCTGGTGTGTAAATTTGGTCAAAATCCCTCCACGCGTTTGGGCGAAAGCCGGCGACAAAGAAATGGGCTTGATTTTTATATATATATAGATAATGTTTTTCGTATAAAATAGCTGATTATGTATGCAAATTTGGTTTGTTGTTTATAAAAACAAAATTGTCTAAAACTAAAGCTCCAAATACCACAGCGGCATAGAAGGCAACTTTCTTCACTTTAGGAAACACCTTAGTCACCCTGTATAGAAAAGAAGTAAGCAAAAAACATAATAACAAACGCTCAACAATTTCGTTGACTGCCAAACACGAGTTTCGTATCATATATATTATTTCTAATTGGTGTTTTATAAATATCCCTTTTTCTGCTCACATAATTTACCAAAATTAATAAGCAAGTCATCGTTTTAAAGGTATTAATTAGCTATGCATGCGAAACGGTGTTTTATTGGGCGTGGTACTTTTTTTAAATAGTATTTTGCAAAAATAAAATGTTTAAATTTAAACTAAAAGATTTGCGCCTAAAACTATGCCTTCAGAATTAATTTATTCTATCAATTCAAATCTCAAATGCAGATGTCGCTCCATTTTAACAGTCGTGTATATTTTAAAACATTTTTATAAGCTTCAGCTGTATGTTTGTATGTAAAAATTATATTATTTTAGGCGAACACGTGTGTATTCATGCCTAGAATATGTTGTACGTAGTACATACAATATATGTATGTATATGTATGTATACTTTTGATCACATAACGGTTGTACGTAAGACCATAAAATAATTGAGATAGATATGGACTTACATATATATATCAAAACGATCAGGATGAAAAAAATGATTGAACCATGTCCATCCGTCCGGCCGTACACACTCTTGCGCAAAAGTAGAAATATTTAAATGAAATTGGGTACACAGATTTTAATGGGAACAGAGAAAGTTGGGGTTGAAAATAAGGCATATGGATGTATTTCGAAAAACACGTAAAACATGATAATTCAGTCATTAAAGCCCGAGTGATGAAATGACGTTATGCCGTTATGAGGAAACATGCTGAAATTTTTGAAAAATGGGCCAAGAGGGGCATATTTTCAAAGATTTATAGGTAAAAACTCAGGAACTGTAGCAGATGAATCGATTAAGCTTGAACCACTGATTTGCTTGCCAAGGCAAACGTGTGGAAAAAAAATTACCCAAGTCGGCAGGGACCACATACATAAAAATATATGTAAAATATATAAACAAACTTAATACACATACTACTTATATATATATATATATATGTATGTAGGTACAATAAAAACATTTTATGCGATATGTTTGTCGAACATATAAGTAATTCATTGAAAGTTCCATAAGTACCACTGTAGACATAAAACCAAACAAATATAAGTTTTTTTAAAATGGGCGTGACAGCACAAACTATATCGACTGGCGCCTCGTATGTCTTATTATTTTTTGCGCAAGATGCGCACGGGTCCAGCTAGTTAAATATAAACCATTTACCCTTTTTTCTTCGCAAATTCATGACATTTCGTATTCACAACGCGGCAGCGCTAACGTAAGCAAGCTTGCACAAATTACTTAATGTGCAATTGGTGTATGTATGTATAAAAAAAAAAACCAGGCTTACAATGATGTATTTGTAAATGTAATTTAACGCTTTTTCACCTGGACTGCACAACCTAAAACACAACTATCTCTAACCAGTTTTCTATGCGCTGTTGCCAGTTTTCACTTAACTAACACTGTCCAAATTTCACTCAGCTAATATATGAAACAGTCTAAACCTCTGACAGTGCAAAATTAGAGCAATGAAAATGCATTTGAAACTGCGACAAATTTTTGTGCGCTGTTGCCGATTTTCACTCACGTAAAATGCGAATAAATTAATAGGTTGCTTTAAACCTCTGAGAATTGGAAATGTAAAAGCAATTTTCAGCTAAATAGCTCTGTTGCCAAATTTAACTCAGCTAATATATGAAACAGTCTAAACCTTTGAGAGTGCAAAATTAGAGCAATGAAAAAAGTAGTTAAAACTCTTCGAGATATTTTTATGCTTTGTTGCCAATTTTCACGCCTGTGAAATGCGAATACAATAAAAGTTTGCTTTAAACCAGGGCTGCTCACCTCATAGGCACTAAAAGCACAATTGTTTTTGGTTTGTTCCGAATCATAGGCACAGATACACATTTTCACTTCAAATATGAAAATAAAATTTTCCTTGCACTCCCATAAGCACTCAGATATAAAAAATTTTTATATGTATGTGCCTATGATTCATATTGAATGTGCAGAGCAAAGGCACTTTGTATAGGAGCTCGAGCACTGCCGTAAGAAATCGAAATTTACAATAACAAATGTGTAATGAAAAAAAAATTCAAAAAATGAAAGCACTGTAAAAAATTTGTATTCAAAAAATTTTCATATAAAAAAATAAAAAAAATTTGTATGTATGTGATACTACCATTTGAAAATAAATTCTAAAATAATATTTTATTTGAATTCATAAAAAAATTTAAATGAGCGAAAATATTTTTCAGTGCATATACAAAATTTGTAGATGTATTGAGTTTTGTGCTTCCAATATGAGAGCGTTGAGCAGCCCTGCTTTAAACCTCTAAGATTTGGAAAATTAGAGCAATAAAAAATACTCAAATTTTCAAATCTTCTCTATGCGCTGTTGGCAATTTTCATCCAACATTACAATGTTGCCAATTTACGCTCAACTAAATAATAAAACTATCTAAATCTCCGACAATGCAAAATTAGTGGAATGAAAAAAGTAGTTAAAACTCTGCGAGATATTTTTGTGCTCTGTTGCAAATTTTCACTCATGTAAAATATTTGGTTTAAAGCACTTAGATTTGGAAAAGTAGAAGAAATAACAAATACTACAAATTTCTCTAACTTTTCTGTGCGCTGTTGCCAATTTTCACTCAACTAAAATATTGCACAAAATTAGTCTAATGAAAAAAGTAGCTAAAACTTTGCGAGACATTGTGCTACGCTGCTCATTCTTGGTCACTCCACTCATCAACATGCCCTTGGTTAAAATACAACAGCAACAACGACACGTGAGAGCCGCCAAAAACTATTAAATGTTGAATGTTTTAAAGCAAGCGCGTATACAATTTGTTTTCTATATGAAAAGCTTAAATTCGAAACAATGCATCTCCTTGGACTTATACAAGTTAAATACAAGTCTCCTGGTCTCTCTGGTTGGCATACTTCGCTTCATAGGCGCACATTGTTTTAACTGGAAAACTTTTGTTTGTTAAAAAGGTCATATTTGCTTTTACACAAGTCACAAGGCACGCTAACATGTAAGTACATACAAATATGTTTTAAAGTAGAAACGCTTAGTTTGTTGAATTTAAAATCTTTAAAGTTTTGCAAAAGTTTGCATAAAAGTTAAATTTTCTTTAAAAATAATTTAAATAAAAGCAAAAGAAAATAGTTGAAAAAGAAATTATTTAAATTGTTTGCGCAAGCTTTTCACTTGCAAATTATTGCTGTTGAATTATGAAAAAACGCCACACCAACATAGAGTAAATACGGTGCAACATGAATATGAGTGCAAGCGCAAGTGGCAAAACGGTTGAGTGTACCTAAGTTAGTGTGTGTGTGTGTAAAAAACAAAAAAGAGCAAGTCCAAAGGCAAATATTTAAAAGGTAAACAAATGATTACAAGTGAAAGAGCAGTAAACACACACACACACGTCGATCAGAGTGAATGGCGTGAATGTGCACGAGCAAACATGAAATGGACAATTTGCTTTGGCGAGTAGTGAAAGTATATGAATTATGCACACATATACATACATATGTATGTATAACAAGTAAGGTGGACTGTGAGTACGGTTGTTGGATAATTCGAGATAACAAAATGTGGTACATATGATTTTTCATTTCTTCATTCTCTGCAAAAAGAAAAAACTTGTATTTTAATTAAAAAAGGTTACGTATACGCCGTGTTACACTTAGCATGACTATCGGCAGCTTTATACATATTATTATTGCCTATGTATATTTTTGTATGTATTGCAGGCGTCATCGCCTAAGTAAGAAATCTGTGCTATTCAATCTCGTACGTGCCTATTGGCCTGCTTACACAAGAAACTGTGGAGTACATACTCGTACATGGAAGAAGATATGTGCATCCTCAGTGAAACTTAGCTTTGTTTACTTTAGCGCAGCAGTTCTTTCAATTTTTCACGTTAATCAATTTTTGTTTTACTTTGCTGCTCTTTCTTTCTTAGCGTATCTTTTTTTCAGTGCTTATTCACTTTTTTTCGCCATTTTTTTGTTTTTTTTTTCGTTCCCTATTGCTTAATCAAACAAAGCGCCATTTTTACGATTTAGCCACGGTGCACACACTGCTGATATCGCGTATGTATGAATGTACTTATGTATGTATGTCTATAGTTGTGTTTGTGTACATTTGTATCCTGTAGGGAAAATCTCTAGTTCCGAACTAGGTCGCTTCTAGTGCATTTTTCGACACTACTAGTGCGAGCTAAATCTCTTTTGCTTGTTATTAACTGGCGAATTTCACATGGCGATGTCCTAGACGGTGTCAATTGTCACCCTCTGCACTACATTTTCGATAGTTCCGAACTAGTACTAAATTCTACAGTTTGTACTAGTTCGTTTATTGGCACATTTTCGATAGTTCTGAACTAGCTACATGTACCTACAAATTCTACAGTTTTACATCTGCCGCTTAATTGCGGCATTTGACACACTTCATGCAAGTGGCGCGATGGTCGACTGGCTAACGCATGTGCCTTTCAATCTGAGGGGCGCGAGTTCGAATCCTGTAGGTGTCAAGGTGGATGACCGTTTTTTTTTTTTTTTTTTTTTTAACTAATATTTTTTATTTATTTATTTAATAAAAATTTACAATAATATTTAAAAAGTAAAAAAAAAAAAAAAATTAAAAATAAGCCTGAGGGAGGGGAACATTTCATTTCATACAAGAAGAAAATTGAAAACTCTTTATATAAAATGCTTCGCTAAACATCTGAGAATTGCAGAAATGTACAAATTTGAACGAACGAAAAATTTTCATAGAATTTTTGTCACTTCGAAATTGCATACAAATCAAAGTGTGTCTTATAATGGTCACCCAATTCACTCCTCCTGAACTGGTGAGGGTCTAACTACAATTGATCTAGTTCCTTTTGACACCTTTTCGCTAGTTCGGAACTAGAAATTTTGCTCACTAGTTATTGAGTTCCCTGCAGGGTATGTATGTCTATAGTTGTGTTTGTGTACATTTGTATGTATGTATGCCTTTGTGTGTATATTTCATGCAATGCAACATTGACCTTGAGCACAGCAGCCGAAAGCTTTAACTGCCAGTAGGCATACATATACTACATACATACTTACATACTATGTAAAAATTTATATACCCACCAAACGCCACCAACAGCGATAGACACAATAAAAAACGGGCGCTTTGTTCGATTATATGATCACATGCTGTGAGAGCGCGCTTTAAATACACCGAAGGGTGGTTGGTTGACTAGCTGACTGGATGGCTGGACTGCCTGACTGCCTCTTCCCAGTTGGAAAAGGTAATGTATGGTCATCTATAAATGGATATAAAGGCCATAGGATCTATACATTCCAGAATGCATGATTTTTTCATTGTGATGTCCTAGGGAAGTCATGCATCCACTTTTCCCTGCCAAGGTAAGGCAAAAAGGAATGTTTGGATGAGAGTCGCTCTTGCCGTGATCTCAGTGTCGGTTTATTTTCTCACTTAAAACACGGAGAAACTGTTGTGCATTATTTATGCACAAGCTGTTCATAACAATAAAATGTTTAAGAACATTTTTGAATATGCAACTTTGCGCATAATTTATGCCTAATAATCATAAATTCTGCACAATCTATTAAAATTGTACATAAGTTATACACAAAAATGTGCACAGTTTGTGAACATTGTTCATAGCTTAATAATTTGAAAATCAAACACAATTGATCATAATATGTGAACATTGTGCATAATATGTGACTATAAACACTTTCTTTGTGTCAAGAGCGACAATACCAGAATTTCATATTGTTTTGAAATATATAATTGTGCAAATAAAGAAAACCAGAGGTAAGTATTGAGTTATTATCATATACCTATTTATCACTGCAGTTATGACATTTAACGATGGTTTTTTTTAATAACGAAATAGTGTACATACATTGAAGTGCGAAATATGGATAAATATCGACTGCTTCAAGGCCATAACAGAAGCTGACATTAAAGAGACTTTTAATGATGAAATTGGCGTTCAACGAGTGGCGACTTGCAAATGTGAGAAAAAAAATTTTATATGAAATATAGTATAATATATCGACTTTTTTTAATCGCAGAAATTGGCCCCAATTTCAACATGTTGTAGCAAACATTCAGACCAATATTCAGCTAGTGGCTCAATCCGTCAGTCGGACTCGATTTCTTCAGCTCTACATACAAATTTGTATAACACTTTTTCCCTCTCACAAATTGTTAATATTTCAGAGTTTACATAATTTCTTGGATTCCGCAATTGGAATAAAAATTTGCGATAATTACAACGCAAGCAATTGTATTTTAATATGTATATATATAATATTAGTTAGTAAGCAATTCTACTTTGAAATAAAGACATTTGAAAATAAAATAAAATTTTGTTTCTTTAACATTAGCAGGAGGTGTAAAAATTGTTTCCATTTGTTCACAATCTATGAAAATATTGTTAATAACCTATGCCCAGTTGTTCATAGCCTTTCCCATTTGTTCACAATCTATGAAAATGTTGTTCATAATCTATGCCCAGTTGTTCATAAAATATGCTCATAGTGCTGGACTGAAGTTATGAGCAATTGTGCATAGATTATGAACAACTGTTCTTGGTCATTTTTCGTGAACAATTTGTGCATAAGTTGTGCCCATACCGCATAATTTCTGCACACAATTCTCTCCGTGAAATAAAAAAAAAATACTTTTTTTTTGCATTTTTCTCTTCATTCTCTCTCCATCCGATTTCCAACTAGAAATATGTAACTTCACTCCAGCTTGTTCTCCTCTGCTTCTCTCATTGTCGCACCATCTTCCCCTTCACTGCTTCACCCATGTGGGACATTCAACATTATATTGATCTCTAGTGCCGCTTTTATGCGTCCGTTTGTTAAAATAGACTCTGTGAATTGTTGTCGTCATTGTAAAAAAGCAAAACTAGAGAAAACCTGATTCTCCTAATTGTTTTTTTTTTTGCTAGATTCAATGTTATAGCTGAGAGCCGATGACTGACCTCTCGCTTACCTTGGGTTGCATTCTGGAATGTATCCGATTTCCTATAAGTTTGAAGGTATAGCTGAGAGCCGATGACTGACCTCTTCGCTTACCTAGGGTTGCATTCTGGAATGTATCCGATATTCTATAAGTTGGAAGGTATAGCTGAGAGCCGATGACTGACCTCTTCGCTTACCTTGGGTTGCATTCTAGAGTGTATCCGATTTCCTATAAGTTGGCAGCCACACAACATAGAGTTTAGATGAAATCATAGTTTTTTTTGGAATACATACTATAATGTAAATTTTTCGTACATCTTTTCATGCGTCCGCAAGGTCATGCATGACCACCTTTCCAACTGGGTTGTTCAGCATACACACAAACACACAAAAATTGTGCACAAAGAAAGGGACGAAAACAAAGCAGCAACTTGGATATTTACTCGTGGATATATATCTACATGTATGTGTGTGTGTGTTTGTGTGTAAGTATGTTTATGAATAGTTACGTAAATATTAAATAAAAGTTACATTCGAAGGTGGAATTTATCAGCTGGCACAAGTTGGCTGGCTTTGGCTTTCAATGCTTCCTTTTATTGGATAACTGAAAATTTCTTTTTTTGGAAGATGTTTTTTAAGGGCAGACGCTGCACATAGGTAGATTTTACGAATTTATGCGGCCAAAATTGAAAATTTTAAAATTGGTGCAAATACAAAATCCAAAATCGCTCTACGTTTATAATAGACCGGGCGATAATAAACCGGTCTTCTCGGCTTTTATAGACAACGGGGGTGTCCCTGCCGCTAGTCGAAACTTATTATTCTCTCACTTTTTCGATTTTTTTTTTTACGTATTTTAAGTAACCCATTTTTAAACGTCAATATTTTCAGTTTTAAGACAGTTATCAAAGTAAACATCATGGATTCGGGTGCTTCAGGTAAATATCATTATTTATTGAAGAAATCGTCAACCTAGCATAATAAAAGACCCACCATTTTGAAGCTTTTAAGCATATTGGCCTTTCTTGAAAAAATATTGTTAATTTTTTAATTCAAAAGCATTTTAGTTATATTATCGCCTCCGATCGATTACCCGTCAATTTCTCTACGGAAAAATGCAAAGCCAGAAATTATCAACAATGGATTAAAAATTGGCCTATTTGGAAAATTACCTGCTTTCGTATTTTTAGTGTTTCCAATTTTTCAAAGTCAAGGAAATACTTATCATAAAAAGGGGCTAAGAATCCTAAAGCTACATTTTTTAGAAGGGTTTTGAGTATGCAATTTTGCAGCTCATTCAATTTTAATATAACAATATGCAACATTCAACTTTTTGAAAATTTTCATTGGCTTTTCGGAAATTTTAATTGGAGCGGTCTCACCCTACACCCTACAGAAAAAAACTTCTAAAATTGACGGAATTTTTCACAGCATTGAGAATTTCACTTTTAACACTAAAATGGGTTGGCTACATAACAATACTCTTAGAAATCTCCTCAAAATCTTCTATAAGTTATGGCCTTGCTTTGAAATTTTTAATCCACTTTCAGAAATTTCTACGATTTTTCAGATTTTTTCTATAAGCTCAGAAATCCTGCTTAAAACGATTTTTATAGAAAAATTTTCTATATTTTTAAACTAAAATAAGAAAGTAAAATTTTCGACAGAACTCTTTGAAATAAATTTAAAACCTTTGGCGTATGATTTTTTTTTTGAGTCACTGTATATATTTTTCAATAAAATCCACTTTTAACTCAAATTATTAAAATTTTGCATTAAACAAGCAATTTGGAATAGACCTAGACAATAAAATATTTTTGTCCGCATAAAACTTGAAAATCTACCTATGTGCGCTGGTGAAAATATGGACTAATACCACCTACTATTATTATTCTATATACTAGTTGCGCCATTTCCCGCACCTTAAACACAACAAAATCAAAACCCTCCAAATTAACAATATGTATGTCATCACATAAAGTGCAGGAGATTTCAATTGAAGTTCTAAATAACATGTATAACGTATGTATGTATATTTTTGCATTGGTACGTGCGAATGAGTATCGTATGGTATTGGTCGCAAATTGATCATCAATTTCACTTACCCTTGCATTTAAAGCCAAAATAAATAAACATATATCGTCGGCCCCCTGCCAGAAACACGAATGTGAAAATTTTTTCAAGTGCGATGTCTGCTCTTTATCGGGTATATATTGATATAATAACAATTAATATTTGTATAAATGCTTGTGTAAACATAGATATATATTATGTACGTGTATGTACATAAGTACATATACAAATATTAATTGTTACTAGTATCGCCGGTGGTCGAAATTCGACCATGCAATTTATTTTTTCAACTTTGTATTGGTACAAAAATTATTCCTTTTCGCGGAGATAAGCAACACTTTCCAAATTCCAGTTGTACCGCAACACTGATTTGCCCTTTTGATCACGGTCCGACGCGAAATCATGGTCAAAATCAAGGCAGACCTAGGAAGGTAGGCCCGGTGGTGAGCGCTTCTAAATAAAAGCGACTCTTCAACTGTGTTTACGATATTTGTAAACACGTTTACGATATCTATTTATCTTAACCAAAAATTTTATTTATTAATTATAAAGAAATTAAATAATTTATAGAAAAAATTATATGCCTATGCACTGCTCCTCACTCATACGAACACATCCATATCAATTTTATGTGGATATGAGTATGTTAAATGTGCTAAACAGCCTGGCAATTGTTTGTAATGGAAAAATGTTAGCCTATTAATATATAGATAGTGGGCACATTTGCCAGCGAAGCAAGAACGAAGTAAATCAAAAATGGTACAAAACTAAAAACTTTATTTATTAATTATAAAGAAATTAATTAATTTATAGAAAAAAATATATGCCTATGCACTGCTCCTGACTCATACGAACACATCCATATCAATTTTACGTGGATATGAGTATGTTAAAAGTGCAAAAAAGCCTGGCAATTGCTTGTATGAAAAAAATGTTAGCCTATTAATATATAGATAGTGGGCACATTTGCCAACGAAGCAAAAACGAAGTAAATCAAAAATGGTACAAAACTAAAAACTTTATTTAATAATTATAAAGAAATTAAATAATTTATAGAAAAAAATATATGCCTCTGCACTGCACCTCACTCATACAAACACATCGATATCAATTTTATGTGGATATGAGTATGTTAAATGTGCAAAACAGCCTGGCAATTGTTTGTATGGAAAAAATGTTAGCCTATTAATATATAGATTATATCAATATATACCCGATAAAGAGCAGACATTGCACTTAAAATAATTTTCACATTCGTGTTTCTGGCAGGATGCGCGACAACATGCTGGTAATTGCGTTAGAAAAGTTTTATTATTTTTTGATTAAAGAAAATCATACCTATGCTAATAATCAAATTGAATTGGCAGTCGTTCAAATCTGTTCAAAGATTATTAAATTTCATTAATTTTAGTATCTACTCCATTAATTAATCCCATATAGGTACTCCTTGGATTACTCGGGTGTCATGCGGAAATCGGAGTATTTGATCCCTGCCTAGGACATCACCATGTTAAGTGGACCATATTTTTTATACGAAAAGGTTGAGGAGTACTCGGATGGTCCATAGCGAGTACTCTATACATGCGTGCATGGAGTACTCGGGATTTTTGCAGGGAGTGTTTCGCTATTATAAAAATTTGTGTATGCTCTGCTCTGCTGGAATCTCGCTTTAAATATAGAAAACACAAACATGTGGTGCTTAAATATGAGACGAACGATTGTCCAATAAACGCAAAAGCGATGATGATATCGTGGCAAATTCGAGATGAATTCGTGGAGGTGAATATTATTTTTCGGCCTCGTATCGAGTTCGAAATGGACTTGAGAAAAAGTAGTTATCGCAATAGCATTTACTAATTTTGTTCAATTCCCGTTTGGGCTTTAATTTACCCTATAAAACTACACACAAGAAATTCAAAAGCTCGGATGATATCGTGGGGAATTTGAGGTGGATTCGCAGAAGACGATTTTCTAGAATGTATTCGCCAATGAGCCCAAATCTCGAATCGCCAACGATCCAAGAACATAAAAATGCGCGAATCGCTAATGAGAGGTTACTGGCCTGGGAATACGGATTCGCCGATCTATCGCTGCGAACTATATTCAGAGAAGCGAACTCGTCTCGAATTCGAGGCGAATCCGTTGTGTTTATGGGGTGGTCATATATTCACACATGCAGGTACATATACATACATATAATATGCACACTTATACACTCCTTAACTTCCCTGTAGGGAAAATCACTAGTTCCGAACTAGGTCGCTTCTAGTGCATTTTTCGACACTACTCGTGCGAGCTAAATCTCTTTTGCATGTGATCAACTGGCGAATTTAACACGGCGATGTCCTAGGCGGTGTCAATTGTCACTCCCTGCACTACATTTTCGATAATTCCGAACTAGTACTAAATTCTACAGTTTACACTAGTTCGTTTATTGGCACAATTTCGATAGTTCTGAACTAGCTACAAGTACCTACAAATTCTACAGTTTTACATCTGCCGCTTAAGTGCAGCCTTTGACACACTTCATGCAAGTGGCGCGATGGCCGACTGGCTAACGCATGTGCCTTTCAATCTGAGCGGCGCGGGTTCGAATTCTGTCGGTCTCGAAGCGGATGATAGTTTTTTTTTTAATTTTTTTTTTAACTAATATTTTTTTATTTATTTATTTAATAAAAATTTACAAAAATATTTAAAAAGTAATAAAATAAAAAAACAAAATCAAAATAAGCCTGAGGGATCGGAAAAGCATAATTAGGGGAACATTTCATTTCATACAAGTGAAGATGCAAATAGAAAACTCTTTATATAAAACGCTTCACTAAACATCTGAGAATTGCAGAAATATACAAAGCCAACAGCAATTGAACGAACGAAAAATTTTCATAGAATTTTTGTCACTTCGAAATTGCGTATAAATCAAAGTGTGTCTCATAATGGTCACTCAATTCACTCCTTCGGAACTGGTCAGGGTGTAACTACAATTGATCTAGTTCCCTTTTGACATCTTTTCGCTAGTTCGGAACTAGAAATTTTGCTTACTAGTTATTGAGATCCCTGCAGGGTTGCTAAGCAGTACTGCCTGAAGATGCGCTAAGTACGCCAAAAGTTTTTGATACTTTTAAAATGCTCACATAAACATACACACAAACAGCTTAGCGCAAAAAAAAGACAAGAAGCTTATACAAACAAACACCTAAACGTGCACAAACTTATGTATGTATACTTGCTGGTGCCATCGCTGGCGCGCCACGTGCACGTGCTAAGCTTTCTGGCGAAATTTTTTGCGCTGCGCGTTTCGAGGTGAAATATCAAAAGTTGAAAAAAAAAGTCAAAAAACACAAAAGCAAAGAAGAAGTGTGGCACGTGTGAAAAAAAAAATAAATATTTTGAAAGTAGCGATTTAATTAGTTTTCAAGCTGATTTATGATTTTATTTATTTAGTTATTTTTATTCTATGCATTTTTTTTATATACATATGGTTTTGGCGCTTTCGTGGGCCGGCTCGTGATGATAAACCAAAATTTAAAAATTTTCAACACATGGTGAGTATGGAGAAGTGCCTGAATTACATGCATTCTTTTCATCGAAGACGCTCAGCCAAGGACTCTTTTATAAATATGTACAAACATACATGGATATAAAGACCTGCAATAACTGCTATATTGTAAAATGTAAGTAAACGCTACATAAACACTTTTCATAGAGCGTAGCTGACTTACTTAGATTCTGTTCTAGGAATTCTGTTCTTGCCTTAACTTGCCCCCCCCCTAAGAACATTCCCCTAAGACTCGCTAGATCGGAGAGAAGGCTCTACGAACTGCAACGGTTTCATCAAGCCTGGTCGGGCAGTGTGGGGAGTGCGTCATGGGTTTAGCAGGTCGACAGAGCGTCTCTCTGATCTGCTTGCGGAGACGCCGAGACATCAAGGAAAATGAAATGGCTGATGAGCTAGCCAGGCAAGGCTCAGTTCTTGATATCGTGATTGGATCATAATACTCTACTATAATCTTCCTGGAGCGGAGGTGAGGGTAAAGCACCTGCTATGCAAGTATCCTTCGCACTGCCTAAGCAGAATGAAATTCCTTTGGTAAGCCTTTCTTCGACAACCTCTCGGCACTCAAGAACGTTAGGCCTGAGGTGCTTCTTGAATAACTAAATTCAAGAGAATGGATTTAGCGCCTAGGATCCGCACCGGTTTTAGAATTGATATTCTCGTTTACCCAATTCGTCTGGTTCTGGTTCTAGTTCTTTAGTCACGAGTCCTGGTTTCGCCACTACATCCAACCAACCAACGAACCGCTAGATTCACGTTGGTAATACTTTTGTAGAATTTTTCGTTTAAATAAAAATAGGTCTTTTTCTCTATTTCCCTCTCCTTCACATTTCAAACTCCGAAACCTCTAAAACTCGCCATAATGCCTGAATTAAAGTTTTTCACTTTTCTTACCACAAACCACAAGCCGCGCTGTGCACTTAAACACAAACTTTTCTTGTTATCTACAATCAAAAACGCTCGTAAAAAGTTTATAATGCAAGTATAAATAAAAAAAAAAAAACATCAAGCAAAACAACAAAAAAGGCTAGCAAAAATCTAAAAAAAAGTGAAAATGAAAAAATGAAAATAAAAATGAAAACAAAAATAAAAATAAAAACGCAAGTACCTGCTTTGCGCTTAAAACTCGCAAAAAAAAATATCGCGGTTTGGCTATGAAATGTAATGAAAATAAGTAAAAACAAGTAAGGAAGCCTAAGTTCGAGTGGAATCGAACATTAGATACTCAGCTGTATGTTTTCATTGTTTGTTTGCGTTTGATGGAAACACGGCGTATTTTATATAAAGCGAGTGCTGCATAAAGTGGGCGTAGCCACGCCCATTTTCAAAATTTTTATAAGTCATCCAACTAAGCATATGAATATTATTCTTTGTGCAAAATTTCATTTATGACTTCCAGTTACAAAGATGTCACGTTACAAATTCCCAAAGGGTGTTCCAGAAATATCTTTGTTAAAAAGTAGGCGTGGTCATAAACCGATTTGAATAACTTTTTGCGTGTCTATTAACACAAGTTATAAAAGTGTATAAACCAAGTTTCGTCTTAGTGTCTCAATTATTTGTCGAGTTATGGGCTCCGAAATCTCGTAGATTCCTTTGTCTAAAAAGAGGCGGTGCCACGCCCATTTTCCAAACTTTTTCTATTTTTTGCTTCCGGTCTATTGTGGAACTCATGCCACACAATTTCAATGAATTATCTTAATACTTGACAAAGATATCGCTTAAAATGTTTTTATTAGGCCCCTTTATGGTTCCCATATATAAAAGTGGGCGTGGTCGTCAACCGATTTCGCTAAAATTTTGAACATGTATTACCACAACTAATAAAAGTGTACACACCAAGTTTCGTCATTATATTTAAATTATTTGTCGAGTTATGGGCTCAGAAATCTCGTATATTCCAGCTTCTAAAAAGAGGCGGTGCCACGCCCATTTTCCAAAATTTTTATGCTTTTCGTTTTATATCCGCAGTTGGACTCCTGCCATAAAATTTCAATGATATACCTTTATATTTTACAGAGATATCGCTTAAAATGTTTTTATTACGCCACTTTATAATACCCATATATAAAAGTGGGCGTGGTCGTTAACCGATTTTGGCAATTTTTCGTCCAAACATTTGCCTAAGTAAGTATATCACGCCTACCAAATTTCATCGATATATCTTCAACGGTTTCTGAGTTATGACATATAAAACTTTGAATGTTTGGCCCTTAATAAGTGGGCGTGGCACCGCCCATTTTTCAAAATCTCACCAAATTTCTTCATAAGGGCCTGAGCTCCACACGTGGGTGAAATTTTATCACTCTAGCTCTATTAGTGACTGAGATACAAAATTTCCGATTTTTACTATATAGGGGAAGTGGGCGTGGTCATGGTCCGATTTCGCCCATTTTCAATACCATCCGTTCCAGTCTTGATACCAACTTGCATTCCAAATTCCATCAAAATATTTCAATTTTTGCGCGAGTTATCGTGCGTACAGACAGACAGACGGACGGACAGACGGACAGACGGACGGACAGACGGACATGGCTCAATCGATTTCTCTTTTCACCCTGATCATTTTGATATATATAAGTCTATATCTATCTCGATTATTTTATGGTGTTACAATCCACCGTTATGTGATTAAAACTATAATACTCTGTGTACTAGTGCAGCTGAGTATAAAAAAGAAACAGCCAAAATGAAGTGCAGTAAGCGGTTAAAAGCAAAGAAGAAAAAAGCTGTAGTAGACAAACGAAAAATATATGAAAGGGGTATTAGATGGAAAGTGAAAGACTTGGAAAATTTCATTACCAAAAGCTATGTGGTCGCATGATGAATTTATGATTTCTTTCTTGTATAACTTTTATGAACTAGAAGTGATATTAAAACTTCGGTTCAAATCACTATATTTCTTACAAACAGAGGCAGGGGCAAAAATACCAGCAAATGAGTTAGTTAAGCCACAATTATCATGCTTTTGGTTTTTCTAGGCAGTTGGACTTTAGTCGCCTCGTATGATAGGTATTCTTTCCATGGGTATGATTGCTTTGTTAGTTTGAGTGGGAAGTCCGGCAGACTTCAATTAGCGCCGAAACGACGCCGTTTTGATACCACAACTCATGACTAAAGAACAAAAACCAGAAGAATAGTGTAAAAGAGAATATCAAATCGGAAACCAGGACAGGTCCTACCCGCTATATGTGTTCTGTTGAATTTAGTTATTCAAGAACTCCCTCAGAGCTAACGTACTTGAGTTCTGAGAGCTTGACGAAGAAGGGCTTGCCAAGGATTTTCATTCCGTCTAAGTAGTGCAAAGGTCACTCGCATAACAGGTGCTCCGCCATCTCCTCCGCTGCATAAAGATTACCGCTGCGACACAGAGTGTTATGATCCAATGCCAGTAGGGCCGCATGGGTACCAATAGCCAATGCCGTCACTTGAATACCGCAGTTAAGCGGAAAATGTCCCTCCTTTTCATCGCCAGCACGGCTGAGGAACGCAACTCATTGTATGAAAGCCACAGACTTCCGCAGACCCCGCATATCTGAAACCACATCCGTCTGGGTTTAGCCTTCTCGGACCGGTGCTAAGTGATTCGGCGCTTGATGAAGCTCAGGGGCGCAAGAAACTCCTAGGAATGCCTCTGCGATAGCAATAGCCGAGCCTTGCCTCACCAACTTATCAGCCATTTCGTTTTGCTGGTTGTCGCGGTGCCCCGGCACCCAGATCAGAAAGATGCTAAGTCGCCTTGCTTAGCCCATGACCCACTTCCTACACTGCCCGACCAAAGCTGATGAAACCGTTGCAGATTCCAGAGCCTTCCAAGCCGCCTGACTATCCGAGAAAATTCACAACCAGTTTCCGACACCGGCCCTTTCCGTTGCATCCTGCATGTATGACGAAAACGTCAGATTGAAAAAGTTCGCAGTGTCCGGCAGCCTGATTGATATGGAAGTGTGCCGCTTTGTTGTGAAGATACCCGCTCCCACACCGCATGTTATCTTTTATTATTATTATTACGAGTATCTTTTTTTTTATAAAATGTATGAAGTCTTTGTTGTGACCGCGTTGAGTTATAATTTTTTTTTTTCCTTTCACTCATTTTACACCACAATTCCATGCACTTCTTTTATGATGTACCCACGAGTACTTAAATAAGACTTTATTGCGTCCCTTGCGTAATTTTGCTTTTACTGGCAATTTTATGTTTTGTGTACTTTTTTTAAATTCCAACTTGGTTGTAAAAACAGAAGAACAATAAGCTGCAGAAAATTTTAAAAGACTTTAAAATCTCAAAAAATAATTTTTTAAATCAGTTCTAAAGCATTTCATTTACGTACTTACATATGTATTTCAAATTAATCACTCCTTAACTACAGATTTCTCAATTATCTCTTAAGCACTAAAAACTCCCAAATTTTTGTTACTTGTCAATGAAAATGCCATTTTTACTAGATACTAAATATCAAAAATGTCATGATGAGCCAATCAAATGCATGGTTTTGCAGTCAAACTTCAATAATGCTGAAACTATGCACTTACGTACGAACATATACATACAAATGTATATTAGCAAAAGTCTGAAAGTCCCTTTGTATATGGCAGGTGATGACTTCATATACGTAAACGAAAGTCAAATTGAACACACTGGAAATTACCAACCGAGCGCAGCACCAATTGTGGTAAGTAATTTGCAAACACGTACACACGTACATGCACAGACACCTTGTAGGGAAAATCTCTAGTTACGAACTAGGTCGCTTCTAGTGCATTTCTCGACATTACTACACCTTTTCAAGTCCATAATGAGAATATGTAAGATCGTATTGAGAACATGTAAGATCATATTGAGAAATGTAAGTTCAAAATGAGAAAGCCGAAATTCAAATGGGAAAGTATAAATTCATATTGGGAATGTATAAGTTGATATTGAGAAATATAAATTCGTATTGAGAATGTGTAATTTCAAATTGGGAAATATAAGAATGAGAAAAAGTCGAAATTCAAAACGAGGTTACATTTCCCAATTTGAAATTACACATTCTCAATACGAATTTATATTTCTCAATATCAGCTTATAAATTCCCAATATGAATTTATACTTTCCCATTTGAATTTCGGTTTTCTCATTTTGAACTTATATTTCTCAATATATGAATTTACACATTCTGAATACGAATTCACATTTCCCAATACGATCTTACATATTCTCATTATGGGCTTGAAAAGGTGTAGTGCGAGCTAAGTCTGTTTTGCATGTTATCAACTGGCGAATTTAACATGGCGATGTCCTAGGCGGTGTCAATTGTCACCCTCTGCACTACATTTTCGATAGTTCCGAACTAGTACTAAATTCTACAGTTTTCACTAGTTCGTTTATTGGTACAATTTCGATAGTTCTGAACTAGCTACAAATACCTACAAATTCTACAGTTTTGCATCTGCCGCTTAAGTGCAGCCTTTGACACACTTCATGCAAGTAGCGCGATGGCCGACTGGCTAACGCATGTGCCTTTCAATTCGAGGGGCGCGGGTTCGAATCCTGTCGGTGTCAAGGTGGATGATATTTTTTTTTAATTTTTTTTTTAAACTAATATTTTTTTATTTATTTATTTAATAAAACTTTACAATATTATTTAAAAAGTAATAAAATAAAAAAAAAAATAGAAATAAGCCTGAGGGATCGGAAAAGCATAATTAGGGGAACATTTCATGTCATACAAGATGCAAATAGAAAACTCTTTATATAAAATGCATCACTAAACATCTGAGAATTGCAGAAATATACAAAGCCGACGGCAATTGAACGAACGAAAAATTTTCATAGAATTATTGTCACTTCGAAATTGCATACAAATCAAAGTGTGTCTTATAATGGTCACCCAATTCACTCCTTCTGAACTGGTGAGGGTCTGACTACAATTGATCTAGTTCCCTTTTGACACCTTTTCTCTAGTTCGGAACTAGAAATTTTGATCACTAGTTATTGAGTTCCCTGCAGGGCATGTACATTTCAACACACATGTACATAGGTACAGGCATGTCATATTTATAGGCAAAAAAATGCAAATGTGCCATTGTGAAGCAATAAAAAGTACTCATAGACCAACTCAAATGCTAATTATGACAGCACAACAGCTATTACAAAAACAACAATAAGCAAAACCAAAGAAAGAAAACAAAAAAGAAGTAAACGATTACGCAATGATGCACAAGTGCATATGCACTTAAATACAGTTATTTATGCCCTTTTAACAAAAGCGTAGGTAATACCAATAAAGGCAATAACAATGACAATAGTTAATTATTTAGAACAGCTGTTAGGACAATACAAACATACTTGTACATATCTACATACATAACATAAGTATGTATGCATGTAGCTTCTGCCCTGCAAAAATCGTTGGATTATATGATCCATTTTGTGGTAGGTTGTAGTACTTTCAAAGTGATCGCAAACATAGTCCCAAGGGAGCGACTCGTTTATCTTTGCATCGGCTCGTAGTTAGCCGAACATTGCTACGAAAGCCAAATGTATATCGCGATAACGACGAAGCAAGTGCGCACATATGTATATACATATGCATGCTTGTTTGAACGTGCAGGATTTAGTAATAAAGAGACAATGAAATGCGACACAACATGTTGGTAATTGCGCTAGAAAGGTTTTATTATTTTTTGATTAAAGAAAAGCATACCTGCTAATAATCAAATTGAATTGGCAGTCATTCAAATCTGTTCAGCGATTATTAAATTCCATTAATTTTAGTACCTACTCCATCAATTAATCCCATTTGGGGACTTCTTGGATTACTCGCGTGTCATGCGGAAATCGGAGTATGTGATCCCTGCCTGGGACATGGCCATGTTAAATGGACCATATTTTTTATATGAAATGTGGCAGGTTATGGAGTACTCGGTTGGTTCATAACGAGTACTCTATACACGCGTGCAAGGAGTACTCGGCTTTTTTGTAGGGTGTACTGCTGCTGTGCCTACCTACATACATGCATTGAAGCCAAACAAAAGGCCAACTGATGAGTAAAGATTTGCATATTAATTTCTATCGATAGTGCATTGATGCCAATATGACTATACACGAATAGACATGTGGACATGTAGTTACTACACAAACATACATACATATGCAGTAATATGTGCCTCATATCTAAATTTGCAGGTATACATAGTACCTACATTGTGTTCGAAAAATGTCAGTCATTCTCATTTATTCAGCCATTCAGCTAAACAGACAGCCTGGCATTCAAAGTCATAGTTCAACATGACAATTCCAATGCTCGCACTGCTGCGAAAGGAAACGACCAAAAAAAAAAAAAAAGGACAAGCATGTTGCTGATAGTGAGTCGAGGTTGGAGAGCGATGGATATGTATTTTTGTGGCTGTCATATCAACACTCGATTGTTTCATAACTCATAGCTGTTGAAATGTGCAAACATACATACACACACACATATGTATTTATTGATACACACAACTACCCAGTTGGAAAAGGTAATGTATGGTCATCTATAAATGGATATAAAGGCCATAGGATCTATACATTCCAGAATGCATGATTTTTTTCATTGTGGTGTCCTAGGGAAGTCATGCATCCACTTTTCCCTGCCAAGGTAAGGCAAAAAGGAATGTTTGGATGAGTCGCTCTTGCCGTGATCTCAGTGTCGGTTTATTTTCTCACTTAAAAATAAAAAAATACTTTATTTTGCATTTTTCTCTTCATTCTCTCTCCATCCGATTTCCAACTAGAAATATGTAACTTCACTCCAGCTTGTTCTCTGCTTCTCTCATTGTCGCACCATCTTCCCTTTCACTGCTTCACCCATGTGGGACATTCAACATTATATTGATCTTTAGTGCCGCTTTTATGCGTCCGTTTGTTAAAATAGACTCTGTGAATTGTTGTCGTCATTGTAGAAAAGCAAAACTAGAGAAAACCTGATTCTGCTAATTGTTTTTTTTTTTTTTTTGCTAGATTCAATGTTATAGCTGAGAGCCGATGACTGACCTCTTCGCTTACCTTGGGTTGCATTCTGGAATGTATCCGATTTCCTATAAGTTGGAAGGTAAAGCTGAGAGCCGATGACTGTCCTCTTCGCTTACCTAGGGTTGCATTCTGGAAAGTATCCGATATTCTATAAGTTGGAAGGTATAGCTGAGAACCGATGACTGACCTCTTCGCTTACCTTGGGTTGCATTCTAGAGTGTATCCGATTTCCTATAAGTTGGCAGCCACACAACATAGAGTTTAGATGAAATCATAGTTTTTTTTGGAATACATACTATAATGTAAATTTTTCGTACATCTTTTCATGCGTCCGCAAGGGCATGCATGACCACCTTTCCAACTGGGTACTTAGTAGGCTTTTCATGTTATAACATATCGCATATGTTACGCTTTAACACCTGCCACGTGCGTACATACATACATGCAACCTAGCTGGTGCTACATTGCGTATGAGTGACATTTGAAATTGGCTAGAAATTACACTGTGGAACAAATTCAGGTCAACAAAAGTTAACTCGGTTCTGAAAGTTGGGGGTGAAAATAGAGGCTAAATTAGAAGACCCGTATCGCGGCGTTTGCTTAGGTTAGTTCGAATTTGTTTTTAATCGACCTTTGAACTTTGCAGGCAAATGCCGATTTTCAGCATATTGTTTGTATGGTTTTTTTGCTATAACTCGTCGACTAATTGAGATTTTTTTGTTGGAGTGACAGCAAACGAAAGAAAATTAAATTTCCTATACAGGGAGTCTATAACATTTTTCTCTACCTCTTATAGTTTCTGAAATATTGATAATTCAATTTGAATTTTTTCGATTTTTTAAAGAAAAAATTGACTTTGTCAGGCAATATCTTTAAAACCAAAATTTTCACCTTCGGTTTTACTCGTTTACGTGAAGCTACATTCTATTAGCAAAAAAATAAGCTATCAACGAAGAAAATCCATGGTAAAATGGAAAAGTTATAGGCGATCATGTAAATACAGTCAAGTCGGGCAATGCATCTGCACGGGTATATTTTATGCATGTTATACCCGTAAATGGGCTTGTATCTACTGCGCTGCCAATGTGCTGCTACTGCAGAGGCATTGCGCGACTTGGCTGTATTTACATGATCGCCTATAACTTTTCCATTTTACCATGGATTTTCTTCGTTGATAGCTTATTTTTTTGCTAATAGAATGTAGCTTCACGCAAGGGAGTAAAACCGAAGGTGAAAATTTTGGTTTTAAAGATATTGCCTGACAAAGTCAATTTTTTCTTTGAAAAATCGAAAAAATTCAAATTGAATCATCAATATTTCAGAAACTATAAGAGGTAGAGAAAAATGTTATAGACCCCTTGTATAGGAAATTTAATTTTCTTTCGTTTGCTGTCACTCCAACAAAAAAATCTCAATTAGTCGTTAGTTATAGCAAAAAAACCATACAAACAATATGCTGAAAATCGGCATTTGCCTGCAAAGTTCAAAGGTCGATTAAAAACAAATTCGAACTAACCTAAGCAAACGCCGCGATACGGGTCTTCTAATTTAGCCTCTATTTTCACCCCTAACTTTCAGAACCGAGTTAACTTTTGTTGACCTAAATTTGTTCCACAGTGTTATTTGATGGAGAGCATAAATCTCTCTATAATTTACAGTTGTTTGCGTTGCTAGGAATACACACATATGTATGTATGTACAAAGATGTGGTTTAATATATATTTTCATATACATAGTACATTCATATGTAGCTAGTACACATGTGTAGCCACGCAATTTTAATATGAAGCTAGGGAATCCATGAAACAACTGAAATGCATAAGAATCAGAAAGACTGTGATCGTTTCTTTTTATTTTTGATGCATAGTTATGTGTAAAACTTGCTTACTTTAGAGATCATCGTAATTTTTCATTCTTGGCTCTAGTTTTTGAGTTTTTGGGGCATGCAAAGTTCGAAAGAGGACCTTGTTTGAAATATGCAGGTACTAATAACACTGTGGAATAAGATTCTACGTAAGTGATGAAACCAAAAAAAAAGCGGAAACTTTATCCCTTTGATATAAAAACCTCATACAGCATTTTTGGCTTGTAGATCTGGTTTAATTTTTATACTCAGCTGTACTAGTACACAGAGTATTATAATTTTGATTTCATAACGGTGGATTGTAACATAATGAAATAATCGAGATAGATATGGACTTATATATATCAAAATGATCAGGGTGAAAAGAGAAATCGATTGAGCCATGTCCGTCCGTCCGTCCGTCCGTCCGTCCGTCCGTCCGTCCGTCCGTCCGTCCGTCCGTCCGTACGCACGATAACTCGCGTAAAAATTGAGATATTTTGATGAAATTTGAAATGCAAGTTGGTATCGAGACTGGGACGGTTGGTATTGAAAATGGGCGAAATCGGACCATGACCACGCCCACTTTTCCTATATAGAAAAAATCGGAAATTTGGTATCTCAGCCACTAATATAGCTAGAGTGATAAAATTTTACCCACGTATTGAGCTCAGGCCGTTATGAAGAAATTTGATTAAGTTTTGGAAAATGGGCGGTGCCACGCCCACTTATTAAGGGTCAAACATTGAAAGTTTTATATGTCATAACTCAGAAACCGTTGAAGATATATCGATGAAATTTGGTATGCGTAATTTGCTTACCTAGACAAATGTTTTGGCGAAAAATTATCAAAATCGGTTGACGGCCACGCCCACTTTGATATATGGGAACTATAAAGGGGCCTAATAAAAACATTTTAAGCGATATCTCTGTCAAATATAAAGATCTATCACTGAAATTTTGTGGCAGGAGACCAACTAGGGACATAAAACAAAAAATATAAAAATTTTGGAAAATGGGCGGTGCCACGCCCACTTATTAAGGGGCAAATATTGAAAGTTTTATAAGCCATAACTCATAAACCGTTAAAGATATATCGATGAAATTTGGTACGCGTGATATATTTACTTAGCCAAATGTGTGGACGAAAGATTTCCAAAATCGGTTGACGACCACGCCCACTTTTATATATGGGTTTTATAAAGTGACCTAATAAAAACATTTTAAGCGATCTCTCTGTCAAATATAAAGATCTATCACTGAAATTTTGTGACATGAGTTCTACAATAGACCGGAAACAAAATATAAAAAAGTTTGGAAAATGGGCGTGGCACCGCCTCTTTTTATACAAAGGAATCTACGTGCCTATTACTCGACAAATAACTGAGATATTATGACGAAACTTGGTTTATACACTTTTATAACATGTGTTAATAGACACGCAAAAATGTATTGAAATCGGTTTATGACCACGCCTACTTTTTAACAAAGATATTTCTGGAACACCCTTTTGGAATTTGTAACGTGAAGTTTTTGTAACTAAAAGTCATAGAGGGATGCAATTTTGCACTAACAATAATATTTATATGCTTATTTGGATGATTGATACAAATTTTGAAAATGGGCGTGGCTGCGCCCTGTTTATGCAGCACTTGTGTCATATAAAATACACCCTATATCGAACAAACGCAAACAAACAATGAAAGCATACAGCTGAGTATCTAATGTTCGATTCCACTCGAACTTAGGCTTCCTTACTTGTTATTTGTATTATTTATTTTTATGAAGTTTTTGGCCGTTTAATCGAATATATATATTTTCCTTATTGAGCTCCAGGCCACAAATTAAATTAAAAACAATTTTTAATTTTAATTTTTATTTGTCAATATTTCGATCTCAGCCTGAGATCATCATCAGGACTGGAAAAACAAACACAATGATTACATTTATATACATATATGTATTGATACATATGCTTAAATATAAACAGAGAAGCGAAACTTACACAAATTCCTTGAGTCAGTCGATTAAAACAAGGAATTTGTGTAAGTTTCGCTTCTCTGTTTATGTTTATATTTAAGCATATGTATCAATACATATATGTATATAAATGTAATCATTGTGTTTGTTTTTCCAGTCCTGATGATGATCTCAGGCTGAGATCGAAATATTGACAAATAAAAATTAAAATTAAAAATTGTTTTTAATTTAATTTGTGGCCTGGAGCTCAATAAGGAAAATATATATATTCGATTAAACGGCCAAAAACTTCATAAAAATGTACAAACGAAGAGCACATCGTGAAGAAAGCAACGTTTCTGGAATTTACACAAACATCAAAAACAAATATGATATACGGACAACCAAACACATTAAGGAATACCAACGAAATTTGCAACAAATTACTAGACTAGCTGAATCGACAAGGTATATGGAGAGATGCAAAAGAAGTGGCTTAATTCCCAATTTCGTTAGCAATGCCACCAAAAACATCATACGGACAATAAATAACAACACCTGCAACAACAAAATACCAGCAAAGTTCTCAACCCCGGTTTCTACATTCGTCAACAACTTGCAAACAAAATTGGTAAATTTAATCCTCGAAATGAAGCATGAAATATACAGACAAAAACAAAAAGAGGTAAATATGCTGGAAAAATTGATAAAACAACAAATTGACATACATGACTCAAATGCATTGTTCGAGAGTGAGAAAATATTAACAAACAAATTAGCGACAAAAGTTAAAAATACACAAAAGAGGAAGTACGAAAATCTGAGAGCCAAACACCAACAGCTATTAAACATTAGGGTGGTACCAAAATGGTTTTGTAACAAAACAAATATTGACATACCAACAGACATTCAGTGGCTCTTATCTCTTGGACCAAAACATGCTTTACCAACTGAGAACAAAAACTTTCCACTATTTAAATTTATAGCGGACGGTGAAAATTGTATACAAACAATTAAGGATAAAGAAAGACAAGAAATAGAAAGAAACAACTTGACTACAATAATGCGTGATCACTTGAATAGAACAACGGCTTCCGCTAGAGATAAATTTATAATCCAGACACTTCATTCTACACAAAAATTCTTAAAGAATAATAAACAGCTATTGGTTTTAAATGCTGACAAAGGGAATGTAACGGTATTAATGGACAAATCTGAGTATGATGCAAAAATGGAAAGATTAGTAAACGATATAACTACATATAGAGTGTTAAAACGTGACCCTACCAATAAGCTACAGGATAAAAACAACGATTTAGTAGAAAGAATGTTCAAAAGTAAATTGATTGATCTAAATGAAAAAAACTGTCTTACATGTAAAACAGCCAACCCACCCAGAATTTATGGTTTACCAAAAATCCACAAGGAAGCCACCCCTCTTAGGCCTATATGTTCGTCCGTCAATTCGCCGTCCTATAATATATGTAAATACTTGACAAATATACTCAAAAATTTGACCAAGTCCTCCAAATATAACGTCAGAGATGCATTGGATTTCAAAAATAAGATTGGAGGCTCGTATATATATGATGATGAAATTTTAGTGTCGTTAGATGTTGTCTCGTTGTTCCCTAGTGTCCCAGTTGATTTGTCCATTGAGATTATATCCTCAAGATGGGAAGAAATCCAAAAACATACATCCATGACAAAGGAATTATTCCTGACAATTCTAAAATTCTGCATCAAAGAAAACTCGTATTTCAAATTCAACAACAAAATATATGAACAGAGATCAGGAATGCCAATGGGTTCGCCGGCGTCCCCTATAATAGCTGACATATTTATGGAAGACCTACTTAGCAAATTTGAAAGACAATCTGCGCAGAAACCGAGACTACTTACAAAGTACGTCGATGATCTATTTGCCATCATCAAAGCAGAAGATGCAGATAATATACTACACATGCTTAACAATTATAATAGATCAATAAAATTCACAATAGAAAAAGAAAACAACGGTAAACTACCTTATTTGGACAACTAATAATTAGAAGAAACAACAAAATAACCTTTGACTGGCACGAAAAGCCCACTGCATCAGGGAGGCTAATAAATTATCATTCGAAGCATGAAAAGAAGATTATTATAAATACTGCCAAAAATTTTATAACTAGAGTACTCTCCATAAGTGACAAAATATACCACAAGAAAAATATCCCTTTAATTAAGAAAATTCTGACAAACAACGATTTTCCTTCCTACTTGACAAATAAAATGATAAACCTCTTCTACGTTGGAAATAAATTAGAGAGATTAAATAAAGAACCAAAGATATATAAAGCAATGACATATGTCCCGGGGATATCGGAAAGAATAAAAAGGTCCAGTATATATGACAAAGAAAATTATAATATCGCATTTACATACAACAATTCCTTAAAACTCCTATACAGTAATACTAAGGACAAAATCCCGAAATATGAGAAATCCAACGTTGTGTATGAAATTCCATGCAGTGGTGACGGGTCCCACGTATGCGAAAAGGTATATGTGGGGACAACAAAATCCAAATTAAAGACAAGGATTTCCGCTCATAAGTCCAATATAAAACTAAGGAATAATTCTTCGGACAACAAGACAGCCTTGTCATACCATTGCGGCAGTACGGGACATTATCCAGATTTTGACAATGTAGCAATTTTAGACAATGAAAAACACTATCATAAGCGATACACCCTTGAAATGCTACACATTTTGAACACCCCTAGTACAAAGAGAATGAACTTTAAGTCCGACACTGACAATTGCGCTCATGTATATAGAAATTTGGTCATTCGACAACAACAATTATAACAATGCATGTTTGTTTGTTCGAGCGCATCCCCATCTAAACTGGTTTCTTAACCAAGCTTAAGCAACAACAACAAAGGAGAGCTGCAGCGATATGTATACGTATATATTTATGTCTTACTGTTCGTCTTATTCCAAGGTATTGTTGTTCCTGTATATTTTTGTTTACCATTACGGTATATTTTCAATTGTTTACATTTTCATGTTTCTTATATATGTATTTATGTCTCCAAATTTTGTTTACATTGTTCATTTTTTCCAATGTTACCTGTTCCATATTTTTTGTTGATTTTCTAGTCAGTCGATTAAAACAAGGAATTTGTGTAAGTTTCGCTTCTCTGTTTGTATTATTTATTTAATTAGGTAACCCTATGTGTAGGGAAAAGTGAGCAAAGCTTGATAAAATGAAGGAATTGATTTTTTTACTCAAGGAATACATTTTTGATGTTTATTTTTACATAAAAATTACGATGGATGGCGCTGTGGTACAATGGCATGCATACATATGTAGGTATATGAAGCAACAAATAAAACAATGTGTCTAATAGTCTTAGCAGACGGCAGCGATAAACCGGGTTACCGCAACATTTAAACCGATTAAAATTTTACCCTGACCGACGGCAAATATTGCGGATTAACAAAACAACTGAAGGAAGGTAGGCGCAGCGGCGAATTCAGAAACTTCTTTTTTTATTTCCAAAGGTAGAGTGTAATGCCAAAATGAAAGCGAATTCTCATCATAGTCAATAGGCATGGGCGAGTCCCAAGCGAATTCAGATTTCAAGCAAGGCGAAATATCATTTTGACATTACATTCTGCCAATTACAATAAAAAAAATACATAGGAAATTTCTGAATTCGTCTATGCGCATACCTTCCTCGATCTGCCTGGAAGCCGGATTCTTCTTTTTCTTCACTTTACATTCACAATAGGGCCTTTTCGCCAGAGATGTCATTACAAAATGCCCTAATACGCTAAAATTTTGAGGACTAACTCAAGAGATATTCCGGTTAACCTCCAGTTAATTCTCAAGTTAACTCCGAACTAGCTAGATATTCCGGATTATCGCTGCCATCTGTCAATGCTATAAGTCTTATAGTATAAGACATCAAGGGTAGCCATAATGTTGCTAGCAACATGTTGCGGGGTGGTTTTACTGCTAAATTTTGGAGGATAAATTTATTAGATAATTTGAGCGTAAAACGGCGCATTTTTAGTTGATTTTTGGCTTTGGATTGAGCAAACAAATAACAAAAAAAATATTACATAATAATAAGTGTTGTTGCATTTGTTGTTACTGTTATTGATATTGCTGCGACATCAAAGGTAAAGGCACAAGCACAGGAAAATAAAAATGAAACCAAAACTATAGACCAGTGGCGTAGCTAGAGAATTTTTCGGGGGGGGTCACAGCCAATGTAAAAAATTTACCAAAATTAAAATTACCAAAAAAAAACTACAATTTTTTTTACAAATGATAAAAATCGCTAGCTTAGAATGCAAATTGTGTAAGTCCTTTTTTAAAACTTTGTAGGAGAGACAAAAAACAAAAAAGAAAAAAAAATCGAAATGAAAAAAAATTTCTGTTCTCATAAATATTTTGGACTTACACAATTTTTTTCGCTTTTTGGACTTACACAATTTGCGTATCACTGAATAACAACGAGTAGAAATATGACAAGTATCTCAGACTTGTTTAGCGCGGTGCGTATTTGATTTTTCTAGCGTTCTACATAAAAATACACTTTTTCATAAAAGTGGACTTACACAGTTTGCACTCTAAACTAGCGAAATGTAATTTTTTCAGACTATAATTTAACATTTTAGTACACAAATATCGCTTATAATACATATATCAAACTCTTAAGGCCCTTGGCTACTTAAAATCTGGAATGTTAAGAAGTGTATACATATGTGTGAGTGTCGGGTGATTGACGCAAATATCTAAAAGATTTGATTCTCATCAACGCGAGCCCGAACAAGAACGTGTAGCACGACGACTGCCGATTGCACTAACACACACAAAAAACTCACACATACACACTGCTTGACATGCCAGATTGTCAGTTGCCAAGGGCCTTTAACTATACTTCAAAAGTAAGTCTCATATTCTCTTCTGGAAATCTACGCGCATAGGTAGATTTTAAAGTTTTATGCGCCCAAAATTGAATTTTGTAAAATTGTTACAATTACAGAAAAAAAACATACCCACATATTGGAAATAGAATGGGGAACAATAATTCATCGCTTTTTTCCCGACCCCATACTCTGCACTTATTGTAAATAATATCAATCTGGCATCTCTACTCCTTTTCTATTTCATCTTATAATTCTCTTGATATACATACTGAATAAAGTTCTAGTTAGTTGCTATCTTTCTTTATAACCACGCGCATGTGTTTATTTTCTCGGCACATCAGGTTATGGGCCTTTTCGCAATAAATAAAAATGGCAACAGGTATTCTGAATTTTCCATTTGAGCGACTACGGGGACGAGAGAATTTCGACGTGTGGAAACGGCACGCGAAATCATACCTGGTCCTAAAAAATTGTTGGAAAGTGACAGAAGTTGGCGTAAACGACGTTAAGGAAAAAGACTCCGATGAACGTGCGCTGGCAGAGATCACGCTTATGGTCGAACCATGTAATTTCGCACATATTGCAAATGCTAAAAGTGCAAAAGAGGCCTGGGATTCACTCATGGCGGCATATGAGGATAAAGGTCTCACCCGTAAAGTTGAACTGCTAAAAAAATTAGTGCAGATCAAATTGGACCATTTTTCCACAATGCAAGAATATGTGAACGAAATGGTAATGACGTCTATTAAAGTACGGAACGCTGGTTTAAACATTGAAGACGAGGTCATTGCATCTTTAATGCTTGCGGGATTGCCGAATGATTACCAAGCACTCGTCATGGCTGTAGAAAATTCTAAAGCCAAACTAACAGTCGATGCTGTGAAGAGTTTGCTTCTACAAGACACAAAATTTGACAACAACAACGACACAGTCGGTAACGCTTTGTATACAAAGAAATCGAATACAAAGTCAAAGCCGAATGCAAATACAAAGTATACCACAAAGAAAAAACTTCGATGTTATGGCTGCGGTCAAGAAGGGCATTTGAAAAGAGAATGCAAAAAGAAATCTGAGAACAGTTCGCAAACGCAAACGGCGGCGTTCTCAAATTCTCTGCTAGCAAGTGCATGTATGTATTCGCAAATCAATGAGAACGTTTGGTATGTAGATTCTGGTGCTACTTCGCATATGACAAACAACCGGCAATTACTTGTGGATGAAAAGCAATCACAACACAAAGAGATAATTATGGCAAATAAAGAGAAAATTAAAATAGAAAGCATTGGAAATGTCAAAATTACCTTAAATGCAAATAAAAACAAACAGGTAACGAATATTGAGAACGTAGAGTATGTGCCAAATCTTTGCGCAAATTTATTGTCAGTTAGGCAAATGACAATGAAAGGCAAGAAGGTTTTGTTCGTTGGTGACAACTGCAAAATATTTGATCGGGGCGGCAAGCTAATTGCCACAGCACATATTGAAAATGATTTGTACAGATTGGATTGTGATGCATTACAAGAAGGTAAAGCAATGACAGCGGCAGAAAGTTATGATTTATGGCATCGTAGACTGGGGCACATCTGCAGCCAAAATGTAAACAATGTAAAGAAATCATCGATTGGAGTTAACTATATAGGCGCGAATGATAACAAGTGCATTGTATGTGCAAAAGGTAAGCAAACGCGCACAGTGAGCAAAGAGTGTGGAAAGCGTGCAAACAATTTGTTGGATTTGGTGCACTCCGACGTTATTGGCCCACTTAGTACAAGTTCGTTTAGTGGTGCGAAATATTTGCTGCTGTTCATTGACGACTACTCGAGAAAAGTTTTTGCAATACCTATTATCAGAAAATCAGATGTTCTCGAAAAATTTAAAAACTTTAAGAGTCTTGTCGAAAATCAATGTGGTCGAAAAATTAAGGTTCTTAGAACTGATAATGGCACCGAATACTGCAATAAAAATTTTTCAAGTTTTGTACAAAAATGCGGCATCATTCATCAAAAGACGGCTCCGTATACACCTGAGCAAAACGGTGTTTCTGAGCGAATGAACAGAAATTTGATCGAGCGTGTGCGGTGCATGCTGTTTGACTCAGGTCTGGACCATATATTTTGGGCTGAAGCGGCAAACACAGCAGCTTACATAGTTAATCGTATTCCTTGTCGTAAAAACAACAAGAGTCCGGAAGAGCTATGGTCGGGAGTCAAGCCAAATTTAAAACATTTTCGTATTTTTGGTTGCACTGCTATGGTGCATGTACCGAAGCAGAAGAGAACAAAGCTAGATCCTAAATCGGATGAATGCATTTTCGTGGGATATAGTGATGAGGCTAAAGCGTACCGTTTGTATAGAAAATCAGATCGCAAATTCATGATCAGCCGCGATGTTAGTTTTATTGAACATTCGAGCAAGGCATCTGAAACAAATTATCATAATTTAGTTGTGGACATTGAAGGCGAAAATTTAATGAATGACAGCAGGGAACTGGTGACCCTCTCAGCTACGACGAGGCGATTAAGAGCGGTGAGGCCGATGCTTGGGTAGAAGCCATGAACGAAGAGATGCAGTCGCTTAAGTTAAACAGAACTTGGTTTCTCACACATTTACCTGCGAACAAAAAGGCAATTGCTTCGAAGTGGGTATATAAAACAAAACGCGACGCTAATGGTACATTTTCGCGATACAAGGCGAGACTTGTAATTAAAGGTTGCTCACAGAGAGAGGGAATAGATTACACTGAGACATTTGCTCCAGTTGTTAGGTATAATTCGATACGTTTTCTCTTTGCTACAGCGGCAAAATACGATCTGAAGGTTCATCAGTTGGATGCCGTAACCGCTTTTCTTAATGGTGAGTTACATGAAGAGGTCTATATGAAGCAACCCGAAGGTTTTGATGACGGCACTGGCAGAGTATGTCGTCTGGTGAAGTCGCTGTATGGCTTGAAACAGGCAAGTCGTATTTGGAACGAACAACTTAATGCAGTTTTGATCAACCTTGGTCTTATGCGTAGCGATGTTGACCAGTGCATATATTTCTGTGTTAAAGAAAAACGAATGGTATACGTAGCTATCTATGTCGATGACGTACTGATATTTTCGAACGATCAAGAAATGAGTCAACGAATAAAGACAGTATTATCATCGAAATTCAAAATGAAGGATATGGGTATGGCATCGTCAGTATTGGGAATGCGCATTCACCGAAATGAAGAAGATAAATCGTACACAATCGATCAATCAGAATACATTGGTAATATTCTGAAGCGTTTCGGGATGGACGATTGTAACCCGGTTTCCACTCCGATTGATTTGAGTCAAAAGTTATCAAAGAACATGTGTCCACAAGACGACTTGGCCACTGATGAGATGAAAAGAATACCATATATGGAAGCAATTGGCTGCTTGCTGTACGCAGCTCAAAACACTCGCCCTGACATAAGTTATGCCGTCAATCTGTTGAGTCGGTTTTCACAAAATCCTGGGCATGGTCATTGGTTGGCCGTTAAACGCATAATGAGATACTTGAAGGGAACAATCACAAAAGGCATCGTATACACGAAGAGTGGTGGGGGTCTTGTAGGTTATTGCGACTCTGACTGGGCAGCAGATGTGGATGAGAGACGTTCAACTTCTGGATACGTCTTCACAATGCAGGGTGGTGCAATTTCGTGGTCCACAAATAGACAAAGAACTGTAGCACTATCTTCCACAGAAGCTGAACTAATGTCAATCGTGGGCGCAATGCAGGAGATGATGTGGTTAAGGCGTTTGAAAGCAGAACTTATTCCTGGTGGTAATGAGGCTACGACATTATACTGCGATAACAAAAGCGCTATCAACATCGTCCGTAATAATAACTTTTCGCCACGTACAAAACACGTGGACATTAAAATAAATTTCATACGTGAGAAACTTGAAGACAGTTCAATCGTCATACAATATCTATCAACATCAGATATGTTGGCAGACGCACTTACTAAAGGGGTTCCAGCTGTCAAAAATCAATTCATTAACGAGAAGCTGGGGCTAACCTCAATCAATTAAATAAATATTTTTTTGTAAAGTATTGATGCCAGATGTTATATTAAAGGCGAGTATTGTAAATAATATCAATCTGGCATCTCTACTCCTTTTCTATTTCATCTTATAATTCTCTTGATATACATACTGAATAAAGTTCTAGTTAGTTGCTATCTTTCTTTATAACCACGCGCATGTGTTTATTTTCTCGGCACATCAGCACTTGCCCCAGATGGTCGTAACTTAGCATATCTGAAGTTAATTTTTTTGTTTTTTTTTTACATATTTTTAAGTGCTAGTTTCAACTTGAATATTTTTAATTTAAAGCATTTCATTCGTGATGAATCCTAAAGCTTCAAGTAATTATTAACACTTTTCAATAATATCCTTGGTTTCCAATAATTCTAAGTTTATAGTTTTAAGCTTTTAAAGTTGGGATATTTAATTTATTTTCATATGTACCTACAATAATTTTCTTTTTGTGCTTTATATTTAATTTTAATGTTTATATTTCTAACGCATATCTTGGTTAATGTAGGTGATGCTCGAAAGTAACCCAGATATTTAGCAGCGATTATCGTTAACTTTTTAGGCAGTATTTTTAGTATTTCCAATTTTTCAAAGTTAAGGAAGTACTTATCATAAAAAGGGGCTAAGAATTATAAAGCTACATTTTTTAGAAGATTTTTGAGTATGCAATTTTGCAGCTCATTCAATTGTAATATAATAATATGCAACATTCAACTTTTTGAAAAATTTCATTGGCTTTTCGGAAATTTTAATTGGAACGGTCTCACGTACATATAAGGCAAACACCCTACAGAAAAAAATTACTAAAATCGACGGAAATTTTGACAGCATTGAGAATAGCACTTTTTACACTAAAATTGGTTGGCTACATAACAGTACACTTAGAAATCTCCTCAAAATCTTCTATTAGTGATGGGCGAGTCCGAGATGTTTTATTCGATTCTCTCGATTGTTGAAACATCTCGAATGCTCTCGATGGTTTTCATTCGTATTCGAGTCAAGTCGTAAATGGCCGTCAGTCGAAGCAATCGCTAAAACATCTCGGACTCGCCAACGATTACTCTCGTTTTCAAAGCAACCATACAACATCTCGGACTCGCTGCAAAATATACAAAATATTTGTTGTTGCCGCTTGAATATTAAAATTGCTTTAAAAAACATACAGAGTGGTACAAATCTATTGCCGTTGTTGCTACTCGTAAAATTCATTTGTTTCATAAGCGTCTCACTTCAGAAAATTTATTAATGTTTAAATAATTAATTATTATTATTATTATGCACGACACTCTTTAGTTGTGATTGCAATAATGCAGCATATATGTATAGCATATTTTTCAATTTGGTTAATTTATTTATGTATTTGCCTCACTTCCATTGAAAATCCTACTTTCTTTATCAACAAACCTCATTCAGTTTATTTTATCAACTAAAATATATCATCAAAACAACAGCCGGCCCGCCGACTCGGAACAATCGTAAAAACATCTCGCTTATGTAGTCGAGATGTCATCGAAACAACCTACGACTCGCCGACTCGGAATAATCGCAAAAACATCTCGCATGTGTAGTCGAGATGTCATCGAAACAACCTCCGACTCGCCGACTCGGAATAATCGCAAAAACATCTCGATTGTGTAGTCGAGGAGCGAGTCAGCTTTTGATTCGATTGTGATTTTGCAACGATGGCGATTCTCTCGATTCTCTAAACATCTCGGACTCGCCCATCACTATCTTCTATAAATTCTGGCCGCGCTTTGAAATTTTTAATCCACTTTTAGAAATTTCTACGATTTTTCGGATTTTTCCATAAGCTTAGAAATCCTGCTTAAGGCGATTTTTATTGAAAATTTGTTTACATTTTTAAACGAAAATAAGAGAGTCAAATTTTCGACAGAACTGTTTGAAATAAATTTAAAAACTCTGGCGTATGATTTTTTTTTTGAGTCACTGTATATATTTTTCAATAAAATCGACTTTTAAGTTAAAAAAGTTTTAACACAAATTATTAAAATTTTGCATTAAACAAGCAATTTGGAATAGATGTACACAATAAAATATTTCTACCTATGTGCTACGGTTATAAATAATAATTTTCTTATATAATTTAGTTTTTTAATATTCCATTTTGACAGACATTAAGTAAAATCTCAAGTTCAGATACTCTTATACATTGCATATTTATCCCCATTGTAGTTTATACTAATATTATTTGATTAAGATGATAAGTAATTGAAAGAAAACTTGAAATTTAAATAATTGGCGTTACTTTTCTGTTATTAGCATGTTAATAACAGCAATACCGTATAATAATTGTAGCGTTTGTTGAGCCGTAGGGAAGTGCAGGAACCGCAGGAATTTTACCACAAAAGAGCGAATATAAGTACAAGGAATGTAAATTGTGGTAAAATTCCTGCGGTTCTTGCACTTTCCTACGGCTCAACAAACGCTTGAATTATAAGTAATACTTCGTGAAAAAGCGCTAAATTTCGAATTACCAATTTCGAAAAATTACTATTCTCATTGATTTTTTCCTGAAAAAGAAATGTATGCTAATAAAGTCAAAGATGGTTTTATGGTCAAAACGAATCTTTCGGGGGGGGGGGGGGGGGGGCGTTTGTCCCCAAACCCCCCCCCCCCGTTACTACGCCACTGCTATAGACCAAAAATATATTACGGGGCTTTGTTAGTAGAGCGGTAGGCTTACCTTCTCTTTTGGTTTCATCAATTACGGAGAGATGAACCTCCATTTTTTGGAGCAGTGTAATTAAAATTGTTGAGTGTAAAATACTAAAAAAAAAAAATGCAAATATGAGCTTAATTCTTCTATTCTTCGCGTTAAAGTGGAACTTAACTTATTTTGTGCAAATTTATACTACATTTGCTATGAGAGTTCAAAGTGTGGTCTTCTTTTTTACAGTTTTCATAACGAAAGTGTGTGGCGTATGAGTAACTTTTGCATGAAAATTTAAAAGCTGTCTCAAAAAAAAAACTTTCTTAGCGATGTTTTTATTTCTCAAGTTAAGAGGTTTTTTTACTGCATGAAGTTGAGCTAAGCAAAAAAAAAAAACATTTCTCACGTGTTCACCAACCCAAAATGCTTAATCAACTAATTTCGTGTCGAATTCATATTCCAACAACAACAACAACGCTGTGACAACTAATTAATTAGTCTTACATACGAAGGTGCAGCAAGGCAAATTTCATTAAAAGTGAACAGTGTCAGCTTATATGTAGTTATGTCATAAAGAATATACTCTTTAGTAGGTATGTTTATGGTATACATAAACATGTCTCTAAAATTTTTTTTGTTTAAGTATAAAAGCATATAAAAGCATATAAAGATTAAGAAAAATAAATTAGAAAAAAGCATGCGCAAAAATCACTTACTATTTCAAGCAGATTTGACATGTTAAATTGCTTATTCCTTTTTTGTTTAGTTACTTTTTATTTTCAATTAAAATTTTGCTTTATTAAATATTTCATACACACACTTACATATCACAAATGTCTGCTTTATTAAAAACGTATTTATGTTTTGTTTATGTAATTACTTGCTTATATAATACAAAAACAAAAACAAGAAAAGAGATTGAATTTGCAGCCAACATTTGACCTTTGCTGTCTGTTACATTGCATGCTAATTGGATTAGGATTTTATTTTGTTTTTGTTTTTGTTTTTGTTTTTGTTTTCGTTTTTGTTTTTGTTTTAGTATTTGTATATTTTTTTTCTTATTATATCTTATTTCTCCTGTGGCATGCTGATGCTTGTTTGTTGTCGAGTTATGTATCTAATTGTTGTTGTAGTTATGCATTTTGCTGTTTTGACATTTTGCAAGTTTTTGTTTTTTTTTGTTTGTTTTGATTAAATTTTATATGCACACAGTTCAGTGGTTGAGAAAATTTGTGTTCGACTGCAATTATTTCTTTTATTTAATTTTTTTTTTTGTTTTTTTTTTTTTTTTTCAAAACATAAATTATCTATGCAAAAAAACAATTTTAATTTATTCTGCATTCATTTAACACTTGCTTTCAAATTCCTAGCCTTGTTTGTAATTTCATTTTTAGTTTGCATCAAACCAGGTTTAACTCAATGTCCGCTAGCTCGCCTCCACTTCTAAGAATCACTCAGCCATCTGCCTGGCCTTTTCCTTGAAAATCCCTTTTCAACCTATCTTTTGCATTATTCCCTCCTCTTTTTTTTTTTAATAACAAACGAAAGGAAAGTGAATGATTGGCGATAGCATTCACTTGAGTCAAAAAAAGCCCTTAAGCGTTAGCGATAGCAAAAAATAATGTTGAGTAAATCTGAATGCGTTAAGCAAGTTAATGCTTTAGAAGAAAAAACGGGGGGAAAAATGAGAAAGGAAAGTGAAAGGAAAAAAATCTAGGAAATTAGAAAAGGGGCTAAAAGCATCTATGTATGTAGATGAGGCAGGCACAAGGCTTTTGGGGTGGTTGCGTGGCTAGACGAAGCAGAAGCTCGGCAAAAAGTAGAGAAGGTACTTACATTAAATAAGACAAGAGTGCCATCTACTGTCGAAACTGGACAGTGTTTCTCTGTATCTAGCGATAACTTTTTTTCTAGAATTTCTAGTTGTTGTTGTTGTTGTTATAGCAGTACTAAGCCCTGCTTAGCCACTGGAAGTTCCCGGCGACCATACTTGCAATGCATTGCATGAGAGGCTCACAGATCCTAGTCAGACTCACTTAACGAGAGGCCCTGGAATCAGGCAGCATATTCTGAGCTAGTCCAGAGGGGCAGGGGGTTAAGTGGGTTGGTTCTAACATGGACATGTAAAGAGAAGCCGTGTGTCATGCGGCGTCTCTCCACATGCTAAGCATACATTAGGTATGTCGGGGTCTACTCTGGCCCTATTTGAGTTGAGCTGGGTGCAGTAACTTGACCCCTCGGCTGCTGCAATACCTCTTTTGTTATGGGGAATGGGTGGTCTCTTATGACTTATGGAGTGAAATGAAGGTGGTGATGGTGTCGGTGTGTATCTCCTTCAAGGCGTGCCTGCAAGCCGATGGGTCTAAGGGTTGTTTTATGTATTTTTCAAACTCTGGCGAGAGGTCGAATAGATGATTCCTGATGTGCCGGGGAGAGGCGAAGGGGGGTTGAGGTTCTGCTTGTAGCAAGTGGCTATTGGGATGGCCATGCGCTGACAACCCAGCAGGAACTGCTTGTTTAGCATGATATTCCCTGACTGGGCGTACCTGTTCCTCACGGTGTAGGTGGTGGTCAGGAGATTACCTTACCCGTGGCTGCTCTGAGAGCTGAGTTGTGGCAGGCTTGGAATTTCTGCTATGGGGTTCTGGAAGTCCCCGGCAACCATACTGGCGATAAATTGTTGTTCTTGTTCTTGTTCTAATTCTCGTTATTGTTCTTGTTGTTGTTGTTGTTCTTGTTTTTGTTTTTGTTCTTGTTATTGCTTCTCCTTTTTTGTGGCAAGGCCCGCCCTTTTCGTCATGATACATTGTTTTTATCTCAAAATAACCTAAATAAAGTTTTAAACCGATATCTTAACTCTAACACCTTTATTCCTCAAAAATTGAATTTTGAACCTTAGTGTCATGCAAGAGTTGCTGCCCTTCTTTAAGCATCTTTTACGCATTGGTTGCCATGCATTTTCTTATTTATAGGTCGTCACTTACATCCCATTTAAGCTAATCTAAACAACTTCCTTCTTTCCTCTCGCTCCACCACTAGCTCCTTCTACTACTCACAAACTCGCACACAAAACATTTACATGACAATGGCAGTGAAATGCGGTTAGTGTTTTATAAAACAAAACAGAAAGTAATTAAGAACAAAAAGAAAAGCGCTACAAGATGGGGAAAGAAAATTGTGTAGGAAAGTGACAAGTGGCAAGGCAGCTGCGCAGAACAAAGGGAAACCTAAATTAGGAAAAAAAGGGCAAAACAATGCAAGCAAAAATTTGTCGGGAATTTAATGAATTTTGCAAACAATCCCTGCTGACTTTATTATTACATATTACACACATTGGTGACGCGGCTGACTGGGCTGACTGGCTGACCTTTGCATGACAGACGGAATGATTTTATATACAAATAAATATATTATATAGAAGCAGGCGCGGATCCAGGATTTCGGCAAGGGGGGGGTTTTGAAAATTTCTTTTTTTGGAAGATTTTTTTAAGGGCAGACGCTGCACATAGGTAGATTTTACGAATTTATGCGGCCAAAATTGAAAATTTTAAAATTGGTGCAAATACAAAATCCAAAATCTCTCTACGTTTATAATAGATCGGGCGATAATAAACCGGTTTTCTCGGCTTTTATAGACAACGGGGGTGTCCCTGCCGCTAGTCGAAACTTATTATTCTCCCACTTTTCGATTTTTTATTTTTTACGTATTTTAAGTAACCCATTTTTAAACGTCAATATTTTCAGTTTTAAGACAGTTATCAAAGTAAATATCATGGATTCGAGTGCTTCAGGTAAATATCATTATTTATTGAAGAAATCGTCAACCTAGCATAATAAAAGACCCACCATTTTGAAGCTTTTAAGCATATCGGCCTTTCTTGAAAAAATTTTGTTAATTTTTTAATTCAAAAGCAATTTAGTTATATTATCGCCTCCGATCGATTACCCGTCAATTTCTCTACGGAAAAATGCAAAGCCAGAAATTATCAACAATGGATTAAAAATTGGCCTATTTGGAAAATTACCTGCTTTCGTATTTTTAGTGTTTCCAATTTTTCAAAGTCAAGGAAATACTTATCATAAAAAGGGGCTAAGAATCCTAAAGCTACATTTTTTAGAAGAGTTTTGAGTATGCAATTTTGCAGCTCATTCAATTTTAATATAACAATATGCAACATTCAACTTTTTGAAAATTTTCATTGGCTTTTCGGAAATTTTAATTGGAGCGGTCTCACCCTACACCCTACAGAAAAAAACTTCTAAAATTGACGGAATTTTTCACAGCATTGAGAATTTCACTTTTTACACTAAAATTGGTTGGCTACATAACAATACTCTTAGAAATCTCCTCAAAATCTTCTATAAATTATGGCCTTGCTTTGAAATTTTTAATCCACTTTCAGAAATTTCTACGATTTTTCAGATTTTTTCCATAAGCTCAGAAATCCTGCTTAAAACGATTTTTATTGAAAAATTTTCTATATTTTTAAACTAAAATAAGAAAGTAAAATTTTGGACAGAACTCTTTGAAATAAATTTAAAAACTTTGGCGTAAGATTTTTTTTTTTGAGTCACTGTATATATTTTCCAATAATATCGACTTTTAACTCAAAATATTAAAATTTTGCATTAAACAAGCAATTTGGAATAGATGTAGACAATAAAATATTTTTGGCCGCATAAAACTTGAAAATCTACCTATGTGCGCTGGTGAAAATATGGACTAATACCACCTACTATTACACTGGATCACAAAATGAAATTTTTTGTCTGTACTTTGGACGTGACCATCCTATCTATATGTAAAATCGGTCGCTGATTCCGAAAATCGGGCTCATTTTTAATTCTATGGGAAGGTTTTTGAGATATCGGCAATTTACCGTTATTTGGCCACTGGCTCCACTTAATCCTGTATACCTTTTTAACGCAGTGAGCTATCTTCCTTGGAGTGACACTCAACGAAAGAAAATTAAATTTCCTTTTCATCGCTGCTATAACATTTTTCTGTAACTCTTATAGTTTCTGAAATATTGACGATTCAATTTGAATTTTTTCGATTTTTTACGATTTTTTGAAGAAAAAATTGAATTTGTCAGGCAATATCTTTTAAACCAATGTCTTCACCTTCGGTTTTACTCCTTTACATGAAGCTCCATTCTATTGGGAAAAATATAAGCTATCAACGAAGAAAATCCATGGTAAAATGGAAAAGTTATAGGCGATCAAGTAAATACATCCAAGTCGCGCAATGCCTCTGCACGGGTATATTCTATGCATGTTATACCCGTAAATGGGCTTTTATCTACTGCGCTGCCAATGTGCTGCTACTGCAGATGTGTAGGTATTGGACGTTGGACGTTACATTAAATTTAATTTTCTTTCGTTGAGTGTCACTCCAAGGAAGATAGCTCACTGCGTTAAAGAGGTATACAGGATTAAGTGGAGCCATTGGCCAAATAACGGTAAATTGCCGATATCTCAAAAACCTTCCCATAGAATTAAAAATGAGCCCGATTTTCGGAATCAGCGACCGATTTTACATATAAATAGGATGGTCGCGTTCAGAGTATTTTTTGGCTGTAGAGCAGTGTTATTATTCTATATACTAGTTGCGCCATTTCCCGCACCTTAAAAACACCAAACTCAAAACCCTCCAAATTAACAATATGTATGTCATCACATAAAGTGCAGGAGATTTGAATTGAAGTTCTAAATAACATGTATAACGTATGTATGTATATTTTTGCATTGGTACGTGCGAATGAGTATCGTATGGTATTGGTGGCAAATTGATCATCAATTTCACTTACCCTTGCATTTAAAGCCAAAATAAATAAGAATATATGAACATATGTAGTACTTTTTGGTTATATTTATATTTTTAATAGAATTTTTACTTTATTGAAGTTCTTGTGTTTATATACTCAAATTTTTAAAAGATTAATTTAAACCAGAATTGCGAAATGCCTCTGAAAAAGGCAATTTCTCCAACGATTCAGACATTTCGGACCAAATTAATTCTGTACAACCCCGATAAAAATAGGGATAAGAAAGAAAAGAAAATAAATTTGCGATTTGGCAATTTGCGAATAGCATTTGACAAATTTGATTTTATGCGCGTGCGTCCAAAGGTACCTACATGAGCTTTTTTCGCATGTAGGTACATATTTTGGATGTTATGTGGTCCAACCATTGCTTTTGAAATGATAGAGTTTTCCTTGATCAGTTTCGGAGATTTGGGCGCAGAATCTATACATTCATTAATTTGGGATCTATGATAAATCACAAGGGGGGGCGGGGTTTAACCCCAAAACCCCCCCGTGGATCCGCCACTGTATAGAAGTATGTATGTATGTATGTATGTATGTATGTATGTATGTATGTACATAAAAGCAGTAAAATTATGCAAAACCAGCTTACGAAGCAGGCAAAGCAACGAAAAGAAAAAAAGAAAAAAAAAAACAAACGAAAAAGAGCAAAAAAGGAAAGGGAAAAGAAAAACAGAACCAAAAAAATTTAACGCATGATGACTTTGTATGTATATAGTGCGCGGGTGTGTCCGACCCCTTGGCTTCCTTTGCGACTTAGAACATACATAGTTAGTAGTAGTCATATAGCATGTCGCGTCAGCGCAAAGTGGGCGTTCCTGCTTTGATTACTTCATGTTTGCAATTTTACTGATAAAAAAAGGTTTTTTTTTTGATATTTTTTTATAAAAAAAATTATGTTTTTTTTTTTGCTAAAATAAAAAGAAAAAATTATACTGTGCGATAATTATAGGGCCATTGCTTGATGATTGAATGATTTGCTCAGCTCAGTGCGAAAGGCCTTCACACACGCACACACACACACACATGTAGTAGAGTAATTTTTTAAACCATTAGCCACCGTTTGACACGTCTTTCTTTAGGGAGTACGATTAACACTAATCACCGAATTTTAAAAAGTTACGTAAAACCGAAAGTGATACTCTGAGGCTCACCTATGGGGAAATTTTGAAACACATTATTTTGGTATTTGTTTTTTAATTTTATTTATGCAGTAATGAATTCAGAAGCATTGTTATACATTCTTATAACGGTCTATGACAATTTTTTTTAGTATATAAAGATAAAAAAGGTAATTTCGTAAAATAGGGGATATTTTCACACATTTTTGTAGTTGTTTGAATGTTCATTACAAATGGTTTTATTATATCTGTTATAAATTTGTTTTTGTGCATACAATGAGAAAAGCTATGAATCAAATGAATAGGAATAAATTTTTCATATCGTCGTACCATTCGAAAACTAACATACGTTTTTTTGTGACTGACGAAAAGTAACAAGTTCGACCTTTGGCTGACGAAAAATAACAAAATCGACTTTTGGCTGACGAAAACTATCAAATTCGTTTAAACAACAACAATTTTAATGTAAAAACAGTATATAATTACTGATACTTTTCGTCAGTCAAAAGTCGATTTTGTTATTTTTCGTCGGCCAAAAGTCGATTTTGTTATTTTTCGCCAGCCAAAAGTCGAACTTGTTACTTTTCGTACAGAATTTTTTTATTGATAGCTTTCGCCAGAAATTTTAAATATGGTACGACGATATGATCGCCCCTAATATATATTTTCCGCAACCAAATTCCTAGTTTTTAAAACGCGACGTTCGTGGTGAAAATTCTTACGCATAAAGCAGCTCATCATTCGTTTCTCTATCTGAATGCATCTTTTCCGTAATTTAGAATCCCAGTAAACAGAAAAATGATAAAATGTTAATTGTTTTGAAATTGTTGACTTTGCCGGTCTCCCTTATTTTATCACATCCTATTATATAAAGATCTATGGTGAAATACGAAGAATTCACCAAAATCCGGGGGAAGTATGGTGAGTTCACAAAGTAAAAACCTCACTGGGTAAACCTTGTAAACAACGGATTCAAAATTTAGTTGAATTCTACAAATGTAAGCTTATTACGATAAAGATACTTAAGGTGAGTCTTTGAGGCTCAATTTCGGGTTTTCGTTACAATTTTATACGATTGGAAAAAAATTAAAATAGCATTTATGTGGACGTTAGAGGGTTAAAATGTACTAAAACTACAAAGAGTAATTTTTACCTTTTGATCAGTTCCCTCGACACGTTTGTTTTTAGGGAGTGTGATTAAAATAGCATGTTTGTGTACGTTAGAGGATTAAAGTGTACTAAAAATACACGGAGTATTTTTTAGACCATTAGCCACCCTTATGAGCAGTCACTTTGACACGTTTACCTTTATCGAGTGCGATTAAAATATCATTTATTTGGACGTTAGAAGGTTAAAGTGTACTAAAAACTTTATTAAGCGAAAAATTGCATTCGGCTTACGCTTAGACTCAGAAGTTTTTGCACAAAAAATTTAAAAACCCAAAGGAAACAAGGAAACACATTTCAATACACCTTGAAATATGCAGCAAATTTTATATATGTATTGTACAAATGCTTACTTCAAATAGCTGTATTCTGTGTTTAAAAGTGCAATTTTCTGATCATGTAAATTAGTAGAATAAAGAGAAGCAGTTTCCGAATGGAAAGATATTCTTAAACAGCACTTTCGTTTTCTCTGCAGAAAAAAAATTTTATTCATGTCAAATTCACTTGTTAACTGATAATTGGAATCTATGTAGTTGGATTTAATGAGATTTTAACAAAAGCTGCATACACACACACACACAGACGTGTTAATTGCAATGAAGAATAGCGTGCAGGGAGTGAGTGTACAAACAAAAAAATGAAATCCTTCAACAATTTTTAATCCCCTACGGTTAGTAAGCAGCGCAGCGCAGCTACAAGCAACTCATTTAATTAGATAGCTGTAAATCATATTTGTTTGTGTGTAGATCTAATTGTATGTGCATGTAGGTGTGTGTGTGTGTTTGTGCTATGTCCTTTTTGCAATCAAATCTTTTTTATTTTTTTTTTTTTCTATCTCTTTCGTGTGCTCTCCTCCTCTACACTTTACTGCTTTGTCACTCTGCCTGCCTTGTGTCACTCTTTTCTCGCTCTTAGCGCTCTCAGCCTTTCAGCTTGATTGGATGATTCCTTTTTTCGTTGCTTCGTCCTTTTTTTTTATTAAGTACATGATAAATTGACACTTTCGAAGAACGCACAATTAGGCGCGGGCGGTCGGTCTGGCGGGCGGCGTTGGTGGAGGAAGAAATGAAAGCGCTGAATTGAAGTGTTGTTGCATAAAAAAAGAAAAAAGGTGAAAAATATTTATTGACAATCGCACGACTTGTGAATGGTGCGATTTGTCCACATACACAGACACGCAAACACTCACAGCAGCAGTGATAAAGCGATAAAAAAGTCAAAGGAGTGAAGAAGGCAGCAGAAAGTAGAAGGTAGAAAGTAGAAAGGAGGCGCTGCAATAATAAGCGTGGGAATATATTTATTTATGTATTTATATATAAAAATTCACGCATATGTATGTGTATGTATGCTAGGAAAAATGTGCTTGGTGGTGTGTATGTGTAGGTGGGAATTTAAATGTATATCCCTTTGCTTAATTTTGTACGATATATCGACCAAATTTTTCGTGTCCCTTTACATGATTTTTTTGTTAAAACTAAGCACTATTTTTGCCAAAGAAAGCAATATTATATTAATTTGAACTCTTCCCTATCTAATACAGCCAGAAATTATATAATTTTTGTAAAAAGTTTCTCAGAAAAAAACATATTCTTCACATGCTCCCTTTGAGGAATGCAATTGTTCTAGGAGTCACCATAAAAATCGATTTTTATAAATTTAATAAAAGCAAAGGTGCCCAAAATTTATGAAGTTTTGTATATACAATGCCCTACCGAATATAATAAAAATATTAAATAAAATAAATATACGTAAAAATTAATTTGAGACCTGCGCAAAAAAAGTGTACGATTTATCGTACAAAATTAGGTAACTCAAATGTACGATATATCGTACATAATTAATTTGGTCGATATATCGTACAAAATCCGCGAAAGTTGCTGCTCAGTGCTGCTTGTTACGTTAAATTCAAACGCAAATTTTTCGACGTTGCGTGGCACGTAGCTGCTTTAGATAGTTATACACAGCGCAAAATGAAGTTTCAGAATTTGAACAAACTCAAAATTTTTAAACTAAAATGTTAATTGAATTACAAATAGCCATAGGTTGCATGCGACGTGGTAGAATGACAACATTTTGGTATCCTACGATTTCAATACAGATTTTTAAGGATACGATGTCACTAAAAAGCTTCATGCTGTTAGGACAGAATCTAGACTCAAAAAAAAAAATTACTCAGATTGTGGAAAAGTGGGAATTTTCATTGTTTTGATGTACAATTTTCTTCAAATCAAGGAATAAAACCATCGTTTTAAAGAAAATTGTACATCAAAACAATGAAAATGTTCTTTAGCGCCGAATCATTCCCACTTTTCCACAATCTGAGTAATTTTTTTTTCAGTGTACATTTTATTGACAAATTCTATAAAGTTCGTCCGTTAGTCGAATCAGTACAAAACCGTTCAATATTCACTTATGTATTTAAAAAAAACACTAGAAATAAAATCTTTTTTCTTTCCTATCGAATAAATACATGCATATGCATACACTAAAAAAACTTCTCGCGATCTAAGATATATTTTTTTTATTATTTTGAACACGCGTTCCAATACATTGTGTTTCTTTGTTTTTAGTAAATTATCTTAAAAATATTCAAACATATTCGTTGCAATGGTGATTTGTTTGAAAATTCAACTTATCAAATTAAGAAAATCAAATATTCAAAACAAGGACAAGTTGGGAATGGAATGACGCTTAAGAAATTTTTCCTTATTTTGATGTATGAATTTCTTTAAAACAAGTATATGAAACCATGTAAGTAACTTTATTTCATAATCCTTTTAACGTGTTTTAAGGAAAATTTGCTCAAAACAAAGAAAGTGTTCAATACAGGGAAGTAATTCCTTTGAACGCTAAATATAACGTTTTTTCTCTCAGTGCATACATATTTTTATATCCTTAACTTAAATTACAATTTAAAAATATGTGTCGCAATGAATTTTGTATTGAGGTTACAGCTTTTAAGTTTAAAATTATATTTTTTTATTTTGTCTTTACTAAATTTTTTTTAATGTATATATGTATTTTTTATATATAATAATTATGTATTTAAGTATGAATTTTATTAAATCTGGATAGAAGTCACAATTTTTAAGCTCAATATTAAAAATATCTTTATTTCGTTGCTTTAAAAAATGTTTGTTTAAAAAAATCTAAACAAATTATAAAAGCAAAATTTGCAAGATTTGGCTCATTTCACGAACTTTGTACGACATATCGTACAAATTTCAAAGGGCTGTAAAACCTAAACTAATTAATTTTTTTTTAATTTTCTTACAAATTATGCTTATTTAGGACTAAATGAATGAAATATGTGCCAATCGATTTTTTTCCTCCACGGGTAAAGAAATTGAAAACAAAGGGATATGTATGTATATAATTGTGAAGAATTCATAAGTAATATGATAATACGCTTTTAATGAGCGTTTAATGAGCGTTTAATGAGCACAAATATTTTAAAATCAATCGAGAGAACTATTTTTTTTTTGCATTCTTCTTAATTTTTCACACATTCAAGCACCGTTTTTGCTTGAACGCAGAGCTGTTATATAATGAAAAAAACTGTTATGATTGTTAATTAGAGCCTGTTTTGTTTTTGTAGCTCTTTAATTATTAAATACGATTACTTTTAGTGTTTTCATGAGTAAAAATTAATTAATTTAAAAAAATTGATTAATCGATTAATTCAGTTTAATTGCATGATTATTTGATTATTATTATTTATTTTTAATTGGATGATTAATAAAACTATTTGATTATTTTCAATGATTTCTGATTTCTTTTTAATTACGTGATCGACTAATTTTTTGTTATACTTGCCCGAAAATATTTACCCATACGCAATTGGACGTAGAATTGTTTCCTATGAAAAAAAAAACAATAAAAATAATCATATAAAATGAAATAATCTTATTATTGTACATTAATTAATCGTTTAATTTATTTTAATTGCATGAATATTATCAATTGTTTTTCCATTCGAATTTTGTAATTGCATTATTAATAAAATCTTTTGATTATTTTCAATTACTTGTGATTTTTAATTAAATGATTAATTAATTAATCGACTAATTTTTTGAATTCTTGCCTAAAAATGTTACCCATACACTATGGCGTCCAGTTGTTTCGTGGAGAAGAAATAATCAAGAATAATCGTATAACAAGAAATAATCGCAGAATTGAAAATAAACAAGTAATTAAAAACAATTAAATAATAAAAAGCAATCAAACGATTAAAAATAAAGAAGCCATTAAACATAATCAATCGAATGAAAATAATCATAAAATAAAAAAAATATTTATTTGTGATTAATTTAGATTATTTTTAATGGTTATTATTCGTGTGATTATTTGTTTATAATTTTTTAATTTAATTGATTACTAATTGCCAGGTTAATGTAAGACATTAAAACAATCATTTAAATGGAAAAATTTCAAAAAAATATTTCTAATTTTTCTTAATTACATGATTAGTTATTTATTTATGTACTTTATTATTTTTTATTACTTTTTTGATTTTTTTAATTTTTTTATACTCAAAAATTTTACGCATACGCCAGGAAAATTTATAAAAAAATAATTGTATAAAAATAAATAATCGTATAATTTAAAATAATAAAGCAATTAAAAATAGTGTAATAATTTAAAATAATTTAGGAATTAAAAATAATTAATCAATTAAAAATAATCAAACAATTAAAATCAAATAGTTAAAAATAATCAAAAATAGTCAAACAATTGAAAATTATCAAATAGTTAAAAATAATTAATCAGTTAAAAATAATCAAACAATTAAAATCAAATAGTTAAAAATAATCAAAAATAGTCAAACAATTGAAAATTATCAAATAGTTAAAAATAATCAAACAATTAAAAATAATCAAAAAATTAAAAATAATCAAATAGTTAAAAATAATCAAACAATTAAAAATAATCAAATAACTAAAAATAATTAAACAATTAAAAATAATCAATTAGTTAAAAATAATCAAATAACTAAAAATAATCATACAATTAAAAATAATCTATTAGTTAAAAATAATCAAAAATAATACAGCAATTAAAAATAATCAAACAGTTAAAATAATGGAACAATTAAAAATAATCAAACAACTAAAAATAATAAAACAATTAAAAATAATCAAATAGTTAAACATAATCAAATGGTTAAAAATAATCAAAAATAATCAAACAAATAAAAAATATTCAAATAATTAAAAAAAAATAAGCAAATAAAAATAATCTTTAAACTAAAAAACGATTAGATCAAACATTTGATTACATGATTATTTTTTAATGACTATTAATCATGATTATTTTTTATAATTTTTTAATTTAATTGTTTTTTTAATTGACAGCTTAATCAACTCAACTCGCGTAGTCAACTCATGTTATTCGCTAAGCTAGCTCGTGTCTTTTCCAGCTTGCTTACAAAAAAATTGGGCTATTATTATCTAATCTGAATGGGAATTTAATTGTTTCTTTTTGCTGTCAGCTGTGTGTGTCGTTGTTGCAACAAGCAATTAATGAGCTTTATTTGTTTGTTTTATAAAAGAGACTATTAACTTCTATTTTATATGCCATACAGCTAAAATTTTAAATTTTTCATTTCACACGTTTTTTTTTTTTTACCAAATTTACCGTATTTTCCGTGCAGATTTCACCTTTATGTCATACACTTTTACACACAAATACCAATGCAAATGCTGCACACAAACACAAAATTATTGAATGCACATTCAATTCACGAAAACAGGAGACTTCGACGACGTTGCCACCTACACAAACATGCACGCACCAACATGTATGTATACATAAATTGTACAAAATAGTTATATCTACTGGTATTTGTTGTTTTTTGCTTGTGTTTTTTATGCCGTTACACAGATTTCCTGCGCCTGAAAACAACACACAATTATTATCGTCGTTTTAAAGCGCGTCTGTATTTGCGAACATTTCAAATGAAACTGAATTGAAAATTCATCTCACTCGGCCAAAAGTACCGAAAGCAGAGCAGAAGCAGCAGCGTCCAGCCCACCCAAGCCAAGCCAAGCCAAGCAGCTGCAAGCAGAGTAGCGGTGAACAGCGTTAATCATAGCAACAACAACCAAAACGAAGGCAACATGAAAAACAAAAGCAACTGTAAAAACAACAACTACAAGCGCCAATAACTAAGAGCAAAATAGCACACGACAGCCAGCCAAACACCCACTCACCCACTACTAATCAGATATCAGCTCTTGGCGAATGGAAAACAAAAAAAAAAACAAAAACAAAATACAAAAAGAAAAACCAAAGCAAAATTAAACAAAACAAGTAAGGAAGCCTAAGTTCGAGTGGAATCGAACATTAGATACTCAGCTGTATGTTTTCATTGTTTGTTTGCGTTTGATGGAAACACGGTGTACTTTATATAAAGCGAGTGCTGCATAAAGTGGGCGTAGCCACGCCCATTTTCAACATTTTTATCAGTCATCCAACTAAGCATATGAATATTATTCTTTGTGCAAAATTTCATTCCTTTTTGACTTCTAGTTATAAAGATGTCACGTTACAAATTCCCAAAGAGTGTTCCAGATATATCTTTCTTAAAAAGTAGGCGTGGTCATAAACCGATTTCAATAAATTTTTGCGTGGCTATTAACACATGTTATTAAAGTGTATAAACCAAGTTTCGTCATAATATCTCAATTATTTGTCGAGTTATAGGCTAAGAAATCACGTATATCCCTTTGTGTAAAAAGAGGCGGTGCCACGCCCATTTTCCAAAATTTTTCTATTTGTTGTTTCTGGTCTATTGTAGAAATCAAACCACAAAATTTCAATGAATTATCTTTACATTTGGCAAAGATATCGCTTAAAATGTTTTTATTAGGTCACTTTATAATACCCATATATAAAAGTGGGCGTGGTCGTCAACCGATTTCGCTAAAATTTTCAACATGTATTACCACAAGTAATAAAAGTGTACACACCAAGTTTAGTCATTATATATAAATTATTTGTCGAGTTATGGGCTCAGAAATCTCGTATATTCCTGTTTATAAAAAGAGGCGGTGCCACGCCCATTTGCCAAAATTTTTGTGTTTTTCGTTTTATGTCCGCAGTTGGACTCCTGCTATAAAATTTCAATGATATATCTTTATATTTGACAGAGATATCGCTTAAAATGTTTTTATTAGGTCACTTTATAAGAGCCATATATAAAAGTGGGCGTGGCCCTCAACCGATTTCGGAAATTTTTCGTCCAAATATTTGACTAAGTAAGTATATCACGCGTACCAAATTTCATCGATATATCTTCAACGGTTTCTGAGTTATGACATATAAAACTTGCAAGGTTTGACCCTTAATAAGTGGGCGTGGCACCGCCCATTTTCCTAGGGGCCTGAGCTCAACACGTGGATAAAATTTCATCGCTCCAGCTGTATTAGTGACTGAGATACCAAATTTCCAATTTTTTCTATATAGGAAAAGTGGGCGTGGTCATGGTCCGATTTCGCCCATTTTCAATACCAGTCTCGATACCAACCTGCATTTCAAATTTCATCAAAATATCTCAATTTTTGCGCGAGTTAGAGTGTTTACAGACGGACGGACAGACGGACAGACGGACGGACGGACAGACGGACGGACGGACGGACGGACAGACGTACGGACGGACGGACGGACGGACGGACGGACATGGCTCAATCGATTTCTCTTTTCACCCTTATCATTTTGATATATATAAGTCTATATCTATCTCGATTATTTCACTCTGTTACAATCCACCGTTATGTGATTAAAACTATAATACTCTGTGTACTAGTACAGCTGAGTATAAAAAGAAACGAAACAGCTTATTTGCACTCCCGTTATTCGTTCGTTAAAGTAGCGAGCAAATATTGACACTCTCCAATCTCAGTTCGTGCGTAATTTTTGCGTGTATTTGTATTGGTATTGGTTTTCTATATCGTTCAGCATCGGCATATGAAAGCTCGCAATCAGTCGCGTTTAATGTGTGTGAGCACTTTGAATATTTGCCGACGAATTTCCTGTGCGCTCTGTGCAAAAAAAGAGAACCGTTAAAAAGGCAAAAACAAATAAAAAAAATGGCGTACAACTATTTTGTGGCGTTATGCAAAGAGCGACGAAAAAGTCAGTTATATGCTCTACCTTTGTAAAGAGAACAAGTGAAAGTAAGTCAAGTAAGGTCGCCCCAAACTTCGGCCATGTCTAACTTTGTGTGAGGAAATTGCTCAAAAACTACTGAACGGATTTTTACCAAATTTTTACAATGTATTCCTTGGATATGTGACCTCGACATAGGCTATATTTTTCTCGCTAGATGGCGTCGGAGTCGCTGTGTTCACAAAATCCGTATTTATAATGCGATTCTTTTCGTTTTTGACACATATGTTTGTTATGTAATGAAGAACTCAGTTACAGAAAATTAACGCGAATTTAGACGATATTAATTTTCGGTATATCAACTTCCTACCGAGATATACTAGGCCAAAATATGGACCCAGCTGACCCCGAAATATTTTTGAGCAATATTGGTATCAAATTAAAGGAGCCGATCAGTATTGCCATATATCATTTATGCAATGTGGATATCTCAATCGGTTTCTGAGATATCTGACTGATATGCACCGATATCTGGACCTGGATGGCCGCGGAATATCCCTGATTGGTAACGGAAAAGAGGAGTGAGCAAGAAAGTAGTATAAGGGGAGGAAGAGAGAGAGGGAACGGAAGATGGAGCATGGTAGCGATATTGATCGGCAGTGGCCTGGTGTGATTTGTCGCAGCAAAGCGGGACGGCTTTTCGCTAGCACTTAAATGTGTTTTCAATCAAATCTTACAGAAAACAAAGCCCATAATTAATATCATTTCGTTCAACATTCTGACCTCCTTTCCGCTTCGTTCGCTTTTGTCTTACTCTTAACTTATTCATGCAGGTTATGCATGGAAAAAAAGCGATTATTTATATGTACCAAAATCCTTGACAGGTGAAAAAGCACAGCGATTACAACAAAAGCAACTGATTTGCTATCAAGCAATCGGAAATACCCCCAACTAGTATGAGGAATTTCGTGTAGATAAAGAAGAGTATTTGCTCTTTAACTTTCACTCCGTTTGTGTCAACTTGCGCGCGCTCTTTTTTCTCCTATCTCTCTCCCTCCCTCTATCCCTTTCTCTCTCCCAATCTCTCCCTTACAACTCCTTTTCCTATTTCTTTTTGCTGAGAGTTTTTCTTCTGTCGTTGTATCCTCATTTCCCCTTTATATAAGCCTAGCATAGTGGGCAAGCTAAATTGCAAGTGGTCTCGGGTTCGATTCTGAACAGCATTAAATTTATCAGATCTTCTAACAAGATTTCGTTTCTCGGCGTAGAGAGTAGCCTTACTCTCCGAGGTGTATTTCTTCTTCTTCCTTCTCCTCTTCTTCGTCTTTTTCTTCTTCTTCTTCTTCTTCTTCTTCTTCTTCTTCTTCTTCTGCTTTTTCTTCTTCTTCTTCTTCTTCTTCTTCTTCTTTTTAATTGGCTCGTAACCGTCTAGACGATTTTGGCCGAGTCCAATAAAGCACCAGTCGTTTATGTTTCGTACTGCCTGTCGCCAATTGAAATGCCAAGTGAGGACGAGTCAGTCTTCACTTGATCTTCTCAACTCAGTTCCCTCTCCCAACGCATTCCCAGTCTCCCTCTTCTTCTGCCTTTAGCGGTTTTCAATAAGATATAACTACTTTCTGAGCGGGAGCACCCCCATCAATTCTCACAACATGACCTGCCCAAGGCAGCCACCCTTTTTTTATTCGCTGAACAATGCCGATGTCTGCGTTAAGCTCCTACAGCTCATCATTAAATCTCCGTTGATATTCGCCATCGCTAAAGCGCAAAGTTTCGTAATTCTACCATGAAATAATAACTCTTGACATCCTTCTCATACCACTAGAATTTTTTTTTGCTATTCATTGTTTAAAATGAAATTCATATCAGCAGTTGTTCATCATAAAATTCCCACGAAAATCATATTCACAGCAATCAATCATCATAAGTGCAGGTGTACTTGATAATGTTAGAAAAAGAGTGAGATTCAAAGTTAAATATGTGATACAGTATTTGAATGGAATTGAGTAGGACTCAATGGGGATACCGTTGAGATTTGAGAAAATCTTATAGCGTCCAATATGGGCCGAACATATTGGATAGTTTTTTCGTATTACGGTACCATATTGCTCACTTCCTTGCACTCTATCTCTCCCTCTTACTCTTTCTCTACCTCCCTCGCTTCCACTTTCACTTTCTCTTTCTCTTTCACTCTCTCTTTCTCTTTGTCTTTCTCTTTCACTTTCTCTTTCTCTCTCTTGCTCTCTCTCTTGATTAGCAATACTCTTTATTGTAGCAACGTCCTTGATTAATATGTTATCAGAGTGTGGGTGGTTAAGAGTTTGGTCTTAAATAATATACAAGTAAATTTAACAAAACTTCTGCGAACTGCTCTCCATCTCACTCTAGCACTATCACACATTTTTGTTGTTATTATATTTTTCTTCAGCCTTTCTTCAAATAAAACATTTATCTTAGAATAAATTTAAACACATTTTTTTATATTTGCTCTTAGTAAATCTTTCACATTCTTTGTGGTAGGTACCTATAAAATATTATTTTATAGTATAAAATGTTTTTTATTTTTTTTTTTAATATCTGATTGCCTCTTCACTTCACGTACTTTCTTATGAGTCAACAATATTTGTTTCATTCATTATTTCTTTACCATCCTGCATAACCCGAAATTTTTGCCAGTTTGGGAACTTCTTTTCATTCCACGCAGTACTTCCTGCGAGCTGCCTCACTTTCACTGTCACTTTCTCTCAGTGTCTCTTTATGTCGCTTTCGCTAATGTCGCATTGTACTTTCTCTGATTCTCTCTTTATGTCGCTCTCGCTAATTTCGCATTGTACTTTCTCTGAGTCCCTCTTTTATATCGCTCTCGCTTATATCGCCTCGTATTTTTCCATTATCTCTCTCTCTCTCTCTCTCGCTCTCGCAGCATTGACATTGATTTCCGTCACTTCACAAATTTGCTTTTTATTCTTCCACGCCAATGCAATGTATGTGTGTAAATATGCCCATCACTTTCACTTTGAACTCTTCGCCATCATTAGTGCCACTCAATCGAAAACTTGGCCATGTCAAAGCAGACACAGAACCACGACCTCAGCACACATGACTGTGATTGACATTGTTGCTGTTGCAACAGCTGTTTTCGTTGTTGCTGTTGTTGTTGTTTCATATTGGTGGGATGCTACTTTTGCTGATACACGACGATTGTACAAACCACATGTACATATACATACATATGTACGAGTATGTATGTATGTAAATGTGTAATTGTGTTACTGCTATCCTCTAGCGCGTTGCTCGTTGTAGCCGCTCACCATTCGTTCGCTTGCTCGGCGGTTCTAGGACAGCCCATTTAATCAACCTTGCAATGAACTGTAGATTTGTGATAAAATATGTATATTGTACATACATATACACATATTTATGTACATACTTACATACAAACACAATATGTACATCGCTGTACATATTCCGTCCGCCCACTTTGTTATCAACGTAATTACTGAAGATTTACATACATGCATGTGCGAACTTGTCATGTAATAGAGCTTTGTATGTATACCCTGTTGGAATAGAGCATGGAAATAAATTTGATAATTATGTGATGCTAATGATTAAAAATGATGATGAATATGATGGTAGTAATGATTATGACAATGGCGATGAAGATGATTATGATTCTCATTGTGATTGTAGTAATGGTAGTGATAATGGTAATGATGTTGATCACGATGAGCAGATTATAATTATAATAAAAGCGTCGGTAATGAAGAGTTCCCCTTCTCAACCATCATCCCCTTATTTTTCTCCTTTTTCTTATCCGTAATCTTCTTCTTCTTCTTGTTCTTCTTTCTCTCCTCATTCTTCTTCTTAATATTTTTCTTTATTTTCTTCTTCTTCTCCATCATCATTTTCTACATCCTAATTTTGTCATAAAAAACCACTTGGGAATCAACGAAGGCTAGCCAATTCCCGCTGGGTATTTAGCAGGATTATGTGAATGAATCTACAACCATATGTATATGTATGCATATGTGACATATACTGTACATACATTTGTATAAGTAAATTGTGCTAGTTCAAGACTGGTGAAAACCCAGCTCCTAAAAGACAGGATTGGTTCTACATCTGTCCCGACACAATGCTTTCAAATGTCTTTTTTTTATACGGTCATGTCCTACCAATTGGCGATTCCTTCCCTCTGCAGAGCTCTAGAACCCCTTCTGAACTGCCTCTAATATGGAAAGTTCTGTAGTAGATAGTTTAATAATTAATAGATCAGAGATAATTTAAACCAAAAAACATTTTTTTTTAGAAACTACACAGTAAAAAATGATAGTTTATTTCTAATATCATTTGGTACTTAGTTTAATCATTCTTGGAATTAAATTTGTATTTTAATGCCTAAAAGTCTTATTTTTAAACTATGAGAAGTTTTACAATTTTATTTATTCCAAAATAGTTTCAAAATAAAGCCTTGAAAAGTATTAAAATTCTCTCTAAATAAGTTTAATCATTTATGGTTTATAGGGGCGTCAGAATGAATACTTTTCCGTCAATCCAGCAATCCGTTTAACTGACAGCAGAGTGGAATTACATGTATTTGAATGAAGATCGACACAATCAGTACTTCAACTTTGCCGTAACAAATATATGCAATTGAAGTATGTGTCAGTTAAACGCTGCTGGATTGCCGGAAAAGTATTCATTCTGACGGGCCCATTAAAAACAAATCCTGTAAAGTATAAAAAACTTTCTCTTTCTCAATGTATATTACTATCAAAGCTTTTTTGGTTTGAAATCAAAACCAAAAAAAATATTAAGAACAAATTTTCAGAAAAAAAGTCAAAATAAATAAACAAAGTTTTTCTAAAAGTACAATGCGAAGTATTAAATAGCCGAATCGAATTTTTTACGCCTGATGAAATAATTGTATCAAGTAAGTAATTCAGGAAAATAATAAAATAGCATGGGTAAATTTTGCTTTATTTTTACAGACATAAGGCAGTTGAAGGTCTCTCTTGCAGTATCACTGCAAGTACCGCGACGGTGCTGAAATTTCCCTGGACATCTCCAAAATATTGGTGTAAAAGTTGACAATATGTATATACATATATCGAGTCCTAACTGCCATAAAAGTGTACCCAAAAAAATTATCGATTTCAGATTTCAGATTATGGAAATCAACAATTTATTATAACATGCATCAACTCCCAAAAATTTCATACCTGTGGGATATGCAGTTTCGAAGTAAGAGACTAAATATGTAAGTTTCAAGGCTACATACAAACTGTATGCAAAACAAATTTAAAAAAGTTCCGTAAAATTTAGTTTTTGTTGGATACACATTTATGGCAGAGGCGGTCGCTTCATACAAGCCGAGAAGCCCGGCTTGCGTACATATTTTCGTTCATTTCATACGAAATTCTTTAAAATCTGGTTATTTTACGTTTGAAATGTGTTTACTATTTAAGTTCTCAATAATATAGCCCCCACTGTAACATGCCCCTAAAAGCCTGCTAAGAAAATAGCGCAAATACACCACCAATCCACCTCACAATGTGTATTTTGTTTGTACAGCCAATCACAGCACAGTGAGCATGCTTCAACGTTTCCACACATTAGCTTTTACGTGGCTTTCAAAACAGAATAACATAGCTTGTTTTCTCGCTTTCGCTAAGGAGAAACCAATTGCTTATTTTCAGACTTAAATTGAAAAAAAACTAGCAAAGCACTTTTTTATTTTTCACATCATGTATGTATGAAGCTGGCTTCGGCATTCAAAAGCTCAGTATTCACAGCCATGTGCATATTTGATTTGATTTTCGTTTGCATGTAGGTACATACTTATGCACATAATTTCTTACATCTGCATGTACATGCAAACATAAATATCAAATACCAGATTATAAAAGGGTTGATTGTGATTTTTGGCGACTATTGGCACAATATCAAGATAATTTTAAAAAGCGGTGGAAATCAAATTGGACCTCAGTTTGTCAAACACTAAAGCACCCATTTTTTAGGCAATAAGCAAATACACTTGCTACTGATGAAATTTCCGTCGGTATAAGGAAACTAAAAATACCTCTGCGCTTTCGTGTAAGATTTCCCTAGCGCACGTTTTTATATTTAAGAATTATGTAAATACGAAATTTTTTAATTTAAAAATGTTCAGAGTAAAATTGCAAAATCAAGAAAAACAATTTTAAGTTAAAAATGTTTATTTTTATTCTAAGCATTATGAGATTTTGAAGGAAAAACTTTCGTTTTTATTCCATTAATTTTAATTTTTAATTTAAACATGTTTCTTTTTAAATCTTAAATACATTTTAATTTAAAAAATTTAATTTTTAATTTAAAAATTTTCAGTTAAAAAATAAAAATGACGGTTTAAAACGTGCATAATAAAAATAAAAATGTGTATCAGGAAAACAAAAATAAAAAATACATATGAAAAAACAAAAAAAAAAAATAAACGAGAAAAAACGATCTTCAAATACCCGAATTGTTCAAATACCCGTACAAACATACGCGTAATAAACAAACAAACGAGCGTTCGAGCATTGAAAAGCATTTATTCGGGCCACTCGAAAATGTTAAAAAGAAATCGAGAACTCTAAATCAAAGTCAATGACGGAACGCAATCAGACTTTTAAATAATACAGCAAAGGAAATTACATAAATGGCTAATGGTTATGCTTCACACAAAGGCTTGCCCAGGCAATTTATGCTAGGTCCGCCACTGATTTATGGGGATCGGGGCTCGATATGCTGCTCATGGAAACTTAGGGGCAAATGTTTGTTTTGGATTTTTATGTACATAAATAAACAATGTTAACGTTATTCAATTTCTCATTAATCTTTGGGATAAAGGGTTATTTGCGGTATATCCGCTGGAAATTTTATGGGGGTTTATTTTTAAATCCAAAAAAGTATAAATTTTACTCCAATTTTCGTATTGATCCTATACCATTTCAACTATTTTTAATACCAAAAATATTCTAAAAATAATCAAAATTTGGTTTTGATTTAATTCCAAAAAAATATTAATTTGACACCAAGAATAATTTTTGTCTCTCAATTCTCTTCCTTTTTTTAAACCAGAATGTTTTTAATTTTATACCTTTTGGCATTGTTATATATAAATACCAAAATGGTATTAAAATTAAACTAAAATGTTTACTGTGTAGAAAAAAACTTAAAAGCTTAAAAAGTTTTTTTCTAGCTTCTAAAAAATAAAAAGTAAAATATAACCTGAGCCTGTGCTCGTTAAATTAAATAAAACAAAAAACATTTTTTTTTGTACTTTTATTCAATTTTATAAAATTTCCCTTTTCGAGAAATTTTGGCAATTAGTAATATTTCGTTTAATTAATCATTACGAATCACTTAAGTTTAAGTCAAACCAATTTATTACATTTTTCGAAAATTTCCCTTTTTGGGAAATTTTTATACCTTTCATGAGAATGAAATGGTATTATAACTTAGTGCCAAAAAATTTTTGTCGAAAGTACCAGAAGGAAGCGTGGGGGACCCACCAAAATATATACCGATATGATCAGAATCACGAGCTGAGTCGATTAAGCCATGTCCGTCTGTCCGTCTGTCCGTCCGTCCGTCTGTGTGAACGCAAACTAGTCCCTCAGTTTTTGAGATATCTGAATGAAATTCGGAATACAGGTATGTTGTTATATGCAGCTGATCATTTGTCGGAACCGGCTGAATCGGACCACTATAACATATAGAAAACAACCGATTATTCAGATATACATGAAATTTTTGGAAGTAATTTGTGCATAACTTCCCCATTTAAACAGCTAAGGACATGAAACTTTGAAGTAGACGTGCCCATTTTGGCCCAAACAAGGTAACCGAAAATTGTCTAGATCGGACCACTATAACATATAGTTCCACAACATCCGATTATTCAGATATACACATTTTGGTGTATAACTCCCCCATTTTAACAGCTAACGGCGTGAAATTTTGAAGTATTTGTACCCATATGGGCCCAAACAGGGTTACCGAAAATTGTCAAGATCGGACCACTGTAACATATAGCTCCCATACAACCGATTGTTCAGATATGGACATTTTGGTGTATAACTCCTCCATTTTAACAGCTAACGGCGTGAAATTTTGAAGTATTTGTACCCACATGGGCCCAAACGGGATTACCGAAAATTGTCAAGATCGGACCACTATAACATATAGCTCCCATACAACCGATTGTTCAGATATGCACATTTTGGTGTATAACTCCTCCATTTAAATAGTAAAGACACCATTTTTTCTAATAAATCTTTCCATAAATAACCCACAGAATTAAAATTATAAATTAAACTTAATCCGGCTATGTACATACATAGGTAACTTTTCATTTCCCCACTCATGAAAGGTATGAAGTCTTCGGTACGGCCGAAGACAGCCGCGCTTTTACTTGTTTAAATTAGTATGGTTATGTAAAATTTACCATTTGGGCTTCGTAAAGCTTAAGAGAAACTAATTTTAACTAATTTAAAAAAAAATCCCTTTTGGGAAATATTGGCAATTAGTAAAATTGCGTTTAATTAACCATTGTGAATCACTGAAGTTTAAGGCGAAGCATTTTATTACATTTGTTAAAAATTTCCCTTTTTGGGAAATTTTGTAAACTGGTATAATTGTGTGACATTTATCATTTGGACTAAGCAAAGTTTAATAGAAACGATCTTAAGTAATTGTAAAAAATCCCTTTTTTGGGAAATTTTAATTTAATATATATTTTTTTTTTCAAATTTCGCCATTGTGACTCGTTTAGATGTTTAGGCAAGCGATAGTAGTTGATTTTGGAAAAATTTCCCTTTTTGGAAAATTTTTTTAAATTAGTGTAATTGTGTAAAATGTGCAATATTTGTTCAACTTTTACGCTCTATATCCCTTTAGAGCCAGTTCTGAACCAGTTAGGAACTCTCTAATGCTAGAATATGTCTGAGTCCCCTATATTTGCTGCAGGGCATACATATGTGTGTGTGGGTGATTACAAAACAGGATTTTACAAATTTCGATCTACGAAGAGCACTGATTCGTGGCACATATGAATTTGTCGATAGATTAGATTGCATACAAACATATGTATGTAACTACATAAGAGTATACACAGTATACATACATATATACATATGTATAATAATATTATTTAATAATAATAATACTCTTATGAGAAGAAAATAAAATTACTGGCAGCAAATCGATGAGTTGTGCCAAAAGGGAGATCGATTTGGAAATCCATACCTACGTCTATGGACTCGAATTTGATCTGCGTGTTTTCTTCCTTTCAAACTCTTTCCCTTTAAGTGCTATTACGTGCACATCTCCGCCTTCTTACTTAACTAAGTATAATTACAAGTAAAGCCATTCATTGACGAGATTTGGTAATTCAATTCAATTCAATTTGACTCTATTTTATTGTTACGTACGCCCTTTCATTTTCGAGTCCCCTAAGCGGCATTAGCTGACTTTTGTTGTTGTTTTTTTTTTTTGTTTTTTGTGAGCAACGACTTTACAGTAGCAATAAGTACATACATAGATACATATTAATATGTTCATTGTTCATGCCTTAACACTCGGCCAAAAGCATATTTTGCATAGCCAAAGTAGAAAAATAAGCTTTTCATAAAAGTCATTTTCTCTCCCTGTAATGCTTTCTCTTATTATTGATTTCTCTTCACGCTAATTTCTGACACATATTTTCTCTTTTTAGCACATACCAAAAGTGTAGGTCACTTTTCTCAAAGAAGCAAAACACTCTTTCTTCCGAAAACGTTTTGAATTCTGCGCAAAAAGTTCACGAGTTTGTAGGTCGTTAGCAGCTGATGTGGGTATGCACGTATGAATGCATGTATGTATGTGCATAAATGCTTCCATATTTGCTTGAATTTGACACACATTTGTACACACTTATATATGTTTTTTGAAGTTTACAAGGTTATGAATGAAAAGCTTTCTGGAGCAACTTTTATATGCAAGCCTATCCAGAGGCGCTTATGTGCCTTTACATGTATGTATGTATATGATCTTGTATACATACAATATGTACATATATGTACATTTACAAGCTTTTTGTTAGTAAGTTTGCAGCTGGAGCAAAATTTCTTGTGCTTTTTTTTTAATGGGGTATTTTTCCACCCACCAAATTAGAGCTTCATTCGGTCCCACACACACAAACAAAATGGCACATAATATGATAAACTTGAATACCTAACTATGACCACTGAAATACTTATGTTTTCATATGTACATAAATACATAAAATTTGTGTGTACACTGAAAAAAACAACTCACTCAGATTATGGAAAAGTGGGAATGATTCGGCGCTAAAGACATATTTTCGTTGTTTTGATGTACAATTTTCTTCAAATCAAGGAATAAAACCCACATTTTAAAGAAAGTTGTATTCAAAACAATGAAAATATGTCTTAAGCACCAAATCCATAATCTGTGTATCTTTTTTTTTTTGAGTGTACGTGTTTATTTTGCTGCTGATTTCTGAAACAACGCAGACCGAACCAGACAGCCAGTTGACAGCATATTACGCACGTGTGCACATTATTTTTTGTTTTTGTTGCTGTTGTAGCAGAAATGGAGAAAAATTGGATTTATTTTTTATATACATACCTACAAACATATAATCAGGTATGCTTGCTTATTTAATACATAATATTCGGTCATATTAATAAAAGCTGAGCATTTGCTTTTACTTAAAATTTGAGACCTTTTACTCAAATTTTGAAATTTGGTTCATCATATGTGTATGTATTTCCAGTAGTTTATAAAATAATGCTCAAGCTGAGGTGAGAAAAAGTTTTTTTTTTTAAATGTTAATCAAGCAAAGCCTTTCAAAGTTTCTTGAACATTCTTCCAACCAACGGCACTTACTACACAGAGAAAAAAGTACAATGGTTTTTTCAACCAACTTCATGGTTAATATTTTATTGGTTGATTTATTCATGTCAAAAGGAAAAAATGTAATATTCACATTTTCATTGTACCATTAACCAATATTTTGGTTGAAATCAATATCAAACAAAAAGTTGGTTACCCCAACGTGTATATTTGTAATATTAACCAAAATATTGGTTTATTCATATCTAAAAAAAAACATAAAAACATTTACGAAGCTTTATGGCTTCGGCTCTGTTGTGACCATCGCCTTCAACACCGTTTGTGCTTGACGAAGTTGAATGGCTGGACCCGAATTGCAGAGAGCGAGAGAGTTTTTTTGATGTTGTGATGAGCGCCGCTTGAAAAATTTTCGTTTATGAACAAAAGCAAATTGCGCCTCAAACCCTTCAACTGTACATACATATTTTTATTTTATTTAAACATGTGTTGGTTAATATTACCAACAAATTGTTTAATACTAACAAAAAATTGGTTGAAGATTTCAACTAACATTTTGTTATATCAACAAATATCATGGTTAATATGACCACAAACATGGTCAAAAAAATCAAACAATATCATGGTTAATATTACCAACAAATTGTTTAATAGTAACAAAAAATTGGTTGAAGATTTCAGTTTACGCAAGTTATGCTGTATAGCTTTCGTTCGTGCATTCGCATGCGGCTGTGAAAAGCTTCTGTAACTCTCAGCCGTCTTATGCATTGTTCGAGCTATATAGTTTGAATTAGCAACTCATAGTCAGGGATTTTCACAATGAAAATGAGGTTGGCACTCCAACCTCGGAGCCGCAATCATGCGCCCCCCCCAACTGAATAAATTCAAGGGTTTAAATATGGTATGTATGTGCATATATACATCCAATATATGCACATATGTACATACATATTTTTTTATTTTATTTAAACAGGTGTTGGTTAACATTACCAACAAATTGTTTAATAGTACCAAAAATTGGTTGAAAATTTCAACTAACATTTTGTTATATTAACAAATATCATGGTTAATATGACCAAAAACATGGTCAAAAAAATCAAACAATATCATGGTTAATATTACCAACAAATTGTTTAATAGTAACAAAAAATTGGTTGAAAATTTCAACTAACATTTTGTTATATTAACAAATATCATGGTTAATATGACCAAAAATATGGTCAAAAAAATCAAACAATATCATGTTTAATATAACCAACATTTTGTTTAATAGTAACAACAAATTGGTTGAAAATTTCAACTAACATTTTGTTATATCAACAAATATCATGGTTGATATAACCAAAAGCACTGTCTAATATATCAACCATGGTAATGGTAATATTAAACAAAATTCACATTGATTCCATTTCAAGTGTGAAATTAGTACTATTAACCAACTTTTGGTTGATTTTTCTCTCAGTGTAAATCTTAGCAAAATATGGGTTTCAAGCAAAACTTACACTCAGCGCATCTTTAGTAATAATAAAAGTCAAAAAAAAGGCGCCAAATAAAAAAGAAATCTGGAGCATTAAAAAATTTTGTCTAAATTTCAAATGCTTTTTAACAAATAAAAAAATCCAAAAGTGTCCCTTTTTCATGAAAAAACATGTAGCACCTACCTCTGTGTATTAATATGTTGCATCGCAATCGAAGTCGTTTGTACATACATACATAGGTGTGTATCTGTAACTAAGCCAACAACCGTGCAAAGTTTGCAGTTTGAAAATAGATTTACATACAAATTTCAATGCATAAATTGAAGAGGTGTGCAAGCAAATACATATGTATGTATGTATATTTTTATATGTATTTATATGCATGAATGTAAGTATTGAAAATATATATGTACATACATACACATAAGCCTGTGCGTTTTTGTGCGTGTTAAGACTTTTTTGTGTTAAGACTTGCCCACTCATTCATCACTTATGACCTCAGCCACTTGCTGATTTTTTAGCTTTCTTCCTTTTGCTGACGTCGCAAGACGGTGAAAACTTTATATTTATGAGGAGTATGTACATATGTGTGTTTCCAGCGTTACGGACGTTCCATGCTGCGACATTATTTTCAGTATAAAACCTATTGGATCAGAATATTTTTTTTTGCAATATGTAGCATTTGTACTCCTCTATCCAAATCTATCAAACTTTTTTTCTAGAGGTGACACATTACCACTGTAGAAGGATTTAAAGTTGCCGTTCGGACGTTCCTCAAAAGTATCTCGTATTTGAGGTTACACCTGATTTCGTTAAAATTCTACGAATTGGTTGATGCTACAAAAAAATTATGTATATACGACTAACAGAGGAATATACAAGAACTGTCACTACATTAAAGTTATATTTCTGTAGACGTTTTTTATTGGAGAAATATCGGTTTTAATTTTGTTCGGACGTTCCCGTTCGGACGTTCCAAATTTTTCTATGAAGGAAAACATAAATTTTTCATAACAAAATAAGTTTTGAGCTTATATTTTATTGCAATTAACTCATTAATTCAAAATTTACATTACTTGCACATTCTGTGGACTAAAACGATACTTAATAATGTATAGTGGCGATGAATATAAAAAAAAACTGATGTAAGTACTAGCAAAATTTAATAAGAATAATATAATTATACAATGGCGCTATTATAACTCTGACGACTTTTATGGCCGAGCTTCTCTCCCAATTCGAGGTGTGCTCCTTTTTGTTTTTTTCCTACTGATTGGGTGGACCTACAGTTTTATGCCGGCTGCGAACGGCGAATGCATTTTTTGTGAGAAGCTTGTTCATGGCAGAAATACTCTCGGAGGGTATGCCGCCCACTGCCGAGAGCTGACCGCTGCTCTTAAAAAACCCAATAATTGGATTTTTACTAATTAGAAAAATTGTTTTGGTGTTTTTCTCGGACCGTAGTTTGAACCCCAGACCTCTGGCATAACAGGCGAGCACTCTACCCACTGCACCACAGCGGTATTTTAAATATCGCGTTGCTTAGATGTCACTGTACGTCCGGCAGTAATATGATGTCCATTTTCGCATGAGAAACTGAGTAATGTTTGAAGGGCTGGTGTTTGTTTTACTTTAAGCCATCGCATACAGGTAGATTTTGAAGTTTTATGCGGCCAAAAATATTTTATTGTCTACATCTATTCCAAATTGCTTGGAGCATTCTTCCTTCAAAGGGGTTTTTATGTTTTTCCTAAAAATCTTTTTTCTCTCTCTTTCTTTGTTTTTGAAATCCTTCCTTTTCTGACCATCTTTAAAGAGGTTTAACCTCCACCTCATAGCCCTTTGAGCGGAATTCATTGGTAGATAGCTTTATAAGGAACAAACAAAAAAAAATTATCTGAAAAAAAAAGTGTATACGTTCGGACGTTCCAATGTTTAATATACTTAAACTCAGGAATCCTTTTGATTTTGGGAAAAAATTAACGCTGCCCGAAAGAGCACCCAAAACTGTGTTTTGTCAAAAAAAATTTGAAAAATCTGACAAAGGTAAGTATGTTTATTTTTACTGCAAAGTGTATTTTGCGTCCGAACGCTTGAAAAAAAGCACTACTTTAGAATACACTTTATACACGATTTGAAGTATTTTGTAAATGTATCTATGTTGATGTTCCTAGGTCTGACCTTGGGCTAAGTACTCGTAAAGGCCATTTTTCTACCGGCGCTTTTGTTGCGAATTCGCGTATGTATTTCGGAAGTCATATACACTTAGCTAAAAAAAAAACTTATATGGTAGTCTGAAAGACGTAATTTTTGTAAGTAGCAGTGCTCCAATGTCCATAAAATTTTGTGGCGTGATAAAGAAAATACGTACCTATATAATGGTATCAAAAAGTTTGGCCTAGGTGCATTTTTAAATTTTTCTCTTTGGTTGACCCATTTTCGGAAACACCCATATGTAAGTATATAAGCATGTAGGTAGCTTTCATACCTACATTTGTGATTAGAGACAGTTTCGATATAGAAAAAAAAACATTATACATAATAGGCATATATGAATATATGAATGTAAATCGTTAAATATGCGATCTTAGTTACAATGAGTTGATTTATTACTTTTTTTACTTGAGTTGAGTTGATTTATTACTTTTACTTACATATATCCCTCCGTCTGACACTTGGTTCCAGCCAGACCTTTTTCATTTTCAAACTACGAAAAAGAGTACTATAAATTGAGCTAGATGTTTGAAATTTCAGGTAGCTTACTAAAATTTAATTTTCTACAAACCTGTAAAAAAAAGTACATTGATATCTCATATACTAAGCTAGTTATACCGATATGTTGACTAACACATCACATTCGGTACACTTGGGTCTGGCTGAACCCACAAACAAATTGTATGGAAATGAAAGTGTGTGTACGGGTTTTGCTTAAGAACTTCCAAAGTATCCTATAGATTTTTATGAAATTTTCACAGTGGGTTCATGTGGTATCTTCGCATAAGATGTGGTTTGAAAAATTGGACACTTCCCGGAATTTCGGCCCAAATGTGGACCCGAATGGCCCCGGAATGAACTTAGACAATATTGTTGTCAAATGAAAGGTACTAATCAGGGCTTGAATATAGAGTAATAGATAATTTTTTAAAAGTGGACGCTTCCCGGAATTCCACCCAAATGTGGACCCAAATGGCCCCGGAATGTACTTGGTCAATATTGGTGTCAAATGAAAGGTAATAATCTGAGCTTGAAAATAGAGTTATTTTTATTGGGTTTTCTAACCTGGTTCACAAGATATAGATGAAAACGTGGATCCGAGGGCCCCAAATGTTTTTTTAGAGGTAGAGATACTAGTTATATGTACCTATATGTAGACAGAGGGAGGGTTCAGCGCAGCGAAGCTGGACGGGTATACCCTAGTATTCCTATATTGTTTACCTAATATGAAGGAGGGGAATCGTTTGCATATTTTTCTTTTAAATTTATGAATTATCGGGGCAATAGATATTTGCCTTTTAGTTTATATTTTTCAGTTCTGATTTTGTGGTTATTTGATAAATTAAGTGCAAATATAATTCATAAAATACACATTATTTTTTTATTTTTACTATTTTTACCAAGAAAATTTTGAGTGATGAAATTGATTTGATATGCAATTTTAGACCACATAGAAAGAGCTTTGATTGTGAATTTTATGAACGGCTAGCAGCTGCATTAGCTAATGATTTGGGACGTAAGGGGGCTGCTGAGGAAGTTGAAAAAGCTTAATAAAAATTTGAATATAATAATATAAATAAGCTAACATTCAGAAATTCTGTACAAAATTCCTATAATATAATAATATAATATAATACAATGGCGCTATTATAACTCTGACGAGTTTTATGGCCGAGCTTCTCTCCCAATTCGAGGTGTGCTCCTATTTGTTTTTCCTACTAATTGGGTGGACCTACAGTTTTATGCCGGCTCCGAACGGCGAATGCATTTTTTGTGAGAAGCTTTTACATGGCAGAAATACACTCGGAGGGTATGCCGCCCACTGCCGAGAGGTGAGCGCTGCTCTTAAAAAACCCAATATGTAATTGGATTTTTACTAATTAGAAAAATTGTTTTGGTGTTTGGCTGGGACCGTGGTTTGAACCCGAGACCTCTGGCATAGCAGGCGAGCACTCTACCCACTGCACCACAGCGGCCACACAAAATTTCTATATTTACGCGTAAATTCACTACAACATTCCGAGGCCATTTCGGTACGACAAACATGCCTCCATCTATCTATGTGACTATTCCTATCTCTATGTATTACTACTCGTATCGCTTACAAATATTCCAAGGTTAGCGAATACACGTTTTGACCCAGCATAGATACCTCATTAAAAATAACCTATATGCAAGCCCTGATTAGCACCTCTCATTTGATACCAATATTGCCCAAGTACATTCCGGGGCCATTCGGGTCCACATTTGGGCCAAAATTCCGGGAACCGTAAACTTTTTCAAACCACATCTTATGCGGAGTGACCACATGAACCCACTGTGAAAATTTCATAAAAATCGATTGCATACTTTGGAAGTTTTTCAACATCACACGCACACACACTTTCATTTTCATACAATTTGTATGTGGGTCCAGCCAGACCCAAGTGTACCGAATGTGACAATCGAAATAAGTGTCTGACGGAGAGATATATAGATACATATGTGTATGTATGTATATATTTATTTATATTTAAATGGCATTATTGCTTAATTTTGGGCATTATAATATTATTAGACATACGCTTTGATAGAAATGGGAGCGTTAAGAAAAGGAAAAAAAGAACGCCGGGGCGTATGAGTAACACAAATGGCATACATATATGTACAAAGAAAGCATTGAATTTTTTGTATAAATATTCCGAGGAATATTTTGTTTTTTGCTTTCTGTAATCTTTTAGGTTCTTTGTACAAAGATTTTGTCTGAGGAGACCCTTAGTGAAATTTTATGACGAATTATTTGCTAGAACATTTTAACCCTGAATTGACCTTCAAAATAATATTTTTTTAATTTTTTAAAAAAGTATTCTACGAAATTAAGATTCGTTCAATTCTACTATATACATCCTAACGACATTTTTCTAAGAGTTATGTATTTTAGCCTATTTTTCCCTTATTTAAAAATCAAGCTGGCAACCCTACTGTTTGCCCCAGATTTAAGTAGGCAACCTATGATTTGTAAACTCTTCTGTTTGTACTCTTCGTGTGGTGTGTCATTTTTGAAAATAACAGGCGAGGGCATATACATATGTATGTATTTCTTCTGCCGTATCTCGGACTATCAGCGAAACACGCCACTCGATTTTGAATCGCGAGTGTGTGCCGCCATTCTGTGTCAAATGCCCTGCTTTGGCTTATAAATCAATAGTCAACAGCATAACTGCATGTCTGTGATGAATGAATGTTGCATGAGGCGCTAAAAACAATGCAATTATTGGCACTTTCCGATACATATGTATGTATAGAACACAGATAACCTTTAATTTTATATTTTTCTACGCCACAATCTACAAAATTTTGCGCTGTAAAGATCTTTCGCAATAATTTGCTTTCTGATGTATTGATTTCCTTCACTTTGTTCGTCATCAAAACACCCTGTGGCAGCACAAAGGTTTGTGCGTTCGCTTACTTAGCGCAAACATGAACCGCGAAATTGAAATAATAAGGAACAGAAAACAAAGAGTGTGAAAGAGAGGGAGACAGAGAGGCAGCAGCACAGCAAAAACGCAGAACAGTTGTGAGAACAGTTATAACAACGGTTGTGCGAGCACAGTTATGAGAGCACACACACCAACCAACCAGTGTTGCCACGACAGAAATTTTTTTGTTAACAAAATCCAACAAAAAGTTTAACAATTCTCGAAAAAGTTTAACATATTTTTTTTTTTCGGAATGAGGATATATATTGCACCTTAAATCATAAAATGACACAATTCAAAATTTTTAAAATCGGGGTTTTTCAACTAGAGATTACAACTTTGTTTTTCGCTTCAAATACATACATATGTATGTATGTACATATGTACAAAGCTGAACTCTAAGGGTGAGGACAGAACCGAAACGACACAGTTTCTTATGAAATCAATTATTTTAAAGATTATGCGGCGCGACGTCGCCAACAACAAAATTACGTTGTCGTCAACTGAACGATTTCTAATTTTGGTGACCAAAAACGCAGAAGTACATATTTATACGAGTACACACCCAAATGTAATAAGAGTCTAAAGCAGGCCTGCGCAACGCTCTCGTATTTAAATTACAAAATACAAAATATCTACAATTTTTTTATATGCACTGAGAAAATTTTTGCTCATTTAAATTTTGTTTATAATAATTTATTGTTATGAGCATCTATGATGTATGTGATACTACCATTTGAAAATAAATTCTAAAATAATATTTTATTGGAATTCATAAAAAAATTTAAATGAGCAAAAAATTGTTCAGTGCATATAAAAAATTTGTAGATGTATTAAGTTTTGTACTTTCAATACGAGAGCGTTGAGCAGGTCTGGTCTAAAGCATTAAATTAATAAATTTAACTATTTAATTTTATTATTTTAAAATGTTTCAGTCGCTGGCTTTGGAGCAATATGTTTACGTCAAGGACTTTCGCTGTCGTAACGTCATGTCACTACGATTTGATTCTGTTTTCACCCCCAAACTGTGTCAACTCACATTGCATAGCTGCGAATGAGTGTCAACAGGAATTTATCGTTATCTTGGGTATGCAATCAGACAGTGCTTTTTCTATTGATCGAATTAGGAAACTGAATGTGCTTCAAGATTTTGAAGAAAATACATTTTCATCCTGGAATGAAAAAGTTTAACAAAACGAGAAAAAATTTAACATTTTAACACGCACGAAAAAATTTAGCAATTTTGCTTAATTTTAAGCAAAACGGTAACGCTGCAACCAACAACAAAACACAAACAAAGCAGCGCAAACGATCAGCTGTTTGGCATTATTCGGCGTCCAAAGAGATTCAAATGCACATTAATATTGCAAATTACATACATACTAGCAGCGAAGATCATTAATACAAAAATAAAAAGCAACAACAAATTTGCCAATTTGCTCTCTTAAAAAAATACACAAACAATTAAATTCGCCTGCGCGCGCTCGAACTAAAAACGGCCATAAATAGCCGCCGCATTGGCAGATTTATAACAGTACGCGACAAGTGGCGGCAAGTGATTACTGATAAAACAGCGTGATAAAATGATAAAGTGCGCGTTCATTTTAGCTTGATAAAAAAATTTTGGCAATGAAATGTTGTGTTTGTAAAACAAAAAATGTGATGCATATTTGAAAAAGCATTAATTTATTTGTGCAAGTGGCTTTGGCTTTGACTTAGAAGATTACATATAACCACCGCACATGCATGTCAAACAGTATTAGAGCTAGATACATAAGTGCGCCACAGGTTTTAAGTATGTATAACATGCGACTTTGATAAAACAAAACCGCCGAAGAACATAAAAAAAAAATTATAATCATTAATTGAAGACACTTTTCGCAGACGTGATATAATAAATTTGGCAATAAAATCAGAAAAGGCAATAAAAGTCAGATAAAGTCAGAAATTTGCTATCTGTTATTTAGTTAATAGCTGAATTACACATGTAATAAATTGTTATCAACAACCTTATAGCAGCTATATAACTTTCGCAAGGCAACAAGTAAAAAGTTTAACCAAAAAAGTTATAAAAATTAAAAAAAAAGTTATAAAATAAATACAAGCCACGCAATTGCAAAAGCTGGTGCTGGGTGCTGTTCAATTCAACATGACAACAGAAAGGTATGTATGTACTTGGTAAATAAGCGTTAAAACAATATGACAAAAAGTGTTAAAAAAAATAATAAAACAAGCGCAAGACAAACGAAACAACGTACCGGCACAATAACAAAATGGAAGCTTCTGAATTTTGTGCGAATAATCAGCAGCTTGACTTGGCGTGTTTTACACTGCATAAGCAGCTATATAAATGTACATACATGACAGTAAAGCTTAAAAGAAAACAGTCTGACAGCTAAGTTATGCTTTTTTGCTTTGCTAATCTTTAAAACAGGCTTTCTTTACTATATATATATTGATATACACATTAAGGTGGAGTGAAAACATATGTTGATTTTTTTTTTGTTCTTTTTTCGAACGTACCAGCAATGAAAAGTTGCCTTTATACGAGTTAATGAACCCCACAAAATTTTATGGCGATAGGATAACGTTTTGAACTGCCCCCCCCCCCCCCCCAGCCCCGCAAAGTTGAAAGCAATAAGCATGATCTGGCACAAATATGAAATTTTGAAAATTATAAAATCAAAGAACGAAGTATGAGGATTGATAAAGATGGCTAAGCTGAGTATTAAAGTGAATTGTTTTTCTTGGAAACAACAACAACAAAAGTTATTAAAGGTCAAAGTTTATATTATGTATTCTTTAAATTGCAATTACTTAAAAACTGCTGAACCGATTTCGAATATTTTTACACCATTTTATAGGTATTTTGATTCCCTTTAATTTGATATACAATTTTCCAGTGGGTTACATAACACCCTCCTGCGGGGGTCAACCCTCCTTTTACTCTCCTTGCTTTTCATATATAAGATGTATATCAAATTAAAGGGAATCAAAATACCTATTGAATGGTATAAAAATATTCGAAATCGGTTCAGCAGTTTTTAGGTAATTGCAATTTAAATAATACATAATATAAACTTTGACCTTTAATAACTTTTGTTGTTGTTGTTTCCAAAAAAAAAAAAAATTCACTTCAATACTCAGCTTAGCCATGTTTACCAAACCTCATAATTCGTTTTTTGATTTTATAATTTTAGAAATTTCACATTTGTACCAGATGGTGCTATTTTTGATGTGTAAACATCTTTGCTGTAGCTACGAGTGATTTCGAAAAACAGGTAAAGTTTACGCGTAAACGTAAATGACCTTTGTGTTAGTGCACTGCTGCGTCCGTGTGAATCGCTTGGCACTGTCAGTGGTAGGTAGGTAGATAGACATGTACTTACAAATGCTTGCATGCATAGCCGTGCAAATGCAAATGTCAACAACAACAGCAACGAAGCGAAGTGAAGTAGTTGTTGTTGTTGTTTTCTGCAACAATGCGACAAATAGGCAAAATAAAAAGGACCAACCTGTTTGAACATGTATGCAAATGTATGGATATGCACATACATCTACCTATCTAATTTTCTATGCAATATTGGTATCAAATGAAAGGTTTTGAGCAGGACTTCGATATGAAGCTCTTTTCATTGTGACCCCTAGGCCGGGTCTCCAGATATGGGTCAAAAGGAGGACCCGGATGATCCTTGAATATTTCTGAGCAATATTGGTATCAAAAGAAAGGTTTTGAGCAGGACTTCGATATGAAGCTCTTTTCATTGTGACCCCTAGGCCGGGTCTCCAGATATGGGTCAAACGTGGACTCGGATGATCTTGCATGTTTCTGAGCAATACAAAACAAAACAACATAAAAAATCAAAAGTCAAAAACCAAAAATCAAAACAAACAAAAACAACAAAATAGTATCAGTCACAATGACAACTAAAAATTACAAAAACGATAGTCGCCTTTTAATCCATAGAAAACCAGGAAAAAAGGAATAAGGAAAAGGGAATAAATATCCGATTTCGAAACACTTTACACATCAATATTCATGAATACCCGTTATTCACGCTTTAATTTTTTTTCAACTTTGTGGGGCTGGGGGCACCTCTAAACATGCGAGTAGGTCAATAAAATTTTGCAGACTTATTTCTGGGCTAGAAAGATGCCGTTCTCGCTTTGGAACAAATTGAATTTCCAAAAAAAAAATGTTCACTCCACCTTAATACACATGTTTATAGATAGCTGATTTGAATTATAGCAAGAAAAAAAAGTAATAATACAAGACACACTCTTCTTGTTTACGTATGTTTTTTTTAATTGTTTGACTTTTGAAAGTCTGAACTGTCGCCTCTTTAGTTACTCACGTTTTTTGCCATAAGTTTATATATAGTACGACTATATAGTATGTAGTATGTATATTTGTTTGTAAGACTGCGCGTTTCATTTCAAATAGATATGTATGTATATACCTATGTGTATGAAATAGTGTACTGCAACAGCTAATTCATATGTGCATATTCTATGTGTACCTAGCTAGTTTAATATGTTTAAGCTCAAGCAGGATTTACACTTGTTTGAAACAAGTCAATTCCAGTCATCGACTGAGAATAAAAGCATGAAAATTATAAGCGTTTTCTCCAGCTTTGTTAAGAAATTAAGAAAAAAGAGTCACCTTTATGCCTCAGACACACATGTGGTATGAATATTATAATATCAATACTATGATTTAGCTTTACTGTGAAAATTTTCAATTAAACTACAATATGAAGGTGACACATATATGGTATAGATCGCAATATTTCTACTATACTACGATGTGTGACTCTAGCATTACAAGTCTTACTCACGATAAAGAAAAAATTCAGAATTCGGTTTTCGAAAATCCTATGTAACAAAATGTCGGAAAATTGTGCTTGAACAAAGCGCTATTTTTTTTAATTTTGCTTCTTAAAATTCTGCTTTTAAAATTTCCACATTTAAAAATCCTGTCTTACAACATGCTTTTCTTGGAAAATTTGAAAACATTTTTCGAGCAACCTAGAATTCCTAAAAGTAATGATCTAAGATACGGCAAAACAAATATATCCCCTCATCTGTTATTTACAAAACTTAAACACTAGACGAAAGAGCGCAATGAGGGGGGTATAAAAATCATAGGTTGCCTAATTCTATCTGAAGCAAAATGCAGGGTTGCCAGAAAAAATCGAAATTTGTTGTTGGGAAACATATACATACATTCATACATACATACATAGTAGAATTGCACGAACTTTAATTGCGTAGAAAGCTTTAACCCTCTAACACCCACAAGAAACCTAGTCCGAAAAAAAAATATTATTTTGTAGGTCGTTAGAGGGTTGAAATGTTTTAGAAAATTATTCGCCATAAAATTTTTTTTATTATTATTATTATTTTTTCTCCTCCTCCAATTCGTTCTCGCTTTCTCTTTCCTAGTCTCTCTCTTTCCCTTTCCCTCTCCAATTCTATTTTCGTTTCCTTTTCCCGAGAAATACAGGTATGTTTTTCGTATTGTGGTATGTTTTTCGGTCCTTTGGGTTCAATTTACAAAGATTTTTTCTGAGAATATATTGAAATTTTATGACGCATAATTTTCTACAACATGTTTAACCCGCCAGCGCTCTAGCAACCAAGGAAAGGGTTATTTTGACGCTTTTTTAGAAAGTTTCTCTGGCACGGCTATAAATCTAACGAGTTTTATGGCCGAGCTTCTCTTCCAGTTCGACACGTGCTCCTTCATATTTGGTTTTCCCACTAATTGAGTTTACCTACAGTTTTGTGCCGGCCTCGATGTGCGAAGCTTTGAGATGCTTTTTCTATTTTTATACTCCGTTTTATTTATTAAAATATAGCGTTACTTAGCAATTAGCCTAAGCTGTGATTTTCGATTTAAGCGTTTATGCCAGACAAGCGCAAATATGCATAATACTTTTTTTGCCATTTAGACAGGTATGTATGTAAAAGAACCTCGCATATTTCAGAATTAATTGACTTGCGCTATCGCATTGACTGCTTAGTTTTGCTTTGATTTGCTTTTAATAAATTTGTTTATATATGTATTTTATTTTTATTGATTATTCTTTATTTATTACATTCTATAATAAGTATATGATAATTTTTAAATACATATGTATGCATAATATGATATTGTACATACATATGTATGTACGATTAAGAAAGCCAGTTACTCATACATATTCATATTTACCGTTCAAATTGCATACAATCGGGTAGGTAATTATTACCACTCATAGCCTAATTTGCAGAAAATCAATCACATCAAAATCCTTTTTGATTGGCTTGATTTAAATTAAATCACACACTACTTAATACCCGTATAAATAAATGTTCGAAACAAACTACTTAACAATCAATCAATTTGAAATATACATGCATACATATCGCTAGCTTAGAGTGCAAATTGTGTAAGTCCTTTTTTTTCAAACTTTGTAGGAGAGACAAAAAACAAAAAATAAAAAAATTTGGAAACGAAAAAAAAATTTCTGGTCTTGTAAATATTTTGGACTTACACAATTTTCTTCGCTTTTTGGACTTACACAATTTGCGTATCACTGAATAACACCGAGTAGAAATATGACAAGTATCACAGACTTGTTTAGCGTGGTGCGTATTTGATTTTTCTAGCGTTCTACATAAAAATACACTTTTTCATAAAAGTGGACTTACACAGTTTGCACTCTAAGCTAGCGATATGTGAAAAAAGTGGCGCTGTGAAGAAGATATAGAGAGCGATACTCGTAGAAGGAGGAAACAATGTGTTTAATTAGCCGCTTTTCTTGTAAGCAAGTTGGAAAAAACACTAGCTAGCTTATCGTCGAATAACATGGAAAGCAACAGAAAAAAAAACTAAGCGATTTGAGCTGAAAGCGCTTAGCACAGTGTTGCAAAGTAAAAGAATGAAGCTACTGTGAATAGCACTTGAAAGTGCATAATTAAATACTAATTTAAAACTTGGTGTGATTTGAAGAAAATTGTACATACATACATCAAAACAATGAAAATATATATGTATGGCTTTAGCGCCGAATCATTCACACTTTTCCATAATGTAAGTTGTTTTTTCTGTGTACATATGTATGTAATCTTCAGCAGCAGTGCCACGAGCATTCTCACACATCAGTATTTTCCATTAATTTCAATATTTTTTAAATTTTATTTTTATTAAATTGCTGCCTATTGCATCTATGTTTTATTGATTTGTTTTGGCTGGCGCAATTATTCATGCACGCGCTCAGAACAAGAGACACATACACACACGGAGACAAATGCATAGATACATACATACTTATATATATATGTATATTAGCATTAGTGTCTTGCCAAGCCTTCCAAATCCGTTGCACTATGTACGCATTAATTTTCTCCAAAGAATTTACCCAAGCTAAAGTTTTGCGCCGACAACGAATGGCAAATGCGTTTTTGTGAGAGGCTTTTAGATGGCAACCCACTTACATACATATGTACTAGATTATAGCGGTACCACCCTAATGTTAATAGTAAATTTCCAGCATAAAGCGCTTCAATTAAAATCACGCTCAATTAGCGCATTGAACGTTTGTCATACTTTTCTTTTCAATTGACAGAGCATGTTATTGAAATTGGTAATGAAATACATATTACTTAAGTAGGTACGAGTGCCTACATAAACGCGATTTAATTGGAGATGAAGTCAATGAACAACTTTTATTTTTTATATGCACATGTGAATTTTTTTTTTTTTCATTTTACGTATGTTATACATATTTATTTGTTTTCTTTTTATGTGCTTGATATACCTAATGGCGAAAAATTAAAAAAAAAAATTACTTTTTTATTCTTCGAGTCTACCTATGCCTACAATTTCAAGGCCTTCACCGTTGTCTCTGGCCAAAATGACATCAACCTTACTAGACTACCTTAGGGTAAATAATTGCAGTTCGTCGTACTGTGAGAAGATAAACCACTCTCAAGGTCGAAAGAGATAATCCTTATACGACCCCAACCCAACAAATTAATGGTGATTAGTCTACAAGTTAAAACCTTATCGTGTGAGCGAATCTACACATGAAAGCCAACGAATCCAGAAATAAAACATCATCACTTTTTTGCCGGTTATGAAACTTGTAGTGGCTCCTACTGCTTTAGAATAGATTAAAATTTCTTTTTGAAACTGTTAGCCACTATTTCTTACTTAACACTAAATTTGTATGCGTACAAAAAAAAAATATAATAATAAATCTTTAGAACTGTGAGTTCATTACCGCCAACTACGTACATACAATTGACATTGGCATTTACTTTTATTATGCAAAACTTTATAAAAATGCTAATCAAATAATAAAATCAAAAAAAGAAAGAGTAATGTGTGAGTAGGTATGTGCTAACATTTAGAAGCTGATAATTGCTTAGTTGCAGAAAAAAGAAAAGAAAGCGAAAGCAATTCGCTTATCAGCAAACCAAATGCGTACTTGGCTTATGCTATAGCATGTACATAGTAGAGGTCGGAAATTATCGATAGTCAGCACCATCGATAGTGTACGATAGTTTTTGCAAACTATCGATAGTATATCGATAGTTGACGACAGTTTCGGGTGATTTGGGAGAGTCTACAGCTACGCTCACACTGTAACCGCCTTTTGCCGTCCGGCAGCAAAATCATCCACAAACACATCTGTTTTAAATGAGCTCACCCGATTTCACCCGAATGTAAAAAAACTTTGCCCACCTGTCCTGGTCTTATTATTACCAATACATGAAAGTAGTAGAAGATGATCCAATAAAACTTTTTTCAGTACATTGTTTTGTTTTATTTATTTATTAGCCATTTATTCTTGTTCAAAAAAATTAATATATTAACCAGAGGCCATAACAATTATAACAAATAAATATAAAAATCACTTGATAACAATTATTGAGCAATGGAAAAATTTTTCCATCATCAATAACAATTACACAAAGATCGATATTTTTTCGATCAGATCATAATTGTTATGAGCAATTGATATTTTTTTCGATGTTCCATAACAATTTCTGGATGATGGATACTTTTTAGATCAGATCATTTTTGTTATTAGCAATTAATATTGTTTTCGATCTTCCATAACAATTACTGGATGATGGATATTTTTTAGATCAGTTCATGATTAATTAAGACTCGACCAAATGATAGCCCTAGCCAAGCGCTTTCATTTGATACCCATTTTGCGGTGTTCGGTATTCTATATTCGTATTCCGTATCCATATTTATCCGCTTTTCCACAATTATGAGCTGACTCAGTTATCGATAAATTTAACGAAATATATCGTAGTCCAAATAAAACCTGGGGCCATCCCCTTTCGTTTGATACCCATATTGTAGTGAAATTTTAATGTTTTTGGGTAATCACATTTTAAACGACCATGCGACTAGAACGCATAGTCGTATTTATGTTGCTTTGACTACTTGTTAGTCAGCAATTCAAACCCTGCATGGAATAGTTACCGTTTGGTGCCTAGTGGTAACATTTCAAATTTTCAATAAACTATCGATAGCTCAAACGATAGTCGAAAACCATCGATAGTGTAAACGATGTTCAGAAACCATTGATAGTGACGATAGTGCCATCGATAGTTTCCGACCACTAGTACATAGGTAAATATTTAAATATACATAATTAAAGTGTGTATATAGATTAAAAAGAAAGGAAAAAAGTTAATTCATGTGGTGCCAGAGTGTAAAGAACTAAAAATTGCACATCGAACTGCTAATTATAGAAAAAAAACTTAATCGTCCACTAAAGAATGAATCACTTTGTTTCAACAATGTTTCCATTAATTTTTTTCTTAAAACACAGATAATAAAGTGCAAAATTAAAATGTAAATTATATGCATACATATATATGTATATATGTATCAGTTGCGGCTCTAGCATAATTTGGCTGGACAAGCCTATGTATGAAGCATAGAAATTATTTGTTTATTTATCAATTTGTAATGTAGTACAACCGAGTTACTTACAGACATTATACAATTAAATCATTTAATATTGATTTTTAAACAGAAAGAAATTAGCCATTTATGTAATTTTCTTTGCTGTATTTTCTGAAAGTCGTTGACTTTGATTAAGTTCCTTTTTCGATATATTTGGTTTGTTGTTTATATTCATGCCGTATGAAACTAAATTTATTGGAATGAATCGAGAAAATCAAGATGAAGAATAATTAAGTTTTGATATATGTACAATGGTTAATATAAAGATATATACATGACTTTTGTTGTTTAGCTGTACCTACTTTTGGTCTGCATATCAATAAGTCTGGCTTAGTCGAAAGTAAATGCAAGCTCTTCACCAACAGAACGTTCATTTTCTACAAAAGCAGAGGAGAAGTTATTATTACAATCAAGGAGAAGTTATTATACAAGAATACAACTTAAAGTCATGAAATGTTTTATTTTGGTTTTGATTTTTGTCGCTTTTTAAAATGCCGTTTTTGCCTCATTTTGGTATTGCGCTGATTTCATATTATTCAAAATCAACAATCTCAAAATATCATAGCGTACGCTTGAAAATAAGCAATTGGCTTATTCTTAGAGTTCGAAAGCCTCATAAAAGCCCATGTGTGAAGCTGTTGAAGCATGCTCACTAATCCAGGTTGCGCTGTGATTGGCTGTACACGTGAACATTGTTGGTGGGCTAACGCAGCGCCATGATAATTTTAAGTGGTAAACACATTTAGCAACTTCAATAGTAAGCAGATTTCAAGCGTAGAATAAGCAGATTTTAAAGAAATTCATAAAATGAAATAAACGGAAATATTTAGGCAAACCAGACTTTTCGGCTTGTATGAAACGTCCGCCACTGAATATGTACATATGTATATAGGGGTATGTGTTTTTTTTTGTTTTTCAAAAAAAGTCAAGCCCTCTATGTATATTTTAAACCCAGACACTTTAAAAAAATATATGTAAGTATAAATAAATAATGCGTGGAAAACGAAGACGATCAAGTAACACTTAATGTAAATAAATAGAGACCGCAACACATCAATATTGCATATCCAAACAATGTACTGCATTATGCAAATTGAGCAATGGCGAGCGTGGCCTGTCGATGACCATTAGGTAGAGCATATACATATGTATAGTATACTTTATAATGTAGTACAGTTATTAGTTTTCTACATCTCTTTGTATATTGTGAACAGTTCGAATATGAATGCAATAAGGGAGCCCTCCTGTAGATAGCGCTTGTGGTGGCAGCTGCCTGAAGATAATTTCGATTATATAGAAATAAGATAAATTTTTGTCGAAGTAAGAAAGTCATACTCAAAGCTGACTTAAACTTTGTACATCCAACAACAATGCAATGAGATAAGTGAGTTCATTATGCAACTTTATTGACAAATTTCACCATTTGATCTTTGGAATTAATGACAGCAACCAAACAACCAAACCAAAAACAAACTCCCTCTTCTCGCTCAACTGCACCATGGTGAAACTAAGCGCAATAATCGCAATTTGGCATATTTATACATATTTAGTATATATGCAAATACTTCGGACTGGTGTTTGTTTAGCTTTTAAGGGGCTTTGAACTTGTCTCTGAGTATGCGGAATTTGCATATATGTACATACATACATAGGTATATTATATACAATATTTTTGAGACTTAACGATTTGTAAACAGATAAATACAAATGTCAATAGGTATTTATATAATTATGTAAACAAATTGCGAAAAGCAATTGCAAACTAATTAATAAGCACAATTATGGAACACAAACGAGCACAATATAAAAAACGTTGTCGGCTTGCATTATGCAAATACGCAAAAAAAAAAACTAATTAAAAATACCAACAAGCCAAGCGTTTATCGCCATTCGCTGCATCCAAACAGGAAATTAGAGCAAAATTTATCTTTTAATCTTATTAAATATGTAATGCAAAGTTTGTTTGGAAAGCGTAGAATTTTTTTCTTTTCACCCAAAAGACTTATTCAGTTCAATCTGTTGTTTCTTTTTTTTTCAAATAGGTGGCAACCTTTTGTGCTTTAGCACATGATACAAACAATCAAGGTAGTTCCATTTCACTCTGACTTTGTCATTTTTGATTATAATATGGATTATTGACGTCTCATTTTAAGTCAAAAATTTAGGATAGCGTTGCCCAATCAAAAGTTTTTGGCTGAGGGTATATTTGAACAAAATCTTGGGTATTTTAAATGAAATGGTGTTTTTCACATATGCTAATCAACAAAACAAATGGGCCGATGTAATGAGCTTTTCAAAGAAAATAAAAAATAAGTTATTCATAAAAAATAAAATAGATTTATGCAGTTATTAAAGTCGAAAAATGGTATCAAAACGTCCTTTATACAATATTTGAAAACTGTTCGATTTTTTATGAATAAGGTAAGAGTTCTTGATTTTCTTTATATGTATATTGTGTACGTATAAATATATATATGCATATTTGGTTTCAATGTTTTATACAAGAATATTTCCACATTTAAAAATATATTTGTTAAAAAAATTGTTTAGCAGTTATATAAGAATGTAAATTTAGTTTAAATTTTTATGTTTCAGTTTTCTTTAGTTTTTACTTACGTTACTAAATTTATTTTCCTTTATTTTATTATTTACCTAATTCTGAAATAGATTCTTCGCAAAAAAATCTTTTTAGTACCTTTTCATCTAAACTAAATTTTGTATTTACTAATAAATTTTGCATATAACCATGCCATCGACCGCACTTGTTTTTTCGGTTGCAAGTTCATAAGTCGTGCCAATATTCATAATTTCTAAACCACTGAAATTTTTCAATGAAATTCACAGGAGGTGTAGTGGGAATGTAGTATGTACTATTTTCCACAAACTTGCCGCAACTTATTTTAAGAATAAATCTTATTTTTTATATAATTATTTTTCATCTGATGCTATGAAGAATTTAACACGTAAATGTGCGTATTTATATATATATATATATATATATCAATATTTAAATTTAAAAAATTCGTTGTGTTGCAATCGATACCATGATTACCATGGAAATAAAAAATAACATAAATGGAGGATTTTTAGCACTGAATATGGCAGCACGAAATGTCATAATCCATATAATTGTCAGGTGGTTAATATGGCGACAAAAATTTGACGTTTACACTACCTTCTTTCTTGTATCATGCTTTAGCATTCGTATACATACTTACATATGTACATACATACATAACAATATGTAATTAATGACTCGGATGGCGCGATTAATTGAACGTTTATTCGAAAGAAAGTTTCCTTATACATACTTAATTTGCATTTTTTATTTGCTTATATTTTTTTAATGTATGCTCCGCATTTGCGTTGCGCTATCAACACCTGAAAATGATTTCATTTTATTGATAAAAGCTAAAATTTTATTTTTTTATTTTTTTTGTTGGTTTTTTTAAATTTTGCTATTTTGGTCAAAATGTCTCAAGTGCTGCGCAGATTGCATCAATAACAGCAAAATTTACTGCAGTATTGCTTGTTTTATGTGAATTTTATATGAGCTATTGGCCAGTTTTTAATTAAGGAAAATTGAAAAAATTTTTTTGGTAGAAGTTATGGATCCATTTCGGAGACCACCACATCCCCTCATCAGACTTCTTCAGGGGCCTCAACCGAGGATCGAACTTAAGTCTTTTAGATTGGTAATCCAATGACAATCCCATTGAGCTACCACCGCTTGCTTGTTTATTTATTTTTTTTTGTTTTTTTTTTTTATTTGCAATATTTTTATTTATTAATTTTTCTTTTTATTTTTGCTTTTCTTCGTTTTCTTTCTTTCTTTTTTGTGCAAATAATTCAACAGAGAACCGATAGAGGAGGAGGCGGAAGAAAGTGGTCGATTTTTGCCAAATATTGCTGAACAAAAATATCAAATCGTACCATCTAACGATAAGGCGCGTCAACTAACACAACATTATAATAAACTAATACAACAGCAACAACAGCAACAACAACAACAACAACAACAACAACAGCAACAACAACCAACACTGCAACCACACAAACAATTAATTAGAAATGCACTTAAATCACAACAACACCAACAAAAGCCAATTTCACGCATCTCATCGATCGCTTCGTATTTATCGGCGGTGCCGGATGAGAAGGCGGCCACGCGTGGCATTTTTCATCAGGTGAGAGCGAAAGTGTAAATGCGTTACCTTAGTTAAGTAGCTTGAAATTTATAACCTCTAAATTTAGCAAAAGAAGGAAAATGCGCAAATTTTTGCACACAAAAACGTGCAAAATAACAGTAAATATTAAATTAATAGGTACTAAATCATTAATCATTAATAGTAAAACACGTTTTAAAAACACACACAGCGAAAGAGTTAACAAAAGTTATTAGAAATCAAACAAAAAAGTTTAAGTGTGGTAAATGTGGTCTATCACGCCTCCTATCTTTCCTACACCGCGAGAACCGCTGCGCTATTTGCATGATTGTTCTCTATGTTGCTAAGGAAATTTCACATTCTAAACTCGGCAAACAAAAACTGATAACTACTTTATTATTGAGCTCTCAAGACCATTTTTTTTTTTTTTTTTTTTTTTTTTTAAGGAAAAATTGGTATGAAAGATTAATACTTGTTTGGTAGAAGTTATAGATCCATTTCGGAGACCACCACATCTCTTCATCAGACTTCTTTTTAACATTTTTTTTTTTTTTTTTTTTTTTTATTCATTGGCGTCCGCCGAGATCGAACCTCGGATTTTCCGGTTGGAAGTCTAATGGCATCACCATTAGGCTACCGCCGCCTTGCATTTTGCTTGTATTAATTTTTCTTTTTCATTTTTTCCTTTTTACAACCTACCATCCAGCTTGTATGTTGGTGTGGTTGTGTGTTTGTTTGGTTTGTACAAATTCTATTTTAAGCACAAGCAATGCTTTGCACTAATTAGTAGAGTTTGTTTGTCGGCTGGCTCATCCGATTAAATTTTACTTTTTGGTTTTTGGTCGTTTTTATTTTGATAACTACTTTATTATTGAGCTCTCAAGACCATTTTTTGTTTTTTTTTTTAAGGAAAAATTGGTATGAAAGATTAATACTTGTTTGGTAGAAGTTATAGATCCATTTCGGAGACCACCACATCTCTTCATCAGACTTCTTTTTAACATTTTTTTTTTTTTTTTTTTTTATTCATTGGCGTCCGCCGAGATCGAACCTCGGATTTTCCGGTTGGAAGTCTAATGGCATCACCATTAGGCTACCGCCGCCTTGCATTTTGCTTGTATTAATTTTTATACTCAGCTGTACTAGTACACAGAGTATTATAGTTTTAATCACATAACGGTGGATTGTAACAGAAGGAAATAATCGAGATAGATATAGACTTATATATATCAAAATGATCAGGGTGAAAAGAGAAATCGATTGAGCCATGTCCGTCCGTCCGTCCGTCTGTCCGTCCGTCCGTCCGTCCGTCCGTCCGTCTGTCCGTCCGTCTGTAAACAATCTAACTCGCGCAAAAATTGATATATTTTGATGAAATTTGAAATGCAAGTTGGTATCGAGACTGGGACGATTGGTATTGAAAATGGGCGAAATCGGACCATGACCACGCCCACTTTTCCTATATAGAAAAAATCGGAAATTTGGTATCTCAGCCACTAATATAGCTAGAGCGATGAAATTTTACCCACGTGTTGAGCTCAGGCCCCTATGAAGAAATTTTAGAAAATGGGCGGTGCCACGCCCACTTATTAAGGGTCAAACATTGAGGGTTTTATAAGCCATAACTCAGAAACCATTGAAGATATATCGATGAAATTTGGTACGCGTGATATACTTACTTAGGTAAATGTTTGGACGAAAAATTGTTAAAATCGGTTGACGGCCACGCCCACTTTTATATATGGGTCTTATAAAGTGACCTAATAAAAACATTTTAAGCGATATCTCTGTCAAATATAAAGATATATCATTAAACTTTTATGGCAGGAGTCTAACTATGAATGTTAAAAAGAAGTCTGATGAAGAGATGTGGTGGTCTCCGAAATGGATCTATAACTTCTACCAAACAAGTATTAATCTTTCATACCAATTTTTCCTTAAAAAAAAAAAAAAAAAAAAAAAAAAAAAAAAAAAAAATGGTCTTGAGAGCTCAATAATAAAGTAGTTATCAAAATAAAAACGACCAAAAACCAAAAAGTAAAACTGATAACAATTGTCAGCATACATAACTCGTTCGAAGTGTGAAATAATACTTGCCCAGTGTTGTTAAATAAATATTTAAGTACCTATGTATACATATATTTGCACATATCGCACACTAAATCAAAAAGCGTTACAACTCAAAATTCAAAAATTTTCAGGAGAGGCAAAAAACTTTTTAATTTTTATAGGCAATGATATGGGAAAAGGCTACGTATAATAGTTATTTCGCAGTTAAAAAAGACTCTGATGGAAAAGATTTTTTGGCAGCCGCTAGAGATATATGTATTCTGTGTACCAATTTATGGAAGAAACCCGATTTTGAAAAATTTTGAGTTGTAACGCTATTTGATTTAGTGTGCGATATGTACATAATAATGTACATATCGCAGTTCCATACGAAAATTAGCACTATCGAAGTTTCTTACAAAAACTGGCAATTTTAAAATTTTGTACGAAAGGTAGCACTTTCGATGACGAAAAGTAGCAATAATTATACATATACATATATACATACATATGTATTGTTTTTGTCAGCCACAAAAGGAAATTGCTACTTTTGATCTGCCAAAAATTGCAAGTGCTAGTTTTCGTCAGACACAAAAAATCTGTTGCTAGTTTTCGTATGGTACCTACGGACGATATGTAAAAAACAAAACCAAAAATATGTTAACTCGTTAACAGTTTATGTTAACACAACGCTTTAAATAACAGTAGCTGGCTTGGGCGAGAAGAAGAGCATAAATGCTTCCCAACAAACACTGAGGTTAGTTATCGATTTGAGAATGACACGAGAACTAGCCTCATTCTCAAACCTCTAACGTTAGAGGACGACTCGAAAATCTATCGAGAATCATAGCGTTCACAAACAAAAGGGTACCTAATTCTCAAATCGAGAAAATTATAATTCTCGAATCGAATTCTAATGTAGTTCTCTAATGAGATTCTAATCAGAATTGGCAAATACCAATTGAAATGAAAAACAAAGCTTTGTCTCCTTTTACATGATTTTTTCATTGTTTAGATTTTATTAGTGCCAAATTGCATATGATTATATATGTACTTATATTCGCATGTATGTATATGTTTATCACATTTATAAGAACTGAAATTTAAACTAAATTCAGTCTTATTATTTAAATTAGAGGTACTTCTTGTTCTTTTTAATGGAAAACATTGTACTACGGTAATATTAACTTTATATTGAGAATTGATAAAAGGCGTGAGATTTGGCTCCTTCTCTAATCACTCGCTAATCGAATTCTAGTGTAGTTTTCAACCCTAGTTATCGATTAGAGAATATATAGAGAATTACACTAGTTATCTAAGGTAATCTCGACAAAATTTCTAACGTTAGAGACTGTGTTTGCTGGGTTTTTATTCTCTGTGGATATGTGTATGTATGTATGTGTTGCATTTGATTGTGCTGCTAACAGTGCTGCCAGTTTAGCTATTTTATAGCTAGATCTAGCTTTTATTTTTTTTTATTTAGCTATGAAAAATGTGATTTAGCTATTAGCTTTTTATAATATATTTTTTAAATTAAGTTAGCCATTTTAGAGTCAAATACGATTTTGTTCCTTTGTTCCGATCTTGGTAAATTACTTAGTTCCACTTGTTCCATGAATCGGAATTAAAAATTGCTTTAAGCCGGTGGCTTAAACAACTAGTTTAACAATTGAAATTTGGGTAAAGGAATACAATACAGGTATGCAAGAAACAACAAATACAAAAATTTGAATTTTTCACTTTCAAAAAGTAATTTCTTGTATCGTCTGGCTCTACCCTTACACAAATGGAAAATAATTTGTAAATTCCTTTGTAAACAAATTACGTATACGCAGTGTAGATACCTTTCAAAGTATGTAAGGTTTTTTTTAGTTTTTTTCAAATTATTATTTTATTTAATGCCAGTAATTTTTTTTTACTGTACGTTTTCGTAGTTCATTTGTGTTTTTATTTGGGTCTTTTGCGGGAGTCCTCTATTTCCAATGCCTTAAATAATCCAAAGTTTAATGTTGGTCGGAAAACAACGCTAAAAAGAATAATTTATTAAAAAGTTGCTAAATGAATTAAATTTATTTAAATACTACCGCGCTCTGCTTGTGTTCCATGTTTTTCTTATGGTATTTACATAAATTTAAGTATCTTCTTCAGATCGAAAGAGCCATTCACAATGGGAAACTAGTCCGTCCAATTTCCATGCCCACTACATTTTGCGATACACGAAATAATTTTTTTTGTGGGGTTTTCTTTAGAACAGCCCTTACGAATCACTTTGAATTGGGAATTTTTGTATTTCAATTGCCATAACAAACAATGCAGACTGAATTAACTTCTTGCAACCTAACAATACTGTTGCACATATGTAGCCTTTGAAATGGAAATAAAAAAAACTGTCTATAACAATTTAATTAATTTGCATTTAACCTTACTAATTTTTTTTTTTTATTATTTTTTACTAAATGAAATTTGTATCTCTTTTAATTCTTTCCTTCTTCAAACACTGGCTACCAAACAACAATAACAACCTCACTCAATTGACAACAGATACTCTCTACCGCTGCTGTGCTGCTACTTGCTGCCGCTTGTGGCATGCCCATCGGTTACTCGGCCGTTATGTTGCCCCAATTAACGGATGTCAATGCGACCACAGCTGAGATAGTGATTGATATTGAAATGGGCTCATGGATTGGTAAGTGAGAGCGAAATCAAATCACAAAACAAAAGCAAAATTAAAATCTTAAAAAAAGAAAAACACATGTATTTTTTAACGTATTCCAATTTTCATTTACAGCAAGCATTCACAGTTTGGCCACGCCTTTCGGCTCATTTTTATCTGGCCCATTAGCGGATTATCTTGGGCGACGCACCACATTGTTGTTAGCCATTATACCGTTGTGCTTGGGTTGGTGTACGCTTGCGTGGAGCCAGACATTTGCGGTGATCATAATTGGACGTATGTTATGCGGTTTTTCAACCGGTTTACTTGGTGGACCAGCGCAGGTGAGTGTGTTAGTGATGGAAGTGTGTATGAGAAATTTCTGATTCGACACACACTCACACACTGATGACTACTTAAGGGTTAGGGCAAAAATGTAAACAAGCATATAATTTAAATAGGCTGACAGGGTTGCCAATTATAATTGAAAGCCCAGCAAAAAGAAACGCATTAAGCAACATAAGAAAAAAATATTTAAGAAAGAGCAACGTGTCATATGTATGTCACCTCGGCTTGTCATTATTTTGCGCATTGCGCTTTTCGCTAGAAAATTCTTTAATAATGAAAATAAAAAAAAGCCCACTCACAAAAACACACATTTTCATGATAACAACAAAATGTCTATATACAATACAATAAACACGCTTAATCATGCTAAAAACTTTCGCCGCTAAACGCGATCAGCCAACTGACAATCATTCATCGCCAGCTAAATTATAGTCTGAGGTCAAGATTCCGGAACCGTAGATAAAAAATTATATGAGCGCCAACATAAAAACAAATTAATATGTAAATAAAGCATTGTAATGAAAAGCGCTGAGCGTTGGCATATCAGGGTCGTATCTATAAGAGTTATACCTATATACAGTGGCGTAGCTAGAGAATTTTTCGGAGGGGGTCACAGCCAATGTAAAAAATTTACCAAAATTAAAATTACCAAAAAAAAACTAAAATTTTTTTTACAAATGATAAAAATCGCTAGCTTAGAGTGCAAATTGTGTAAGTCCTTTTTTAAAACTTTGTAGGAGAGACAAAAAACAAAAAAGAAAAAAAATTCGAAATGAAAAAAAATTTCTGTTCATATAAATATTTTGGACTTACACAATTTGCGTATCACTGAATAACAACGAGTATAAATATGACAAGTATCTCAGACTTGTTTAGCGCGGTGCGTATTTAATTTTTCTAGCGTTCTACATAAAAATACACTTTTTCATAAAAGTGGACTTACACAGTTTGCACTCTAAGCTAGCGAAATGTAATTTTTTCAGACTAAAATTTAACATTTTAGTACACAAATATCGCTTATAATATATATATCAAACTCTTAAGGCCCTTGGCCACTTAAAATCTGGAATGTTAAGAAGTGTATACATATGTGTGAGTGTCGGGTGATTGACGCAAATATCTAAAAGATTTGATTCTCATCAAGGCGAGCCCGAACAAGAACGTGTAGCACGACGACTGCCGATTGCACTAACACACACAAAAAACTTACACATACACACTGCTTGACATGCCAGATTGTCAGTTGCCAAGGGCCTTTAACTATACTTCAAAAGTAAGTCTCATATTCTCTTCTGGAAATCTACGCGCATAGGTAGATTTTCAAGTTTTATGCGCCCAAAATTGAATTTTGTAAAATTGTTACAATTACAGGAAAAAAAAACATACCCACATATTAGAAATAGAATGGGCAACAATAATTCATCGCTTTTTTCCCGACCCCATACTCTGCACTTGCCCCAGATGGTCGTAACTTAGCATATCTGAAGTTAATTTGTTTTGTTTTTTTTTTATATATTTTTAAGTGCTAGTTTCAACTTGAATATTTATTATTTAAAGCATTTCATTTAAGTAATCGTGATGAATCCTAAAGGTTCAAGTAATTATTAACACTTTTCAATAATATCCTTGGTTTCCAATAATTCTAAGTTTATAGTTTTAAGCTTTTAAAGTTGGGATATTTAAAAAAAAATTATCACTCTTTTTCATGTCAAAAATTGGTTTTGTTATGTTGCTCTGTCAGACTCAGTCAAATTAACCCTCGGACATGATATCTAGTACAATTATAGCTAGCCGACAAAAAATTACGTCGCACAAAGCCGCACTTCACTACTAGATACAGGGTTTTTCATATGTACCTACAATAAAATTATTTTTTTGTGTTTTATATTTGATTTTAATGTTTATTTTTCTAACGCATATCTTGGTTAATATAGGTGATGCTCGAAAGTAACCGAGATATTTATCAGCGATTATTGTTAACTTTTTAGGCAGTATTTTTAGTATTTCCAATTTTTCAAAGGAAGTACTTATCATAAAAAGGGGCTAAGAATTATAAAGCTACATTTTTTAGAAGATTTTTGAGTATGCAATTTTGCAGCTCATTCAATTGTAATATAATAATATGCAACATTCAACTTTTTGAAAAATTTCATTGGCTTTTCGGAAATTTTAATTGGAACGGTCTCACGTACATATGTATAACGCAAACACCCTACAGAAAAAAATTACTAAAATCGACGGAAATTTTTACAGCATTGAGAATAGCACTTTTTACACTAAAATTGGTTGGCTACATAACAGTACACTTAGAAATCTCCTCAAAATCTTCTATAAATTCTGGCCGCGCTTTGAAATTTTTAATCCACTTTTAGAAATTTCTACGATTTTTCGGATTTTTCCATAAGCTTAGAAATCCTGCTTAAGGCGATTTTTATTGAAAAATTGTTTACATTTTTAAACGAAAATAAGAGAGTCAAATTTTCGACAGAACTGTTTGAAATAAATTTAAAAACTCTGGCGTATGATTTTTTTTTTTGAGTCACTGTATATATTTTTCAATAAAATCGACTTTTAACTAGAGCCCTAGATACCCGGGTATCGAGCAATTCGATCTGATCGTTTTTGTTTGAAGCCCGTTTGTTGTTCAAATGCCCGTACAAACATTCGAGCATTCGAGCTTACAAACAAAAAAAATGTGTATCGGAAAAACAAAAATAAAAAAAAACTACATATAAAGAAAAAAAATAATAATAAACAAAAGAAAAAAACAAACTTCAAAATACCCGAATTGTTCAAATGCCCGTACAAACCCATGGTATAAGTATACCAGGTAAAACAAACGTCAATTTTTCGTCGCCATATTAACCACCTGACAATTAAGCAGATTATGACATTTCGTGCTGCCATATTCAATGATAAAAATCCTCCATTAATGGCATTTTTCACTGCTTTGTTTTAAAAATAAATTGTAACCATGTTATTCATAGTAAAGAATTTTTTCAATTTGAATTGATAGAAATTTTTCAATTTGAAAAAATTACACATCCTGCAGTAAATTTGTTTCACTGCTGAATGATCATTGATGATTCTTCTGAGTACAATTTTTATTATTATTATTTTTTTTTTGAAAAAAGCAAACCATTCATATGAAAAATTCAGCAGTCTTTATTTGAAAGTACTCACTGATGCCTCCTCAGTCATAGATGAATTTCATCACTGATTCATAAAAGATTCATTTCGGATTTTTACTTCGCGGAATATCAGTTTGGCCGTACTACAAAGTATCCCCTTTCCGGTATTCTCGGTGAGTTTTTAATTTAGTTTAGTAGTTACGATCACTTTTAATTTAGGCTTTGTGATCACTCTGGTATACAGTTTGGGGAGGTTTTGGAGATTGATCTATTATAACTCCATATCGTCGCATAAAGTGCAATCCGCGTATCCGCTACCACCCAAATTTTACAGGAGACAGTAAAAACTGTTTTAATTCAAAACGGTTCGGAATTTTGCAAACCCACATCCAAACCAAGGTAGATTTTTGGATTATATTCTTAATCCAAATATCATTTTGGCGAAAAACAGTTAAATGTGCAGTTATTGGCTTACTTATGTATTTATAAGCGGTTTTGCGTCTTTTATTTTGTTCAATATTGACGTATAGGCGGTTTTGCAGGCGTACGTAAAAACCTTTCTTCAATAAAGCAAAGTTATAATCCATTTCGTGTTTATGAAAGTATAATAAACTTTAGTACATTACAGTACATTTATAAAGCAATAACACCTATTATTCGCGGTATTGGTTCGAAAAATTTCCTTAAAAAACCGGTTTTGAAACTGTCATTATTTGGAATTGCGTTGTGTGAATCTCAAAATTGTTGCATGAATGGATGGGGACGGACGCCAGGAATATATTTTTGATGAAATCTCATTTTTGGCAAAAATGTCACGCGGTTTTGCACTTTAAACGACGATATGTATGTACACCACCATACCAAGTGAGCATTTCAGTCTATATATGTATGTATGTACATATGTCGAATCCAATTACAACAAAATATGTACCCTAGATTTTAACAATATGAGTTGCTTATTTCCGCGGTGCAATAATACCAAATATGGCTGCAAAGACGGTGATATAAAATTTTTCAAATTTCCGACGATACCCTTTATTCGTGGAGAGTGGGTGAAGATTTGTGGAGTGAGCGAAAAGGAGCTACCGGAAGTTCCATAAATCTGCTCACTAGTGCCCTTTCTCTTTCTGTCCTTTGATTCCTGAAATACCCAAACTTTCAAACAAAAATCTACGCATTCAAAAAATAAAAGTCTGGCATCGCTATACTCCAAAACTGGCATAAGATTAAACTTCAAAAATCTGCTTTTTAATCAAAAAGACAGCGTCAAAATGACAATGCACATACCTGTATTTTTTATACCATGGTACAAACCTATGGGTAATAAACAAACAAACAACTCTTCGAGCATTTGAACAACAACTGTTCGTGCTACTCGAAAATGTTCAAAAAAAATCGAGAGCTCTACTTTTAACACAAATTATTAAAATTTTGCATTAAACAAGCAATTTGGAATAGATGTACACAATAAAATATTTTTGGCCGCATAAAACTTGAAAATCTACCTATGTGCTATGGTTATAAATAATAATTTTCTTATATAATTTAGTTTTTTAATAACAATAAATTTGTCCCAAAAACCCCCCCTCCCCCCGTTACTATGCCACTGCCTATATATGTACACATAAGCCGCTCTTTTTACGCGCCAATTGTCAATTGTCAAACAACACAAAATTACGTATTAATGATGAGCATAAGAAATGAGAGCGAGATGAGTGGCTGCTTAATAAGTATGAGTATGTGTCTCTAACTAAATAAGAGTTTCTCCTCTTCAAAATCTGCCGCCGTGACGTGCATGTCGTCATCCGATTTGTTTGGAATTGATTTCAAGCAGTGTTGCCACTGAAAAAAAATTTTACCGACCAAATTACCGCCCAATTCCGCCAAAAAAGGCCCAAAAATCAGAAGTCAACTTACAATGGAATTACATATTTATTTTTAAATACATATGTACATACTAAGTAATCTTGACTCCCACTCATTTAATTTAGAACTAAGACTACTGTCGCCGATCTCTAAAGGAGATGGCCAAACAGACCTGTCTGCACCTCGTGTAGGTCCCGGGATATAGGGATATCAATGGCAATTGTAGGGCGGATGAACTTGCGAGGCAGGGCACTACCGAGCAGGTTCTTCCATAAGGCATAGGTATGCATTAGCCACAAACTAGCTAATTCTTAAACAGCATGTCTATAAACTAGCAAGCGATAGATGGCAACAGAAGCCAGTATGTCGAACATCAAGGCAAATCTGGTAGAAATGGGTTCACAAGCGATCCCATCAAATAAGTACTCTAAGGAGAGATGACATCTCGAACCTTGTGGTGGTACTCACAGGACACTGCCTCATCGGGAAACACGCAGAGAGGCTAGGTGCACCCTACCGCAGATGCTGCATAAGCTGGAAAGATGATGAGGCGAGGAGACAATCGAACACCTCATCTGCCACTGCTTTGCTCGGCTCTTAACAGCGGCAGACGACGCTTTCTTGGGATTTCCCTCCTGGATAGCTTAAGCAAAGTCACTAAAGTGAACTATTTCACTGAAGAGAGCGCTCACCAATTACGCGCTCAACAAAGTGAACTAAATTTCCCAACTCTAATAGATATGCGAATAGCATGATCCAATTAAAAGGTCATGTCAGTTCGCTGGCCGCCATATTTCTTTCGGTTTTAGAAAAAAGTATCAGGTCTTCATACGTCATTTCCTTTTGCAATTGGCACAGTTGCTTATTTTGTTGTTCGCGGCTTTATTGGTCCTGTGACTTAAGCAGTATTTGACATTTCCGCCTACTGGCAATACCGTTTCAATATATATACCGTGTGCGAATAGTGTGTTTCACTAACAATAAAAGAACTCCACTAAAAATATTCATATTACAAATCGGACCAAAATTGATTTTAGCCGCCCAACAGCCCAAAGTAAATTTATCGGACCAGATTTGGTCCGAAAGGCCCAATTTCGGCATCACTGATTTCAAGTCTCACGACATGGGTGCTCTTCCATGCAACAAATTGAATTGTTGGCATGTATGCTGATGAGGCAAATGAATGGGATGAGTGGTTGGATGATTATTTGTTGACGGAAGCCAGTGGGTATGGCAAGGAGACACATTTTGTATGCATACTTTATTAAAATGCATACATATACTATGTATCAATTAGGGTGAGTCGTTTGAATGTTCTTTTCGAAATAGAAGGCTCTTTTAATCAATCTCTTAGAGGTGGAAAAGTTTACGGAAATATGAAAATAGTTTAGGCGAACAAGGTGGGTTCAACTCTGCGAAAATGAAATGTATTTGACAACCCTGTTTTATAGCTTTAATGAACTTTGGTCGAAAAAAACAAGAAGAAGGAAGATCTGAGATGGTTTAGAAGAAAAAATGTACTAAACGTGATTCTTGGACTTAAATTCTGCTCCTTCTTCGTTGGCAGGTCACGGTAGAATTTGTTTGATTTCCGTTGCGATCTTCAGCAGGGCTGTTACACAGCGAGGACAGTGTTGCCACATATGTATGTATATGCATACATATGTCTGTATGTATATTATGCTTGCACTCATATTTTTACATGATTTCCCTTTCAAGACCACCATATGTACATACATATATCATATGTTCGCTTAATATATGTAAATTAAGACGACATCCTAATATAGTACAGCTAAGTTAAGAAGCCTACCCCAATGGAAGTTCCAATTTAATTGGTGCACTCAGATTATATACGATTTATTCAAGCTAAATACATATTTTTTAAATCAAATGTAAGAAAAAGAGCAAAGGTTAGGTAGAGAGAAAGTGTGTGTGAAAGAAATGCGCAGAGGAAGAGAGCAAAAAATCAGCCACTCTGTAAGCTCAGCGCTACACTCTAAAAACTGCGTGTAAATATGCTACCAAAATATATGTAATTTTTAGTTGAAAATTACATTTCTTTCGTAGATTTACACTACAACTGTGTAATTTACAGTTCTAAACGAAATTTTACGCACTTTTCAGCAAATGTGAGCATATCATGCGATTTTACACGCATTTTGGATTAAAATTGCATACAGAAATTGTAATTTCAAATCTCGTGCGCGAAATTACAATTGAGTGGAGTAAAATTACATAGTGAATTTGTAATTTTGTTTAACTTATATGCGAAATTACAATTTATTACTCGATTGGTGTTTAGATTTAAAGTTTGTTTGTGTAGGCTTTACACTTTTATTGTTTAAATTTAAACAGCTTATCTGTTGAATTTTTCAGTGTGCGATTTTGCGCATAATAAGGTAGGAAAAAAGTAACCTACCTTTTTGTATGCAAAATTACACGAAAATTTCTAAGAGTGTAATTTGTCTATGTGCGTTCTTGAACTCACCTACTAGTTCAGCGCGAGTTCAAGGCAATTTAAAGCCAAAGAAATATGTATTTAGTTCCCTTTGTGCCGAATTTGTTTAGAAGAACTACTTGTGATTCTCCATTCAAAATAAAATATTTACATGCATACAAATTTATTTTTATTGCCGCCCCGAACTTAACCGCTTATTCGATTCATTGTAGATATGCTGCTAATCGGTCAATGTGTCACTGTGCCACAAGGTGAGCAACGCAGCATCCATTCATTCAACGTTTAACTAATCAAATGTGTGCGTAGTGTGAATGACCCATATTCTAAGGCGAATAACATTGACATTTTTTGCGCAGTTTTTGCTTCCCTATTTTTGAGGTATTTAAGTATGCACTCAAGTGGAGGTCTTCTTCATTCATACATATTAATTTGATTGATTTCAATTTTGTTACTTCAAGGTTTAAAGTTTAAGTTGTTGTTTATATGACGAAAATTTAATTTTACTCTGGCGATTTTAGAAGCATCTAGTGTTTTTAGTTTACGAAAGCTTTAGATCAAAATCAGTGAGAGTTTGGCTTAAATGCCTTTCTTTAGCAAATTTTTTAATTTATAAAAAAAGAGAATAAAGTTTTTTTCCCTTTCTCTCTTCCTCCTTATAGGTTTACGTCGCCGAAACAACCGAACCGAATCTACGCAGCATACTCATCGGTGCACCCTATGCCTCCTATTCCATGGGCATCCTGCTAGTTTATTCACTCGGCTCAGCGTTACATTGGCGTAATGTGGCTTGGTGTGCCAATATCCTACCCATTTTAGCCGCTGTCGCAATTCTTTTCATACCCGAGACACCCGCTTGGTTAGTACGTAACAATAAAATTACCCGTGCACAACGCGCCCTCACATTTCTGCGTGGCAGTGAAATTGTGGCGCAGAAGGAGATACAAGATATGACCGAACGTTTGGATAAGGAACGTACCAAAAGCACAGGCCAAAATGAGAATATCTTTAAGCTTTGCACGCAGCGTGTTGCCATAAAGCCGTTAACGATTGCGATTTTATTCTCGTTATTGCAAATGTTATCGGGCTCGCTTATTGTCATCTTCTATGCCATTGATATTATATCGGAATTTGGTGCTGATGTCAATTTGAAATCGTCGGCCATTTGGACAGCAGCCATACGTACCATGTGCTCATTAATCTTCTGTGTGATTTTACTTTTCGTGCGGCGTCGTCGCATTTTGCTTATCTCCAGCTTGGGTTCGGGCGTTAGCTGTCTCGTGCTGAGCGTTTATATGTATTCGCGTTTGGGTTTACCAAAATCTAATACCGATATTCTAATAGCTGCCGGTTGTCTCTTCACCTACATCACCTTCAATACACCGATGATGGTGATGCCCGGCATAATGATCGGTGAATTGTTTCCGGCGCGTATACGCGGTCGTACGGCGGGTGGTGTATTCGCATCAATGAATTTGGGTTTGTTCGGCTTGGCCAAAATCTTTCCGATGTTGCAATCGCATATTAAGATGCGTGGTGTATTTATGGTATTTGCGATCTCTAGCTTCATGGCGGCCATATTTATGTTGCTCTTTCAACCGGAAACCAGGGGCAGAACATTGGATCAGATTGAGGATTATTTCAATGAGGATAATTGGTTTTGGTTTAAACGTGATAAACGTTATAAGCAAGCGGCAGCCTTGAATAATGGTGACACTGAGAAGGCCGAAAAGATGGCGCTGAAGAAGGGTGAAGTGGTGAAATCGTAGGAGAGGAGCGGTCGATGAAGTGCTTTGGAAACGTTGCATGCCATATTATTTTTGGCTACATTAGTTATAGAATTAATATAATAATAGAATTAGAAATAAGTCAATCAAATGCAATTGCTCAATAAAGGTGATAATTATTTAAGGCAAACTATGTACATATGTACATATGTATAAGGGCTTGATGCAAAACTGGTAGTCTTGAAAATAGGCTCTGCGTATCTTTTCCGAATTTGTATGTATATTTAGCCACTACACGTTAAGTAAAAAAAAGTTTAAGAACCTTGCTTTATTATTTGTAATTTTATTTTTAGTAGTTTATGAAATGTGTAGATATCGTTTAATACCTACAATATATAAAATGAGCGTCACCAAGAATCCCCCAAAAAAACATGATCCTCCAAATGACTTTTGAAAGGATGGCTACTCTAAAAAAGACCTCTATAGTGAATATATTTTGCCTTAAAAGACAACTGTATATTTAGATTAAAAGATTAAAAAAAATTCAGGGAAGCATGCGATTTAGAATGTTTTTAGAAGCGCAGAAGCGTAGTGTGCCATATAATAAGCATAAATATATTTTTATACACATACATATGTATAGTTAGAAGTGTTATTATAAGTCGTGTAATTACCTGAAGCTTTAGCAAAATGAAGGCATTCTTACAATAATCGTATTATAAAAGTATGTAGTAATATTTGACAGTAAATAATAAAATAGTTCTTAATATTAATTTTTTTCTAGATTCTAAATTTTTATAGGTTATTTTTTAGTCGGAAAATATATACATATCTATATGTAAATTTAATATAAAAAAAATATATAAATAAAAAATTTATTTAAAAATAATTGCGTAATTGATCTTTTAAGACAATTACGCATTGGGCCATAGTAGTTACTCACATCAAATTATATAATCTAAAAGGCTAGGCCTTCTGACGAAGATAATCGAAGGTATCGACCAATCTTTAATCACTGATACAACGGCTAAACTATATTGACTTTTTTTTCAAACTATCTTCACTATTGACAGCTAAAACAGCTGACGATACGATGTGCGAATACGTTACGTGTAATAGTGCCAGAGTTTCCACAAAAAATTCTTCACTGCAGGTTTCCTCTTATTTGAATATATCCCTAGATGGATTTTGTAAATATTTCCACATTCCACTTCTGATTAAAACGAAAACACAAATAGATTGCCACATATTGTGAATATTTCCGTATTCTACTTCTGATTAAAGCGACAAATAAACTGGCACACATTAAAATGCATACAAAATAAATCTCACTCACAAATTAAAATTTTTCATTTTTCTATGGTACACTTAAACCAAATTTATGCCTCCACTTTTCTTGGACGTCGACGTCTCCGCGCCCGCTCAGCGTCCACGAATTCATACAACTGCCATGGTTTAAAAAGATAATTATCCGCTGGACGTGATGGTGCATAGGCAAAAAAGGTTTCGCGTTGTGGCAGCATACTCAAAAAATTGCTCATGGCAAACCAAAATAAACGTGTGCGATTCAAAAGTTCTGCATTCATGCGATCATAATAGCGACGCCTCTCGTGTTTGGCCTGCAATTTGGGAGATAAGGAAAATTAAAATATAAATAAAGTATGTTTGTTATTGGTATTGTTTATCCAGTGTGAATTTCTGAATTCCACATCCATTATTTACCTTTTTCATAATATACGCATGGCAACCATAATTTTGTTCCAGCTCATTGGCAATATCGCTCGACTTCGGCAGCCTAACATTTCTCAACTTTAATTTTATCACAGCATTCATTATTCTAATAGACTTTTTCATTTCTCTGGTTTGTTCCGTACGCGTGTATCGCTTGCCATAACGTTGATAGATCCATTCACGTAGCGTTGGCAACTTGTAGGCATCGGGTAGAGATGCCAACACAAATTTAGGTTGCTTTTTCATTTCGTTCAAGGCACTTTGCAACATTTGATCCATCAGCTGTTTATCTTCACAATCGTAGAATGGTAGGCGTGGCATATCTGCGGGATAGGCATCCACATTTGACTGCTCCGTCCCTGTCTCACATTTGTGTGCCTCTCTAAAATTCCTCTCATTGTCATGCCACATTTGATTTGCACAATTTTCTGCAACTTTCCCCAAGTTGGGCGTTAGATCCGGCATTTTCGATATGCTCTGTTGCACTTGTTGATCCATTGCCTCAACGCATTTATTTTTAATGAAATATTTCCTTTCGTTCTCATCTCGGTATTCGAATATTTTTGCGTAATCGAAATGATAGGGTTTATTTGCTTGCGGTCGGACGAAATAGTGTTGTGAGGATGTTGGCGATGTCATATCGAAATAACGCAAATCATCAATGAGATTCGGTGCGCGCGTCGATCCTCCAAACGATAGACGTAATAAATGATTCTTTTTGTGCAATTGTGAGCTATCGTTTGAATATTTTGGGAGCTTTTTTTCAACAGCCACAGAAGGTGATTTGGCGCACTTTGGATTGCAAGAATATGCCAAGTCTTCATCGTCTGCGATTGCATACTCACAATAGCCTTCTTTGCCGAGCATCCGTATATAGGTGTGATGATCGCCTACGTGAGGCTCTGTCATTTTTCTAAAATGTAGTCGACACATTTCGACTTCCTTTTCCAACATGTTGCGCAGTTTTTCAAGACGAGCCTGTGTGATGATGAGAAAAAATTTACATAAATATTTTTCGTGGGTCTCTCAAGTAAGATCACCTTCAATCTTCAATGTCACTTCAAAAAACAAACCACAAAAAGTGAAACTTCTTACCCGTTTCGCGCCCACCATAAAATCAAGACTTTTCAAACATTTTTCACGTTTCTCTAGCAATATTTCCCATCGTCTAAGTTGCGCTTGCTCCTCTTCTACACGATGCTTTTCGCATAAGTTGCGCGCCGCCGAACGTTCGTTATCGCGTTCGCGTTCACTTACATTCCTATTTGCTGGCTCACACACATGTTGCACAATTTCGCGTAACATTTGTTTTGCAACACGTTCAGCTGTGCGAAAAGTATGATTAGCATACCAACGATTTAACTCATTTGGTGGCACATAATTCGGATCCTTATAGGCATTATAGCGCACGAAACGCACTTTATGATCGGGTCGTTTCAAATATAACGATCTACCATAGGGTATCGGTCGTTCCAACTGCTCAAAATATGGCGATGAACATTTCTTCACTAGTTTACGTGCTGCTGCATTCGACGACGCTTTCTCCTTCATAAGCTTCCTTTTACGCTCTTTCAACGCCATTTGACGTTGCTTCGACGCATGACCCGACGGTAATATACGATCCAATTCTCGCAATGTAGTTATCATATCTAAATGCTTTATCGCTGATAATATTATTTGCTCATTGATGCTATCGTATTTATTGCTGTTATTTGTTTTATAATACAATTCCATAAGAAACCACAGCAAGGCCAAATCATTGCCGCCACTAAGTGTTATGAGCATACGCAAGTCTCGTTCGGACACGGCTGGCGTCAGACCGAGCCGCAACAAACACTGACGTGTGCGGTGTATTGATTCATGTTCGCTATCGTCGCGTATTGCATTCGCTAGCTGTTCGGCAGCTTCGAGTTGAAATGGCGAGGTGCCGCGATACCATGAGGGCACATCACTTTCGTGTAAGAAATTTAATAATAATTCCTTTTCCTCCGAATTTTTTGCGGCCAACATTTTGTTAGAAGATTTTGAATAAATTTAGAATTTGTATATGTTTATTTAAAACTAGTTAGTCGACTATTTGCAAAAATGGAAATTTACGAAAAGCTGTATAATTGTACAAGGAAAATTTTTAAATGACACATTTATTAATTCCTTCAGTTGTCAGCTGTCAATAGGTATGGGAAGTGTTGCTTGCTTCTTCATGGAGCTTCATATTTTGCTAGATGTCGATATCTGCGTAAAGAATTCATATTTTGCTAGATGCGTAAAGAATTCTACAAAAACATCGACCATGGTGAAATTATTAATTAATTATTATTATTTCACCATGACATCGACAATTCAATTACAGAACATACGCGTAAACTTTTCATGACCACGAGTCCATATCTTTGCACTGGCCGTCAACAAAGCAAACGCATTTTCACCTACATATTTGCCGGAACGTCTCAGCTATATACATCATTACTATAAGGAGTGTTTTATTGGGCACTTCTCTGTTCGCTTATACTCGATTCTGCTCTCTTGGCTGACAGTTTCCATACAAAATGTTAGAGACTTTAAGAGACCTTTAGAGAGTATGCCAGCTACCAAAGAGCATATATCTATATCTATATATGCTCTTTGCTTTAACTGCCGCTGTGGTGCAGTGGGTAGAGTGCTCGCCTGCTATGCCAGAGGTCTCGGGTTCAAACCACGGTCCGAGCAAAACACCAAAACAATTTTTCTAATTAGTAAAAATCCAATTATTGGGTTTTTTAAGAGCAGCGGTCACCTCTCGGCAGTGGGCGGCATACCCTCCGAGAGTATTTCTGCCATGAAAAAGCTTCTCACAAAAAATGCATTCGCCGTTCGGAGCCGGCATAAAACTCTAGGTCCACCCAAATAGTAGGAAAAACAAAAAGGAGCACACCTCGAATTGGGAGAGAAGCTCGGCCATAAAACTCGTCAGAGTTATAATAGCGCCATTGTATTATCTATATATTAATAGGCTAACATTTTTTCCATACAAACAATTGCCAGGCTGTTTTGCACATTTAACATACTCATATCCACATAAAATTGATATGGATGTGTTCGTATGAGTCAGGAGCAATGCATAGGCATATAATTTTTTCTATAAATTATTTAATTTCTTTATAATTAATAAATACAATTTTTAGTTAAGATAAATAGATATCGTAAACGTGTTTACAAATATCGTAAACACAGTTGAAGAGTCGCTTTAATTTAAAAGCGCTCACCACCGGGCCTACCTTCCTAGATCTGCCTAGATTTTGACCATGATTTCGCGTCGGACCGTGATCAAAAGGGCAAATCAGTGTTGCGGTAGAACTGGAATTTGGAAAGTGTTGCTTATCTCCGCGAAAAGGAATAATTTTTGTACCAATACAAAGTTGAAAAAATAAATTGCATGGTCGAATTTCGACCACCGGCGATACTAGTTATTATTATTACTTTAACGAACGGTCGTTTAATTTTCACTTGTTTTTATACCAGTGGTTGTTTTTTCGAAAGTCTCTAAGAGCCTATACACACTTGCGACTCAATCGATTTAGTCGGGCTTTGATTTGCATGGGAATGTATGGAAGCATTCACACTACATTTAATTAGTCGAACAACTGAAACAGTTGGATTTGCATACAACAGCCCAATTCGACTAAATCGATTGAATCGCAAGTGTGTATAGGCTCTTACTCTTGCCCAGTCGAATACGGCTAATGATTCATTAGCGTTTAATTTTAAAATAGTGTTGTTGTAACGGCTTAAAATCCATTTTGGTCTATTCCCTGCTAGCATTTGGAAGAGCGTTTTCTCTTCTATCAGAAATAAGTAACGTCTGGGGCACTTCTAGGTGTTATTTGGCAGATAGCAGATATTTTACAAAAACAAATTTCATTGCTATCGCGTATCTTACTTCTTGGTGTGCATGGAGAAGATACATACTTGGTGTATTGACAAACAAAACATAATCAAAACAATTTTTTTTAACAATTATAAAATTTATAAATTAAGCGAAATTAAAAAAAAAAAAAACAAAGAAATCTTGAAGAAGACAATGTTTTTAAAAAATAATACTCGTATAAGTACTTAATCTGGCATTTTGCATTTTTTCTTTTGCTAAAAATTTTGGTACGCTTTCTAAAAATGTTCTAGGACTTTATACAACTTAAAAGGTTTGGTTTCTATCCCTTTTTAGGCTCTCTTCAAAAGAAAAGGAAAGTAAAATATATGGCACTACGAGTATATGTTCCTGAAGGAAAATATTTGACTTTACATACACGTATATACATACATATCGTAATTTAAAGCGCAAAACCGTGTATCGACCAAGTATCATATCGTGTAAGTGGCATTTTTGCCAAAAACAAAATTCCCCAAAAACACATTGCTGGAGTTCGTCCCCATCTATTCATACAATAATTTCGACATTCGGACAGCGCGTCAAAATTCTTGTATATATTAATGGATGTGGACGGATCGATACGCGGTATCGCACTTCAAACTACGATATGTACATATGGATCTGTGTGGATTTTCTAAAAAGGTTAGGTGAACTTCAGTTATACATATGTACTTTATTTTATGTGTTGCGTATACATATAGTATACATATCTATGGTCATAAAAAATAAAAAAGTAAGAAAATATATAATAATATAATACAATGGCGCTATTATAACTCTGACGAGTTTTATGGCCGAGCTTCTCTCCCAATTCGAGGTGTGCTCCTTTTTGTTTTTCCTACTAATTGGGTGGACCTACAGTTTTATGCCGGCTCCGAACGGCGAACGCATTTTTTGTGAGAAGCTTTTTTCATGGCAGAAATACTCTCGGAGGGTATGCCGCCCACTGCCGAGAGGTGACCGCTGCTCTTAAAAAACCCAATAATTGGATTTTTACTAATTGAAAAATTGTTTTGGTGTTTGGCTCGGACCGTGGTTTGAACCCGAGACCTCTGACACAGCAGGCGAGCACTCTACCCACTGCACCACAGCGGCCCACATATAGAAAATATATATCTATACATATTTGCACTTTTATTTAGGTTTTATATAAAGTGAGAAAATTGTAGGAGCAATTTTTAATTGACGCTTTTGTGTCTCCCAGACGACACTAAGAAGTTACTTCCGGAAGTGTCGTATTAGTTTACTTGTACGTAACGTTTTTGTCTCTTCCAAACGACACTTGGAAGATACTTTCTGAAGTGTCGTTTATGACTCTTTATGGGCGTGACGTTGGCGGGGAACACTTTTTCCCGAAGGAAGATAGGAAAAAGTTGAGAAAGCGATATCGTCTGCGATTGAATTAAACTTCTTGAAGTTACTTTTTCGTCACTTCCACGATAATAAATGTTGGCTGGGTTGTGACGTGCTCTTTATAGAACACAACCCAGCTGCACATTCACGTTAGTCCGTACGTAAGTACGTAACTTTAGCGGAAGTCCTAACCCTTGAATGCTCAAATTATCACACACTCATTAGGGAACTCTGCATAAATTTTGTTCGATATGGAAAAATATTAGAAATTTCTCATTGTCAATTATAAAATTAAATTAAGTATGCAGTTTTCAAATAAATTGCATTGGTGTTCGATGGATTAAAATTTTATTTTCGCCTATAGAATGAATTGAGCTCAATTAAGTTATAAATTGCCAATAAATTTGCAAAAAATTTTACTTTGTATCATATTAAATTGAAATTAAATAAACTTCTTTAAAAATGTTTTCCGGCATGGGAAGTATGAAATCCGCCACCAAGTTGGAATCGGAAGAGTTGCTGCCTAAAAAACGAATAATCGAGAATTTCGTGTGCCAATTGGATTTTCCGAAGTGGTATCGCGGTTTGTCCACCTTTCAAATTGAGGCTGGCAGTAAACTGCATTATGCCATACGCGATGATCTTGAAGAGGGTACAACACATCGTGTAGAGGTTCTACTAAATCGCATCGGTTTACGACCATCTGTGCGTAAAGAAAATATACGTTTCGTTATGTTTCTTAGCGGCGGTAATGATATTGCATTTTTGTGGTTCATTTATGAACTTTTCTATAATACGAAGAACGACGAAGAGTTCAACTATAGTGATGATCGAGATTATAGTGTTAATGAACAATTGATTTTATCAAGTATTGCACGATTGGATATGTTATTTACGCTGCGCGCTTTAGATCGCATATTACCGCCAGAGCAGCCGACCAAATCCGTATTACGTCGCCTGAAGCTGGCAAAGCGAAAATCGTTACGTCAGAAATTTGAAATAAGAGGTGACCCAGCGCATACCGAAACGCAGACGACCAGTAGCGCGCGGATTAAATATAAATTACCATATTTTGATGAATTGGTACGACCACGCCCATATACACAACGGCTGACCTCACAACGGCCACCCTATTGCGCCAAAGCTTTGTATGCCGATGTGCTGAGAGATGCAAATTATGTTATACCGAATGCGCACAATCGTTGGTTTGCCAATTATAATTTGCCTCCCGGCAAAAGTACGGGCATGAAAATGCTGACTGAGCGGATGAGTGAATTGTTTAAGGCACAATTGCCTGCAATGGCGACGGCGACAATGGATGCGGCTTTAAGCGAGGATATGTATAAACGCGCTAGTACCTCGTTGCATGAGTTGATAAGTACGGAGCATGAAACTCAAAAAACTCAGTGTATGCATCACCAAATTCTAGCGAATATGGAGCGTAATATTACAGATGAATTGCGTGTAAGGGCGCATGAGAAGTGCATAAGATACTTTGATCCGGATACGCCTAAACGAGAGGTGAGTGGTGATGGTTTAATTTAATTTAATTTTCTGATTCATAGCCCTAACTATTGCGGACTTAATGGACCCAAAGTCAATATTTGCTAATTTTTGTTATGTAGGAACGCATTGCACGTATTCGACGGCAAATTGATAAAGACGTGAATGGGCATTTGACTCAATTTAAAAAACTAACTGATCGTACACGCAGTCATTTACTGTTATGTTCTAACCGCAAAGACGACGAGTGCTTCTGTGGTGGTGGTGCAAAATTTCAAAGTGAAGGCAACATTTATAGCAGATATGCAAATTGCCAAAATCAAAATCCCCCTTTCTGCACAGAAAGGCACGAAAATATGAGTCGTATAACATCTAATTCTAATTTAAATAATACGGAATACTTCATCGGAGATTGTATGCTGAGCGAACTGCATCGAAAAGAGAAATGCTGCAGGCAATGTATAGGCAATAACTCCGCTAAAACCGCTAAAGGAGATAAACACCAACATGAAAATTTATCAAAAATGCAACGGGTACGTAATATTTTACATCACACGCCCTTCGATTGTGGCTATGTTGATATAAAAAACTACGACTATGGACATTTGGAGCACTCGAGAAACCAACACAGCGAGACTTTCTTCAGCGCACCGCAAGAACACCGCCCCTACATATTCGACTATCAGCGCGTTTTCAATTTGAAAGAAAATGCGCAACGTGAATATTTAAAAATTATTAATAGTGATTTAAATTTGGAGAAAAGCAATCCGAATGCGCCAAAAAAATTCGATGAAGCCATTAAGCAGTATGCGAAGGGAACATTCGCAAAAGGTTCTGACTTGGCTGCAGCAGAGACCAGCGAAGAGTATTCCAATAGTCAACGACTTTATCCATATTTAGATATTGAATTGGATTACTACGATCCAGATGATGCTGCATTAATGCAGCGAATGTTAAAGAATGCACTTGACTTTTTGGCCAAAGATCCGCGGTATGTGCTCGCTTCGATGCCCGATGCACATAAGTTACCCTCGTTGGTGAATTGGATGGAGGTGCGTTATGGTAAAGTGTATTCGCGTAAAACTTTGCGTAAGCTACTCGATGAAGTGCAGCCCACATGTCATGCTTTGAAACAGATGACCGTTAATGTTATGCTACCTTCGTTGAAGCAATTGAGTAGGTCTGTAGTGATCAATAAGAATTGTCGAAATTATCTAATGAGGAAGGTGAGTAGTAGTTATGTAAACACCCTAACCTAACCCCTACCAAGGAAGTTGTGACCGCTTCAAAAATAAAACTTTTGGATCCGAGACTGACGCGAGACTAATTGCACTTCATATTTTAAAGAAAACAGTTACTAAAGTTTCGTATAACTATTCTCTCCCACTTTTTTAGACTAAAATGTTACGCATGGAATATTACGATCGTCTCAAAGCTTCCATAATGGACCAATCACGTACTCTCTACATTGCATGCAAGCCGAATTTGACGCCGAATATTAAAGAAACGTTATTCGCTTATTTGCCTGCACGCGAAGCGGATATACATCATTTCCGTATTTGGCGTTCACACGAACATATGCCGGCCAGAGAGGAGTTCTATAAGCGACGATGTCGCATGCGTAAATGTACAGGCGATTCAAGCAAATGTCGCTCTATGTGCGGGTCATGGTCTAGGAATGCAGAGACATAAGAGGGTTCAGAATAAATTTTATTTCTTTTTGATTGCCTACTTTTCCGACAGGGTATGAATGTACTGTGGAACGATTTTCCGTCATCGCTTGTTATAGCCCAGTTAGTCGAGAACGTAAACCCGTATACCGTGTCAGCTGATCCAACCTATTTGATGGGATTTGTATGTAACCGATTATTCAACGACGTACGACGCAGAAGCCCGTACCGCAGAAATCAAAATCATTTTGATTTTTTACGTAAAAATGTGTCAGCTGATCGCTTGCATGGTTGCAAGGTAGAAGGGTTGCCAGTTGAACATTTTTAGTTATTAAATATTTAAACAGTAATTTTCACAGCATTATACAACAAACTCAGCAAGATTGTAAAATGTTATCGAATATACATATATGTGTTCACATGGAAAAAATTGTATGTCTACTTTAACGAACCATTAGCCGCTTTCGATTCACAATTTCTCTGCTGGCTATAAATTTCCTTCTGTCAAATTTATATGTGAATGCTAGCGAGCAGAGGGAAATTTTTATCGACCAGTTAGCGAGTATGGCTACTACTCATTATGGGTTGAAACATTTTTGTTCGACCCGACCTCGCTTGTGTGATGGCGAATCGAAAACGACAATTTATTATTACTTTAATTTTTAAAAAGAAAGGAAAGAAAACGTTTATAAATTTTTTTTTAAATCCCAAACAAAATGTAAATATATATATATATATATATATATATATATATATATATATATATATATATATATATATATATAAATTAATAACAAGATAATAGCTTTGTTCAACAACTTTTCTTACAAGTACTTGCAAAAAGAGCGTCAATGTCAAATTAAGAGTAAAAACGAGAAAAAGAGAAAATTATCAACCAAAGTAATTGAACACAAAATCGTAAACATTCGCAAGAAAACAGCTGATACGTTGTAATTGAAATTTTTGAAATTGGAAATGAATGGAAATAACTGAATTAGGAAAACAAAATTCTACTTTGGCTATTCCATAACATCATCAAGATTCGTTTTTGCGCTAACTTATTTAGTACACAATTAGACATTTGCGTTTAAAATGTTTGTGTATTTCCAATTGAAATTTTTGTGATCATATATTTTGGACACTTCTATTTTTTTAAAGCTGCTAGTAGTTGCAAGTGAAAATTTTACTTGCAGCGTTTATCAACTCTCTCGAGGTCTTACTCTCTCAATTTGGCTCTCTTTTGCGAATTTTTTGGGTTATTGAACATAAATTCGTAACTATTCGTAAAAATATGTAAAAATTTTGAGATATTGAACACTCCTAATAAATGAAGATATTACTGAAAATTAAAGCAAAAATTGTATTTATCCACAATGGTGGCGGTATTTTCTTAATTGATAACTCTTGGTGGTCTTCTGCAATTTTTATACATTAAAAAGTTATAAATTGCCACAATAAATCTGAGTTTCTGTAACAAAATCAATTAAAGTGATGTCACACTAATACGATCCACACTTTGTCACCACATATTTATACTAGAAAAGATATGAGTTACAGAAACTCAGTACAGATTTCTTAATTAAACACAGATTTTTGTGAGAATCTTGTTGCTTCCCAATATAATTTTTTATGGATTTTCAATTGTAAATTTAATGTTCTGACTGTGTTTTTTGTTATTTTATGTTTTAGTCCTTGATAACTATCACCAAGGTGTGATGGAAATATATTGGGCAACAACAAAATTACAAGAAAAATGTGTTTTAATTACCAACTAAGCCGTAAAAAAGTAACTAAATTAATAAAAAAAAAAAAAGTCGTCAACGACAACTTTAAAAACGATTAAATTAGTATTTTCTTGTCATTTGGCAAATAATGCACAGTTGTGTATTGAAGAGTAATCCGCATAACACTTTGAAGATTAGTAAAAATCTTGTTTGTTCAAAAATGACTAAACGGCAACCCTGCCAAAATGTAAACAAACTATATATATATATGTAAATATGTGTGAGTAAAACAGCTGATTGCTACGGGCTCAAAAAATCCTAAAAATTGCATACGGGCGTTTGCGTCAGCGAGCGGACTACACGTTCTCGACTAACTGGGCTATCAAGTTTTGTTCGGAGACAAACCGTTCATCATATTCCTACCCTGTCGGAGCAAGCAACCAAAAAGTAATAATTTATGTAGTTAAGTTCTAAACGAGATCGAAATGAATTTAATTTGGGCCACTGTCATCCAAAAGCCGGTCATTCACAATAGTCATTGAATGCCAGCGAACAGCTGTTTTTAGCGCTCCTTCCATACCAACGTATTGCATTGGTATATTTTCAAAGGAAGAAATAATCAATAACAAAGCGTAATAAAATGAATCGTGGTAAAATTTCCTTTGGTAAAATCAATTTAAATCCCAATAAACCCGCCGCTGCGCCGGAAGACAAACCAAAGGACGCAAGGAATGACGACGCCGACACTTCGACCACCAGTAGTACCACTGTGGGCGGTGGCTTTAAGAAAATGGGCAGGGAACAGCTCATACGCCAAGTAGAGGAAGTAACTGAAGATTTGGAGAGTCAACAGCTTAAAGATGTTATGGGCATAAGTGGCTTCGGTCGAAAAGCTGCTAAAGTTTTTGATATAAATGTGAGTATGTAATTGAAAAGGCACGAAAAGCGTGTAATGTACACAACAGCCATTGAGCAAAACTAAATTAAAATTTTACCGCAGGAGCAAATAGCTAAAGCGCGTGAAGCTGCACCGCCAAAGCCTAGCGACGATGCAGAGCAGCAGGAGGATGCAGATGATTCGGATGAAGAGCCGATATTTGGTCCCTTACCCACAGATGCTGTGGCTGCTGATGCGGCGACAAGCAAGCCAAAAAAGGTTAAAACCAAAAATGATGACGATGATGATGATGATGACGATGATGACGACGACGACGATGATGAAGACGATGACACACATTTGGAACGTAAAATACCAAATACACATGAAGTACAAATGCAACATGGTTCACGTGCAGTGCTTGCACTTACAGGCGATCCGGCAGGAGCGCGTCTCGTGTCCGGCTCCATCGATTATGACATGTGCTTTTGGGATTTCGCTGGCATGGATGCTGGCATGCGCAGTTTTCGTACAATACAACCATGCGAGAATTATCCAATACGTGCGCTACACTACTCGGTTACAGGCGATATGATACTGGTGATTTCGGGAAATTCGCAAGCCAAAATACTAGATCGTGACGGTTTCGAGAAGATGGAATGTGTTAAGGGTGATCAATATATTAGTGATATGTCACGCACAAAAGGTCACACTGCACAATTGACCTCAGGATGCTGGCATCCGTTTACAAGAGAGGAATTTCTTACGGCTGCGCTAGATGGCACACTGCGCATATGGCATGGTCTCAGGTCGAAGGAGCAGAAGACAGTGATTAAGACACGCGCGCAAGGCGGCTTGCGCACTAATGCATCGGCTTGCACCTTCAATCGGGATGCCACACTCATTGCTGCCGGTTGTGTAGATGGTTCGGTGCAAATGTGGGACACAAGAAAAATGTTTGTCAATACGACGCACTGCTTGCGTGGCGTCCATCAAAACGGTGCCGATATAAGTTCGGTGCAGTTCTCCTATTTGGGTACGCAATTGGCGACACGTTCCAACGATGAAACTATGAAGCTGTGGGATTTGCGTAAATTCAAAGAGCCGCTCCATACATGGAACGATTTATATTCACGTTATGACACCACAGACTGTTGCTTCAGTCCCGATGATAAACTTTTGGTCACCGGCGAGTCGTTGCCAAAAGGAGCAAAGGCAGCACAGTTACATTTCTACAGTGCACTAACATTCGAGGAGGTTAAACGCATTGCCGTTACCGATTCGCATGTCATAAAAACCTTATGGCATCCCAAACTCAATCAGATCTTTGTGGGTTGCGGCAATGGCGTCATTAAATGCTATTACGATGAGCTGCGCAGTTTCCGTGGTGCCAAATTGTGCGTGGTCAAGACTTATCGCAAGAAGAAGCAGGCCGAGATGGTTGGCATATCGCAGGTAATCACGCCACACGCCTTGCCCATGTTCAGACAGGAAAAATCCAGATCATCACGCAAGAAAATGGAGAAGGAACGCTTGGATCCGGTGAAATCGCATCGTCCAGATTTACCCATTACCAGTGGCCAAGGTGGTCGTGTGGTCACCTCGGGTGGTACGTTGTCGTCGTATGTTATACGTAATCTGGGATTGAGCAAACGCGTTGAAGATGACCAGGATCCACGTGAAGCTATACTGAAGTATGCAAAGGAAGCGGAGGAGAATCCCTATTGGATAGCGCCCGCTTATAAAAAGACGCAGCCAAAGCCGATATTCACAGAGCCAGTGGGAGAACCGGATGCAAAGAAAGCCAAGGAAGAGTAATTCCATTCATATACATTACGGATAGTATTTATTTAGGCATGATAGTAGGTATAATATATGTATGTTAGATGTGAATGGTGGTTTATTAAGCCAATAAAAAGTTATTAGAGACTGCAAATCCTTTTGTTGTTCTTTTTGTTACAACTACAACCACAGCGCCTCTTGCGCATTGATTCTCTTGACTAGCTTACTTGGTTAGAAGCAAATTGTGAAATGGTTTATTCAGTTAAAACATCTTTACTTTTCATTAACATATAATACATTTTAAATGCTATAATCCTAATAATTTGTACTAGTTATCAGCACGCGCCAAGCCATCTTGCAATCGATAACAATCGCTGGCAATTTTCCATTTATCCTCCTGCGCAGTTATAATAAAAGTCTGCTGAAACGGCCGCATGCTTTCCTCACCATAACGCACGGTGCCACCGGCTTGTATCATATACGTTAACTGTCCACCAACAGCTTCATCCAGTATGGGTTGCGCATCCAAGGTGTTTATTGTGTGTTCGGATGTTGGTAATTCGTTCAAGTATTTTTGTATGTTATCTTTGCCACTAGAGCCATTGCCATTCCAAACAAGCAAACCATTGTCAAGATACATGCGTCCCATGTGCTGGAGAGATGAATAGGAGTTACTATATTGTTTATTGAATTTTATTATGACGCGAAAAATTATCTGTGCACTTACATGCCGTCGCTTATCAAAGGATATGTAGAAAAGCTTGGTGAAGTCCTCAGCCGTGCGGCAGCACGCCTCTACTTTGCTTCGTAGTTCCTGTTTATGTATGTGTAAAATTAAAGTTCCAGCATTTTTGAATGAATTATGTGTTAGAGGAAAAAGCTAGTACTCACGCTATCCATTTTTGGGTTTTGTATTAATTCCCTTAGTATAAAAAATAAGCAAAATTGCGAAATTATAGCCGATCCAAAATATTTGTTTTGTTTGGATGACGTTTGATTGACAACATAATTGTGAATAGTGGTTGCTTATTGGATTACCAGATCTGCTCAAACGCCATTTCTCTATCACTGTGAATTTAGGGGCATTTCAGTTATTACATCTGGGTCTGGGTTAAGATAAATTTTTACTGAAACAATCCGGCTCATAATGAAAATTGGCTGCACTTGCAAAGAACTAAAAAGAAGAAACATATACAACATATACCCAGCAGTAAAAAACTGAAATGAATCCTTTATGAATCACTGATGAAATTCATCATGAGGAGGCATCAGTGAATGCTTTCATATAAAGGCTGCTGAATTTTTTCAAATAAATGGTTTGCTTTCCTCATGCCTATATGACTCCGTTCGGAGTCGGCATAAAACTGTCCAATGGTAGGAAAAACAAAAGGAGCACACCTCGAATTAGGAGAGAAGCTCGGCCATAAAACTCGTCAGAGTTATAATAGCGCAAAAACAATTCTTCTGTACATTGAAAAGAGACAAATACTCCCTCAAAAACAATTTGATTGACTTTAAACTTCAAACTAAATGAAAATAACTATTTCAAAAATTATTTTTTTGGAAATTTGAATTTAAATTACTGTAATAAATTATGAAACTCAAATGGCGGGATAGCTATGTATTCCATGTTATAAGGAGAAGCCAGTGCGCAGTATAATTTTTCTTCCGGACTTCTTCTTCCCCTTACGGCCAAAGCAGAAGCTTACAAGAGGCAAATTTGAAATTTTTATTTCCATATATTTTTTATTTTAAATATAATTTGTTTTATAGTTGTCAAATGAAAAATTTGTCAGAAAAGCTGCCAAATGTCAAAAAAACCTACCGAAATACAAGCTGGCTCATGGGTTTTTAAACCGCCTAGATGGTATTTCGTTTGGTTTTTCAATATAGCTTGCTTGCTTGCACCAACGCAAAACGATAGTGATGAATATTCAACAAAGAATGATCAATGATCATTTAGCAGTGAAACAAATTTACTGCAGGGTATATGTATATATATGTATACATACACAAATGTCACTTTTCAGTTCTGCCAAATCAAAAAAGCACTGTGCTGCCAAATCAGCACGGAAAAAACAAATCGAACAGGGCGGATCAGAAATTGAATCAGCAATTTATCTGGTTTAATCGAGCTGAAATCTTTGTTGTTGCATTTACATGCAAAAATTTTTATCTGGGTTAGGATCACCGTATGTGAAACACGGCTTTTATAGTAGCAGTCATATATATAGTACTCCTATATTCGTAATACCTACGAGTTCCATCAGCCAACATTACAGTACAGACATATAGAAAAAGAAAGAGAAAACCGAGCAATCAAATTTAAAAAATGACATATGAATTCAAAATAAACCGCAGTGACGGCACATAAAAAAAATTATAGGGAATTTACATATTTATTATTTGATTCTCGTATTAAAAAATGTCGAAGCGGTGCTATATTTGTGATACATACGTATTTCGTTTTGAGTGCATTATTGGTTATATAAATATATATATACATATGTAAATAAATTTCCAAAAGACGAAACCATTTGCAAACAATGGATGCATGCGTGCGGTCTGATGCCTGACGACGTTGTTAAAAACATTCGAATCTGCAGCAACCATTTCCAAAAAAGCGATTACACTAGGAATCGCATGTACGTATCAATGCCTGAAAGATACTGCAGTAGTCCGGGACTAAAAAGGATTTTTTAAACCCAAGCTCCGGACGAAACACTGCAGCTCCCACCCGTCCACCTTTTATCCGCCTGTAAATATGTGGAACATATAGCGATTGGTTCGTAGTCCTTTCTTCCATCCGTCTTGTTATATTATTACCTGTGGTCCCCTGTTGAGGTCGGTTTGGAGAGTAACGTAGTCTGAACTTTGGTCCTCATATGTTGCTGTGTCCAAAAGTTCGTCGTCTAAATTGTCCTGTTATTCAGTTTAGAAATTCGCAGTACACACCGCGTTGGTGGCATTCGAACGTACATACTTTACAAACATACCCTGCTGTGGTACAGTGGGTAGAGTGCTCGCCTGCTATGCCAGGGGTCTCGGGTTCAAACCACGGTCCGAGCCAAACACCAAAACAATTTTTCTAATTAGTATAAACCCAATTATTGGGTTTTCAAAGAGCAGCGGTCACCTCTCGGCAGTGGGCGGCATACCCTCCAAGAGTATTTCTGCCATGAAAAAGCTTCTCACAAAAAATGCATTCGCCGTTCGGAGCCGGCATAAAACTGTAGGTCCACCCAATTAGTAGGAAAAACAAAAAGGAGCACACCTCGAATTGGGAGAGAAGCTCGGCCATAAAACACGTCAGAGTTATAATAGCGCCATTGTATTATTATTATATTAACCCTCAAACGGCAGAATTCGACTTTTTGATATAATGCCCATGGATCGGACCACAGGATTTTAACATGAAACGCTTTCCGCCGCGATTCATAAAAATATGAGTGCATAGAAAATAGATTTTTCTAGAACATTTCCACTAATTTTCATTAAAAAAAATTCACAAAAGTTTGCATCTTAAAATAAATGTGTCAAAATTCTTATATTAATTATAAACAAATTAAAAAACTAAAATCAAAGGGGTATAAGTCCCCTAGAACACAATGATGCCTTTCAATTTTTTTTCAAACGCCTCTGAACTCAATTGAATGTATTTGTCACACATATTCACAGTTGACATTAAATGTAATTGAGGCGCATGCGCAGAACTTCCAGTTGCACAAAATTTTTGGATGAATTCATACACATTGCACAGATAGAATATTATCAATATAGAAGTACTATATATATGGTAGCAGTTATGAAGACGAAGCGCAAGGCAAATTCATTCTTATGGCCTTATTCCGGCGTGGTAACATAATTTACTTTACTGGTGAAATGAAGAATCTGGTACTTTAAACACCCTTTTCGTATTCTGGCAGCAGGGAATTAAGTTACTACCTCAATACGTGGTAACATTTTGTTACCATTTTCAGCCCGATTCCATTGCGTTCGTATGGAAATGCTTTGACAGCGTTACCATTTGAGCCAGAATACCAATTGAAAAGATGGTAACAAATTTCGGCAACATAACCTACCAGTAAAGTAATTTTCCGGTAACGCTCAGAATAGAATTGTCAATGTCAAACAAGGAAAAATTTTACTTTGAGTTTGACATTTTGATGGACAAAAATTTAAAGCGAATCGAGGCGAATATTGCCGAATTCGCCGTGCCACTACCATAATGAATTTGCCTTGAGCTAGCGGAAAATTATCAACTTTTATATGCAAGAAAGTTTGCATCAAAGTCAGTGTATGACAATGGAGGTCTGAGTATTTATTTTTAATGAGAAATACACAAAATTATAAAAAAAAAATATATGTTTATATAAATAAATGCTTTAGAGATTATAAAATTATAGGCATTATTCTTTATTCATTCCGAGCGTTCGAAATATATTTTTCTGTTTACTTATACCCTAGAACGATCCGGATAATGCTATTCTGGGGTTGGCTTTCCAATAATGTCACACGCCCCGAAAAAAACGACTTTTACTAGGTTGTAGGGGAGGGGGAGTTGGTTCTGAACCAGTTAAATTTAGGCGCCGGACGTAGCTAGTTTTCCTGGAATTTGTTAAAGTTGTTAAATTTTTACCAATAACAACCCCAATTCCTCATTTACTAAACAAAATTCACTCTTTATTTTACAACACGTATATTACTAATGTATTTAGTAAATTTTACAATATTGCGTTAAAATCACGTTTATTAAAAATGTTGCTAACAGTGACTTCACAGGGTGTACTACGCAGAAGGACATCACCGTGGCGGTAGCCACGGATAGGGCACACGTCCGGACGGATGGCGTAGCCCAGGGTTATTTTTTATAAGCGCGGCCGAAGGCCGCCAACGCAGAAAAGTGTTCTGCGCAAAAGTTTTTTCTTTATCTATCGAATTTATATGGAGTTACTAAACTTTAACCATAAATTCCTCGAAAACGAGGTACGTCCGGCGCCTAAATTTTACGGATTCAGAACACCCTTCCCCTCCCCTACCTCCCGGTAGAAGTCGTTTTTCTGGGGGCGTGTGACATTATTGGAAAGTTTCCCCCTATTCTGGATAATCTTTATGCATTCTTTTTGTTCCCTCTCTAGCACGGAATGTTTAGAATATTCTGTCGATCAGCTGTTTTCATTCATAAACCGGATCTGGGAGCAAAAGATTTTTTCGGTTGCTCCGCTCACAAAATTTTTTTTGCACACAACTCCGCTGTCGGTTGAGATCCAGTGCAGGGTTATTGTTGTTGTTCTAGCCACCAAGGTTTTGGGAGTGTAGGGGAAGTGACAGTCCTTTGCCGGATAAATCCGGTACCATCTTACACTAGCCCGACTGTCGTGCGAAGGTTTTTTTGACCATTATCAACCTTCTAGGCCAGTGGATTTTAGTCGCCTCTTGCGACAAGCATTCCTTACCACGGGTATAGGTAAAATTTTAGACGTCGATACCCCGGCTAGAAAAAAACGGTTTTTTAGGGGGGTAGGGGGGCGGAGGGGATCACAAAACTGAAGACCCCACTCTCCGGAGGCCTATGGTTCCCGAGATATACGTCGTTAAAATTCCGATATTTCCCATATAAATTTCACCGAACACTCGCCAGGGTTGCCGTTGGGTGTTGCCGTTTGGGGGAAAATGGTGTAACACCAAATTTAAATAAAAATTATCAAAAACTTTTCTGCGTTGGCGGCCTTCGGCCGCGCTTATTTAAAATAACCCTGGGCTACGCCACCAAAGTCCGGATATACAACCTAACCGTGGCTGCCGCCACGGTGATATCCTTCTGCGTAGTAAGTTTTGGTATTTTCAAATAAAAATTGTCAAACACTTTTCTGCGTTGGCGGCCTTCGGCCGCGCTTATTTAAAATAACCCTGGGCTACGCCACCAAAGTCCGGATATACAACCTAACCGTGGCTCCCGCCACGGTGATGTCCTTCTGCGTAGTACTCCGCGCGATTTGTTATTAAAAATTTTCATATTTAGGTGCCTTTTTCTTACTTACTTACCTCGATATGGCAACACAAAAAGTACTGTATAATACAATCCTACATGTAGTCAGAAACACAAAAGCACACATAACTCGTCGCGGTTAGTGAAAAAATGTAAACAAATTAATAAAAGCGAGTTTTTTATAATAAAAACGTAAAATTCTCCCGAAAATATAAATAAAATCAATGCTTAAATGTAATTAAAAGTTATAAAAGTGAAAACTTGTATAAAAAGTATCGTTCCAAAGGCAGTTGAATCAATTTTCCCACATGAAATTTTGCTTTTGGGAAGGGTGAATTTAACAATAAATTACATGAATTGTGTAATTAAAAAATCTGTGAAAACGATTTATTTAGTTAAATTAAAGCTAGGACTTGCATTTTAGTCACATTGTAACTGATTTTCGTTTTGAAATTGCCATTATTTCGCATTTTCAAAAAGTGGATATCGACGTCGAAACTCTAGCCCGGGTATATTCTAAGCCCCCTAACCCGCTGGAGGGGCAGGGCTTCTGTAATATATTTTGCGACCGACAATCGATGTCGCAATTTGCGACAGCCATCGCTTGCATTTGCAAAATGCTATTTCTATAACTATGCCATAGCGATAATTCTCGCTTAAATTTTTTACCGGTAATTTTCGGAAACAATTTCATAAATGTATGGAATTATTAATTTTTATTTACATTTCACCGAAATTCCTCAATATTGTCTAACAACTCTTTATACGTCTGGCAACAATTGGTTGCATCTATTGTGAACTATTCTTATTGCTTGTTCTTGCAGCTGTCATTGAGCGCCCAATTATTTGCAAAGCGTTTTTTATTTCATTTTTTCGCACAAGTTTTTGTCTTTATAATTTATTTCTGCGGTTAACAGGGTTTTTTATTGGAAAACCATAAATAAAGTGTCCCAAATCCTTACCAATGGCGGATACGCTGGAGTACAACGATATTACGGCCGAAGTGCGCGGCGTATTGGTAAGTTTGCGTTCTTTCGCCACTCGCATTCCGGCACAATCCATTTACATATGTACATACATGCATACACATTTTATATGCAACCACGCTTCCCTTTACAGACACCTGGCCGTTTGAAACTCACCGAACAAAGCATTGTATTCAAAAATAATAAAACCGGCAAGGTGGAACAAATCGCCGCCGAGGATATAGATTTGATAAATTCGCAGAAATTCGTCGGCAATTGGGGCTTACGCATATTCACCAAAAATGGCACGCTTCATCGCTTTGCCGGTTTTCGTGATTCGGAAAATGAAAAATTAGCGAAATTCATAAAGCAGGCCTACAAACAGGACATGGTTGAGAAGGAGATGTGCGTCAAAGGTTGGAATTGGGGTACGGCGCGTTTCAAGGGCTCTGCGCTGAGTTTTGATAAAGATACTAAAACTATATTTGAAATACCATTGCAACACGTCTCCCAATGCATGACCGGCAAGAATGAGGTAACGTTGGAGTTTCATCAAAGCGATGATGCACCGGTCGGATTGTTGGAAATGCGCTTCCACATACCAGCTGTTGAGTCGGTTGATGAGGATCCTGTGGAGAATTTCCAGAATAATGTAATGAGCAAGGCTTCGGTGATATCAGCCTCAGGCGATGCTATTGCCATCTTCCGCGAAATACATTGCCTTACACCGCGTGGTCGTTACGATATCAAGATATTCTCAACATTCTTTCAATTACACGGCAAGACATTCGACTACAAAATACCAATGGATTCTGTGCTACGTCTCTTCCTACTTCCACATAAAGATAGTCGTCAAATGTTTCTGGTGCTATCGCTGGATCCGCCAATTAAGCAAGGTCAAACGCGTTATCACTTTTTGGTATTGCTCTTTGGCCCCGAAGAGGAGACATCCATTGAGCTGCCGTTCACAGAGGAAGAGTTGAAGGAGAAGTATGATGGAAAAATTGAGAAGGAACTCTCAGGTCCCTTGTATGAGGTGATGGGTAAGGTGATGAAGGTGTTGATTGGACGAAAAATTACCGGGCCTGGCGGATTTATTGGGTGAATATGGAAATTATGATAATTTGAATCAATTCAGTTGATAATTTAACTCTTACTCTCACTTCCTACAGCCATTCAGGCACTGCGGCTATTGGTTGCTCATTCAAAGCTGCCGCCGGCTACCTCTATCCACTCGAACGTGGTTTCATTTACATACACAAACCGCCGGTGCACATACGTTTCGAAGAGATCGCTTCGGTGAACTTTGCGCGTAGCGGTGGCTCTACGCGTAGTTTCGATTTTGAGATTACCTTGAAGAATAGCACCGTACACACATTTAGCTCCATAGAAAAGGAAGAATATTCCAAACTCTTCGATTATATACAACAGAAGAAATTGCGTGTCAGTAACATTGGCAAAGACAAAGGTGGCTATAATGATGTGGACTTTGGTGATTCGGATAATGAGAATGAGCCGGATGCATATTTGGCGCGTGTGAAAGCTGAAGCGCAAGAGAAGGAATCGGACGATGATGATGATGAGGGCTCTGAAGAGTCCACAGATGAGGACTTTAAGCCCAACGAAGCGGAGTCAGATGTGGCAGATGAGTATGACAGCAATGTGCAGAGCGATAGCGATGATTCGGATGCCAGCGGTGGCGGTGGTGGGGGCAGTGATTCTGGCGCTGAGCGAAAGAAGAAGGCCAAAAAGGAGAAGAAGGAAAAGAAGGAACGCAAAGAGCGCGTGGTAATTAGTTGTACTTTGTCGCTATTTTTCAATTTTCTTAAGTATTGCTTGTTGTTTTTGCAGAAAAAAACTTCGAAAACCAAAAAAGATGCAAACAAACCGAAACGAGCAACCACCGCCTTCATGTTATGGCTTAACGATACTCGCGAACAAATCAAAAAGGATAATCCTGGTATAAGAGTTACAGAGATTGCAAAGAAGGGTGGCGAAATGTGGAAAGAGCTTAAAGACAAATCGAAATGGGAAGATTTGGCTGCCAAAGATAAGCAACGCTATCAAGACGAGATGAAAGATTACAAACCGACAGCAAGCGAGGAAGGTGGCAGTGGCGGCAAATCGGCTGTTGCAAGCAAGAAGCGTAAGAAGGAAACACCCACAAAGAAATCGCCAGCCAGTGCTGGTGGTTTTAAGAGTAAAGAATACATCTCGGACGATGAGTCATCATCGGATGGCGATGAGAAGGATAAATCGGCTGCAGCTGATTCGGAGCCAGAGAAAAAGAAGAGCAAAGCTGTAAGTGAAGTGGTTAACTTCATTTTTGTTTTTTTTTGAAAAAGGTTTAACAATTTATTCATTCTACCACTTGCAGGCTGATAAACCCGCTAAAGCTAAAGATGATGACAAGAAGAAGAAAAAAGAGGAAAGCGAAGAGGAAAGTGATGCCTCGGCTAGCGGTGGTAGCGATGACGAGGAGGAAGAGGAAGACGAGGCAACAGATGAAGGCAGTGATTAAGTTGTATTTGTAGTTGCAGGAAAAACGCAGTTAAATTTATTTGTATTTCGTCCCTTTGGTAATCTTAACGTCTAGAATTGTAGTTGTTATAAAATATATATGTAAGTACATATATGTATAATTATAATGCCAATTAGTTGTAATATTCTGTAACGAAAAATTCATTTCCTGAAGATCAATACAAATATACATACATACAAGCTAAAGGTAAGCGAAAATAAATGCAATTTCTTTTTTAATAAGTATGGTTATTTAATACGCACATACATACTTCAGAAGTGGAATATTCTACATCTTGGCCATCTTACCCCCATCTTATTCTCAGGCCCGGTTTCACCAACGTGACTAAAGCTAAAACTAAGTTTTGACTTAGTTTAGCCCAGATTTGCGGCTAACTTACTTTTGGGTTTCACCAAATAGTCTAAGAAAATAGCTTTGTAACCAACCCTTTATGGCGAATACTGGGTTTTTTGGTTGTTTTGGTTGCTGTATTTGCTCATTTTTTTGTCATATTCGCTCTGTTGGTAGTTGAATTTGCTAAAGCGACTCAAATTCTTAGTTTAGTTTTAGTCAAGGCAAAAGCTGACTAACTTGTGACTTAGCTTAGTTGCATGGTGAAACTGAAAACATAAAAAAATCGGCTTAACTAAGTTGAGACCGGTTGGTGAAACCGGGCCTCACAGTATTTGGTTTTATACAAACATGTTCATATGTATTATTCTAATGCCATAAGCCAGCTAATTCTAACCGTGTACATATGTATGTATGCGTATTTATTATGGTTTTTTTTACAATCTTGACTAATGAAGTGCTAAGCGGCCGCAATGCTGTCGGAAGTTGCATTCAAGCTTCCATCAAATAATCAGTAAATAATTCATCTTAGTAGGTAAATCTAGGAGGCATGTAAATGCAATAATTTAATGCATATAAACGAGCACACATACATACGTACATATAAGAACAACTAAAGTTAATTTTTTTTGCAGGAAACCGGCTCATCTTCAATCAATAAACTTATACGCCAAATACGCTTAACAAATGAGCTGCTATGTAGTTGTTTGCCTCGCCGCTTTTGACATAAAAACTTATTCATTTATTTGTTCATAGCAAACGCACAATAATAATAATAAATGTGTGAACAATTAACGGTGATTTTTTAATTAAATTAATTCTTGCTTCACTGGCACTGCTTACTGCTTAAAAAGATTATTTTAGAATTATGATACCTATTCGAAGAAAAAAATTAGTATTTCCGTCAGCGCTAAGCGAAACGTAGAGTACGTAAATAGAGCTTTGATGGAAACAAAAAGAGGTCGGTGGAGTTGGAAGTATAGCTTATCAGGGGATTTGGTTGGGAAAAATTGATGACTCAAGTAATCCAGAGTTATTCGTTGTCTTGAATGTTTAACAACTGAAAGCTGCCGAATCTCAGGAAATCTAGAGAAAGAGATTTGGAATTGGGGAGAGCGTGAGGAAAAGAGAGTATAGCATAGAATAGAGTAGAATAGAATAGAATGGAATAGAAAAATGTGTTGGGGAAGGGTGAACAGAAGCGTCGTCAACGTTCTCGTAAACGTGTCAACGCCATGAGTTTAACCTGAATGTTAACCTCATACTATTAACACATTTTTCCATTAATTCAAGTTCGAAACTGTATTGATTTATATTTTTTTTAATAATTTTTTTTGTGCTTTTGATAAATAATTTCGCTTTTAAAAAGTTTCCGGTGAAAAATCATTTAAAATCCGCAAGCTAATTTATTTATATGTATTTTGGCAAATTCAAGATTCAATTGTATTAATTTGTTTAAGTCATTTCGCTCCTGATTTTTTTTTTTTTTTTTTTTTTGAAATTTTGTGCACATTAAAACGAAAGTGCAATCAATTAATAAAAATGCAAAAAATACCAACAAAAAATGTTAGTCCATTTAAGGTATATAAATGTTAAAAAATTTATTTCATAATTATCCTTCATTTAAGTTTAATCGGTTATTCACTTCCAAACTGTGTTTATTTTTTATTTTATTATGCGTTGTGTCTTATATTCATTATCCGCAGCTACAGGTAAACAAATTGCCGCAATAAAAATGGTGAGTTCTCTTTGCATAAGTTAAGTAAATTTGCTAAGCAAAGCAATTAATTTAAAATGTGCTCAAAAAAGGTTTGAAATATGTGCCTTTTGAAATGAAGTAGTCGAGTCATGTGCCCAAAGTAAAAGCGCTGTCATGTCATTCTAGCTCCAAGGCCTCATGTGACCAGTTGAACTCATCGAAACAGAACACAAGCGTGATAGGGTCCGTCAACAATCACTTCTTTTTTCAATGCGAATGCATCAAGCAGTATGAGTTTAACTGCAATTGAGTTTAATACTCAGCTAATGAACTTAAGTTCAAAGTTCCTGCTGCATTTTTAATAACAAAAAATTAAAATTAAAAAAAAAAAGGAAAATTACAATCAAAATTGCATTTCAGCGAATCTGCCGCTGTTGAATTTACTGAATACTGTTCAATACTGTGAAATTAATTACCTACATTTGAAGTTCAAGCGTTTTATTATTGTTCTTACTGCATCGCATTAAAAATTGCACATTTCTTTAAGGTTTATTGCACTTTTTTGTAAAATGCAATTGTTTTTTTGTCATTTAAAATGTCAAGCAAAATGCTAATGGCACCTACAGTGGTTGACTGAAGTTTGTGCCTTAAGCCTTTGGTTTTGTTGTGAATTGGCTCTCCACTCAAAGGGGAAGGACTGAAGTTTGTGTCTTAAGTCTTTGGTTTTGTTGTGAATTGGCTCTCCACTCTAAGTGGAAGGACAGAAGTTTGTGTCTTAAGTCTTTGGTTTTGCTTTTTTTGCGCGCTCCGCTCAAAGTTGAATAGCATATTTCGCTCAAAAAGTAATCAAGGGCGGCGAACTTAGTATTTCTTTCCTCAAATAGCAATCAACATGTTTATCTTTTATTTCATATTATTTATGCTAAACAATTAATTACTACAACAACAACAACGCCTCTCGGACAGTTCAAGTTTTTTTGCATATGTAGCCGTTTTATTGCAATCGCACATGTCAGCAATATGCATATTAAAGGCGGTAATTTCATTGATGAAAAATTATACAATGTGAAAAGCGCAATAAATAATTTATATAATTTTTTTTACACATATTTAAATATAAAAAAACAAAATTAAGGCAACAATGCCACAAAACATTAACGAGCAATTAATTACATATTTCTGTACATATGTACATATGTACACCCACTCAGTGTGAACGCGCTAAATTAATTATGCATTCTTCCTGCTAAATCTGGGGTTATCGGTCAAGTGTTTATTATTGTAGTTTTTTTTGTATTTTTGAGATTTTTTTGCTGTTTTGTATTTTTTTGTAATTTTTTTGCGTTACTTTTCTTTTTTTTACATTTTTTAGTAATTTTTTTTTTTATTTTTTTTTATTTAATTTTTTTTTTTATTTTTTTTTTTTCAATGAGTAAATGCGCTTTGGTTTCGTTTACACAATCGAAAATATCATACAAATCTGTTTTTTTCTACGGCGCAACGTTTTATGGCGAATTAATATGCGTATTCCAGCTTTAAGGTAAATGCTCTGTGGTTCATTATCCCACCACATATGTATGTACACCCAGAAAAAAAATAGTGTGAAATCAACCAAAAATCAACAAATTTTGTGGTTAATTTTTTTCAACACGATGCTTAATGTATGCCATCATGTAATCGTGTAAATTTAACACTACTGTCCGGTGTTAGTTTAACAGGATGACAACTGTAGAATTAACACTAAAAAGTATTGAGTCTTCCTGTTGATTTTACAATTTTTAATAGTTAATGTTACAATTTAATCTGGTTAAATTAACACGAAATGGTCCTGTTGAATTAACAATAACATCTTTTTGATTTTACATTAAATTTATTGTTAAATTAACCAGAAAGTCTTGTTGATTGTACAATTTATTTTTTTAAAGAAAAAAACATATAAAACATAAAATATATAATCATCACTTCAATTAAGCACATTCGTACATCACCCGCACAACTGATCAAATTGAAGGTGTCCTTCTCATACGAACACAAATGTACCGGCGATAGTTTATAGATGGGCGATAGTACTATCACTTGCACCGAGTAATGTTTGGCCGCTAATGCAACAACCGCATGCTGCACGCAAACCCCCATTCGCTAAAAAACCTCCTCGTGATATTGCAACCTATGAAGAGGAAAAATAAAATATTGAACATTAAGTACTTTTAGAAACAAAAATATAATCCTCTTTTAACTCACCTGCAAACCGAAAATATAAATCGAAAACCCACTATCGCGAACTGACAATGATGCTAAACTCGCATCACTGCCACGGCACAAAATTTTCCTTTTTTTTTTTTTTAAATAATTCGCGTTTTGCACGGAAATCAGACTTCAAATGATCAAAAAAATTATGTATGTATGTTTCAAAATAGTTTTGACGTTCTTTTTTAACACTTTTTTTTAGATTACATTGACATTATGATCGTGTTGAATAAATCAAAATTCCAAATGACGTTTATGTTTGAACATTGTTTCGTGTTATATCAACCAAATTTTATTGTTAATTGTGGTTCTTGTTGTTTTCACATTTGTTTTCATGTTGTATCTTATATTATAAATGTGAAATGGAAATTGTGTTTAAACTCAATTGGCGAGAAAACCGCTGACGGATCCTCACGAAACTTTGCACACCTAGGTATTTTCACCCGGTAATTGCTTAATCTGATTAAAAGTCAGGGATGGGCACCTCCCATACAAAATTTTCCTTTTTTTCGTAATATCTCTTGAAATATTTGTACTAGAATAATGAAAATTTTTGTGAAGGAATAATACAAAAATATATACTCAACGGATAAACAATTTAGGTCTTGGTAAAGCAGGGATGGGCACTCTCCTCCCATATAAACTGAAATTTTCACATCGAATATCTCTGGAAATATTTGTAGTAGGGTACTGAAAACTGGTGTGAGGGCATGTGAGAGAACTATATATTAAACGGGAAAAACACTAGGTCTTGGTAAAGCAGGGATGGGCACCTCGCATACAAACTGAAACTTTCACAGCGAATATCTCTGGAAATATTTGTAGTAGGGTACTGAAAACTGGTGTGAGGGCATGTGAGAGAACTATGTATTAAACGGGTAAAAACGCTAGGTCTTGGTAAAGCAGGGATGGGCACCTCCCATACAGACTGAAATTTTTACAGCGAAAATCTCTTGAAATATTTATAGTAGGGTACTGAAAATTGGTGTTGGGCATATGAGATAATTACGTACTCAACGGACAAAAAAAAAATAAGAAAACTATCTTTGACGTCAAGAATGATATTTTTCTATGTAACTTTTTTGGACTAACTCAATAAGCTAATATTTTTAAAAGCACGTGGTGTGAAACCCGCGGGTAACCTCTAGTTAATACTAAAATTGGGACGTCATTTCGACAAAACTTTTAATGTTTTTGTGTTGTTAATGCTTTAGATTACATTCTGCGATTATAGGTTAATACTGTTCTCAGTTATATGTATGTATGTATATGCACGTAGTTGGCGTTGGATTTTTTTTTTTTTTTCGAAAATTTTCAGACGCAAGTCTGCGCATATATAATAGTTATTTTCTCTACCCACAATTCATCAAAATTTACAAGCAACGCTTACGCACAATTTAATTGCAATTAAGCGGCAAATTTTGTTTGGTAATGCCCACGCTCAAGCTCCATCAGCGGTGGCGCATGTATCGCAGTGTGGCGAATTGGTGGTAGATATAAGAAATGTCACGCTAAATGCATTTATGTTTTTATAAATAATGCGCTTATTTTCTTTATTTTTTGATAATTTTCTCTATTTTAAATTGCTTAATTTATGCTGCGGCTTAGTAAAACAAAAACACGAGTGACAAATGTGCTATGAAGTAAGTGCATATATAATAGATACAGCAACTGGATTTTTTTGTATTAGAAACACGTGATTTATTGTTGGGGGTAAGTGGGAAAAAATTTATGTTTGACAAGCAACTACCAAATTTTGGAAAGCACTTACCAACTTCTTCGACGCCAAGCACAATTAATGTGGCAACGAAGCCAAAAGGAGAAAAATTAATGTGATAGTTCTTCACTGAATCCCTTTGCACCACTACATAGTAAGTATTCCTTCATAAAATAAGTATTTCAAACGTGCAAGCTAATGAGTTTTCTTGTTTGCTATCAGCAGTAGCTTTTCCAAATTCATTAATTCAAACTAAAGAAAAAATAAAAAAAATTATAATAGAACCAAAAACAAAAAATAATTGCAAAATAATTAAAAACAAACAATGATAATTATAAAGCTAAAAACAATTTCATGGTGTTTACTAGATTTCACAGATATAAATGTCACGTACGCTTTGCAGAAAAATGCCCAACCAGCACAAATATATTTTTCATGAGTAAGTAAATAAGTTGCTCATAATTAAGACTAAATACAAAAAATAAAATAAATAATAACAAAAAAAAAATACAAATTTCTATATTGGTCAGCAAAATGTGAATCAAAACACTTAGACTGAGTATGTATGTATGTGTATTTATGTATGTCTGCCTATAGCAAAGCGAACTTGAAAATGTCACACAGCAGATGAAATACAAAACGTGCTAAAATTGGCTTTGAAATTACGCATGCTTTGCATTAATGCAACTTGAGAGCGGGTCAAAGGACTGCAGAAAGTACATACATAAGTATAGCTATATTAAAATAAATATAAAATATATACATACGACAGCAATGGCTGTATGGTTCAATGACATAAAACAAAATTATTTTATTTATGTATATCAAAATGATCTTATTAACATATTTTTCTTATCCAAATGGCTTTCCAAAATCAAAATCAGTGTGTGAAATGATCGCTTATGCCGGATTCGCAATTTGGAGTTCGGTCCGTCGCGCTTTTGGGAGGTCAGTAGAAATGTATGGAAATATATAGAGCAAAACGCATTGTGACCTCAACTTTTTTTTTTGTAAATATCGTATGTTAATTTACAACTCTGTATATCGCCTGAGTAGAACATTTCTCTACCAAGTCGGGCGTTTGACGCTAAATAAATTCAAATTCTTTTCTTTCGATGAAAAATTATTAAATATACATGGCTAGTGTAGAACTAAACTGGTCTAGCTAACATTTTTTCAGAAATCGAGTTATGCACATTTTTGAACTTGAAAATCATAAATTTATCCGTGCAAAATTGATGTAGGTCTTATTTCTGCACCAAAGTGTCCAAACGATAATAATGTCACTTTAGAATTCACGTCCTATTGTCATTTCAAGAAATTCTAAAGTGGTCCAACTAGCATAGACTACCATACAGACCAGTATGATTTTACACCAGATGAGTGGATGGAATTGGTTAAAAATTGTAGAAAGCATGCTCCTTTTGATGTTAATAATATGGTGGGGAAATTTATGTCATTTGACGAACGACGGCCAATGTTCAGGGACTACCAGAGTATAGTAGACGACGGTGGAAAAATTTCCCAAATGCGAAAGGCAAAATTTGTCAAGGGTGAATCTGTGATGAAGTTTAATGATGATTATTGCGAAAGATATAAATCCGTCGATATAAAGAAATCTAGCGTAAACCTACATGATTTCATAGAGTTCTTGCAGAATTTTACACCAGATCAAGGTAGCGACATACGCATTTGGAAATTCAAAAAAATACAGGACTTAAAAAAAAAATATTGAAATTTGTACCGCCGATTCAGCACCCCTTTTACCTGTCTCTCCACATGTAAACCGCAGAGATGAAACCAAAAACAATTCAGAAGATTTTCTACCAGTCCGCCGTGGAGAAAACTTGTAGTTCAAACTTCCCTAAAAAATAAAAATTCTAAAGTGGTCTATGTAACAAGTTTTCTCGTTACATATAAATATTATATAAAAAACGTTTCTATAATAATTTTTTTTTAATGCAGAATGTTAAGTTAACTATTAAGCTAACATAATAATTTACAAATATTAACTTAACATACATCAACAATTGCACACCGCATTAAAACGCATTTCATCTGTTCTCCAATTTTGTATTTTGTTAGATAGACCAGTTTAGTTCTACGATAGCCACATAATGTACATATGTATGTACATATAAAAAAATTCGTTAACCAAAAGCTTTTTCAAAAGAAATTATGAAATAGTAATTTCAGATAGGGGTAATTGGGCCGAGTGTCCTCTGGCACCGAACAATGTTATCCACCTCTACACCGATGGATCTAAGCTTAATGCTAGGGTGGATGGCGGAATCCATTCATCCGACGGGACGCTAGAAATCTCATTTCTCTTACCTGATCACTGCAGTTGATCTTTGCATTCACGTGGTATCACAATGGGAACTTCGGGACCTAAGTGTGCTAAGTGGAAACTAGCAGCCACTGCAAGCTAACCTAACCTAACCTTGGCAGCTTTAAGTTCACACTCCTGTGTTTTTTTAACAAACTTAGTGTATTATTAGGAAGCATATAATTTACAATCATTCAAACGTAGGATATAAGAACATAAGTATATAGAATTTATTTTATATAATTTTATTTTAATTTACTGCAAACTTTGCCCTTTTGCTTAGGCGTAGAAAAAAATAAAACTTTGTAAACGTTTGTAAGCTTTTTGTTAACTTCACAGCAGGTACTTACACATAATACTTAAGTCTAAGGTAAAGTAAATTTGCAGAAGACGAGTACAAAGTACACGGTAGGTAGGAAAGATATTTAATACATCGCCGTTTAAACATTATAACCGCCCAAGTGAGACTTTCATAACCTAACCGACATTTGTGCCAACAACATGACGAACTTTTTGCTCGTTCTCCAGCATTCACAGCTGTTTTTGTTTGCGCTGCTTTTGTTGTTGCTGCTGCTGTTTTCGTTGTTGTTGCTGCTGTTGCCGTTGTTGGTGTTGTTGTTGCGCACACTCGCTCGCCTTGCTTTGTTCAGCTACTTACCTTTTTGCTTTCAGGTCTTTTACGCTCTACGCGCTCGTCGGCTCTTAAGCTTTGTGCATATTTTACTATGAACAAACTTGGTAAAACAACTTTTATTTTCTACCGCTGACCAGTGTGGCCAGCTGATGATAAAAAGTGAGGCTAAATTGGCAAAAAAAAAAGTTAAAAAAGGCCGAAATTAAAAAAAAAAAAAGGCGTTCACATGAACTAAAGCGAAGGTACATTACTTGCGTTCGCCGTTAAAATCGTAACGCCGTGGCTATCAAAAAATATTGACCATGTGCATTCACAATGATAGTTGTTACAGACGACGGCGTTACGAATGCGTTAGCGCAGTCGCCGTCGAAAGTAGCCCAACTCGTTACTTTTTTCTTGCGCTTTTGCGTTACGAACGCTTTTCACTTTAAATTTACAACGAAAAGTGTAAAAAACCAAGCTGCAATAGGCAAAAACAATATCATGGAAGAAAATTTAATGGAAAATTATTAATTTTAATTTATATTTATTAAAAATCCAAATCAAAGATGCTCTGGTAATGCTAAACAGCTGTTTTTTGTTTACAGTTTAAGTGCGTCATAACGCAAGGTGTGTAACAGCAAATTATTCAACGCCGTCAACGCATATACACATGAACGCAAAAAACGCACCAATAAAAAGTATGTACCTTCAGCTTTACTGCAAGTTCTTGTTGTACAAATTAGTAAAATTAACATTTGATTAAAAGAGGCTAGAAAAAAAGCCACGAAGCTAAAACGAAAATTATGAGGTTAAAGTACAAAAAAAAAGGCCAAATCTATCCTCGAAAAGCCTATAACATGGCCACACTGCCGCTGACCAATTACATATGTACTTACCAAGCGTATGGGAGTTTTCAGTTTTATTAAGCTCTGTTTTGAAGTTTTGGGAGCTACATTCATATTAGCTTTGTCTTAAGCTAAGTGCTAAGAGCTAGACGAGAGTCAACATACAAATGTGTGCTGCTCCAAAAAGCATTGACTTCTGCTTGGAATGGACTTGATGGCGCTGCAAAAGCGTTTGCTGACTTTAGTGTGCGCCGACCAGTTTAAGCAGACAGACGACGACGGCCACCAATTCGGTTTGTTTGTTCGTTCGTTCGTTTTGTGTTGTTTCGTTTTGTGTTTTGTATACGTTTAGTTTGGATTGTTTTTTTTTTTTTTGTTCTATATGTTCGCGTCTTTCAAAGTGTAGGTGCAAATGTGCTAAAAGCATAACTACATACATATGTACATATATATATATTGTATGCATAATTAAGTACTTAAACAACTACTAATGTATAAGTACCTGAATGTACATGTTTGTATGCAAAAGTGTGCATGTACATACTTGTGAAAAAAAATTTAATAAAAAGCATATGAAAACGTAAGAAAAAATATGTTGAAATAAATTTCAAATTCGCAAACTGGTTTGTATTACTCTTCCACGAAAAATACATAAAGAGAGTTTAATTTTTAATTGCACAAACAAATTCATACAAAAACACGTAAGTGAACTAAAATAAAAAAAAAATAAAACAAAATAAAATAAATAAAATAAAATACTTAAAAGAAAAAATTAAATAAAAGCACTTGCATTATTTTGCACGCAAAATCAAATGTTGAACAAAAATACTAAAATTAAAGTGAAAAAGTTACTCAATGCGGTTAAAATAACAAAGGAATAGAAAAACAAAGGCAAAAATTAATAACAATTAAAATTGACAACAACAACAATAGCAACAAAAATAATAACTATATTAAATTGTAAAAGCAGCAAGCACGACTTGTCTATAAAACAAAGCATAAGCAGCATTTGAATTGCAAACGCAGCAACAACAACAAATAAAAGCAAACAAAAATAAAAAGCATACAACAATTACAAATAGCAAGCAAAACAACAACTACAACAAAGCCTTACAATATTTTGCAATATTTTTTGTTGTGTTGTCAGCGGCCGTTGCTGTTGAAATCCCACAACAACAACTAGCTTATTCACTTTTTTCCAGCGCGCCCGTTGCAAAACTTCAACAAAAAATTAAACTTCAAGAAAATATAAAAAAAAAAATGTTTAAAAAGCAAAAATCATAGTAAATGAAACGGGAAAGGCAAAGCAAACAGCTGTGAATTGCAAAAGAAGCAAAAGCAAAAGTTTATGCCGCAGCTGTGGGCTGCATGCAGGGGCTGTTAGGTGAATTTTGTATGTTAACTGAAGCTGTGCCCCATTTTATGGAAGCGAAACCTAAAATTAGAAAAAAGTAAGCAAACAAAACAAAAAAAAAAACAAAACAAAAAATCAAATTTCAAAATAAATTTGTAGAGTACATATTTGTGACAAAAACTTGCAGTGAAGTACTTACATGCAAAAAAATTGTTTGTTTTTTACCATCGCAAGTGCTGTTTTGTTTTGTTTAAACTTGATTTGACGAAAACATTTAATGGACGGATTAACTTCGCAAAAAGTGAAAAAAGTGAGTTTAATTAAAAATATGTATACACATACACGGCGAAAATTATATTGATGTCACATTCATATAAATTGTTAATGCTGTCTGTGCAATACATACATACATACATACATACATACATATAATAGGCGTCCCCTGCAGTAAAAATCCACAATGAATCCTTAATGAATCACTGATACAATTCACCTATGACGAGGAAGCATCAGTGAATACTTTCATATAAAGACCCAATAAACACAACGGATTCGCCTCGAATTCGCGTCGGATTCGCTTTCTCTGATTATATTATCGCGGCAATAGTTCGCGGCGATAGATCGGCGAATCCGAATTCGTAGGCATGTCACCTATCACTAGCGATTCGAGAATTTGTTCATTCTCGGATCTTTGGCGATTCGAATTTTTTATCATTAGCGATTCGAAAATTTATTCATTCTCGGATCGTTGGCGATTGGAAAATTTGTTCATTAGCGATTCGAGATTTTTATAAATGGCGTTTCGAAAAATTAGAAGTTCAGAGTTTGGTTTACTGGCAATGGGTTAACTCCGTATAAAATAATACAAAGCACTTAAGATATTTTTATAAGGAAAAATTTAAGCAGTAAATAAAGTTCCTCTATTAAACAATTTTGAATTGGTTTTTCTACATACCTACTCGTATCTATTTGATTATAAACCGATTTGATCTACTTTCGCGAACTCGCCTAGAATTCTCCACGATAACATTTGCGGAACTTTGATATTCGTTTTCAGGTATAAATCTAAAATTTCAGAGCTATACTGATTTTTTAGTGCAAAACAACTTAAAAAAATGGAAAAAAATGATATCGCGAAAATTGATTTTCTTCGAACTTGACGCGAACTCGAGGCGAGTCCGAGAAATTGCATTCGCGAAAATCTGCTTTCGCGAACTCGCCTCGAATTCGCCGCGATATCATCTTCGCGTCTGTGTTTATTGGGGACTGCTGAATTTTTCATATAAATGGTTTGCTTTCCTCAGAAAAAAAAAAACAAAAAAAAAATTAAAATTGTGCTCGGTTATGACGACAGTGATGAATATTCAACAAGGAATCATCAATGATCATTCAGCAGTGAAACAAATTTACTGCAGGGTCATAATGAACAATTTTTTATATGTATAAAATTTGTAATATATGAGCAAATATGGTTATAATATCAATATAATTTTTTCCGTGTATGTATCAGAGCTTGAAAATAATTATCAAACTTAAAATTCTTTGGATTTTTTAGACAAAAAAAAATTTGGAAATAAAAATTTTTGCCTGCGAAAAATTTTTTTGAAATCATTAATTTCTTTTGGTGACAAGAAATTTAGATTTGTAAAATAATTCACACTTGCTCAGTTTTTAATTTTGTTTCTTTCACCAATTTTTTTATCAACCTTTTTTATAAATAAAACTCTGTAGAAAATAGAAAAAAGTATAAAAAAATAATATTACTTACTGACAAAAAAAAAAAAATATACATATGTAATTTTTGTCATTTGATAAAAATTTTTCAAGAAAGTAAAACAAACTGAATTTGCGCGAGCATTCTTTTTTATGTACTTTTAATCAGGCATTGCAAATACTTAATCATTATTTTTAAAATTTTAACTAAAAAATCATGCTGAAAGGGAAATACTAAATGCAAAAGAAGTGCACAGATATAATCGCAGTAACGCAGACTAACTCTAGGTGCATTAACTTTTTTTTTTTTTTTCAATTTTTCTAATAAATAAAAGCAAATAATAACATTTTCCTTAAGTAAAATTTCTCTCCAGATTTTGAATATCATATTAATTTTTCTGTGACAAATCTAATTTCCGAAATTTATACTGACCTAAAAGTGGCCGCTGCACACTGGTCAGCCCCCATACACAAAAGTCAAAAACGTTGGCGCTGTCATGCATTTCCGTGGGAAATATATTAAATTTTATGGAAAACCTCCTTCTATACGCAATAGCCACCATTAAATGTTACTTTGGCTCATTTAAAGTCAACACATTTGAAAAAAAATTTTTCTGGAAAAAGTTTGTGTAAATAAGTGTATTATGATTTTTGCGATATTTCAAGTTTGAGTGCTAAAAAAAATGCGGATAGCTATGGAAACGCAAGAAAAACGTATGTTTCATGATTTAGCGAAAGAAAACAGTGAAAACAATTTATTTTTAGCAAAATACAAAATGAAGAAATCTTGGCTTTTCTATGAGCGTAATTTTCAAGCATTAGCATTTTCATTTAAACTTTTAACAATTAAGGACCACCCTGGACCAGGTCTTATAAGCAGATTTGAGTTCTTTCAAGTCTTCTCTTAAGAAGCCTGTTTACACATTTTTCCCTTTTATTCCCTTTTTCTTAAAATATCATATTAAATGTAACTAGTCTATACAAAATATTGTTGCCCTTTTACGATTTTTGTACATACATATTTACATCGACTGTTTTCGATAAAACTTTATTTTCGATAAAATCTGAGAAATTAAGTTTTGTCCCACTCTCCATACAATTTTTTTTTTGATCCCGCGAAATATCGCGGAATAATTTTTTTTTATTGTAACTTTGTTATTTGACATCGGATTTTTAAAATCGAAATGTCATTAGTTTAGTCTTTGGAAGCTCTATATATTCTTGTAATGTCCTTTTGACCTATGAAGTCGTTTTCACATAGTTAAGTCACCTAACCAAGTTTTTCGTCCAAAATATCCTTTTTGTTTCACAAGAAAAAAATCGCCAGAAAAAAATATTTATCGGATCTCTCTGATATTACGCTTAGAGTCTTTGCAATTAAACGGGCGAATTTTTAAAGTAATAAAACTTTCCTGATTTTTACAACTTTTTATAAAAACTTAATTTGAAAATCAAAATTTTTTCAAAAATCGTAAAAAATCCACAAATCTTTGATTTTGACCAGCTTTCACTCAGCGAGTCTTTATTAGACCACTACAAGTTGTATGGCATTTGAAGCGTATTTTATCGCATTTGTAACTCCAGAGAAAATAATTTTGAATTAAGTGATAACAAAAAACACAAAATTACCATTATCTCAAAAACCTAACTATACAAAAAATTAAAAAAACAATAGTTCCAAGCTCAGCAGGTCAATTCCTATCCTACCCCATTCCTGGTTTTCTTGTTTTTTTTTTGTTGTAAATTAGCGTTAGTGGTGGGCGTAGATTACAACATATAAGCTTTTAATTTTTCTGAAAGATGAGTCGTATAGTGGGACACCAATGTGCCAAATTTGGTTTCGGTAGGTCCATCCGTTTCCAAGAAATTGGGTTTTGTCCCACTCTCCATACAAATGAGACCAGTGTGCGCTGTGGTGCAGAGGGTAGAGTGCTCGCCTGCTATGCCAGAGGTCTCGGGTTCAAACCCCAGTCCAAGCAAACACCAAAAAAAAATTTTAATTAGTAAAAATCCAATTATTGGTTTTTTTAAGAGCAGCGGTCACCTCTCGGCAGTGGACGGCATACCCTCCGAGTGTATTTCTGCCATGAAAAAGCTTCTCACAAAAAATGCATTCGCCGTTCGGAGCCGGCATAAAACTGTAGGTCCACCTAATAAGTAGGAAAAACAAAAGTAGCACACCGCGAATTGGGGAGAAGCTCGGCCATAAAACTCGTCAGAGTTATAATAGCGCCATTGTATTATATCTTATATTATAAATGTGAAATGGAAATTGTGTTTAAACTCAATTGGAGAGAAAACCGCTGAACGGATCCTCACGAAACTTTGCACACCTAGGTATTTTCACCCGGTAATTGCTATAGGCCCAATTAGTAGGAAAAACAAAAAGGAGCACACCTCGAATTGGGAGAGAAGCTCGGCCATAAAACTCGTCAGAGTTATAATAGCGCCATTGTATTATTATATTATTATTATATTATTAATTGCTATAGGCATATTTTTAATCTGATTAAAAGGCAGGGATGGGCACCACCCATACAAAATTTTCCTTTTTTTCGTAATATCTCTTGAAATATTTGTACTAGAGTAATGAAAATTTGTGTGAAGGAATAATACATAATTATATACTCAACGGACAAACAATCTAGGTCTTGGTAAAGCAGGCGAATATCTCTTGAAATATTTGTAGTAGGGTACTGAAAATTGGTGTGAGGGCATATGAGATAATTATGTATTAAATGGGTAAAAACGCTAGGTCTTGGTAGAGCAGGGATGGGCACCTCCCATACAAACTGAAAGTTTCACAGCGAATATCTCTGGAAATATTTGTAGTAGGGTACTGAAAATTGGTGTGAGGGCATATGAGATAATTATATATTAAATGGGTAAAAACGCTAGGTCTTGGTAGAGCAGGGATGGGCACCTCCCATACAAACTGAAAGTTTCACAGCGAATATCTCTGGAAATATTTGTAGTAGGGTACTGAAAATTTGTGTGAGGGCATATGAGATAATTATGTATTAAATGGGTAAAAACGCTAGGTCTTGGTAGAGCAGGGATGGGCACCTCCCATACAAACTGAAAATTTCACAGCGAATATCTCTGGAAGTATTTGTAGTAGGGTACTCAAAATTGGTGTGAGGGCATATGAGATAATTATGTATTAAATGGGTAAAAACTCTAGGTCTTGGTAGAGCAGGGATGGGCACCCCCCATACAAACTGAAAATTTCACAGCGAATATCTCTGAAAGTATTTGTAGTAGGGTACTCAAAATTGGTGTGAGGGCATATGAGATAATTATGTATTAAATGGGTAAAAACGCTAGGTCTTGGTAGAGCAGGGATGGGCACCTCCCATACAAACTGAAAATTTCACAGCGAATATCTCTGGAAATATTTGTAGTAGGCAGGGTTGTAAAAGAATGCACTCATATGCGAAGGAAATCAGTTGAAATCAAAGTCAATGAGTCCAATTTCGAGTGTACTCATTGACTAGCTTTTTGACTAAAGAATAAAAAAAAGAAGTCTGAAGTCTTTTTGAAGTCACGACTTTGAAGTCTCTGGAAATATTTTAGTAGGGTACTGAAAACGGGTGTGAGGGCATGTGAGATAACTATGTATTAAAAGGGTAAAAACGATATGTCTTGGTAAAGCAGGGATGGGCACCTTCCATACAAACTGAAACTTTCACTGGAAATATTTGTAGTAGGGTACTGAAAAGTGATGTGTGGGCATGTAGATAATATAATAATATAATAATACAATGGCGCTATTATAACTCTGACGAGTTTTATGGCCGAGCTTCTCTCCCAATTCGAGGTGTGCTCCTTTTTGTTTTTCCTACTAATTGGGTGGACCTACAGTTTTATGCCGGCTCCGAACGGCGAATGCATTTTTTGTGAGAAGCTTTTTCATGGCAGAAATACTCTCGGAGGGTATGCCGCCCACTGCCGGGAGGTGACCGCTGCTCTTAAAAAACCCAATAATTGGATTTTTACTAATTAGAAAAATTTGTTTGGCTCGGACCGTGGTTTGAACCCGAGACCTCTGGCATAGCTGGCGAGCACTCTACCCACTGCATCACAGTGGCCACTATGATACAGATAACTATGTATTAAAAGGGTAAAAACGCTAGGTCTTGGTAAAGCAGGGATGGGCACCTCGCATACATATAAACTGAATCTTTCACAGCGAATATCTCTGGAAATATTTGTAGTAGGGTACTGAAAACTGGTGTGAGGGCATGTGAGATAACTATGTACTAAAAGGGTAAAAGCGCTAGGTCTTGGTAAAGCAGGGATGGGCACCTCCCATACAAACTGAAACTTTCACAGCGAAAACCTCTGGAAATATTTTAGTAGAGTACTGAAAACTGCAGCGAGGGCATGTGAGATAACTATGTATTAAAAGGGTAAAAGCGCTAGGTCTTGGTAAAGCAGGAATGGGCACCTCCCATACAAACTGAAACTTTCACAGCGAATGTCTCTGGAAATATTTTAGTAGGGTAATGAAAATTGGTGAGGGATATGAGATAATTAAGTACTCCGCGGATAAAAACGCTCAGGGGTGGGCAGCTCCCATACACACTGAAAATTTCACAGCGAATATCTGCTGACTTATTTTTAGTACAGTACTGAAAATCCGTATGAGGGCATATGAGATAATTATGTATTAAACGGATAAAAACGCTAGATCTTGGTAAAGAAGGGATGGGCACCTCCCAAACTGAAACTTTCACAGCAAATATCTCTGGAAATATTTTAGTAGGTTACTGAAAATTGGTGTGAGGGCATATGAGATAATTATATAGTCAACGGACAAAAAAATATAAGAAAACTATCTTCGACATCAATAATGATATCTTTTCTGGGTAACTTTTGAGAACAAACTCAATATGCTAACATTTTTGAAAGCACGTGGTGTGAAACCCGCGGGTAACCTCTAGTTATTATATTATTATTAAAAGTGATGCATTCTCTATCTGTTTGCTCGCCCTAATATACATATCGAAACAGTAACACAAACTGCATCGATTAAGCCACGACTGTCGCTTTTGTTGTTATTGTCTGCTGCCTAGGACTTTAGTCGAAAGCAAACTACATACATAGTTCCTCAGCTTTTTTGAACACCAAATCGTATCAATTTTATACATACATATCGACGTTTAAGCTTCATAACCGCCTAACCGATATTTGTGCCGAAAATTAAATTGAATTTCTGACGTCCAACTCGCGACTTTAGAGCTGAAAAGGACATTAGAATGAAATATGTATAGAGCTTCCGGAGCTTTCCAAAGATCAAATTTATGGTATGGATCGATAAAGCTGTGTATGAGGAGTTAAAGTTTGGCAATAGGCGGTTATGAAAGAACTAAAAACAATATCGTCACTTTGGCAAATACCAAAAATTTCTTTACATCCATTTTGGTTACAGATCGATGAGATAACTGTATGAAACTGCCGCTACTTATTAGTCCAAGCCGTACACTGGAAAACGCAGGACACGCGCAGAGAACATGCTCTACCCTTTCTTCATGCTATTTGCGTCCCCTACATTCACTATCAGCAGCTGTATATACATATATTTATGTTTGTGCATGAAAAACAGTAAAAAATTCATGAAAATTAGAACCTATAACATTTTATGTCTCACATTCATGAAAGTTATGAAGTCTATATAAATATGTGCATAAATATGCCGTCCTTACAGAAAAACACACATGAAGAAGAGTTGCTTAAATTACTCAGCCTTAAAAAAAATATTTAAAAAAAAGAGACAAAATAATTCTTTATGTAGAAAAAATACTAATACACCCACACCAAGCGCACAAGCCACGTACATACATACATACAACCCTTTTAACCAAAAGGCTTTGAGGCCACAGCCGAACATGTCCGCAAATGTCCGCAGATAAGCCACAAAACGTCAATGGGGTGCGGATTTATTATGCAAAATGGCAATAATAAACATTAAATAAAACAAAAAAATACAATAAAGAAAAAAAAAACAATTAACTCGGCTTGCGCGAGAATTCTTTATTACTTACTTTTAATTCATTTTTTTCATTCGTCGTTTATTTACTTACATACAAAGATACATATCTACTCGTACGTGTGTTTTTAAAGATTAAAAAAAAACAACAACACTTTATACTTAGGCTGCAGCTTCTCACTCGCTTGTCAGAATGTACAGTACATATTTATGTAAATTACTTATGGATAATCTTTTTGTTATTTTATTAGTTTTGTTTTCTTTTTATTGTCGTACATTTTGCGCATGAGTTTTGTCATTTAATTTGCTGAATTTCTTCGCAATTTCATTTTAGCAACACATGACACGCCGTGTTGTGCTACCCTCCTTTGTCATGTTTTTGTTTTTTATTTATTTTATTATTTATTTTTTTCATAATCTTTTCATCGTCTTACTCCATTTGGCGAATCTTTCCGCATTACGACCGAGCGCCTTTTTTTCTTTACTTTACTCCACAGCACAGCACAGCACAGAATCGTATCGTCGTCGTAGGTAGTATTTAATAATTGCCTTACAGCCTCATCGCGTTTATTCGCACGCGAGTTCTTAGCCTGATCTGTCTGGTGGTTGGTGTTATCCGCGGCGATCCAGCGAGCGTTTCGTTTCGTTCGTTGATCCTTTGGGCCAAGTTGAAATAAAAATTAAATTAAAAAAGCTTTAAAGTCAACATTTTGAAAAAAATACGTTAAATTCGTTACGATTCAATAAAGAAAAACCGTGTGCAACGGTGTGTAACGTAGCGTAACGTCATAACGTTTGTGTTAAAGTGTTGAGTGAAGACTTTGTAAGGAATTTGTTTTTAATAAAATTTGTGCCAAAAGGACTAAAGCGGAAATTAAACACGTAGAGATATTGTGAAAACGTGTCGCGTTTATTATTTCAGCAGTGATTTTTCGCATTAATCGACAACAGCTGCTGCAACTACCATCAAGGCTTTTAAACAGCAACTAATTGTAAATATAATTTAAGTTTTAGTATTTTTTGTAATTAGCAAAAATGGAAAAATGCAAAAGCAGTGAGCTTAGTTAATGCTTTTTTTATAGTTTTTCATATTTAAGTTAGAAAAATTATTTAGTATTTAGTTTTGTTTTCAAAAAAAAAAAAACAAGAAAAAAATATTAGTGGAGATTAATATGTTCTTACCCAGCAAACATTCGGACTCATAAAAGAGTCAGAAATGAGTTCTAAATCGGAGCAAAATTTAATCTTCCTTTAAAAGTGTTACAACGAGCGTCCATCGTGATTTTATTTATAGAACGTTGAGCTCCCATATTCAATTCAGTTAAGCACATAAAGCTAGTCTGCCAATTGAATTCTCCAAGTCTAACTCTTAATTGAACTCTAACTCTGTAGCAAATGTTTCTTTGTGTGTGAATTTGAATTTGACTCTAGCCTTGACACTCAATTTGAATTCCTAGCTATGATTATTTTCAATCTATTTGTGATTACCGTAACTGAGCTTGTAGTTGGTCCTTATTCTTTAGTGTTCTGATCCTCATTCAGAATGCGAATATGCTTCTGAATTATTTTAATACCAAATCAAACAATTTTGAGTAGGTGTTTGGGTAGGTGCTCAGCCTTGATAAGGTTTTGAATTTGCTTTTGACTATGGACTTTGGACTCTGACTCTGGACTCTGACTTTGGCTTTGCCCACGATTCTTACTCGGTTCTGAATTATTTTATTACCAAATCAACAAATTTTGTAGCTGCTCAGCCTTGCTGTTGCATTTGATAAGGTTTTGAATTTGATTTTGACTCTAGACTCTGGACTCTGACTCCGTGTCTGAATCCGATTCTGACTCTGACTCTGTACTCTGACTTTGATTCTGACTCTGTGTCTGCTTCCGATTGCGACTCTGGACTCTGACTTTGAAACTGACTCTGACTCTGGACTCTGACTTGGGCTCTGCCCACGATTCTTACTCAAATTCCGATTGTAAGTCTGAGTTTGGACACCGACTTTGATTCTGCCTCCGATTCTGACTCTGTTTCTGGACTGTGACTTTGACTCTGACTTTAACTCTCCTTCCGATTGAGACTCTGACTTCGACTCTGCCCCCGATTCTGACTCTGTTTCTGTACTCTGACTTTGAGACCGATTTTGACTCTGAATCTGGCTCTGACTTTGACCCTGCCTCCGATTCTTACTCTGGCCTCTGGCCTCTGACTTTGATTTTTCCTACAATTCTGACTCTGGCTACTGGTACTGGTACTTGATATTACCCAGGTCTGCTATGGACTTTGGCCACTGATTTTGATTCTGCCTACATTTCTGACTCCGAGTCCGGACTTTGACTCTGCCTCTTACTCGGACTTTGACTCTTCCTCCAATTCTGACTCTGAATCTGACTCTGACTCCTATTCTTACTCTGGACTCTGGCCTCTGACTTTGATTCTTCCTACAATTCTGACTCTGACTCTGGACTTTGACTCTGCCTTTGGCTCGGAATTTGACTCTGCCTCCAACTCTGACTTTGGCTCTGAATTTAACTCTGATTTTGACTCTGATTCTCATCCGATGAATAATCTTATTTTGACTCTGATACTGGACTCTGATTCTACCTCTGACTGTGACCTCGACTTTGACTCTGCCTCCGATTCTGACTCTGTTTATGGATTCTGACTCTGACTTTGACTATGACTCCAATTGTTACTCTTACTCTGGACTTTGGCCACTGATTTTGATTCTGCCTACATTTCTGACCCCGACTCCGGACTTTGACTCTGCCTCTTACTCGGACTTTGACTCTTCCTCCAATTCTGACTCTGAATCTGCCTCTGACACCGAATCTGACTCTGATTCTCATCCACTGAATAATCTTATTCTGACTCTGATACTGGACTCTGCCTGCTGCTCTGACTCCGCCTCCGACTCTGTCTCTGCTTCTAACTTCACCTCTGATTCTAACACCGAATGTGACTCTAACTTAAACTACATACATACATACATAGTTACATATTTCAATATCAAAAAAAAAAATAAATAAATAAAATAAAAGTAATTTTTTTTTTGAAAGAGTTTTTAGTGCTTAGCACGAAATTTTTATTTTAATTCAATTTTTAATTGTTGGGGTAAGTGGAAAAAAATTCAACAACTATTTACAGCGAAGGTTGAGTGTATAGCTATTTCACGAAAAACCATTTTCGATCATCAGCACTCTTTTCGGAAGTGGATGCACCGGGGATTGAACCCGAGTCCATTCCAACTTCAGCCGCAATGACCCAACGGATAAACACACTCGGCCATTGAGACTCTGTGCAAGCTGTTGGATTTTCCCCACTTTTGCCTTTTTCATTTTCAACATTAACGTTAGTGTGTATATGCTTTTGCATATATTCTCCACAAACGTGCTGAATTTTTTTGTTGTAGGCAGTTCGCAATGAACATTGTTGTTGGTATTTTATTTTATGTATATACCAAACAACGTTAACAATTTTACTTGAAAGAGTTTTTAGTGCTTAGCACGAAATTTTTATTTTAATTCAATTTTTAATTGTTGGGGTAAGTGGAAAAAATTCAACAACTATTTACAGCGAAGGTTGAGTGTATAGCTATTTCACGAAAAACCATTTTCGATCATCAGCACTCTTTTCGGAAGTGGATGCACCGGGGATTGAACCCGAGTCCATTCCAACTTCAGCCGCAATGACCCAACGGATAAACACACTCGGCCATTGAGACTCTGTGCAAGCTGTTGGATTTTCCCCACTTTTGCCTTTTTCATTTTCAACATTAACGTTAGTGTGTATATGCTTTTGCATATATTCTCCACAAACGTGCTGAATTTTTTTTGTTGTAGGCAGTTCGCAATGAACATTGTTGTTGGTATTTTAATTTATGATATACATAAAATAAAATACCAACAACAATGTTCATTGCGAACTGCCTACAACAAAAAAATTCAGCACGTTTGTGGAGAATATATGCAAAAGCATATACACACTAACGTTAATGTTGAAAATGAAAAAGGCAAAAGTGGGGAAAATCCAACAGCTTGCACAGAGTCTCAATGGCCGAGTGTGTTTATCCGTTGGGTCATTGCGGCTGAAGTTGGAATGGACTCGGGTTCAATCCCCGGTGCATCCACTTCCGAAAAGAGTGCTGATGATCGAAAATGGTTTTTCGTGAAATAGCTATACACTCAACCTTCGCTGTAAATAGTTGTTGAATTTTTTTCCACTTACCCCAATAATTTTTTTTTATTTTATTAATGATTACCTTGCTTGGTTACTCACCTCTGCCAAAAATATATGCAGGTTAGATAAAATTTTTTGCGACGAAAAACAGCAAATTTTGGTGCCATTTTCGCATTTTTTATAATTGTTTTTTTTTTTTTACTTTTCAAAATGTTAAAGCAAATAAATGCACGAGTTAAGTGAATGTGAATAAAAATTGCTTTTGATCTGCTAAGTAGGCGTTTATTACAGTCAAAACTGGTGGCACTGAATGCTACAAGTGAAAAAAAGTTCAATAAAACCATTTGAGGTTTAAATTTAAACACGCGCACGTTTGCTTTCAAAAATTTCAAGATTCTAGATTCAATAAATTAGAAAAAGACAAAAAACAAATTTGTTAGGCATACAAATAAAAAAAACCAAAAGCAAAGAAAGTGTAGAATTGAAAAATGAAGAAGCAAAGAGACGAAGAAGCGTAGAATCATAGAAGCAACGTAATAAGTATCTGTTAAATGTGGTGAGTGAGAGTGAATATTAAGTAAAGGCATTAGCATAAGCAAATAAAAAAATGATTTTAGCTGTTGTAGTTTTTACCAGTGAGGCCGGCCGGTGACCTTTGAAATAAAATATGGTAGAAGAAAAACCAAGAAAAAAACTTAAACATATTCTCAGTTTTGTAAGCAAACAAAAGGTAGCAACAAAAAAAACAGAAAAGCTTTCAAGGTTGCTCTTGAACTTAATACGAAGAAATTATATAATTATGCGTAGGCAAATACGTACAGTTGTATATGTACATATATGTATGCATGCATGTAGTTATAAAAGTGCTAATATATGTACATATGTGCATAGAAACATAAGCCATTCACACCCTACAAACAAAGCACAATTGTTTGCTTAAGACTAGCAGTTTTGTTTGCCTATTAAGTTCTGTTTTTGGGCTTTTTTTTAAATAGCTGCTTTGCCATAAAGTGCTTACTTACTCTGTACTTTTTTGTCTATTCTTGAATACCCTTTTGTGTGTGTATGTTTAGTGTAAAGAATTCATTAGCGTTTTATTTAAATATAAAAGATTTTAGCTAAGCATTTCCAATATGACAAATAATACTAATGTATGTATATAGTTAATACCTAAATTAAGTTTGAATTACTCGTATATATGTACATTAAGCTAAATAAACTACTTAATTTACAAAAGTAATTAGCAGTAGTTTTACTAGACAAAAAGCAAATACGTTTTAAGCTTAGCTGTTCATATTAAGCCGTCTCGCCTTATAGAGACAAAAAAAAGTCCACCGTCTTTTGGAAAGCAATTCTGGAAAAAAATAATTTTTTTTACGCCACTAGATGTCGCGCAAATATATATTTTTTTATATACATATTCGGTATTTATAGTCTGATATGTATCTTAGTTTAGCGAACTATTTTTTCAGATTTCCTGAATAAGGGATCAAAATAACCTTTTCGCGAGGGTGTTAGAGGGTTGAAGTGTTCTAGAAAATTATTCGCCATAAAATTTCAGTAGGAGTTTTCCCCAGAAAAAACCTTTGAAAAATTAACCTAAAAGACCATAGGAAGCAAAAAACATACATATATTTCTCGGATTGTTGGACGTGTTTCATTTTGGGTTCTACTGAAGCGATCGAAATACTTCTTTTGCAAACGATTAAAGATTTTTTACGAAGTTTAACATTTAGGCATAAAAAAGGTACATTAATTTGGTATAAACTAAGTACTGGGTGGTAAGGACTCAAATGGCGCACATAGGGTTAATACGATTACATAGTAGAGACTGCCCTGTCAGCCAAATATTTGATTGATTGATTGATTTTGATTGATTGATTGATTTATTCATTCATTAAAATTTGTTTACAAAAATACTAAGAATACTTAATTAAAAATTAGAGATTGGACTGTAAATACCAAATGTATTTGGGCGACATCTGGCGGCGTCGTAAATATTTACCAAAAATACATCATATAGGGGGCGTACAACAAACTTATTTTTTCGATACGGTCTACTGTGCATTGCTTCTAAATTCTTCCTTGTCTCTACGACTCTTACAGTAGTAGATTGTAGCGAAATCCAAGACTTTCTGCCTGTTAGGAGACCAGTAATAAGACCAACTAACCGTGAATCTGCTTTGTTGAGCTTACAAAGCGACAAAATCGGATGTGAATATCTTGCTAGTGTAACAAGTGTGAGAAGCCTGTTCTGCCACCTCGAAGCCAAGTGATATTTGACAGTTTTCTACTGCCCTTGATTAACAAGAAACACACTCAAGCAACTTCAGTGCAGCTTAACTGTCCAAGCACCCCTTTCCAAAGCTCAATTTCATCCTCTCCAAATAGCAGCGAACTACATATAAGCAATTAAGCTTATGATAATAAATCATCGCAGCTGCTAACTGTTTGCTTCCTCATTATAAGTTCTATCGTTGTAAAAAAAAATACGATGCGATAAACGCTTATCGATTTCATCACAGCTTCAGTTAAAAACACATAGCAAACATGTAAGGAAGCCTACGTTCGAGTGGAATCGAACATTAGATACTCAGCTGTATGCTTTCATTGTTTGTTTGCGTTTGATGGAAACATGGCGTATTTTATATAAATCGAGTGCCGCATAAAGTGGGCGTAGCCACGCCCATTTTCAAAATTTTTATCAGTCATCCAACTAAGCATATGAATATTATTCTTTGTGCAAAATTTCATTCCTTTATGGCTTCTAGTTACAAAGATGTCACGTTACATATTCCCAAAGGGTGTTCCAGAAATATCTTTGTTAAAAAGTAGGCGTAGGCATAACCGATTTCAATAAATTTCTGCGTGTCTATTAACACAAGTTATAAAAGTGTATAAACCAAGTTTCGTTATAATATCTCAATTATTTGTCTAGTTATGGGCTCAGAAATCTCGTATATTCCTGTTTCTAAAAAGAGGCGGTGCCACGCCCATTTTCCAAAATGTTTTATGTCCGCAGTTGGACTTCTGCTATAAAATTTCAATGACATATCTTTATATTTGACAGAGATATCGCTTAAAATGTTTTTATTAGGCCACTTTATAATACACATATATAAAAGTGGGCGTGGCCGTCAACCGATTTTGGAAATTTTTCGTCCAAACATTTGCCTAAGTATATCACGTGTACGGAATTTCATCGATATATCTTCAACGATTTCTGAGTTATGACTCATAAAACTTTCAATGTTTGCCCCTTAATAAGTGGGCGTGGCACCGCCCATTTTCCAAAATTTTTGTGTTTTTTGTTTTATGTCCATAGTTGGACTCATGCGACAAAATTTCAATGATATATCTTTATATTTGACAGAGATATGGCTTAAAATGTTTTTATTAGGTCACTTTATAATATACATATATAAAAGTGGGCGTGGCCGTCAACCGATTTTAACTATTTTCCGTCCAAACGTTTGCCCAAGTAAGTAAATCACGCGTACCAAATTTCATCGATATATCTTCAATGATTTCTGAGTTATGACATATAAAACTTTCCATGTTTGACCCTTAATAAGTGGGCGTGGCACCGCCCATTTTTCAAACTTTCATCAAATTTCTTTTTAGGGGCCTGAGCTCAACACGTGGGTAAAATTTCATCGCTCCAGCTATATTAGTGACTGAGATACAAAATTTCCGATTTTTTCTATATAGGAAAAGTGGGCGTGGTCATGGTCCGATTTCGCCCATTTTCAATACCAACCGTCCCAGTCTCGATACCAACTTGCATTTCAAATTTCATCAAAATATCTCAATTTTTGAGCGAGTTAGAGTGTTTACAGACGGACGGACAGACGGACGGACAGACGGACATGGCTCAATCGATTTCTCTTTTCACCCTGATCATTTTGATATATATAAGTCTATATCTATCTCGATTATTTCAGTCTGTTACAATCCACCGTTATGTGATTAAAACTATAATACTCTGTGTACTAGTACAGCTGAGTATAAAAATAAATAGCTACATTATATTACATACTTTTTGGTTGCTTGTTTTTCCGACAGGGTAGGAATATGATGTATTGTGGAACGATCCTCCGTCATCCCTTGTCAAGTTTGGTTTGGAGACAAACCGGTTTCGGCTAATATACGCCATCTTCAGTGTCTTTTTCGAGGATCGTTCCACAATACATCAGATTATATTACCTCTAAGACGATCAAAGCAAACACACACAAACATTAATGAGTCATCTGCTTCGTCGCACTCACTTAGAGAATAAATTTTATTATAATTTTCTACGTACTTTTTTAGCTTGTGCAAAATATTGAATAGCCATTTGTTTCAGCTGAGAATTGATTTGTGCTTTAGCATGTAGCTATTGTTATTTGTTTTTGTTATTATTATTTTTAGTTCAAATGCATTTATTATTAGTAATATTAGCAATGAGTTGCATTATATTTTGTTGATAATGTTTATTTGTAGGTTTTTTGAGTTGTTTTTAATATATGTGTTTATTTTCGTTTTTTTTTTTTTTGGTTCATTCTTCAAATTATATGTGTTTGGAATTTATTTGCTAACCTGCTGCGCGATTTTGTAATGCGCCCGTACGGTGTGGTATGCCGTATTAGTGGTTGTTGTTGCTATTGTTATTGTTTTTACAAACATATAGATATGTATGTATGTATGTTTGTACACGTTTTCATTTATTTTCCCAGCAGTATTTATCAGCTGGAAAACAGCAAATATTTCCTATTGAAAATTCAGTAGAGATGTAGTTCTAAAATCTGAACTTTCCCTTTCGTTTTTATATAAAGGTGGCGTCGAAAATCAACTGCCTAAAAACTGCCGAACGAGAAGGGAGAGTCTCTGTATGAAAAAAGGCCTGAATACGCAGGGAAAACTTCCATAGCATATATTTCAATACACCTGATGTCTTCACTGCGTGTTCAGTTATTTTTTCAGGCATTATTTTTGAACTCAGTTTCAGGGTATTTTTATACTCAGCTGTACTAGTACACAGAGTATTATAGTTTTAATCACATAACGGTGGATTGTAACAGAATGAAATAATCGAGATAGATATAGACTTATTTATATCAAAATGATCAGGGTGAAAAGAGGAATCGATTGAGCCATGTCCGTCCGTCCGTCCGTCTGTCCGTCCGTCTTTAAACACTCTAACTCGCGCAAAAATTGAGATATTTTGATGAAATTTGAAATGCAAATTGGTATCGAGACTGGGACGGTTGGTATTGAAAATGGGCGAAATCGGACGATGGCCACGCCCACTTTTCCTATATAGAAAAAATCGGAAATTTGGTATCTCAGCCACTAATATAGCTAGAGCGATGAAATTTTACCCACGTGTTGAGCTCAGGCCCCTAGGAAGAAATTTGGTGAAATTTTGGAAAATGGGCGGTGCCACGCCCACTTATTAAGAGTCAAACCTTGAAAGTTTTATATGTCATAACTCAGAAACCATTGAAGATATATCGACAAAATTTGGTACGCGTGATTTACTTACTTAGGCAAACGTTTGGACGGAAAATAGTTAAAATCGGTTGACGGCCACGCCCACTTTTATATATTTGTATTATAAAGTGACCTAATAAAAACATTTTAAGCCATATCTCTGTCAAATATAAAGATCTATCATTGAAATTTTGTCGCATGAGTCCAACTATGGACATAAAACAAAAAACACAAAAATTTTGGAAAATGGGCGGTGCCACGCCCACTTATTAAGGGGCAAACATTGAAAGTTTTATGAGTCATAAATCAGAAACCGTTGAAGATATATCGATGAAATTTGGTAAGCGTGATGTACTTACTTAGTCAAATATTTGGACGAAAAATTTCTGAAATCGGTTGAGGGCCACGCCCACTTCTATATATGGGTCTTATAAGGTGACCTAATAAAAACATTTAAGCGATATCTCTGTCAAATATAAAGATATATCATTGAAATTTTATAGCAGGAGTCCAACTGCGGAGATAAAACGAAAAGCACAAAAATTTTGGCAAATGGGCGTGGCACCGCCTCTTTTTATAAACAGGAATATACGAGATTTCTGAGCCCATAACTCGACAAATGATTTATATATAATGACTAACCTTGGTGTGTACACTTTTATTACTTGTGGTAATACATGTTGAAAATTTTTGCGAAATCGGTTGACGATCACGCCCACTTATATATATGGGTCTTATAAGGTGACCTAATAAAAACATTTTAAGCGATATCTTTGTCAAATATAGAGATAATTCATAGAAATTTTGTGGCATGAGTTCCATAATAGACCGGAAACAAAAAATATAAAAATTTTGTAAAATGGGCGTGGCACCGCCTCTTTTTAGACAAGGGAATATACGAGATTTCTTAGCCTATAACTCGACAAATAATTGAGATATTATGACGGAACTTGGTTTATACACTTCTATAACTTGTGTTAATAGCCACGCAAAAATTTATTGAAATCGGTTTATGACCACGCCTACTTTTTAACAAAGATATTTCTGGAACACCCTTTGGGAACTTGTAACGTGACATCTTTGTAACTAGAAGTCAAAAAGGAATGAAATTTTGCACAAAGAATAATATTGATATGCTTAGTTGGATGACTGATAAAAATATTGAAAATGGGCGTGGCGACGCCCACTTTATGCGGCACTCGCTTTATATAAAGTACGCCGTGTTTCTATCGAACGCAAACAAACAATGAAAGCATACATCTGAGTATCTAATGTTCGATTCCACTCGAACTTAGGCTTCCTTACTTGTTCATACTGAATATTCTATTGAATATGCACCTCCTTACCTGAAATACTGCTGGGTTGCTATGGTCTGTCATAATTTGTGTTGATTTTTGCTTTTTATTTAGAGTTGCACTTTTGCATTTTTAATTTTTTTTTTGGACTACTAGCAGTCAGCATAGTTTTTCTTAGTTCATGCTATGGCTCTTTTTTCCATTAGTTTATGTATCTTTTATCAATCAGAAACTTCCCATCATATATATTATTTCTAATTGGTGTTTTATAAATATCCCTTTTTCTGCTCACATAATTTACCAAAATTAATAAGTAAGTCATCGTTTTAAAGGTATTAATTAGCTATGCATGCGAAACGGTGTTTTATTGGGCGTGGTACTTTTTTTCTAATAGCATTTTGTAAAAATAAAATGTTTTAAACTAAAAGATTTGCGCCTAAAACTATGCCTTCAGAATTATTTTATTCTAACAAGAGTGCAGTGTTAAATACAAATTTCAAATGTAGATGTCGCCCCAGATGAATAGTCGTGTATATTTTAAAACACATTTATAAGCTTCAGCTGTATGTTTGTATGTAAACATCACATTATTTTAGGCGAACACATGTGTATTCATACTTACGCTGAATGGGGGTTTTTCAGCATGGGATGTGCTTATTTATACACAGCTGTTCGTAGTACAATATATGTACATGTATTTATAGTTTTGATCAAATAACGGTTGTACGTAAGACCATAAAATAATGAGATAGATATGGACTTACATAAATCAACACGATCACGATGAAAAAAAAAATTGATTGAACGGCCGGTCGTACATAATCTAACTGGCGCAAAAATAGAAATATTTTAATGAAATTTGGTACACAGATTCTAATAGGAACAGAGAAGGTTGGGATTGAAAATTAGGCATATGTATCGAAAAACACGTATAACATGATAATTAAGTCACTAATAAAGCCCGAGTGATAGAATTTCCTCCATGCAATGACCTTATGCCGTTATGAGGAAATATGCTGAAATTTAAAAAAATTGGCCAAGAGGGGAAAATTTTCAAAGATTTATAAGTCAAAACTCAGGAACTGTAGCAGATAAATCGATTAAGCTTCGACCACTGATTTGCTTGCCAAGGCAAACGTGTGGAAAAAATTACCCAAGTCGGCAGGGACCACATATATGTATGTACATAAAAATATATGTATGTAAACTATATAAAAATATAATGCATATACCTATATACATAGGTATAATAAAAACATTTTATTCGATATCTTTGTCAAACATATAGGTAGTTCATTGAAAGTTCCATAAGTTCCACCAAACCAAATAAATAATAAGTTTTTTAAAATGGGCGTGACAGCACAAACCATACCGACTGGCGCCACGTATGGTTTGTTATTTTTTGCGCAAGATGCGCACGGGTCCGGCTAGTATTTTAATATTTCATTTCATATCAAACTAACTTTTTGTCTTATAAAAGTTTAAGCTTTAAGCGTTTATGTGCGAAATAATAAAAATAATAAATAAAAATTAATTTTTCTCGCTAAATTTGTTGTTGTTTCCATTGCAGTAATTACAGCAACTGGTTTTGCGTGTCAATGACAACTTTATTTTACAATAACAAAAAAAAAAAAAAATGCACAAAAACAAAGAGAGATTACCAAAAAAAAAAGCAAAGATACAACCACTAAAAATACATTTATTAAATTAATACTTGATAAAAATATATGTATGTATGTATTTGATGTATGTAGATACCCAGCAAAACTTATACGCCTTATTTAAGAATTATTATAGAAGATTTAAAGGCTTAGGAAATAAGGCCTGCAAATTTTAAGCGAAGAAAGGTTGTATGTGTACAGGCTGATTTTCCTGTTGATGTCAACAGGCCGTAAGGATTACTCTATCTCTCTCTCTCTGAGAGGAAAGCTTATTCCAAAGTCTTGTGTGCCACGGAAATAAGGCTTAATTATATCCTTAGAATCAGGCCTTATGTGATGTATTTATATCTTATAAGTGCCTTAGTAAAAAGGTGTTTTTTGTTTAGCTGCATAATTCACATAAAGAGGCTAAGAAAATGGGTTTGGCGGTTAACGAGGACAAGACGAAGTACCTCCTGTCATCACACAAAGAAACAGCACGCCTTGGCAGCCACGTCAATGTTGATAGCTACAAATTCGAAACTGTTAAGGACTTCGTCTTTCTGGGAACCAGCATTAACACCAAGAATGATGTCAGCACGGAGATCCATCGAAGAATCACGCTTGCCAATAAATGCTACTTCGGACTAAGTAGGCAACTGAAAAGTAAAGTCCTCTCTCGACAAACAAAAATCACACTCTACAGGACAATTTCAAATTCAGATGAGATGGCACTTGGAGTATTCGAGAGAAAAGTTCTTCGTAAGATTTATGGACCTTTGCGCGTTGGCGTGGGCGAGTATGGACGGAGATTTAACGATGAGCTCTACGAGCTTTACACAGACATCGACATTGTTCAGCGAATAAAGATCCAGCGGCTGCGTTGGGCAGGTCATGTCGTGAGAATGGATGAAGGCGCTCCGGCCAAGAAAGTATTTCTATCGAAACCCGCTGAACGCAAAAGAAAAGGGAGACCTCCACTGCGTTGGGAAAATCAGGTGGACAGAGATGCTGCCTCCCTAGGTGTTCCCAAGTGGCGCCATGCTGCACGAAACAGAAGCAATTGGCGCGCTCTGTTTGACTCGGCCAGAATCGTCTAGACGGTTAAGCGCCAATCAAGAAGAAGAAGCATAATTCACATTTTTTGCGAAATTTAAGCATTGCGGCTGTTTAATAATAAAAACTATATTCTGCTAGGGTTGAAGGGTTATTGTTCATACATATATCGGAATGAGATAAGCACGCGCACTTAACCAAACACTTCATTGCATGTCAGTTGAAAATAAACTGAAGCAACAATATTTGATTTGACAATACGCAATTTATACGCTCGCCACACATTGTACTCGCTTTGCTCATAAAACTCAATTCGCTCTCGCTCTCTATATATATTTGATATGTACGAGCGCATAACAGAGAATTGAGTATTAAAACGTTTGGAGCAGAGGGAATGAGTGCAAAACAGCAAGCAGCGCTGCCAGCGTATTCCTGTTTAATAGCTTGGGCTTCAGCTATCAGCCTAGCATTTTTTCTGGGTAGTTAATGTACTCATACATATATTTATTCAATGAAAGATGTGCATGCGAAAGAGCGCAAAAGAGCCAAAGCAGCTAAAACAGCTGGTGAAATCAATGAAACGCGCAAAAAATAAAAACAAAAATAGCAGGAAGGGGAAGATGAAAAACGTGTCGTTGTGGAAATATTGATTAATAAATATTTGTACATAAATATGTATGCATATATGTACACAGTTGCATACAAATGGCTTTGAGCGCATCAATGCAAATAAATTCATACACAGTAACCCAGTCGGAAATTGTAAGCTAGTTAATTGAAACAATAAAGAATGAAAAAGAATTTAGCGTTCCACTTGAAATTTCATACAACTTTGTTAGGGCTTTTGAAAGTTAATATAAGCTGGGTATTTATGTATTTATTTTAAATAAAACTAATTAAATATTATTTTGACTAATTGAATTTTTATGTTCTTCTTCTTTTCTTTTCACACTTCCAGCACATTGAAGTATTGGACTCGACATTGGAAAACAAACAAAAAATTGTTGAAAATCAAAGAGTCAAAAAATCAAAGTGAAATTTTGCATGTTTAATTCAAAATAAGAAATAATCGCGCGGGTGAATAAGCAAAATAGAAAAAAGTGCAAATTGAAATAAGAGTAAAATGTACTAAAGAAGAAACAGCCTAAAAAGAAAATTGTTAAAGCAAACTAAGTAGAAAAACTGCAGCTGCTTTGTGTGCAGTCTCACTTCACGCTTTGTGGTGTAGTAATAAAGCTACAACAACAAACTACAATAACAAACAGCAGCAATAGCCAAAATCCAAGTGCAAAATTCAACACCAATTGTGCATAGAAACACATAATAAGCATAAACACAAACAAAAACAAAAACAAAAAGTAATTGCGATTTTGAAAATTTCTGTTTGAAAATTTTCCAACTCCTCTTAAATTTTTTTTTTTTGCATTTTCACCATTTCGTTTATTTGTCAATTTTTCGTTGTTCGCTAAATAAACAAAAAAAAACTAAAAAAACTAAAAAAAAACACGAAAAAAATCTCGCGTCGTCTCGCGTTGCTTTGCATTCGATCGAGTTCTTTTTGTTGTTTTTGTTAAACGCGAAATACTTTCCCTCAGCGTTGGCGCAACATTTTTTTTTTTGATTTATTGCCACTTCGCCTTCAACTGCCAATTTTCCACAGCAACACACACACAAAACTACAGCGCCCGTCAACACGCCGCACATTTAAACAACCGTCAACGTTCCGTTTCCTTTCGTGCATTTGCTCATTGGAAGTGTGTGAATTTCGCATAGAGAGCGCGCGGGCTTTCAGACATTTTAACTGTGGTGAGTATTGCAAACGCAAATATATGTAAATACATGCATATATGTACATGCTCATACAAAGCAATACAAGTGTGTATGCATGTCAGCGGAATGCATACATGTTTGTACATGCATTGTTCTTATTATTATTACTATTATTTAATTTATGTATTTTTATGCAACACATATGTGTACACATACATACGTACGTATACATATACATATGTATATACGTAATGATTGAAATAATGTGGCAAACAAAAATGTGAAGAAAATGCACAAAAACAATAACTGCACCAATTTGATTATTAAATTTATGTGCTGCAGTTTTTAACACGCTTTTATTAGCTTCACCTGTATGTATGTATGTATGTATGTATGTATGTATGTATGTATGTATGTATGTATGTATGTATGTATGTATGTATGTAACTTCTTCCCATCCTAAAAGTTGCAAACGTTTAACTCAATTATATTATTTTTTTGAAACATTCACTTTACTTTTATTGTGTTCTCTCCTCTATTATTTCTATTCAACTCCGGATTCGAAACGTGACATCAACATGGGATTCAACCCAACGACATCATATAATGAGATTCAACATTATACTCTATGCTTCATTGTGGCTTTTATGTTACCTCTCTTCAAAATAGCCTCTATGAATTTCATTCAATTCACTCCCGTATGCAATAACAGAGAACGTAGATGAACAGAGAAGTTGCAACTACGAATAATCGTGGAAGCCAGAGAACCAACAAAATTCTGTTAGTGCATCTGGTGAATAAAAAATTTTAATTCAACACAGCTGGCTGTTAAAATAACAGAAGTAGAGCGAGTTCGTCTGTAGAAAGGAATGTTATATTAAATTTCTGCACATCTGCTGATATGGCTCATTATTCCTCCCATACACCAATTCCATCGATGCACTAATTTCCCAAAACCGCTGGTGTTTTAACTATTTTCTTATCGAATTTGAATTATAAATAAATTAAAAATTTAAAAAAAAATCAATTAAAATTAATTTCAATTTGACTTTACTGGGACTCGAACCTGCGCATCAATGCATTTTCTGTATTAAAAACCATACAACAATGTATCAGTTTGCTACAACCGGTGAGTATTTTTACAATTTCCACATCGATTTTTTAATTATTTTAAAATTTTCGAAATTTTGAATATGTAAAAACATTTTGTTGTCCATTTCATCTTGTTGATGGCCAACCCATCAACCTCGTTGATGAGCAACGATCAACCATCTCTATACCTATGCCAATGAAATTTAATTGTCACCCTCTCTGAACAAATAGATGATGCATCAATACATATGTACCTATGTACATACATATGTACATCTATTGAGCAATAATAAATTGGTGGCTGCTTCAAAACCCTCACCATTCATCTTGGTGTATCGGGGCACAGCAGCTGCTAGACTCTGATGACTGATCAACGAAAATCCTACTGTCCCCCAAACATATCAAAAAATTGTTGTGCACACAAAAGCATCTATTCAATTATAATTTTTTAATACAGAAAGATATGCACATAGAGGCGCAGGTTCGAGTCCCAGAAAATTCAAATTGAAACTAATTTAAATTGATTTTTTTTAATTCTTAAATTTATTTATAATTGAAATTCGATAAGAAAATTTTAAAATTACTTTGCTGTTTTAGGAATTTGGTGCATTGGTGAAATCGGTGTATGTGAATAAAACTAAGAATATCAGCAGATGTGCACAAATGTAAAGTAACATTCCATTCTACAGCGCGCTGCTAATTTTTTCAACTTTTCTCTCAAATCTGTAATTCACCATCACTCAACTCTGGTAATGTTAACAAGATCCAATAAGCAAAAGCAGAAAAAATGCAAAGACAACTAATTGCTGGAAGTAAAATGAAATCCCCCAAATCGCGTTGCTTTTCTTTTGCTTAACTATACAAGCAAACACGGCTCAGCTGAAAACTGAAGCGAATTAATCGTGTTCTCGTTTTTTACTCGGCTGGCCGAGTTTGCTAATTTACTTTTCATTAGCAAAAGCAAAGCAAAAGCAAATGCAGCAAAAGTAGCTAAGCAATTTCAAACCCTGGTTCAAATTATATTTATAGCACGGTTGCCGAACTTGGTAATTACCAAAATAGGTTATTTTTCGCTGTTGGTTTCTTGGCAACTTTCACATCTGTTTGGCAATTTTTGTTTTCAAGAAGTTGTTTACTATTTTTGGTATACAAGAAAATATGGAAGTGATAATAGGACAATGAGAATATTTTGGAGCACTGACTGTTCATTGTGAATGTGCACAGGCAAATAAAGAAGAGCATATCTCCGATTAAAAACTGAAATAGTTTTGCTTCGATACACATAGTACATATTAGTTGATATTTTTTCGTTTAGGCTTCATTTTTGAGCTCTTATGACCAATGTTTTTTTTTTTATAAGGAAAAAATGTATGTGAAAAATTAATATTTTTGGTAGAAGTTATAAATACATATGTATATAGATCTATTTCGGAGATCACCACATCCCTTCATCAGACTTCTTTTTACTTTTATTCTTGCGTCCGCATAAAACATCCTTTAATGAAAAATTTCACTAAAAAGTTAAAAATAAATAATAGCTTAAAAAAACTAAAAAACACGCTTTAATCTTAAAAATCGTACTAAAAATTGAGAAATAATTTAATTAGAAACAAAATGACGAACGAAAATATAAGTATTTAAGGAAAAGCGTGGGGGTGCTCAATAATATTTGAATATGAAAATATTCAATTCGTACAACTAGTACAAAAATATACATACCTAGTTGCGAAATTAAAGAGTACGTTATATGAAATCTCAAAAAAGTCGAAATAAAAATATTAGTTAAAAACAGCGATCTTAAATATTTTTTGACATACTGAGCACCACCCGACGCTTTTCCTTAAATACTTATATTTTCGTTCATCATTTTGTTTCTAATTAAATTATTTCTCAATTTTTAGTACGATTTTTAAGATTAAAGCGTGTTTTTTAGTTTTTTTAAGCTATTATTTATTTTTCTTTTTTTCTATGTGATTACCTGATTTTTCTACACTTACTTACTTACTTAAGCTTATATGTATGCACAAGTAGATATATACATATGTATGTACCTACATTGTACACATATTTCTTTGCATGCAACAATATCTTAATAACAATAACAAAAGAAAAGGAATGTAAATATTGTTACGTATACGCCATGTTGCGTGTTTTGAAATTTATGCTTACTGATTTTAGTTGTGGTTTAAAACAATGTAATTTTTATTTTTTTCATATTTTTACATATGTATGTATGTATGTACTATTACCTATATTAAGTATATTACCCAGCAAACATTCGGGGTCATAAAGGAGTCAGAAGATAATACTAAACCAGAGCATTCACAGTCATTATGAGCTCATTTTGTAGTCCGAAATGTATGCATTTCTGTTCTTAAGTTGGTCATCCGATATATGAGCCTAAATAAGAGTCATAAAAGACTACTATTGTACTCAAATTTTCAACTTATTTCTGCTCTTATTGGATTCCAAAAAATACTCTTAACGCATGCTTATCGGAGTCATATATGACCCTTTTTTCCTTCTATTATGATTAAAAATATATTCTTATTGCATTTTCCTTCGCGTGACACAGTTCTCTTTATCCTCTCCCCATTCGGCTTCTAAGTACAGATATGTAGCTTCATCAACGAATGTTCTCCTCTTCTCTAATGGTGGAACCTTCATCGCCTTCACTGTTTTATAGTGTTGCCTATTATTTATACTCCACCGGTTTCGAACCTGGCATCAACCTGAAATTTAAAACAACGCCATCATATGGTGAGACATTAAACATTTTATTGATCTTTTGTAATGCTTCTATAGGATGAAAATTATGAGCAAAAGCAATTTTTTTTATTTTTTTTTTATTTTACAATTCTAAGATGCTTTTTCGAAAAAGGTGAAAATTGCTTTTGCTCATAATTTTCATCTTATAGAAGCCATTTATGACATTTCTTATTCTCATATGGTATTTCTTATGCTCATATTTCACTAATTTTTCGAACTCACATCGGACTCCAAAATTATGAGCCCTCCGAAAATGTTTGCTGGGTTTATTTGCGAATTTGCTTGCTTAGATTTATATAATTTATAAATTTTATTTTGCTTATTAATTTATTTTATTTATTTTATGTTATTTTATTTTATTTATTTTATTAATTTTTTTTATTTTTTATGTTATTTTATTTCACTTAATTTATTTTATTTTATTTTAGTTTAGTTTAGTTTATTTTAATTTATATTATTTTATTTTGTTTTATTTAATTTTATTTTATTTTATTTTATATTATTTTAGTTTAGTTTATTTTATTTTGTTTTATTTTATTTTATTTTATATTATCTTATTTTATTTTAGTTTATTTTATTTTATTTTATTTTACTTTAGTTTATTTTATTTTATTGTATTTTTTTTAATTTTATTTTTATTAATTTTATTCTTTTTATTTTATTTTATTTCATTTTATTTTATTTTGTTATATACTTACTCTTTTTAATGCCTCTTAAATAAGATTAAAAAATACAAACTCTAAACAGTGGCATCCCCACACCTAAATGCATATATTAAGTAACAAATTTGCAAGCAAATGCTTAAATAATAGCGATTTTCACCTCCAACTTTCAAAAGCGGCAACATTGTTAAACAAAAAGGTCATTCGACTTGATACATTCATACATATGTATGTACATACATTTATAATCGCATTGCCTTTTTTCTACAACTACTTGCATATTTTAAATCATTCATACATTCATTCAACTTTGCCTTTGTCTTTTGCATTTTATTAGCCTGCTTAAAAATTTTTTGAACAATACAGAGGTCTAAGTCATGAGATAAAATTATCAACGAGTGGAGAAAAAAAAACACCCAAAACCAAACGAAAACACAAACAAAAACTAAAAAATGACCTGAAAAATTCATGCTATGAAAATATGCCATGCAATTGAAAATTCATGCAACAATAAAAGCAAAACAATAAGCGTAAAAAATAAAGCAAAGCAAGAAAAAAATATGTATAACAAACAAAAAAAAATTAAAAAATTGCAGCACTAAAAAATTACGTAAAAAGGTGAGAAGCGCAATTTTTACTACCCACTTGAATTAACTTGAATTAAACTGTGTGTGTATGTGTGTGTGTGTGTGTGTGCGCGCAAAGCTCTGGTGGACTCTTGTCTGTTGCGCTTGCTGCAACTTTTTGTCTAACATTAAACTCAATCCGCTCTTGTCTGCTATCATCAGTAAAACAGCGATGAAGCGGAATGCGTGATGCCTGATTGGTGTATTGACGATGCAACAATCAACCAACAATTGCATTGTCTAGATGCATATACCTACACACAAACAAACATATACATATGTATGCATGCATATGCATAAATTTGGAGGCAGCAGCAATTTTAATATTAATGTAATGAATAAATTGTGTTACAAAAACAATAAAAAAATAATTGAAGAAAAGACAATTTATTTTGCCTTTGTTTGTCAAACAATGCAACAGTAAAGCAGTCAATATTGGTTTTGTTATTTGTGTAACAGCCGTGCAAGCGCGTCGCAAGGCAAGCAGATCTACAGCGGAACTTGCACCTTGAATGTGCATGAATTGACATGAATATGTGTTTTAAATTTTGATTGATGAAGATAGCATGACAAATGCGGCTTCAAATTGAGCAAAGGCTTAAGAATGAATATACATACACACATGCATAGAAACATGCTTATGCAAGAATTGTTGCATTTTCATTTTATTTCACTATTGTGAATGGAATGTTTCAGTCTTATATGATAAAAGATCGGGGATAGAGCGTACAAAAGCCAGAACAAATTGAGAGTTTTAGCTGAAAAGACAAAAAAAAGAAAAACAAAGAAGAAGAATGATTACGCAGATAAAGCGAGGAAATTAACATACAATTAATCACGTTTTTTAACCAAGTAGCAAAACATCTTTGCTTGTTTATGACTGCCACTATAGAACTAGATTCAAAAAGAAATAAATTTCAAGATAGTGAAAAAATAAGCAGTAAGAAGTAAAAATAAAGATGTTTACACAGCAAAAAACATTTTTTGAAAATTTTTGCTGGAAAACAACGACAAACAGTTTTTATTTAATACAAAATACAAGCACAAAAACAACTGTTTTTGTTTGGTTTAGTTTATGTACTCGTATGTAGCTCACAAATGTCTCAAAACTGAGTCATTACATTAGCAAGTAAACCGACTGATTGACCGGGTGATTGGCTGACCGGCTGACCAGCTGCCCAGCCAACATTCAGCGACAGTGACGACAACAGACAACAGTCAACTGCCAGTAAACAAAAAAAGCAAACCACGACGTTCAACAGCAATTGAATTTAAATGATCTGCCAAAAATATATCAACAAAAGCCAATCAGCCGAAAAGCTGCACAAAACAATTTAAAGATAATAAGTTTTTTTTTCTTTCTTGTTGTTTGTAACTTATTGAAAAAAAAAAAACTGAGTAGCAGAAAAAGTGGGAGAGGAAAGTTCACGGAACTGTTGACTGGCGGGTCGGACGTGGATTGTTAGCTAAACACAATTGTAAAGCAATTAATGTGTGTGTTAATATGTTTTGCAGCGCTTTCGCCAATAAAAAAATACACATTTATATAAGAGAGAAAATAACAATAAAAACCAAGGGCAACAAACAATAAAAAATTAAAGTAATTCAATAAAAAATATTTATTTAAACTTCAACGCCAACTGAAATAGAGCACAACACAAATAAAAGTTGCGTATGCTACACTAAAAAATAAAAATTGTATTAAAAAAAAAAAAACAAACAAAAAATTAAAGAAAAAACTTCTACCATCGCCTTTAAAGTCGCTTGAATTTTTCTGCTTATTCCAACAAAAAAAAAACAATATAAAAGCCACAAAATATGCACCCAAAAAAATGTTCGGGTCGGCTTTCCATTATTCCAGCACGCCCTGAGAAAAATGACTTATGCAGGGCGGTAGAGGGGCTCTCACAGATCTCAAAACTGGAGGCTTATAGTTCCCGAGATATTCCTTCTTAAAGTTGTGAAAATACTATGCAGAAGGACATCACCGTGGCGGTAGCCACGGTTGGGGCACACGTCCGGACGGATGGCATAGCCCAGGGTTATTTTTTATAAGCGCGGCCGAAGGCCGCCAACGCAGAAAAGTTTTTTTTTGCAAAATTTTCGCCAAACTCCATGTGTGGTGAAATTTGTATGGGAACTTTAACAGCAAATATCTCGGGAACTATAGGCCTCCGGTAGGTGGGGTCTTCAGTTTTGTGATCTGGGGGCCCACCTCTACCCTCCTAAAAAACCATTTTTTTCTAGCCGTGGGGGACTCGTCTAAAATTTTACTTATCTCGGAAACCATAAGCCTCCGGCAAGTTTCGTTTTCAGATTTGGGATCTGTGAGAGCTCCTCTACACCCCTGTATAAGTCATTTTTCTCGGGGCGTGCTGGAATAATGGAAACATTTCCCAATGTTCCACTCAATCATATCTGCATATTTATTCAATTTAGTAGCACTTGTTGCTGTCAATGTCAATTAATGTCAGCAAAAGGCCAAAAATTTCTCAACTCAAAGTGCTAAGCCAACAATTCACAACGACGCGTTAAACTAAATTTTGTGGAGCTACATTTGTGCGGTGCATGTTTGCAATGTCAGCACTTTTCACTACAAATACAAAATAAATTTACCAAAAAGAAAAAAAAAAACAGGAATGCAAGTGCATGGCATTAAAGTGCAGACATATGTATGTATTACATACATTAGGCCGTCTCGCCTTCGAGGGACAAAAAAAAAGTCCACCGTACGCTTCCCCATATGATGTCTTTCTGGAAAAAATTTCTGGAAAAAAATGGTGTGCTTTTTTATTGGAAGCCGCCAGATGTCGCCCGAATATATTTTTTTCATATCTTCGGTATTTATAGTCCGATCTCTTAATACACCATTGTTTCTGGCTTGAGAGGACGTTTTATACTATATAATCGTATTAACCCTATGTTCGTAATTTAATTGGGGTCACTATCACCCAGTATTTAGTTTATACCACCTTAGGGTGCCCTCTTTTGACTGCATGCGAAACGTCAAAAAATATGAATCTTTTGCAAAAGAACCCGAAATAAAACACATTTAATATTCCGAGTATGTTTTTTTTTGCTTCCTATGTTCTTTTAGGTTCATTATAAAAAGATTTTTGCTGAGGAGACCCCTACTGAAATTTTATGGCGAATAATTTTATAGAACATTTTAACCATCTAGCGACCATAAAAGTACTATCTTTTTCAGGCTCTCTAAAAAATGGTCGAAATAACCTTTTCCTGGAGCTGCTAGAGAGTTAAAATATTCCAGAAAATTATTCGCCATTAATTTCAAGCATGAGAAAAATTTACAGCGAACTTTTTTTTTGCGATACGGTCTAATTTACATATGTATATATGCATTTAACTGTATGTAAAACCATGCGGGAGCCATGCGGAGGCCACTACGATCGACCAAGCAGTCAGCCGGCAGCAGCATGTACAGCAAAAAAAGTGCACTAGTTCATGTACACAATTTTTTTGGTTTTAGTCTGCAATCAATTAAAATTACTCTTCTTAAATATGTACATAGCTCAAGTGCTTGGTGGATTTTTAATAAACTAGCTGTACCCGGCCAAGCTTTGCTTTGGCCCACTTTCTATTATAGGTACTTGAAGCGAAAAACGGCACACTTTAAAATATGTTGGAAGTATCTAGAAACCGAAATTACCTCGGGCTGCAGAGCTCAGCACAATTCAGATAAGTTTAAAAAAAGTGAAGGAAAAAATTGATATTTTCAAAAGTTTGCCCTCTTCATGTTCTTATCCCATTTTTCTTCGTATTAGTCTCCAACTCCCTTTCCCTCTAAGTTTCTCTTTCTCTTTCTCTTTCCCTTTCTCTTTCTCTTTCTCTTTCTCTTTCCCTTTCCATTTATCTTTGCTTTCATTTCCGTTTCCTTTTTCCTTTCCCGTCACATTTCCGCTTCCCTTTCTCTATCGCACTTAACATCAACTTTTGACACAAATCTGGAAAATTAAAGGCATCCTATTGTGTACAGTGCAAGTGCTCATAGCCCACTTCACACAGATATTTTATGAAAAAAACTAAGAAGCAAGTTACTTCAATCAAGTATCTTATGCCCAAAAAATACACTTCCGCAAGTTTGCACTAACTTAATTGGCGCCAGCAAGTTTTGCTTAAAACACGTGCGAACTTTGACACACGGAACTGCGCTCCAAATTAATGTGCATGCGCTGCCCTTTCACTTTTAATATCGGCAAAAAAAAACCATACGTAATTCGTTAAATTAAGCGCCAAATTTGAAAGTCAACAAATTAAATACTGCAACCAGTTTTCTTAAAATTTAAAGTTTTTTCTTTACTTTTAAAATTTGTTTGAATATTTATAAATTGTGAATTGGCAACATGTGAAGTCACTTTTGCTACAACAAAACGTGCCTAAAACTGTCTATTAATAAATGTCTACAACTTTTGTGATTAGCTATTGTTTATTGTAGACATAGACATAGAAATGGAAATACATATATGTATAAAAAAAAACTTGTCGCTAAACATTTAATAAATGCTTTAAGCACAACCCAAAAGCAAAAAAAAAAACAATAAAAACAAAAAAAACAATAAAAACAAAAAAAAAAACTACCACTTCTGCCTAGCTAATTTTGTTCATTAAAGTATTAAGCATTTGCTTCTATTTAAATGTTTTATGCAGCGTCTAGTTCAACAATATTTTTATTATTTTTTTTTTTCAAATTCAAATTAAGCTAATTGGTATATAATTCTTTTGTTGACTGTTGTACAGAGCTGGTTTGACAGAAACACGTTCATATGTGATGGATGTTCATTTTGTCGCCGCGACATGCTATGAAAAAAATAAAAGTTTTTATATGTAGCTTGAAAGACACCAGAAAAAAGATCAGTTAATTCTGTCTCCAAGTAAATATGTACATATGTACATTATATAACAAAATAATTTGAATGGCAAGCCTAGTAACAGAAACAAGTCCGTCCGCCTTGGCCAAGACTTCATGCCTTTCATGAAAGAACCTATTACAGTGTCTCATAAAGTATTTTAATGTTTTAGCTGTTTAACTGAGGAAGTTAGAGCACCCAATAAAATTTTATGCATCTATTTCCCTTAATTTTTCCAAATTTCCCTTTTGGGGAATTTTGGTAATACGCCTTATTTTTAAGTAAATTGTTCAAAAATCAATTTTAGAATGATTACAGCTACCATCGCTGTTAGTTTTAAAAATTTCCCTTTTTTGGGATATTTCTTAATGCGCATTATTTTAAATTAAATTGGTCAAATTAGCTTTAAAAATTTCGTTTTTTTTGGATACTTTGTAATACGCATTTTTTTAATTAAAAAAATCAGAAATCATCTTTCAATTAATCACAACTTCCACCTTACTTAATTTAAAAGATTTGCTTTTAACGGATATTATTTTTAAAAATTTCCCTTTTTGGATTTTTTTGTAATACGCATTATTTTGAATTGGAAAGGTCAGAAATCGAGTTTAAATTGATGATAGCTTCCATTTCTTCATTCCAAGAATTTCCTTTAAAGAGTTATTAGTATAAGAAATTTCCCTTTTTTAATATTTTGTAAAACACATTCTTTTTAAGTAAAACAGCCAAGAATCATCTCTAAATTTACCACAGCTTCTATTTTATGTAATTTTAAAAATTTCCTTTCAAAGGATATTAGTTTTAAAAATTTCCCATTTTGGGATTTTTTTTCCAATACACATTATTTTCAAATAAAAGTCAATAACCATCTCTATATTGATCACAGCTTCCATACCTTAAAATTTCCTTTAAGGGGACATTAGTTTTAAAAAATTTCCCTTTTCGGAATTTTTTGTAATACTTACCCATTAATTCAAGTAAAACAATCAAGAGTCATCTTTAAACTGAACATAATTTCCTTTAAATGGATACCTACTAATTTTAAAAACTTCCTTTTTTTGATTTTTTTGTAATACGAGTTCTTTTCAAATAAAACAGTCAAGAATCGCCTTTAAATTGCTAATAGCTTCCATTTAGGGGGATATTAGTTTTCAAAATTTCCCTTTTTAGGTTTTTTTATGTTAAATTAAAACAATCAATAATCATATTTTAAGTGGACATATCTTCCATTTTATTAAGTTTAAAAAATGTCCCTTAAAGGGATTTTTTCTTTAAATTGTGGGTTGTTGTAGAAAATATTTCAGAAATGAGTATTATATAGTTTTCGTTGTAAAAAAAAGGATAGGTCGAATATATTTCTATATCACTTTTCCTTTAGCTTATTACTTCTCTTCCTGTTTTGACACAAAGCTAAAGTAGCATTTCATTTTCATGAAAGGTATACAAATCTGACAAAAACAACACATAAAAAGCCCACTTTAGGGCCTAAGTGACTTCAGAACTACGTTTTTTTACATCTCCCTTAATTTTTAAATTTTTTTTTTTATTTTACTTTTTCCTCCGCATTCTCGCTTATTCTTCATCATCTTATCTCCATCATGTTATCTTATTATAAAAAGCAAGCAACCAAAAAGAAGTAACCTTATTATGTTTTTTTTAACCTTTTATTCTAATTTGTATAATTTTTCGACACTTCTTTATCTGCTTGCGCATTTTTTTTGCTGCTTTTTACGTTTGTTATAAACAAACAAACATTCCTGAACAAGTTAAACTTGCTGTCAATGCCATTGACGTATTTAAAACACAAAAAAAAACACTTAAGTACGCGCGTTCATGCTTAATTTTTGTTCTTTATATATATTTTTTTTTTGGTTGATTTTTGATTCAATGTTGTTTTGTAATCTCCTTGACTTGATTAAAATGTGCTTTTAAGCAGCAGAAGAATAAAACCAAAGTCAAAAAACAAAAACATGTATAAGGCCTTAATATGTAGCTTAGCTTAGCTTAGCTACGTGATATTTTTGCCTTGTGTTGGCAGTTTTTTGGAAAAAAAAATTCATTTAATCTACTCGTATCAGTCAGTCGAAATGAATAAATGGTACTAAAGGAATAAAAAAAGAATTTGAGGCAAAAGTAATTGATTGTCTTTATTGCTTGGCAAACAATGCAGCAGCAAATGATGGTTTTGTTGTTTGTGTAGCAGCCGTGCAAGCGCGTTGCAAGGCAAGCAGATCTAAAGCGGAACTTGCAGCTTGAATGTGCATGAATTGACATGAATATGTGTTTAAATATTGATTGATGAAGATAGCATGACAAATGCGCTTTCAAAATAAACAAAGGCTTAAGAATGCATGTACATTAGATAGGGTTGGTCCCCATACGAAAAAAAAGTTGTAAAAGTCCGTGTAGCATATAACGTATTAATGATTGAACGAGCTGATGTTGTTTTCCACACACAGCGGAGCACGCGCTTGTACCGGCTCAGCAACGTCGGCATGGGGTGGGTTAAAGGAACAGCTGAGTGGTTTGCCCGCATCACTACATAAACAAAATAATAAGAAAATCGCGTGCTGTAAGGAAAAAGGGGTAATAGGGATGACAGGGACTATACTTTGACGATCTGGGATAGGAAAGAGTAAGGAGATGAAAGAGAAGAAATCTAGAGGATAATGTCGACCTGCTGCTTAAGCGTGTTGTTGTTGTTGCTTGATGTCAGCGCAACAACTGAAATTGCCCACCCAACCATGATCACTTAGTACCAAAATTAAAAATTAGTGATCCCAATAAAAAAAAATTTTACGCCCTAATGCTGTTATTCACGTGTCCTCGATGCATGATTCCACCAATACTAGATTTTTAAAACATATTTAAGGTAAAGGTTTACAAAAGATTTATTCAATACAAATTCAGCAATTCATAAATTAAACGTGGAATGATGATAAAGGTTTTAGATGATTTCATAAGAAACTATGATCTTACATCTAAATGTATCTATGCTAAGGAAATAACGCTCAGGTGTATGTATGATTGTAAATAAATCCTACCAACTATTATATTCTTATTCAGATATGTACGCATTCAAAACGGTTTAAATCGTATTTCATATAAAAATTATGTACTAGGCTAATGTGAAAAGCGAACGCGATTTACAAGTGTGTACTTATATGTGTACATACATAAAAATATATGCTTATGCGAGGGCCTGCACATAAATACATGTAAGTGTATATACATATATGTGTGTAAAATCCAAGTGTTTTTTCTCTGTTTTATATTTAAGGTTTTATGGGCCAACCCAATGTTTAAAATTTAAATATTGTTATCATGTTAATAAATGCTAAGTAACTGATAACAAAAAAAAATGTATTAACTAATATGTTGCTATACATATAATTTGCCAACTTATAAAAAAAAAAGGCTCACAAAATAACATCCTGTAGGTGGATTCGCGCGCAGCATAAAATTCAACCTGCACTTCATTAATATTCATTTAGTTCTGCCGTCTTTTTTTTTTTACTACAAACATCTGCGATAGACCACAAAACATAATATGTATGGAAATATTTCCCTCTCTCGGTAAACATACATACATATGTACATACGTATTAAATACGGATAAAGAGTAATTGATATGTAGATAATATAAAGAAAGAGATCACTTACATGTGCATAAATGGTCCCACGACGAAAGATCTTTCGATGCGTGTGTTCTGCTGAGTAACCAAATCTCGTAGCTAGAGCTGTTTAGCGCAAAAGTAAAGCTTTGTACATATGTACATATATACATCAATATATGTATGTATTACCATTAGCTTAATTATGTTTTTGGTTTCCTCTAATCCGCTCAAAACTAGTTTGACTATGTATTTATCATTTGGGGTAAAACAAAAAAAAGAAAAATCTATCTTATGCATATATACATACACTTTATATGTTTAGGTGTGAACAGATTTCCACACATTAAATTACACTGATCTACAAAATTTCGTATCTAATTAATTTCTTATCAAAATGACATGACGAAAGGTCAGTATTTCGTTTGCACTTATTTTTGTTTTGTTGTATGCATGCCTATCCAGACAATTTCCCTATAATAATTTATAATTAGGCAATCAATTATGTTCGCTTTCAAACACAAAATTTTCTCACAATTCCCTACTATGGAAAAATTAAATAGCTTTCTAACTAAATCTAAAACTAGTTTCATAATTAAGTCCAAACTTTTGGATTATTTCCTTTAACACAAAAAAAAAGTCCAGGTAAATCCGGAGGATGTATGCCACCAAACTGCGGCTAGGTAGTATTAGGGCGGATCTCGAAAATATTATGCATCGTATTGACAGGTATCCCAATCGGCGTTGAAATGAGGTTTTCCATCGGATGTTAACGGAAGGTGATATTATTGAATTTGTGGCACTCCTTATAACAGAAATTAGTAACGTCAGTAGATTTTGGCTTGGTTTTCAATTGAAGCTTAGTAGACGGTAGCAATCAGGAATGTAGTATGTGATGATTTAAGCCGGAATGATTATATGTACATATATTTGTTTTTGACGGTATCGCCTGATTTACATTCGGGTTGGTTGGCGATAAGGTAAGTAATTTGGTGACTTGGTTATGTGCTTATTGCAAATTTTCCATTTCGTAAGATATTACTTAGTTAGTTGGCGATACAATGATACGCTCATAGAGTAGGTTCCATATTCATATTTTCATAGGATTTTACTTAGTTGAAGATACAATAAGCAAGTAGTGTGCTTATTGCAAATTTTCCATTTTCATAAGATGTTATTAGTTCAAGATAAAGTAGGTAATCAGTGGCTATTGCAAATTTTCCAGATTCATATTTCTATAGGTTATTACCTAGTGCCAAGTCTGCACAAATAGCAAAAGAAAGAAAAATGCGATTGAAATATGGATAATCCATTCTACTAGTATAAATCTATAACTTACCCCTTTACGGGAATTGGCACAGATATGGTGATATGCAAAAAAACTTGCACGTGTATCATCCGGGATAAAGCACACCAAGATATTAATTTCTGCGATTATTTTCGCGATCACTGATTGTTTGGTTTTAGGACAGAATAAAAATGTTTTTATACTTCTTGAAATTGTAATTTTATATATTATTTTTAACAATAAAATTACTTTTTATTTTATGAAAAAAATTCACTTCACGACAATCAGCTTGTATTTTCCACTTAGCAAATTATCTGCTCGGCATCCAGGAAGTAAAAGACTGAGCCGGGTTTTTGTACATGGCGGAAAGCCTCAGGAGAAATAAACTGTTCCCAGTTTACTCCAAATTATGAGAGAAAGAGAATGATAAATGTATTGAACAAAGTGAAATCAAGGTTGACATTACTCTATGGGCTTATGCAAATATTGCCCGCTAGGAATCGGAATGCTTATTAGTACGAATTGCTTAATGTATGTTATGTAGGCGACAAGCGACACTACAAGTCCCCTCCACCAAGATCACACTTGCGGGAATTCCAGAAAAAGGGTGATCCTCGCTTGGAGCAAAAAGAAAAAAAACTGAGATCATTGCTTTATATCCTTTGCGTGGTATTTTCCTACTGGGCGACCTTGCAAATCTTCAAGCTCATAATAGCAATTTCCAAGTTTTCGTGTTATCCTAGCTTTAAGAAAAGTAGGTACTAGTTTATGAGATAGTCCCTTAGCAAAATTACTCTGCTGAAAATTACGGCGGAATACTTCTTGGCCTACATCGAAAGAAACCGCTCGACTCCTTAAGTTGTAGGTTTTCTCATTACGATTATGTTGGTTTCGCATAACCTCAGTAGCTTTATTTCTTAGTACATTGAATGAATCATCCCTATCGAATTGCACTGAACGGTCCTCAAGTAGATTCAGATTTCTAAGCAATTTATAGACAGTTCCGTTTGTGGTCATATGTTGACCAAACACAAGTCGATAGGGTGTTGTGTTGATGGCTGTATGAAAACTAGAACGCAATGAACAGCATATGCTGCTTAGTTGTGCATCCCAGTTAGACTGGTTAGGATGTATATACGCTTTTATGGCAGATAGCACGGATTGATTTACTCTTTCTGCCGCGTTGGCTTGAGGAGCATAGAAAGCGGTGTATGAATGGTGAATTCCGTATTTGTCCAGCAGGGCGTTAAAAACATGCGACTTAAATTGAACTCCATTGTCCGTTACTATCACTTCTGGTACTCCAAAGCAATGAAAGAGGTCCTCTTCAATAAAGCGCGTAATAGACTCTGCAGTCATTTTACGGACGGGATATAAAAATGGGAATTTAGAAAAATGATCCAGAACTACTAAAATGGCAATGTTGCCGGAGCGAGACCTAGGATAGGGTCCTAGAAAATCCATATATAATCTTTGAAAGAATCTACTTGTTTCAGTAATATTGCCTAAAGGGGGCCTTAATACCTGATTAGGGTGTTTAGTACACTTGCAAATTGAACAACTATTTACGTAATTTCTGACATCTGAAACTAAATTTGGCCAGTAGTAGTAACGGCGTATTCTCTCGAGAGTTTTGTTTATGCCTCCATGAGACGAAAGGGGATCATCATGAGCTAACTTCAGGGCTATTGGGATTAAATCTCGGGGAAGCCACAATTTCCAAATTAGATCATCGGCTACTTTTTCGCCAGAAGCATGCTCGGTGCGGCGATATATATAATTATCAATTACTTTAACATCCGGTAGTTTGGAACTATTTTCCATTATTTTAGCTTTCAGCTTTTCGTATTCCTCAGAGCGAAAATGCTCTGAGTCCAAGTCAATAAAATGTTCTGGATTAAGTGCAGACAAATCCTCGGTAAACGTACGGGATAAGGCGTCTGGTACTACGTTCTGCGTACCTCTTCTATGCAGTATTTTAAAACAATATCCTTGCAGTTTCAAAGCTCAACGAGCAAGGCGGGAACTCAAGTCAGATTGCGACATTAGCCATTTTAAAGACGCATGATCTGTAATTACTGTAAAATCGTGTCCTTCCACGTATGGACGAAATTTCTTGATGCTCATAATAGCGGCTAAACATTCTTTCTCGGTCACCGAATAACTACGCTGACACTTGTTGAGCTTGCGAGACATAAATGCTACGGGAATTTCATCACCGTCTTTATTTATTTGCATCAGGACTCCACCTATACCAGAGTGACTAGCATCACAATGTATGTAGAAGGGTGCGTTAAAATCTGGACTGTGTAAAACAGGTGCTTCAGTCATAAGCGCTTTCAGAGCCTCAAATGAGTTCTGGGCATCTTCGGTCCACTCAAACTTTCGTTTCTTTTTGAGAGCGTCCGTAAGAGGTGCAGCGATGGAGGCATAATTTTTGATAAACTTATGATACCATCCAGTCATACCCAGAAAACGACGCAACTGTTTAACAGAGCGTGGTATTGGATACTCGGTGATTGCGGCAACTTTATCCGGGTCAGTGCTGATTGTGCAATTACCTATGACATGGCCTAAATACCGCACTTGTTGTACACAAAACTTGCTTTTTTGCACGTTGGTCGTTAGACCAGCTTTTAGTATCTGAGAAGCAACTTCTGTCAGTACGCTCAGATGACGCTGGAAAGTATCAGAAACTACAAGTAAGTCATCCAAATAAATGAATACTTCATTACGCAGATGGGGCGGTATTATTTTATCCATCAGCTTTGACATCGTCTGTGGCGCATTACATAAGCCAAAAGGCATTACGGTAAATTGGTATAATGGTCGACCGGGCACTGTGAATGCGGTCTTATCACGCGATTTGGGATCTAAAGGAATTTGCCAAAAGGCGTCCTTCAAGTCGAGACTTGTAATATACTCGGCTTTCGGCAACCGACTGAGGATGCCGTCTATGAAAGGCATAGGGTAAGCATCCTTAACTGTCACTTCGTTAAGCTTTCTACTATCCAAACAGAGGCGAACTTTGCCTGGTTTCCTAACTAAAACGACTGGGGAAGACCAGGAACTAGCGGATTCTTCGATTACTCCCAATGACAACATTCGATCTAACTCATCATACATTAATTTCTCTATGGCTGGGGAGACAGGATAATGGCGCTGTTTGATTGGCTTCGATTCGTTTACATCTATGTTGTGCATAAGCAAAGTGGTGCGCCCCAATCCTTGTGTGGAAAAAGACGGGAACTTATTAATGACTACATCTAATTGTTTCCGCTGCTCCGATGTCAATGTCCGCATCGCAGGGTCATCCATATTTAAACTTCCTACGCAGTTTTCTAATAAACATTTTGGCAGTAACTCAAATTTATTCCAAAAATCTATGCCGAGGTATAAATCCTGCGATAAGGAAGGCACAATATACAGAAGTAACACGTGTGATTCACCTTGGAACCCCACTTTGGTCTTCAGTTTACCAATAATGTTTTGCGATTTGCCATCGGCAGTACTAACGGAAGACGATAGAGGTCGAAAGGGTGTCGAGGATTCGATTAAGTTACGGGCAAAGTCACCACCGATGCAACTAATTGATGCTCCGGTATCCATTAAACCTACAATAGATCGTCCAAGTATATTGACTCTTGCATATGGACGAAAATCTTGTTGCTGTCCAATCACGGCCGCTAAAATTTTCTTTCGTTCTACTCTGCGAAGTTTATTATATGTTATCCTGCGCAACTTTGAACGAGATTTAGCGCAAGCAGAGCCAAGAGTTAAATATCTAGCATCACAAGTTCCGGAATCGGTTTTCGCACGCTTGTGAAACGGTAAGTCAGGTAAGGTAGAAAAATCTGGGGATACTGTGCTGACGGGCAATGACGAACTATCTAGTCCGTGTTCGTCGATTTCGATATGGCTTGTTTGCGTGCACTTATCTTGGGTGCACGCCCTTGAAGGTTTTTTGGACCACATTTGCTACAAGTGGGTTTATATGAGTTTGGTTGTCCACATCCATAGCAAAAAATGCGTCGTTCGGCTACACAATCTGGGTATCTATGTCCTATCTCTCTACAATTCCAACATTCTAAGGATATCGCTTCTAACTGCTGCTCTTCCTCATCGTTTTGCTCGCTTGCGAATTTTTCTGACAACGGTATCTGAATTTCATGTACAGGCTTACGATGGGAAGATACTTGGGTCTTAGACAAACCTTGCAAGAATATTTCTCTAGTTCGGACAAGATGTCGTAATTCGGCAAAGGTCTTAGAGGATTCATATAAAATTTCTCTCTGGATCTCTGGCAACAAATTTGACCTCAACAGTTCCACGAGCGAAAGTTCAGAAAGAGGATTAGAAAGTCTGTCATTCAATTTTATGATAGCCTCATAAAATTCATCAAAAGACTCGTTTGGTTTCTGTTTACGTTGTTGCATTTCATTCCGAATACTTTGATCCGTTCGGTCTTCTTTGTAATGATTTCTTAATGCGGTACGTAAACTGTTCCAGTCCATTACAGTGGCGCTTCTATGGTATCGCCAGAACCATTCGCTAGCACTATCTTCGAAAAGAATGCCAGCATTTCGGGCAAGTAAGTCAAAATTGCTGTCGAGTGTTTGTCTTGTCAAGGCCTCAACACGATAAACAAAGTCTTCAACGGGCATCGCAGATCGACCTGAAAACCGCAATTTCCAGTTCGAAATAATCTGACTAATGCGATCCGGGCGTAAAGAAGAAATGTTTCCTATTCCTGTAAAGTTATCAGTACGAGGGGGCAGTCCCAACATTTGCTGAAATGTTCTATTCTCCACTTCAGGTAAGGTTTGCATGCCCACATTGGGTGATCTTTCCCTACTAGTACCATTAGATGCCAGGCGAAGAGATAGTCGGTCCAGCCCTGTTTCCAAGGTACGAGTCAAGAACTCAGTTTGCCTTGAAGTAGCAGCAATCACAGCATCCGCTATTGCCTTCTGCAGGCCTTCATAGTTGACTGAAGGAGCTGCCTCAACTGCTGGCTCACTACGATTAAGGTCACTATTCGTAGGATTACTGCGGGAAGCAGCCATTGCTGGGTCATGAGCAGATGGATTTCTCCTAGCCTGGAACCTAGTATTGTGGGAATGTGAGGGAAAAGTACTGAACTGACCAAGCGCGGGAGTGTCGGGCAAGTCGGAGGTGGAAGATTGCAAAACAGTTTGGCAAACTGGGCAAATCTTCCTAGCATGGGCTCCTACTATAGAACTGAAACAACCCCGATGGAATGTATGGGCGCAATGAGTTTTTAGAATTTGGACTTCATGCTCTATTTCTTTTGTACAGATGAAGCAGTGTACCGGTAAGGTTCCGACACGGGCTAAATCTTCGTGGCTATGTCTAATTGGCATCTTGTACAAACAAACAAACAAAAAATGGTAATTAAATATAAAAATAAGAAAATGTCGATATAATCCGAAATAAAAAGGTAATTTGCGAAGAAAAAAATACGTAAACATTTTAGGAAATCATGCAGTCGATTCTCGTGAATAGCGCAGATCGCTGCTGCTACATTTTCAGTTAGTGGTTTAGGATGAAACGAAAATTCAGTAAAAAGGAAAGGGTCTGAACCCTTAAACTCCTGAAAGCGGACAATTCATAGATTTCCTCCATGGAATCGTATCCAATCAAACTGGAATTTAAGTGTTCAGTGACTGAGAATAGAAAGATTAACCTTGCAAAAACATGGGTGTCGCCAGACAAAGATACATGTTTTACTCAAGGGTTAATGCCACGGAAACTATTTAATAGGAAACAAAAAGAGAAAAAGAAATCAGATCGTTAAAGTCGGAAGTTAAGGAGAAGTCATACCTTTAGTTAGAATTACTTGAAGCGGAAGGCCGTAGTTCTAGACCACGTATTAACCTTAATCCTGGAATCAATCATTCCAACCAAAAGTATTACTAGGATCAAATGGCTTATGCTATAGACTGACTTCAGAATCTAGTCCTACGTTGAAGGTTTTAAACTAGCGTATCAATGAAATCAAACATAAACGCATGCAATGTTCAACTTATGTTTAGGTTTGGTATCTCAAGCCATGTCGAAGCTATGAGATCTCGACAAACCTACAAGCGAACAATAGGACAAGGGTTGGACGGGAAATCAAATTGAGTGAAAAGGTGTAATTTACTCAAGATATTTTAGGGGTTACGCCGAGCATGTTTGAATACGCAGGAAAAATTCCATAATTCAGACATCCGAGCTGGCTGTGCCTGGGCTGGCCTGCTGGCTTGTTCGTGCCCCACGTTGGGCGCCAATTATTTTATTTTCTATTGTAGCATATAACGTATTAATGATTGAACGAGCTGATGTTGTTTTCCACACACAGCGGAGCACGCGCTTGTACCGGCTCAGCAACGTCGGCATGGGGTGGGTTAAAGGAACAGCTGAGTGGTTTGCCCGCATCACTACATAAACAAAATAATAAGAAAATCGCGTGCTGTAAGGAAAAAGGGGTAATAGGGATGACAGGGACTATACTTTGACGATCTGGGATAGGAAAGAGTAAGGAGATGAAAGAGAAGAAATCTAGAGGATAATGTCGACCTGCTGCTTAAGCGTGTTGTTGTTGTTGCTTGATGTCAGCGCAACAACTGAAATTGCCCACCCAACCATGATCACTTAGTACCAAAATTAAAAATTAGTGATCCCAATAAAAAAAAATTTTACGCCCTAATGCTGTTATTCACGTGTCCTCGATGCATGATTCCACCAATACTAGATTTTTAAAACATATTTAAGGTAAAGGTTTACAAAAGATTTATTCAATACAAATTCAGCAATTCATAAATTAAACGTGGAATGATGATAAAGGTTTTAGATGATTTCATAAGAAACTATGATCTTACATCTAAATGTATCTATGCTAAGGAAATAACGCTCAGGTGTATGTATGATTGTAAATAAATCCTACCAACTATTATATTCTTATTCAGATATGTACGCATTCAAAACGGTTTAAATCGTATTTCATATAAAAATTATGTACTAGGCTAATGTGAAAAGCGAACGCGATTTACAAGTGTGTACTTATATGTGTACATACATAAAAATATATGCTTATGCGAGGGCCTGCACATAAATACATGTAAGTGTATATACATATATGTGTGTAAAATCCAAGTGTTTTTTCTTTGTTTTATATTTAAGGTTTTATGGGCCAACCCAATGTTTAAAATTTAAATATTGTTATCATGTTAATAAATGCTAAGTAACTGATAACAAAAAAAAATGTATTAACTAATATGTTGCTATACATATAATTTGCCAACTTATAAAAAAAAAAGGCTCACAAAATAACATCCTGTAGGTGGATTCGCGCGCAGCATAAAATTCAACCTGCACTTCATTAATATTCATTTAGTTCTGCCGTCTTTTTTTTTTTACTACAAACATCTGCGATAGACCACAAAACATAATATGTATGGAAATATTTCCCTCTCTCGGTAAACATACATACATATGTACATACGTATTAAATACGGATAAAGAGTAATTGATATGTAGATAATATAAAGAAAGAGATCACTTACATGTGCATAAATGGTCCCACGACGAAAGATCTTTCGATGCGTGTGTTCTGCTGAGTAACCAAATCTCGTAGCTAGAGCTGTTTAGCGCAAAAGTAAAGCTTTGTACATATGTACATATATACATCAATATATGTATGTATTACCATTAGCTTAATTATGTTTTTGGTTTCCTCTAATCCGCTCAAAACTAGTTTGACTATGTATTTATCATTTGGGGTAAAACAAAAAAAAGAAAAATCTATCTTATGCATATATACATACACTTTATATGTTTAGGTGTGAACAGATTTCCACACATTAAATTACACTGATCTACAAAATTTCGTATCTAATTAATTTCTTATCAAAATGACATGACGAAAGGTCAGTATTTCGTTTGCACTTATTTTTGTTTTGTTGTATGCATGCCTATCCAGACAATTTCCCTATAATAATTTATAATTAGGCAATCAATTATGTTCGCTTTCAAACACAAAATTTTCTCACAATTCCCTACTATGGAAAAATTAAATAGCTTTCTAACTAAATCTAAAACTAGTTTCATAATTAAGTCCAAACTTTTGGATTATTTCCTTTAACACAAAAAAAAAGTCCAGGTAAATCCGGAGGATGTATGCCACCAAACTGCGGCTAGGTAGTATTAGGGCGGATCTCGAAAATATTATGCATCGTATTGACAGGTATCCCAATCGGCGTTGAAATGAGGTTTTCCATCGGATGTTAACGGAAGGTGATATTATTGAATTTGTGGCACTCCTTATAACAGAAATTAGTAACGTCAGTAGATTTTGGCTTGGTTTTCAATTGAAGCTTAGTAGACGGTAGCAATCAGGAATGTAGTATGTGATGATTTAAGCCGGAATGATTATATGTACATATATTTGTTTTTGACGGTATCGCCTGATTTACATTCGGGTTGGTTGGCGATAAGGTAAGTAATTTGGTGACTTGGTTATGTGCTTATTGCAAATTTTCCATTTCGTAAGATATTACTTAGTTAGTTGGCGATACAATGATACGCTCATAGAGTAGGTTCCATATTCATATTTTCATAGGATTTTACTTAGTTGAAGATACAATAAGCAAGTAGTGTGCTTATTGCAAATTTTCCATTTTCATAAGATGTTATTAGTTCAAGATAAAGTAGGTAATCAGTGGCTATTGCAAATTTTCCAGATTCATATTTCTATAGGTTATTACCTAGTGCCAAGTCTGCACAAATAGCAAAAGAAAGAAAAATGCGATTGAAATATGGATAATCCATTCTACTAGTATAAATCTATAACTTACCCCTTTACGGGAATTGGCACAGATATGGTGATATGCAAAAAAACTTGCACGTGTATCATCCGGGATAAAGCACACCAAGATATTAATTTCTGCGATTATTTTCGCGATCACTGATTGTTTGGTTTTAGGACAGAATAAAAATGTTTTTATACTTCTTGAAATTGTAATTTTATATATTATTTTTAACAATAAAATTACTTTTTATTTTATGAAAAAAATTCACTTCACGACAATCAGCTTGTATTTTCCACTTAGCAAATTATCTGCTCGGCATCCAGGAAGTAAAAGACTGAGCCGGGTTTTTGTACATGGCGGAAAGCCTCAGGAGAAATAAACTGTTCCCAGTTTACTCCAAATTATGAGAGAAAGAGAATGATAAATGTATTGAACAAAGTGAAATCAAGGTTGACATTACTCTATGGGCTTATGCAAATATTGCCCGCTAGGAATCGGAATGCTTATTAGTACGAATTGCTTAATGTATGTTATGTAGGCGACAAGCGACACTACATCCGCCCCTAAATTTGAAGCTTATGTTGAGAGTGTGAAGGGACACAAAAAAAAATTTTTTTTTGATCCCGCGAAATACCGCCGAAATCGTTTTTTTATTGTAACTTTGTTATTTTTCATCCGATTTTTAAAATTAATACGTCATTATTTTTGTATTTTGCAGCTCTACACTTTCTTCTAATGCTCTTTTGAGCTCTGAAGTCGTTTTCACATAGTTGGATCAGCTAACTTATTTGTATGTCCATGAATTATCCTCTTTGTTTTGCCAAATGAAAGTGCTTCAAAATTCATGACAATGTTGCCTTTAAATGGTTTTACTAAATTAATAAGCAAAGAAGTTACGTCACTACGAATATTTAATGCCTATTATTTAACTAATTTCTTTTAACCAATTCAGGATATGTAAAGTTGTGAAAGTCCACCCCTAAATTTGAAGCTTATATTGAGAGGATTAAGGGACAAAAAAAAATTTTTTTTCTGATCCCGCGAAATTCCGCCGAAATGGTTTTTTTCTTGTACCTTTGTTATTTATCATCCGATTTTTAAAATTGATACGTCATTATTTTCGTATTTCGAACCTCTATACTTTCTTCTAATGTCCTTTTGCACTCTGAAGTCAAATAACAAAGTTACAATAAAAAAACGATTTCGGCAGTATTTCGCGGGATCAGGAAAAAAAAATTAAAAATTTTTTTTCTTTAATCCTCTCAATATAAGCTTCAAATTTAGGGTCGGACTTGTACAACATTTTTTTCGACCCTATCTAATGTACATACATTAGGGCGGGGCGATTTACTAACCTATATCGCGCTATCGAAATTCGGATTCCTCTCCTTTTTCTGAGTAGAAAACTCCTCCACGACATTTGTCTAAAATTAATTTTGATGTTCCGGAATTTGGTTTTTATGAATCAAGACGGATTTTTGATCTGGATTCAGCATAAAATTCTGCTTCAATTCGATATGCACATTGGCCTGGATATTTTTTTGCCGATTTTTGCCTAATTTGTATGTTGAAAAATCTCTCTTGGTTCATAAAAATCAAATTCCGGAACATCAAAATTAATTTTAGACAAATGTCGTGGAGGAGTTGTCTACTCAGAAAAATGAGAGTAATCCAAATTTCGATGGCGCGGTATCGATTAATTTTCCTCCATACAAATCGCCCCACCCTAACATACATGCATAGAAACATGCTTACCTATGCATGGTTTGTTGCATTTTCATGTTATTTAGCTATTGTGAATGGAATGTTTCAGCTTAGTATGCTAACAGATGAATAACAGCGAACAAAAACCCAAATCAAATTGGAAGTTTTAAACGAAAAAATGCCTATTTTAATGCCTCTTAGTGAAGCTTATTATTATCATTTTTTTTAATAAAAAACTTTACCGGTATGTATTACGTCACTTATCAATGCCTTACTCTCACTGCTTGTTTTTTCCATTTTTTCCCAAACAAATTCCCATTAATGCATTATTAAGTATTCAAATGTTGCCACTTAATATTAATGTCACAGCGTTGACAGCTGCACAAATGGAGACAGAAAGCGAAAAAGTAACCAAGAAAAATATTCACTAAAAAAATTCACTGAAAACAAAAAATAAAATACAAATACAAATAACAACAAAAAGCATGTTCAGCCAAATGCCAGCAAGAAGAAGTATGCAGTGAAAGGCGAAAATTAAATTTCAGTAAGTCTGTCAAATGCGGCTAAAATTAAGACAACAACAACAACAGCAAAAAACAATATAACTAAATGAACGACTGGCCCAATTGGTTTTTACATACATACATACATCTAAATGGCACAGTTGGTGGCTGTTAGCTGTCCAGTCTTTGTAGGTTAGCTAACCATAGTCGTAAAACCAAAAAAGAAACAAAAAAATAAAGTTTTAAATTGTTAAAAAAGAGCGCAAATGTATCGAAATATGCAAAATAATAACAAACGTAACTAACAGCTGACAAGCGCGAAGCGAAGCCGAAAGAAAATAAAAGAAAAAAATTAAATAAAATCAAAAGCGTAACATAACCACAAGCAACAAATGAAGAAAGCAAACCATTAACAAAAAAAAATAAAACAATCAAAAAAAAAAAGAAAAATAAAACAATCAAAAAAAAAAAGAAAAATAAAACAATCAAAAGGAAAAAAAAACAAAAAAAAAGCAATCAAAAAAAAAAGCAAAAATAACACTGGATCACAAAATGAAATTTTTTGTCTGTACTTTCAACGTGACTATCCTACCTATATGTAAAATCGGGTTCATTTTTAATTCTATGGGAAGGTTTTTGAGATATCGGCAATTTACCGTTATTTGGCCAATTGCTCCACTTAATCCTGTATACCTCTTTAACGCAGTGAGCTATCTTCTTTGGAGTGACACCATACGAAAGAAAATTAAATTTCCTTTTCATGGCTGCTATAACATTTTTCCCTAACTCTTATAGTCTCTGAAATATTAACGATTCAATTTGAATTTTTTCGATTTTTTACGATTTTTTGAAGAAAAAATTGACTTTGTCAGGCAATATCTTTAAAACCAATGTTTTCACCTTCGGTTTTACTCCTTTACGTGAAGCTCCATTCTATTGGGAAAAAGATAAGCTATCAACGAAGAAATTCCATGGTAAAATGGAAAAGTTATAGGCGATCAAGTAAATACACCCAAGTCGCGCAATGCCTCTGCACGGGTATATTCTATGCATATTATACCAATACCTACACATCTGCAGTAGCAGCACGTTGGCAGCGCAGTAGATACAAGCCCATTTACGGGTATAACATGCATAGAATATACCCGTGCAGAGGCATTGCGCGACCTGGCTGTATTTACTTGATCGCCTATAACTTTTCCATTTTACCATGGAATTTCTTCGTTGATAGCTTATCTTTTTCCCAATAGAATGGAGCTTCACGTAAAGGAGTAAAACCGAAGGTGAAAACATTGGTTTGAAAGATATTGCCTGACAAAGTCAATTTTTTCTTCAAAAAATCGTAAAAAATCGAAAAAATTCAAATTGAATCGTTAATATTTCAGAAACTATAAGAGTTAGGGAAAAATGTTATAGCAGCCATGAAAAGGAAATTTAATTTTCTTTCGTTTGGTGTCACTCCAAGGAAGATAGCTTACTGCGTTAAAGAGGTATAAAGGATTAAGTGGAGCAATTAGCCAAATAACGGTAAATTGCCGATATCTCAAAAACCTTCCCATAGAATTAAAAATGAACCCGATTTTCGGAATCAGCGACCGATTTTACATATAAATAGGATGGTCGCGTTCAGAGTATTTTTTGGCTGTAGAGCAGTGTAATCAGAAAGCCGGAATTACATTAGCGCTGTGGCTGTGGCAGCGACTGTTTTTCGAAATCAGCTGATTTTTAGAAACTACGGTTTGCAATGAAGCGGCACATAATACAGCAGAGGCAGCTCCGCTCCGTTTAGCCCAAATTCTAAATTCGCTGCCGCTGCCTTGAATCGCAGCCATCTTCAAGTGTTGATGTGAACTTATGTCTGTTTCCGTACTATCCAATGCAATATATTTTTTACTAATTTTGTGTTTCCGTACTTTGATGCCAGCAAGCAGGAGAGAATTTAATTTTTACTTAATTGATTTCCACTATCAAATATTGCTGGCGGAATGAAAAAGCAAAGAAGAAGAAAGAGCAGAGGAAAAAATGAAACAAGATTGATTATTTTAATTGAAAAAAATGGACATGAAAATGGTAAGTAAATTTATGTAACCACGTGTCCAAGGTAAAAGGAAACAGACCTAATATATAAAGAAGTCACTGCCAAATACTGCGAACGCTCTATTGTGTTTGGTCTGGCAGACACTGCTCATATTAGACGCATCAGCTGATTTCGAAAACCGTCGCTGCCCGCTGCCACATCGCTGATGTAATTTGGGCTGAAGAGAGCAAAAAAAATAAATACAGCAAAGGCTTTGGTAAATATTTATATAAAAAACTGTAAAAAAAATTAAAATAAAATACCCAAAAACGCCGGTGGCCAAGTTGGCTTCTCGTTGATGGTGCTCTTATTGTTGTAACTCTTGTTGTTGTTGCTAGTGTTGGCATAATGATGCGGAAGTTAAAAAATGTCTTTTTCATCCACACACACACACAAACACACACGCAGTCTCATGCAACGCTTTGGCGTAACATTTTGCGAAACGATTTTTTTTTTGTTTATCATCTTCTTTGTAGTTGTTGTTGCTATTCGCCTGGCATTTGCATTGATTATGCAGCGTTGTTTCAAATGTTTGTTGTTTTTATTTTCTTAGTTTTTGTTATTTGATTATACACACGTTTTAATTAAAATTGTGTTTAGTTATGGTTTTTATACTCAGCTGTACTAGTACACAGAGTATTATAATTTTGATTTCATAACGGTGGATTGTAACATAATGAAATAATCGAGATAGATATGGACTTATATATATCAAAATGATCAGGGTGAAAAGAGAAATCGATTGAGCCATGTCGCAGGATAACTCGCGTAAAAATTGAGATATTTTGATGAAATTTGAAATGCAAGTTGTTATCGAGACTGGGACGGTTGGTATTGAAAATGGGCGAAATCGGACCATGACCACGCCCACTTTTCCTATATAGAAAAAATCGGAAATTTGGTATCTCAGCCACTAATATAGCTAGAGCGATGAAATTTTACCCACGTGTTGAGCTCAGGCCCCTATGAAGAAATTTGGTGAAATTTTAGAAAATGGGCGGTGCCACGCCCACTTATTAAGGGCCAAACATTGAAAGTTTTATATGTCATAACTCAGAAACCGTTGAAGATATATCGATTAAATTTGGTATGCGTGATTTGCTTACATAGACAAATGTTTTGACGAAAAATTGTCAAAATCGGTTGACGGCCACGCCCACTTTTATATATGGGAACTATAAAGGGACCTCATAAAAACATTTTAAGCGATATCTCTGTCAAATATAAAGATCTATCACTGAAATTTTGTGGCAGGAGTCCAACTACGGACGTAAAACAAAAAGTACAAAAATTTTGGAAAATGGGCGGTGCCACGCCCACTTATTAAGGGCCAAACATTGAAAGTTTTATATGTCATAACTCAGAAACCGTTGAAGATATATCGATTAAATTTGGTATGCGTAATTTGCTTACCTAGACAAATGTTTTGGCGAAAAATTATCAAAATCTGTTGACGGCCACGCCCACTTTTATATATGGGAACTATAAAAGGGCCTAATAAAAACATTTTAAGCGATATCTCTGTCAAATATAAAGATCTATCACTGAAATTTTGTGGCAGGAGTCCAACTAGGGACATAAAACAAAAAATATAAAAGTTTGGAAAATGGACGGTGCCACGCCCACTTATTAAGGGGCAAATATTGAAAGTTTTATAAGCCATAACTCAGAAACCGTTAAAGATATATCGATGAAATTTGGTACGCGTGATATATTTACTTAGCCAAATGTGTGGACGAAAGATTACCAAAATCGGTAGACGACCACGCCCACTTTTATATATGGGTATTATAAAGTGACCTAATAAAAACATTTTAAGCGATATCTCTGTCAAATATAAAGATCTATCACTGAAGTTTTGTGACATGAGTTCTACAATAGACCGGAAACAAAAAATAAAAAAAGTTTGGAAAATGGGCGTGGCACCGCCTCTTTTTATACAAAGGAATCTACGAGCCTATTACTCGACAAATAATTGAGATATTATGACGAAACTTGGTTTATACACTTTTATAACGTGTTAATAGACACGCAAAAATTTATCTAAATCGGTTTATGACCACGCCTACTTTTTAACAAAGATATTTCTGGAACACCCTTTTGGAATTTGTAACGTGAAGTCTTTGTAACTAAAAGTCATTTTGCACTAACAATAATATTTATATGCTTATTTGGATGATTGATACAAATTTTGAAAATGGGCGTGGCTGCGCCCTGTTTATGCAGCACTCATGTCATATAAAATACACCCTCTATCGAACAAACGCAAACAAACAATGAAAGCATACAGCTGAGTATCTAATGTTCGATTCCACTCGAACTTAGGCTTCCTTACTTGTTTGTTTTGTTATGTGTTACGCTTTTTCTCTCCTTTTTTTGACGTAAGCACGCTGACACTATTTCATTTAATTGACAATTTGTATGAGGTATTTGCTCTCTTTTTTTTAATAAAAATTTGGATTTTATCTTTGGCGAAAATTAAATTCTATTTTATTGTTGTTATGGCAGCTATGACCGATTGTGCCCACCCGCCTTGTCAGAGTGTATTTCTGCCATTTCTGCTTCACAAAAAAACTGCATCTGCCAATGAAACGGCGAGTCTAACCAATTTATGGGAAAATAAGTACGACCGCGACTATTGTGGGCCTTGCTCAAGTTTAAAGGCCTTTCATTTACCTTTTACAATGACTGATAAAAAAATTGTTTAACTGGAGAAGCTAAACTTCAAATATATACATATGTATGTATATTTACCTGAATATTTTTTAAGAATTTCACTTTCTAAATTTTTTATACTGGGAACTACATATATTCAAGAAAAATTATGGAAAACGAACTTTCGAATGGTTAAAGCTTCTATCGCTCTTCGCTTCAGAAAATTTCCCTTTTCGGATTTTTGCAATGCACATTATTTTTAAGTTTAGCGGTCAATAGTCGACTTTAAATTGGTCATAGCCTTGCATTTAATTTAACTTTAAAAATTTTCCTTTTTGGGATTTTTTGTAATACATATTATTCTCAAGAAAAACAGCCAAGAATCTTCCATTTTGTTTAATTTTAAAAATTTTCCTTACGGGAATATTTGTTTTAAAGATTTCCCTTTTCCAGACTTTTTGTTATAGCTGGAATTTTATTTAATTTTAAAAATTTCCTTTTTGGATTTTTTTTTCATCCACCTTATTTTCAAGTAAAACAGTCAAAAATCGCTTTTAATTGGTCATAATTTCCATTTTATCTAATTTTGAAAATTTCCCTTAAAATTTTCCTTTTTGAGATTTTTTGTAATACATATTATTCTCAAGAAAAACAGCCAAGAATCTTCCATTTTTTTTAATTTTAAAAATTTTCCTTACAGGAATATTTGTTTTAAAGATTTCCCTTTTCCGGACCTTTTGTCATAGCTGGAATTTTATTTAATTTGAAAAATTTCCTTTTTGGATTTTTTTTTCATCCACATTATTTTCAAGTAAAACAGTCAAAAATCGCTTTTAATTGGTAATAATTTCCCATTTATCTAATTTTGAAAATTTCCCTTAAACGAATATTAGTTTCAAAAATTTCCCTTCTGCGATTTTTTGTAATAGGTACGCATTATTTTCAAGTGAAACAGCCAAGAATTATTTAATTTTGAAAATTTCCTTTAAAGGCATATTAGTTTCACAAAATATCCGTTTTGGGATTTTTCTTAACAAGCATTATTTTCAAGTAAAACAATCACAATTTTTTTCGAAATTTGTCAATGATTCCATTTTATTTAAGCTTGCTTATGCTTCAATTTTATTTAATCTTAAGAATTTCCTTTTAGGAAAAATTAGTTTGAAAAATTTCCCTTTTGGAATTTTTTGTAATACGCATTATTTTCAAGTAAAAGGGTCATGAAACGTCTTTAAAATGGTCAAAGCTTCCATTTTATTTAGTGTAAAAAATTTCCCTCAAAGGAATTTTTTTTCTAAATTGCGGGCTGACGAAAAATAACAAGTTCGACTTTTGGCCGACGAAAAATAACAAAATCAACTTTTGGCTGACGAAAAGTATCAGCAATTATATACAGATTTTACATTAAAATTATTGTTGTTTAAACGAGATTGATAGTTTTCGTCAGCCAAAAGTCGAAATTGTTACTTTTCGTCAGCCAAAAGTCGATTTTGTTATTTTTCGTCGGCCAAAAGTCGAACTTGTTATTTTTCGTCAGCCAAAAGTCGAACATGTTACTTTTCGTCAGCCACAAAAAATATGATGTTAGTTTTCGTATGGTACGACGATATGTAAGTTCATGTATGTACCAAATTTCAAGCACATATCTCAAAAACTAAATATTAATTCTCCTTCAGGTACGAAAACTTACAAAACTACTATTTTCACACAAAGTTATTACGCCATTTCATGTTTATAAAAGAAAAAAAAACTAATTTAAATGGACACCCACTGCGAGTTGTGGGAGAAACTCTTTATATTATTATGTTATGACGGAATAAGTACATTATTTGAAATCTATATACTTATGTAATAACCTGCACCATGCTGTTTTTTTTTTTGTCTTATGATTCCGACACAGGAGTAGCACTTAGCTAGAAATGACCAACAGCGCGCAAAAAACATTCTTGGAATTAAAAAAAAACTTTATTACCATTTTACCACAAACATTGATCGATCATAATTTCAATTGTTCAATCATCCAAATGATTAACACCTGCGCGCAGCTGTTATAAGTAAACTAAGCATTTAAGTAGATATTTAACTTTTAAATGCATTAAAGTATTTAAATACATAGATAAGTACATACATATGTATGTATATATTACATATATAGTAGTGCACTCTTGTGGTGTATTAGAAATTCAAGTAGCTAATCCGTCATACAATTTGCATAGCATTTACAAAATTTAGCAATAAAACTTTAATAATAGATATAGCTGTTTGTTATTTTTTTATACCTTTCATGAGAATGAAATGGTATTATAACTTAGTGCCAAAAAATTTTTGTCGAAAGTACCAGAAGGAAGCGTGGGGGACCCACCAAAATATATACCGATATGATCAGAATCACGAGCTGAGTCGATTAAGCCATGTCCGTCTGTCCGTCTGTCCGTCCGTCCGTCTGTGTGAACGCAAACTAGTCCCTCAGTTTTTGAGATATCTGAATGAAATTCGGAATACAGGTATGTTGTTATATGCAGCTGATCATTTGTCGGAACCGGCCGAATCGGACCACTATAACATATAGAAAACAACCGATTATTCAGATATACATGAAATTTTTGGAAGTAATTTGTGCATAACTTCCCCATTTAAACAGCTAAGGACATGAAACTTTGAAGTAGACGTGCCCATTTTGGCCCAAACAAGGTAACCGAAAATTGTCTAGATCGGACCACTATAACATATAGTTCCACAACATCCGATTATTCAGATATACACATTTTGGTGTATAACTCCCCCATTTTAACAGCTAACGGCGTGAAACTTTGAAGTATTTGTACCCATATGGGCCCAAACAGGGTTACTGAAAATTGTCAAGATCGGACCACTATAACATATAGCTCCCATACAACCGATTGTTCAGATATGGACATTTTGGTGTATAACTCCTCCATTTTAACAGCTAACGGCGTGAAATTTTGAAGTATTTGTACCCATATGGGCCCAAACGGGATTACCGAAAATTGTCAAGATCGGACCACTATAACATATAGCTTCCCTACAACCGATTGTTCAGATATGGACATTTTGGTGTATAACTCCTCCATTTTAACAGCTAACGGCGTGAAATTTTGAAGTATTTGTACCCATATGGGCCCAAACGGGATTACCGAAAATTGTCAAGATCGGACCACTATAACATATAGCTCCCATACAACCGATTGTTCAGATATGCACATTTTGGTGTATAACTCCTCCATTTTAACAGCTAACGGTGTGAAATTTTGAAGTATTTGTACACATATGGGCCCAAACGGGATTACCGAAAATTGTTAAGATCGGACCACTATAACATATAGCTTCCCTACAACCGATTGTTCAGATATGGACATTTTGGTGTATAACTCCTCCATTTTAACAGCTAACGGCGTGAAATTTTGAAGTATTTGTACCCATATGGGCCCAAACGGGATTACCGAAAATTGTCAAGATCGGACCACTATAACATATAGCTCCCATACAACCGATTGTTCAGATATGCACATTTTGGTGTATAACTCCTCCATTTAAATAGTAAAGACACCATTTTTTCTAATAAATCTTTCCATAAATAACCCACAGAATTAAAATTATAAATTAAACTTAATCCGGCTATGTACATACATAGGTAACTTTTCATTTCCCCACTCATGAAAGGTATGAAGTCTTCGGTACGGCCGAAGACAGCCGCGCTTTTACTTGTTTTATTTTTATTTCTTGATTTTTTCTTTTGTTTTTGTTTTCACTTAATTTATAGTAGACGTGTTAAATTTTTATAAAAATTAGTAATGATTATGGAATTTTTAATTTTAATAATTGTTTAAACTGTCTTACATTAAACTTTGCTGCAAAATTGCTTTAATAATATTTTTGCTTATTAAACTGCTTATATTGTGTATAAGGTTCTCATATTTTTTCAAGCAATTCTTGAAGTTATTATATTTTTAAAGCTTCACTGTATGTATATCTATTATTTTGTTTTTAACTTAAGCATATATCTTTCCAAATTTTAATTTTTTATTGCATAATAAATTTTAAATTTTCTCTATGTTTTTCTCTTTTCAGTTATACTCATTAGCAATTAGTAAAAAACAAAATTACTCAGCAGCAACAGCAGCATAAAAATAGTTAACAAAATGTCACATAATACAATTACAATTTTATTGACGATTGCGTCAATTGTCACAACATGCACATCACTGCCAGATGTAAGTATATTAATGAGGTTTTTCTCTATTAAAAAAGAATGGTAAAATGAGCAACTCGATAGCTTAGAGTGCAAATTGTGTAAGTCCTTTTTTCAAACTTTATAGGAGAGACAAAAAACAAAAAATAAAAAAATTTCGAAATGAAAAAAAAATTTCTGTTCATGTAAATATTTTGGTTACACAATTTTCTTCGCTTTTGGGACTTACACAATTTGCGTATCAGTGAATAAAACGAGTAGAAATATGAGAAGTATCACAGACTTGTTTAGCGTGGTGCGTATTTAAGTTTACTAGCGTTCTATATAAAAAATACACTTTTCATAAAAGTGGACTTACACAGTTTGCACTCTAAGCTAGCGAACTATTGCTATGCAACAAAAAAAATTAAATTAATTAAATTTTTAAAGGCCTTAAAGGCCTTAGACACTGCATGACATTGAAAAATATATGGAAAATTTGGGAGAAAAGTTTCCGATATATGAACATAAATACTCACATTTAAATTTATTTATATATTCACATACACATATTTCCGTCTTCAGTTTTTTGACTTTATCAACGTTGTCGAATATTGTTAACACCTTTCATTATTTGCAAGCCATTTTAATAGTTGTGTGAATTTGTTTGCTTTACATTTCTTATTTTTGTCTGTATTTAAGTATACAAACAAACGCAAAAATCTACTTGCTTATCTACAAACATTAACAAGTGTATTTTTTGGTAAATAAACCATCTTGACTTTGACCCTCAAATGCTCCAATGCAGTGGCCAACAGCTTTAAAGGTCATGGGAAAGGATGAGTTGTGAAGTTTTGTAATTTAACGTGAGAGTTCGCTCAAAACAGAAGTATGCGTAAAAATTTATTTACGTGCGCAAATGTATGTATTTAAACGTTAATGAACAATTGGCATTGTTTAAAAGTTTTTTTACAAAATTTTGTATTTGTTTTTTTCTGTCTTTGATAGTGTCCAAGTGTAATTCGTCTCTATACTTTAGAGTCACATACATACATACATATATTGGCCGTGAATAAAAATTTTCTTTGGGTTTTTCTTGTGGAAATATTCTTTGTTTACTGCTTTGCAGCAAAAAAAAAAGTGTATGTGTGCATTTGATTAAAAATTAAATTAATATTTTTCTAACGCTTAGTTTCGTTTGTATATATTTTCGAGGCTGTTTGAAGTGTCTACAACAACAATTGAATACAAACAAGCAACAATTAGTATATACACATACATATTTACGCACGTTAATTGATATGTCATTAACAGTTAAATACATACATTGTATAAAGAGCATTGAGCGCTGAATTAGAATTAACTACAAAAGCCTCAAGCGTAATATGAAACAAATGCCTATGGACGACGAAAGACTTAAGCAACGAACTCGCTGCAAGGTAACCCCAGCCATGACGTGCAAGTGCGTGAGTGATTAAAGAAGTATATACACATGTAAGCAAGTTGTAGGAGGAATATATGCAATTTCGTGCCAATGACACAGTTTCAATTAAAAAAATGCGTGCGAGTAGAAATACATTTTCATTAAAACACAATGCAAGTCTACTTAGTATGTAAACGAAGGTCATTAATGGCACATGTGCTTTTAAAGGAAATTTGTGAAGAAAAAAGTGCTTATAAACAATTGTCAAAGCAGTGGCAAGGCAATAAAAATGCACTTAAAAATGCACTGGAATAATGAACAAACGAAAAAAAATATGCTGAAGTAGAAGTGCCTCTTGCCGTTGTTGCTTAGAAGTTTTAGCGCTAAGAGACGGCATTTGATTAGACGTAAAATCTGTGCATAAGTGCATGGGCGTTTTGAGTAATTTTTTATTGCTTTAAAGGTCATGCGATTTTCCATGTTACTGTAGTTTTTTGTTGTGTTTTCCTTTGATATTAGTCTATGCTCCAATTTAAAATATTTCTCACGCCTTCTGAAGCCAATTTCAACTACCTCAATAGTAAATGCACAAAAGAGTATACAGCTTTCCTCTTCGAATACAAAAAAATGCAATTAGAGTCACGAAATAATGTGAAAAAAATTCGTGAATTTGAAACTAATGAACTTTAATGACACTTGACCGCAATAGCATTCAACTCAGTTGAGCTTTAGAAAGAAATAAAGAAGAAGGCGTGACTTTGAAGTAAAAGATTTGAACAAAACCGAAAAAAAATAACTGACATATATCACCTTATGATTCCCACTTTTCCATAATCTGATTAAGTTGTTTTTTCAGTCTATAATTACTTAATTAAATACAAAAATAGGATTTGAAGTAGATCAAACAAAGTGTTGCTTTTTTTTCTTTAACTTCCATTTATAGAGCGCACAACAAAGCAGGTGTTGCAAAATATTCGTAGCCTAAATAAAAAGCCAATTGTTTTTGTTTGTTTGCTGAAAGCCGCCAATTGTTCCCATAACCGTATGCACAGCTCAATCATTCCAAAATATAAACATGATCAAACTTTATAATCAGCGTCGTCACTTTAATAGATAATGCCATTTCATTTCAATTTAAGTATAACTATGCCCAATTAACTATTTACTTATGTATAGCGTCCAGCTTACGCACGCATTTGGCTTAACTGAGTAGCAAAATACGTAATACGTAATCGCACAAACGAGCACGAAAGCACAGCAGGTGTGAAATGCTTGCGCCCGCAGGAGTGATGAAATGGCAAAACAAACAAAAAAGTGGAATTTTAAGTAGCCTAGTGAGTGAGTGCGCCAAAAAAAGGTATGCCTTTATAAAAGCAAAAGCAACACAGCAAGTAAGCGGTGCGAAAAATCAGATAGATATACGTGAGTACATACATAAGTCACAAGAGAGTTCAAAAAGGGTGTGAAAGCAATAAATTATGTACTATTTCGAAAACTAGAAATAGGAACAAAGAAAGAAATTTTTCGTTGTTTTTTGTTTCAATTTTTTTTTTGTTGTTTGTGTTGTTTTTTTGTTAATGTGGTGTTTTTTTTTATAGATATTCAACAAGCTTATGGTGTGTCGCTCAGCTGTGATTGAAAAATGTGGGATAATATATAGAGTTGTTGCCTTTGCAGATTCAACACTTGGGAGCGAAGTTTACGGAAAAATAATAAAAAAAAATTGAAGTAAAAAGTCATAAGAAATAAAAAAAAAGTAATACAAATTTAGCGCGCAAAAATTATAAAAAAATTTGGCTCAATTTGATCGACAACCAAAATGTCATAGAAACTAAAACAAACTGAGTTCAGTAACTAATTGTAGTTAAAATCACGCTTCAATTAACCTAGAAAAAACTAAACTAAAAAGACGAAAGCCGCAGCAGACACGTGCAAACGTGCAGACGTGCAACAAGCAGCAATTTGCTCAATTTTCTCATTTTAAACATTAAAACAAATGTCTCGCTTTTAATTCGACGCTTTTTTTTGTTTTTGTAGTTTTTTTCCTTTTTTAGTTTGATGTTTTTTTGTTTTTAAATTTTTTTTTTATTTTTTGTTTTTTTTTTTTTGGTTTAAAAATTTTTGTTTCATTTTGTGCTTTAAAATTTTTTCAGTTTGGTGTTTTTTGCGTTAAAATTTTTTGTCTTAATATTTTTTGTTTGGGGATTTTGGCTTTAAATTTTTTTGGCTGGTATTTTTATTTATATATTATATTTAAAATTTTTTCAGTTTGGTGTTATTTCGCTTTAAAAATTATTATGTCTGTTTTTTTAGATTAAAACATTTTGTTCTGTGGTTTTTGATTTAATTCGTTTTCCTTTTCCGCTTTAAAATTTGTTTTCTGTTTTTCTTTTTGGTTTAAAATTATTTGTTTGGTAGTTTGTGTTTGTTGCTTTGAAATTTTTTGTTTGATGTTTGTTTTTGAAGTTAACTTCTTAGGCGGCGATACAGAGTTTTTATGGAGAGTGAAATTTGAAATTTGATGCAACGGAAGTTGCCCCCGGAAATAGCAGCCATTTTAGTTGATTTTTAATTTTAAAAAAAATCAACCTTGATATCCGCGCGGTTCGAAATCACAACTCCTCCCTTCCAGACCAGACGCAAAACCTCTGCGCCACAACACCACTTGCGTAGAGTATGTCAAATACTGCACTTAAATTGAACTAAGTAACAAGTACAACTCACTCACCTATTGAAAGCAACGAGTAACAAGTTAGATATTTGCAAATACATATGTACATATTACAATGAAAGCAACCATCCGTTTTGATAGTTCAGTTTAAGTGCAGCGTTTGACATACTCCACGGAAGTGGTGTGGTGGCGTAGAGGTAGTGTGTCTGGTCTGGAAGCTAGGGGAGGTGGGTTCGAATCAAGCCGGGCGACAAATTTTTTTTTTTATTTTTTTAATTTTTTTTTTTTATTTTTTTTTATTTTAATAATAAATAATAGCTTAAAAAACTAAAAAGCACGCTTCAATCTTAAAATCGCACTAAAAACTGAGAAATAATTTAATATAAAAACAAAACGATGAACGAAAATATAAGTACCTATTTAAGGAAAAGCATTAGGTGCTCAGTATGTCAAAAAAAAATTTAAAATCGGTATTTTTTACTAACACATACATATTTTTCTTTTAAATTCTTTTGGGGATTTGTATGATGTACATGTAAATAGGCATGAACATTTATAATTTTTAAAGATTGTTATAAAAAATAGCCTTGGCTAACAACTTTGAAAAATTCCTCACATATCTTTTACACTCGCATAATGCATTCTCAAAACTTTAAATATTTGGAGGAAATACTTATTTTTTTTTTAATTTACAAAATTAAATCTCTTCTAATATATAAAACGATTTATAATTTTTAGACATTTTCAGAATTTGGTGAAAGCGATTGATCTACATTTGTACCCGTTCGGGTATACAAATTGAACAATTAGCCTCTTCATAGGACATTCTCGAACAAATGCGATCAATTCGCTACATATAAAGAGATGTAAAATTGTATTACATAGTCGCATTCTCCCTTGCGATTGATCCCGGATTAATCGCATTTTTTTCAGGGATGTATTTGCAAATTCGTTCCTCATATGATATATGAAACTTGTTGCTTTCGAGTGAATATAATTGATGTAAGAAGTTAACTTCTATCACGTGTACTGTGCTACACGCGGTTTTTTTTGTTTTCTTTGTTTTACTTTAAAACTTTTTGTTTGTTGTTTTTATTTGAGTTTTTTGTTTGATGATATTTGATTTGAAATTTTCGTTTGTTGTTTTTGCTTTAAAATATTTAGATTTAAAATTATTTGTTTGGTGCAGGGCTGCTCAACGCTCTCGTATTGAAAGTACAAAACTCAATACATCTACAAATTTTGTATATGCACTGAAAAATTTGTTTGCTCATTTAGTTTTTTTTATGAATTCCAATAAAATATTATTTTAGAATTTATTTTCAAATGGTAGTTTCAAATACATAACAGTTTTTTTTATTTTTTATATGAAAATTTTTTTAATACAAATTTTTTACAGTGCTTTCATTTTTTTAATTTTTTTTCCATTACAAATTTGTTATTGTAAATTTTGATTTCTTACGGCAGTGCTCGAGCTCCTATACAAAGTGCCTTTGCTCTGCACATTCAATATGAATCATAGGCAAATTCATATAAAATTTTTTTATATCTGAGTGCTTATGGGAGTGCAAAGAAAATTTTATTTTCATATTTGAAGTGAAAATATGTATCTGTGCCTATGATTCGGAACAAAACAAAAACAATTGTGCTTTGAGTGCCTATGAGGTGAGCAGCCCTGCTTTAAAATTTTTTGTTTAATGTTTTTTCTTTGTTTTTTTTAATTCTTTGTTTAATATTTTTTTTGTTTTTTTTTTCTTGCTTTAAAATTTTTTGATTTTTTTTTTTACTAAAAACCAATATTTTATCCTTTAAATTTTTTTATTTTTTTACTATACAAATTTTTGTTTGGTGTATTTTGCCTTAAAATTTGTTGTTAAAAAAAAATTTGCGTTTTTGCTTTAAATTTTTTATGCGTTTTCGCTTGTTTACATCGATGTCTACCTTTAGCCATTACTACCTTTATTTAAACATCAATTTAAGCCACACTCAACTTGTCGATTGTCACTCAAAGTGAAGCAAATGCAAGGCAGCGCTCAATCTTTATTGACATTTGTTAAAGAATAAAACAAAACTAAACAAACAATTTTTGATCAGATGTTCGTTTGAACTTAAGTGTAATGGGAAAAGCTTGATGCAGAATTTGCACAAGAGTTTCTTAATAGAAAGCGGCTCTTTGTTGGTCTTCCTTTTGCTAAAGGGAAAGGAGGCCACTACCAATATTGCAATGACTTAATTGGTCACAGCCAATTGCCACAAACAAACAATATGCTATTTTTTTTGTATTTCAAATAACAAAAATTTACACTTAAAAGCTGAGAAATCAAGCATCCTTAGTTTTCGTTCGTATCGTACCAAATCATGTCTTCAACAAAACACTTTTTTCAATCCTGAAATTGTCTATCTCACAACCTTAAAAGCATTAGTTGCATGAGCAGCGCAACTATTTAAAATTCGCCACTTCTTTTCCAGCCAACTTGAGTTGCACCTGGAAGCACAACGCTACCTACACTGTGCAGATTATCTAACATTATTTATTCATATCATCTTTCCCATTAAAATTGTTTGTTTGTTTGTTTGTTGTACGCGCTGTCGACCGCAGCGCTGGTTACGTCTTACGTTATAACCGCCGGCAACAACTTTTCATGCTGTTTGTTCAATTTTTTTTTTTTTTACTTTTTACTTGTTCTTTTTCGTTTTGTTTTTTTTTTTTATCTTTTATTTGTTTTATGTCGCTGCTGTGCCACATATAAATGCTTCTGTTGCTGTTTTCTTCATGCTCTCACTAGCAGTAGTTTTCATTTCATTGCTATTTATTAGTTTTATTTTTTGTTTTTGTTTTTTTTTTGTTTTTGTTTGGTTTTTTTATTTTTATTTTTTTTTTCTTTGTTTTTGTTTTCTTTTTTTACACTGCATTTGTGGCACCGCAACGCGACGTTGACTTGCATGTTTGAAGCAAAACAAAACACGTTTCAAATGAAAGTAAAATTTTTTGCGCGCGTTATGTGAGTACATAATACTTAGGGAGTTAGCGTCCTCTGTGAGCGTCGTCGCGTGAATGCGTGCCGACAACGGCAACGACAAAAGCAACAAAATTGCAAGCGACAACAACAACATCAAAATAATAAGTAATAAGGACCGACTAACTAAGCGCGCAATAAGTCAAACCAGCCAGCCAAGCAAGCATGCGAAAATTTTAAAGCAAAAAACAAAAGCAAAAGCAAAATAAATAAGCTTAAACTTAAAATGAAAATGAAAACTCAAAGACAATGGCAAAATATGTGTCTATGTATGTGCATACGTACATATAAAGCGCTGTCTGCTGTCTAGTTGTTGTTGGTGGCGCGCATGTGCAGTCATTTGCCTATGCCGGTCAGAGCCAAAACTGGTTGTGGCTTGCTGTCTTTACGCTTGGTGGTTGCTGGTTGTTGGTGTTTGGTGGTTGCTGGTGGTTAGCTTGCTGACTATTTGCTTACTTACTTATATAGTTTCGGCTTGCTTGGCTTGCTTACAGACCGTTTGGTTTTTATTTTTTTGATTTATGTATTTCTTTTGACTGTAAACTCATACCCTTTTGAATGCACTTTCAATTTCGTTTGGTGCAATTGAAGGAAAATACATACATACATACATACCGTTGGACTAATATAGAAAGGCCCTAACTCATTTTTTTTTCAAACCAAGTTGCTGATGGAGTTTTATTAATAACTTCTGAATGAAGCTTTGCTAAAAGCTTAGTACTATACTGTAGCGTAGTTAAATATTACAGGCATTGATATTTGTGTTTTGGAACAAGCCATCGCTGCTATGGTTTACTTTACATTCAGTTTTTTCGAGTAATTTGTCAAGCTAAGAAAAAATCAGTTAGGGCCTTTCTATATTAGTCCAACGATACATACTATTTGTGGATATATTTTGTATATTTTTTTTTTTTTTGAGAACTTGAAATTATAGTGAAAATACCAACGAACTGTGGATTAATTAGAAAATTTATTGCGCTGCAAAATTTTACGCAAGAAAAGCCCTTACTTAGTTCATGCTAGTTCATGCTAATACAGAGAAAGAATGTTTTGCTGTGCAGTCCAAATGAGCTCGTTTATTATACATACTATTGCCCTTAAATTGCTCCATTTTCTTCATTTGCCGCATTTATGTACCTCTTTTTATTTCCTTCCTCTTTATTCAATTATCTACTACGTAAATTGCAAAATTAGCTTTGCAAGTAATTATTTTGATTTACGTTTTCATTTCTTATTCGATTTCATTGCAATTGTGCAAAGTAAGTGCATTCAATGTGTGGTTGTTGTTTTTTTTTCATAACTGCATTTGCATACATACATATTTATTGATTGCTCAGCTGTGCATTTTATTGCAACAACTCCAACATCTCCAAACAATAACTAACTAACTGTTGATGCTTTAACTTTTGCTTATTTCCTTCTTATAAAATAATAATAATAAAAAAAATGCAGTGTTTTGTAAATTGCAAATGCAGTAAAAAACACAAGCTTAACCAAGTAAACAAGCAATTGGCTAAGCGAAGAAAAATGAATTTTATGGGAACAAAGCACAACAAGAGAGGAGTTCATAAAAAAGGGCATTTATGTGTGTATGAATACTTAGCAAGTAATTTATTACCTACCAAGCAAAAAACAAGCGCTAATCAATGGCTGCAATTGCCTCGTAAAGCTGCCGGTTTGGGCGCTTTTTCTCAATACTCCCTCCTTCTTTTTTCTGTTTAATGTCTTTATGAAGAATTTGCTTTGTTTTTCCTTGTGGGTCCTCATCTTTATATATATTACGCTAAGCGATTTTTTGTAAGCACCATAACTTTTACACCGTTATACCGATTTTCGAAAATGTGCTGTCGGATGAAAGGGCTTGACCTGTAGATGTGCAGGAAGGTTTAATTTTTTTGAAAAGGGTTGCCAGATGTTTGAAAATTAAATTTTACTGTATAGTTTGTCTGATTTTAAAATTTTTGGTACCATATGAAGGGGCTTGACCTGATATTGAGCAATTTAATAGAAATTTTTCAAAAAGGGTTGCCACCTGTTCAAAAATTCAGTTTTACGATATAGTTTGTTTGATTTTTAAATTTGAGGAGTCATATGAAAGGACTTGGCATGGAAATGAGTAATTTATTAAAACTTTTACAAAAAGGGTGCCACCGTTCAATAATCCATTTTTACGCTACAGTTTATCTCATTTTTAAATTTGAAGTGTCATGCAAGGCCTAGCACTGAAGATGGGTAATAAAAGGAAAGGGAAGAGGAAAATGAAAGGGACGGATATGGCGAAGGACAGGAAGCGAAAGAGGAAATATGAAAAATAAAATGGATAAAGGGAAAATAAAGCGCAAATAAAGGGGAAAGGGGAAGAGAAAGAGAACTAGAAAGAAAAGGAGGAGCGCGCCAAATGGCCTTTTGTAGGTCGCTTTAAGGTTACCATAGTCTAGAAAAATATTCGGCACAAAACTTCACTATGGGGCTCCTTGGTCAAAATCTATGTATAAAAAATCTAGGTCCACAGAAATTTTCAAATGTGGCAATAAGTGGTCTTCCACCCTCAAATTGTCGCACAGTGTAATTGAAAGCCACAGCATCGCGTGGCCGGGTTTACTAGTTTTTTTTATTCCACCCAAACTATAAAACATACGAAACATTCTTTCCTGAATGAAAAAATAGCTGAAAGCAACATTTTTCTTAACAGAATGGCAGGTTTAATACACCTTTCTAAGGATAAAACTCCAATGAAGGATCACTCTTGCCAATAAGTACGACTTTGGACTAAGCAGGCAATTGAAAAGTTAAGTTCTCTCTCAAGAAAAATGTTCCTATGAAGATTTACGAACCTTTGCTTGTTAGCGAGGGCGAGAATCGACGGATATTTAATAATGAGCTGTACGAGCTTTGGGCGTTCTTTCAAGTATTTCTTTCATTGCACTATGGTTCAAAATCGAAATATTGAGGAATTAAACCCAATTATCGACTTTTGATTTTCCCAAAAAAAATAATTACCTTTTATTACACATTACTGAAGTAAATAAAAAATATAAAAAATAATGTCAGCTGGCTATCACTTGTTTGTCAGAAAGCTTTCAAAGTCTTGGTTTTCATTTTTGTATTCGTAAAAATTATTTTACTCAAATTATATAAAAATCACAAGTGGTGATAAAAAGCTAACGAATTTGAATAAAGTGTGTTTATAAAATGGAAAATATTAATAAAGGTTTGTAATATCAAGAACAACAAACTTTTTTCTGCACCCAGAAAAAAAACAGTGTGAAATCAACCAAAAATCAACAAATTTTGTGGTTAATTTTTTTCAACACGATGCTTAATGTATGCCATCATGTAATCGTGTAAATTTAACACTACTGTCAAGTGTTAGTTTAACAGGATGACAACTGTAGAATCAACACTAAAAAGTATTGAGTCTTCCTGTTGATTTTACAATTTTAACTAGTTAATGTTACAATAAAAGCTGGTTAAATTAACACGAAATGGTCCTGTTGAATTAACAATAACATCTTTTTGATTTTACATTAAATTTATTGTTAAATTAACTAGAAAGTCTTGTTGATTGTACAATTTGTTTTTTTAAATAAAAAAAACATATAAAACATAAAATATATAATCATCACTTCAATTAAGCACATTCGTACATCACCCGCACAACTGACCAAATTGAAGGCGTCCTTCTCATACGAGCTCAAATGTACCGGCGATAGTTTATACATGGGCGATAGTACTATCACTTGCACCGAGTAATGTTTGGCCGCTTATGCAACAACCGCATGCTGCACGCAAACCCCCATTCGCTAAAAAACCTCCTCGTGATATTGCAACCTATGAAGAGGAAAAATAAAATATTGAACATGAAATACTTTTAGAAAGAAAAATGTAATCCTCTTTTATCTCACCTGCAAACTGAAAATATAAATCGAAAACCCACTATCGCGAACTGACAATGATGCTAAACTCGCATCACTGCCACGGCACAAAATTTTCCTTTTTTTTTTTTTTAATAATTGCGTTTTGCACGAAAATCAGACTTCAAATGATCAAAAACTTTATGTATGTTTCAAAATAGTTTTGACGTTCTTTTTTAACACTTTTTTTTAGATTACATTGACACTATGATCGTGTTGAATAAACCAAAATTACAAATGACGTTTATGTTTGAACATTGTTTCGTGTTATATCAACCAAATTTTAGTTCTAATTGTGGTTCTTGTTGTTTTCACATTTGTTTTCATGTTGTATTAACACCAAAATTGGGACGTCATTTTTCTAACATTTTTTTTAGTTTATATTGACACTATCATCATGTTAAATAAACCAAATTCCAAATGACATTTAGGAATAAAATTTTATATTTGAATCATCTTGTATATTTTAAAATTTCTTCATGTTGTATCAACAATAAAATTTGGTTGAATTTACCAAATTTTCAGATGACAGTTACAAAGCCAAAATCATGTTTCAAACATCGTGTAATTTGAAAAAAATTGTTGCTGTTCTATGTGTAAAGATCGATCGTGTTAATTTTACATGAATCGTGTTGATGATTTTTTTTCTGAGTGTGAAACAATAATAATCGTTAATGTATTTTTGAGTTTAAATAAGCCGTGTTGTGTTTTGATTTTTGTGAGTTTTTTCTGTGTTAAATAGAATATAAATAAGTTCGATCAAATGGAATCAATACAAATTATATATGTAGTTACAGCTAATAGTGTCCTCTTTGAGGCAAATGTTATTTTATCTGCAGGAGTTTGCAAGCGAGGCTACAATTTCACTTTTTTCAGAGCAAAGTAAACTTCGAAAATGGCGATACTTTACAAATTTTATATTTATAATAATAAAAATATAAAACTAATTTATATATAGGGTTTAAAAACCTAATAATTTCCCTTGAAAATAACGTTACACTTTTTCGGATATCTTCTTTAGTACCTGAGATATTTTTATTTTAATTTCACTAACTTGCTAAAAAAAAATAAAATACTTTAAAATTTCCTATCGCAAAGTTAATAAACTTAAAATAACAATATCTCTAAAACTACAGTAGCATCGAAAATCTGACTTCAGATTCAGATTCAGCGTATCGGAAAAGTAAACTTTTATCTCTATTTGTAATTCAACATAAATTTACAGTTTCCCCTATGTATGGCAGCAGCAGCGAAAAATGGGCGTGGTTCGCCCATTTTCGTCAAGAGACATCACTTTTACCTTTAAATACCCTATGAAAAGTTTTAGACCGATATCTTAACTGTAACTATTTTATTCCTCAAAAACTGAATTTTAAACCATAGTGCATTGTAAGTATTTAGGCATTTACCAGATATGATGACGACAATATCGTATGCATAGGCGGTGACCTCAGCTCCGCCCCCATCCGTTTGTAAGCATGTTATGTTGACCACTAGATTCCAGAACAAGGTAGAAAGTTGTCCCTGTTGCGGGGTGCCCTCATGTGCCCTCCTTGACATTGTCGAAAAACTCCACTCTTAAATGTTTTCAACTCACTGCTGAATGATTGGGTATACTCGCATCGATTCGAGCCCCTTCAGCAGCGCTTCAGTAGAGATGTTGTTAAAGGCACCCGAAATTTCAAGAAAGACATCTACCGCGAACTCTCTGTAGTGTAGTGCCCATTCGGTGTGTAGTACAACGTTGTGAAGAGCAGTAGACTTGTCCCTGGTGTATGCATGGTGGTTCGTGGATACTAGCTCAGGTGGGACCCTTTCTTTAATAAACGGCTCCACTAGCTTAATCTACCCTGTACGAGCTTTACGCAGACATCGACAGCGACTGCGTTGGGCAGGTTATGTCGTGAGAATGGATGGAGGGTCCTCCGGCCCAGAAAGTATTTCTATCGAAAACCCGCTAAAGGCAGCAGAAAAGGGAGACCTCCACTGCGTTGACTAGAACAGGTGAAGACTAACTCGTTCTCCCTTGGTAATTCCTATTGCCGGCACGCAGCAAGAAACAGAAACGACTGGCGCGCTTTTTGGACTCGGCGAAAATGGTACGAACGGTTACGCACCAATTAAGAAGAAGAAGAAGAAGAAGAAGAATAAGAAGAAGAAGAAGAAGAAGGAAAAGAAGAAGAAGGAAAAGAAGAAGAAGAAGAAGGAAAAGAAGAAGAAGAAATTAAAGAAGAAGAAGGAAAAGAAGAAGAAGAAGAAAACGATGAGGAAGAATAAGAAAAAGAAAAAGAAGTAGGTGGATAAAACTGAGATTAGCGTTCTTTAGATGGCCTTTAAATAGCTCATTTAGGTGTATGTGACACCAAATTTAAGCACAAAAAGCGCAAGAAAATTGGCAAGAGGTTTATCTACAACAACTACAATAAACAATGGAACTAAAAACAAAAAGCAAACACCGCCAAAACACGCTTTTTTTTTTGTGTGACATCCGGCCGGCCGCCATCAGCCTTCCGCCGTTTATGCTTATGCGTATAAAATGAAAAGCTGCGCCACCTTTAGTGTAATATAACATAATTATATGTATGCTTATTTTATTTTTATTTCAGTTTTTGCTGCTTTAGTTAGTCTGTTTTTTCTGCTGTTGTCGCTGGAGCACAGCCCCGTTGGCGCGGCGCAAGAATTGTTACATGGTCATTTGCCGCTGCAACAAAGCGCCGCTGTTGTTTTCCACGCGCTTTTTTCGCTAAAAAAAATCTACTTTTTGTCTTTTTGTATATACATAATTGTTTCTTTTGCTTTAATTGTTTTCGCTCTTTTTTATGTGTAATATGTCTTAATTGCGGCATATTTGCTGGCTTAAATTTTTGTATGACAAGTATTTCCGTTTGCCATTTTTGGATGCACAAACGCCAGCGGCGGCGGGGATATATTTGGCTGTCTTAATCGTAGAAAAAGAGCTTGAATGCGCTTATTGTGCAATTTTTACTACGAAATATGAAAAAGAGCAAAGTTGAAGAATTTTGAATTTCGAAAAAAAAAAGAGAAAGCCAACATACAGCGAAGATTTATTCTTAAGGCGCGCGGTCATTTTGTATTAATGGAAGGTGCAAAGTTTAAAAGTGTTGAATGTTGCTAAAGTTACTTATCAAACAAGTTTAAATAAAAAAAATATAAAAATTTTTTTTATTTAATATTTTAATATTATTTTTCATTTATTTTTTGTGTATTTTGCTCACTTCGTTTTTTTTTTTTTTGCGCTTTTCCAACCTACTCGATCACTTGCCGCCAAAAACTGTTGACTGGCGATAAAAATCTTAGAGACAAATTTTTCGTACAATAATTTTGCATAAATTTACATGGTTATAGCGTGTTTGACGCGTGCGCTTAGAGCTATTGGCTAAATGTCTATGCAACAAAAATAACAACTACGTAGAAAAAAAAGCAACAAAAATGTCAAAAATCTTAGATTAATGAAAAAAGCTTACAAAACTACATTTTATCGAAAAACAATTTTTTTTATTAATGTGCATATCTCTTTGCAGATGAAATTGAGCGTAAAATAAATGGGCTAAATTTTTTTAACAGCTGTAAGATTATAAAATAAAAAAAAGTTAAACATTTTTTTTTTAATTTTTTTAATTTTTTTTACTTAATTTTTTATTTTTTTAATGAAATCAACCTCAATCTTATGAGCGAACAAAAAGCGTATTGCGCAAGCAGCAAAAATAATTAGACAAGTGTTTCTTTTTTCACGCAAGAAATATTTGAGTATTACATATGCATATACACACATACATATGCATGTACCATAGATGGGCATACTGAAGTAAAATTGTAATTCAGTAAAGCAAACAGTAAGCAGTAAAAGAATATTGCTTACTTAAAAATTTTTACAGTAATAAGTAACGCGTTACTTATTACTTAAAATTTTTTACAGTATTAAGTATCGCTTTACTTATTACTTAAAATTTTCTACAGTATTAAGTACCGCGTTACTTACTACTGTAAAAATTTTACAGTAATAAGTAGTCTTTACTTACTACTGTAAAAAGTTTACAGTATTTCAGTATTATTTACTGTTTACTGTAAGACTACTGAAGTAGCGAGGATACAGTAGTCTAAGAATTGGCATACACACACACGCACATTGATGAGCACAAGCGCATGCGTTAACGAGCATATGAGGTATGATGCCCAATAAACATAATAGAAAAAAATCTCGAACGTTGAAAAAACGTTTATACGCATTTCTAATTCCAGGGCATTTTGAAATTCACAATTAACCGTACCGATTCTCAATTTTTTCTTAAATATACCAAGGTAAGTACCCAGGTATGTATAAATTAAGGATATGAAAATAAAAACTATATTTTTACCACAATGCTCGGTAAAACGTCGGGAAGCAAAAATTTACTTAAAAATCAATTGAAAAAATAAAATTGCTTTTCATCCAAATGTTATTTGAAGCAGTGGCAACAAATATCTTAATTGTATTCTAGGTTAAGACTTTATAAAAAAAAATTAAGTCAATTTTTGCTTCCTGACGTTTTACCGAGCATTGTGGTAAAAATATAGTTTTTATTTTCATATCCTTAATTTATACATACCTGGGTACTTACCTTGGTATATTTGAGAAAAAATTGAGAATAGGTACGTTTAATTGTGAATTTCAAAATGCTCTGGAATTAGAAATGCGTATAAACGTTTTTTCAACGTTCGAGATTTTTTTCTATTATGTTTATTGGGCATCATACCTCATATGCTCGTTAACGCATGCGCTTGTGCTCATCAATGTGCGTGTGTGTGTATGCCAATTCTTAGACTACTGTATCCTCGCTACTTCAGTAGTCTTACAGTAAACAGTAAATAATACTGAAATACTGTAAACTTTTTACAGTAGTAAGTAAAGACTACTTATTGCTGTAAAATTTTTACAGTAGTAAGTAACGCGGTACTTAATACTGTAGAAAATTTTAAGTAGTAAGTAAAGCGATACTTAATACTGTAAAAAATTTTAAGTAATAAGTAACGCGTTACTTATTACTGTAAAAAATTTTAAGTAAGCAGTAAAAAGGGAAAAAATAATGAATTACTACTGGTACTTAAAAGTGCCCATCTATGGCATGTACATATGTAACACCTTTCAACACGGGTGTAATAATTACACTGCTCTACAGCCAAAAAATATTCTGAACGCGACCATCCTATATATATGTAAAATCGGTCGCTGATTCCGAAAATCGGGTTCATTTTTAATTCTATGGGAAGGTTTTTGAGATATCGGCAATTTACCGTTATTTGGCCAATGGCTTCACTTAATCCTGAATGTCTCTTTATCGCAGTAAGCTATCTTCCTTGAGGTAACACCAAACGAAAGAAAATTAAATTTCCTTTTTATGGCTCCTATTACATTTTTATCTAACTCTTATAGTTTTCGAAATATTGACGATTAAATTTGAATTTTTTCGATTTTTTACGATTTTTTGAAGAAAAAATTGACTTTGTCAGGCAATATCTTTTAAACCAATGTTTTCACCTTCGGTTTTACTCCTTTGTGTGAAGCTCCGTTCTATTACCAAAAAAATAAGCTATCAACGAAGAAAATCCATGGTAAAATGGAAAAGTTATAGGCGATCAAGTAAATACAGGCACGTCGCGCAATGCCTCTGCACGGGTATATTCTATGCATGTTGTACCAATGCCTACACATCTGCAGTAGCAGCACGTTGGCAGCGCAGTAGATACAAGCCCATTTACGGGTATAACATGCATAGAATATACCCGTGCAGAGGCATTGCGCGACGTGCCTGTATTTACTTGATCGCCTATAACTTTTCCATTTTACCATGGATTTTCTTCGTTGATAGCTTATTTTTTTGGTAATGGAACGGAGCTTCACACAAAGGAGTAAAACCGAAGGTGAAAACATTGGTTTTAAAGATATTGCCTGACAAAGTCATTTTTTTCTTCAAAAAATCGTAAAAAATCGAAAAAATTCAAATTTAATCGTCAATATTTCAGAAACTATAAGAGTTAGAGAAAAATGTTATAGGAGCCATGAAAAGAAAATTTAATTTTCTTTCGTTTGGTGTTACCTCAAGGAAGATAGCTCACTGCGTTAAAGAGACATTCAGGATTAAGTGAAGCCATTGGCCAAATAACGGTAAATTGCCGATATCTCAAAAACCTTCCCATAGAATTAAAAATGAACCCGATTTTCGGAATCAGCGACCGATTTTACATATATATAGGGTAGTCACGTCCAAAGTACAGACAACAAATTTCATTTTGTGATCCAGTGTTATCAATAATTTTCCCAGCAAAAAAATTTATGAAGTGTTGAAATTAATAATTTTGCAATTCGACGCGTTTATTGCCTGAGAGACTTAAGCAGCAAATTTGAGTTTTTTGGTGGCGTTGAAGCTTAGAGCTGTTTCAAACTGAATTTCATAATATTTTTTGTTACATATATCCTAACTAAACTCAGACCATTTTCCTTCGAACTAACCCTTTAGCAAGCGTATATTCTAAAATGTTAAATTCCGCTTAACTAAGACAAAATTTCAAACCAATCAGTTAAGTTAGACACAAATCGAGTTTCGGTTTCATTAATGAAATTGAGTTTCATAATTTTGTTTTTTTTTTCCTAAGGACTTACTAATCTCAAAGCATGCTACTTCGAATCAGCAACACTTACTGATAGAGTGTTTGACACGTGTATATTCAATGCCGTAAATCCAAATTAGTTAAGACACAATCCATTCATAGCAATTTTATTAACCAATTAGTTGAGTTAGATACCACAAGAATTTTAGTTTAATTGATGAAATTGAATTTCATAAATTTTTTTTGTTATTTCCCAACGACTCAGTAATCTCAAAACGTCATCCCGCGACTTACCACTTCCGGATCGGGTGGTTTAACAAGCGTACAAACCATAACTTCCACTTATCTAAGACACAATCCCATGTAGCTAAATTCTAAACCAGTTAGTTAAGTTAGACACAACCCAAATTTAGGTTTCATTCTAAACATGGGCTCAGCTCCTAACTGCGACTATTTTTTATTCAGTCCTAAGAAACTATAGAAATCTTACCATGCACTTATTTAGAGCAAAATGACACTTATTTTAAAATCAACATTACAAAGCCATAAGAATTGTGTATATCAAATGCAATTTGCATGCTAATTATAATGATTTCGTTTTTTATTTGAATGAACTTTGTAGTAACAAAGGCTCACTTACTAACCGTGCGAGCACATTTAATTTCGTGCTTCATAACAATTAACTGCCATTGAATAAATTAAACGTTTTACTTATCTTTTGCATAACTACTTTAAAATTAAACACAGTTAGCAACATTGCCCTTAATAAAATAGCAAAAAAAAGCTAATAATTACTCGCACACCCTCAACATGACACAACCACCGCACCAATAATAACTTGACATGCATTTTTTTTTTTTGCTTTTTCTAAAACAAATTCGTCATCTAAATACAAGTGGCATAAAAAAAAAACAAAATGTGACTGATTCATTGTCACAATAATTTTTGTGGCAAGCACTTTTCTTCTTTTTTTTTTATTAAATAAGCATTTATTTCTCGCATTGATACTTAAACTTTGTTTGTGTGTGAACCAGGTCAGGGTTAATCGCTTCGATTGTGCACCAATAGTAGCTCTCCGCTCCGCCCTCTTTCCACCGATTCACGCTGTTAACCGCATATTAAGTTTTGTTGCTTGTAACTTTACCTTTTTTCTTTCTTTCTTCTTTCCTTTTTTGTATTTAATCACTGCACATTTTTACGTATTTTGCCTTAAATTTGGGTTAATAGCTGCTTAATGGAAATAAGCAAAAACCAAAGAAGTTGAAAAAAAAAACGAAAATCATTAAACATTTCAAATTAAAGGGAAAATCGAATTAAAGCGAAGCCGAAGATTACAAATGACTTCATGCTGTGCTTGCATTGCGTGTCTCTAAGGGCTTAAGCGCGTTTCACAACATGCAGTTATAATTTGATAGCGTAATTGATAAATGCCACTCTATGGTTATTAGTCTATTAGTGAAGCGTTGTGTTGTGGTGAATTTGTGCTTATTAGCTAATAATTTATTAATAAAAGCAAAGTGTACTTTTTTTGAATTAATAAAAAAAAAACATTTTAAGCTTGAAAATTCGTGATTGGCTAAGCTGATTTGGTTATAACTGCTTTCGTTTGTAGTAAAATCTAAATCATACGAGTAACTAAAAAGGAAAAAAAGAGCATCAAACGTGTTGAATTTCCATTAAAATTAATAAAAATAATTTTTTTTTATTTTTTAATTTTAATGATTATTTTAATTGTCTTACATTGATCTAGGAATTAATAACCAATTACATTAAAAAAATATAAAAAATTATCATAATTAATAGCCATGAAAATATAATCAGAAACATATTTTAATCAAATTAATCATTTTTTTTTATTTATATGATTACTTTTAATTGGTTAATAATTTAAAAAATTTTAGTTGTATGATTATTTTTAACTACTTATTAATTTTTAATTTTTTGTTTATGCATGACGGTTTTTAATTCCAATTGTCTCATATTAATCTGAAAATTAAGAATCAATTAAATTAAAAAAAAATTATAAATATATTCATAATTAATAGCCTTTAAAAATTATCAGAAATACTCTTATAAGCAAAATTAATCAAAAATTTTTTTAATTGTATGATGAATTTTAATTGCTGATTGATTTTTAATTGTTTCCTTATTTTTAAGTAAAAAATTGTTTTTTATTTAAATCATTATTTTAATTATCTTGCATTAATCTGGGAATTAACTTCAAAAATTATAAAAAAAATATTCTAAAATAATCACATAATCAATATTAATAAAAAATTTTTACTTGTGTAATTTATAATTGCTTATTATTAATAATTGTTTTATTATTTTTAATTGTTTGATTATTTTTAGATGTTTGATTATTTTTAATTGTTTGATTATTTTTAGATGTTTGATTATTTTTAATTGCTTGATTATTTTCAATTATGCGATTATTTTTTTCCAATTAATTATTATTTATTTATTTTTTTTTTTTTTTTTGAAAATAAGTGTAGAGCTATAATGTACCAATCTATTATTCACAAGCTGAAATATGCCATAATTAGAGGAAAAAACCAAAACCGAAAAAATTAATCGATTAATAAATTAATCATGCAACTAAAACATCTAAAAATAATTGAAAATAATTTTATTAATCATGCGATTAAAAAATCAGAAAAGTAATTGAAATAAAAATCAAAATAATCATTGAATTTAAAAATAATTGAAAAGGGTAAATAAAATAAGGTATTCAAAGAAATTTCTTCAGAATTTAGTTGAAGCTTATTGGCACCAAAAGATATTGTGAGGCAACAAAGAAAAAAATATGGGACAGCAAAAGACGCTGCAAATGTGCTTGAAAGGCTAAAAATAAAAATTTAAAAAATCATAAAAAGTATTGAAAATTGTAAAAATAAAAAAAAAATAAATAAAAATAAAAACTATGATTTATACAATAACAAAAGCAAAAAGGCAACACAAAGGCGCTCAAAACAAAACGGCCAAAAGTCAAAAGAAAAGACGCGCCTTAACTCTACACACGCTAGCAAGTAAATGAATATATGTATGGATGTATGTGTGTTCGTTTAGCTATAGCTATGTACACAGCAGCGTGATATTTGTATGTACATATAAAAACAACTGTTGGCTTTTGTGGCGACTTGATTTTAGTTGGAGTCGGCATTGCGTGGCTTGGCTTGGCTTGGCTTGGCTTAGCATAGCCTAACATGGCTTGACTTCGGCTAAGCCTGTCTAAATGTGGTTTGCCTTGTCGCTGTGCAGGGTCTTTTTTGCCTTTTGTTTTAGCGTTGTTATTGTTGTTGTTGTTGCATTTTTTGTTGTTGTTTTTGTTTTTATTGTTGTTGCTGTTGTTGTTGTTTTTGTTGTTTTTATTGTTTTTGTTGTTGTTATTGTTCTTGCTGCTGCTGTCTTGTCTCATTTTTTTTGTTCTTTTTTTTGGTTGCCATCTGGTATTTATATTTGCTGCTGTTTTTGTTGCTGGCTCTTGTTGTTGCTGCGCAAACACAGTCACCGACACATGGCAGGCAGTCAGGCAGCTGCTTGCTCCTTTTATTGTAGCTTGTTGTGTGGCTGTTGTTGTTGTTTTTGTTTCATAGGAGCGTATTTTTTTTCTACTGCTTTGGTTTTACAGTGAGCAAAACGAATTCTGTTATTTCCATTTGATTTTTCTTTAAATGTGCATATTTATTTTTATATTTTTACTGTCTGCGCTCGCTTGCTTAGTACATTTAAGCTAAAAATCGTGCGCTTTTTTGCGTACTCCAGTTCACTTACATTAATTCCTTTTGCTTTGTTCGTTTTTTTTTTTTTTTTTTTGTTTTTTTTGTTTTTTTTTTTCTTTGTGTTGCAGCTCAGTGCGCAAAAATGGGCTAGGTCCATGGCTTCTTTGTCTGTCTGTTTGATCTGAAAATTTTATAGCGCGAATTTTATATTTTTTTTTTTATTTTTTATTGCTTCAATTGTGTACTGGTAAGTGGCGTGTGTTTTGGTGTTTGTTATGGTGTGGCGTCGCGTTGCGCTTAGTTACTAATCAGCCAGCCAATACACTGCATTAAAATTTAATATGAATTTTATTTTATTTTGGTTTGTTACAATTTTCTTTGTTTTTTTGTTTGTTTTTTTTTGTGCTTCTCACTTGCCTAACTTTATCAATTGATTGCAGTGTTCAAGTGTCTAATTTTCTTGTTAAGACTGGTAAACATCGAACTATCGCTTGTGTATCGCTAACACTTGGACGAGCCGAGACGTTTTAGTGAGTTCATATGCAGCCATAGCATTACCATATGTAGGTACATACATACATATTTCTGGCACTTTTTGTTATGATTGGCTTTTATGGGCTTTATAAGAAAGAGTAGCTCGTTTGCAGTATTTTTAATTGTTTTATCTTTTTTCGATGTTTTTAATCCAGTTGCCTTTTTTCTTATTGATTTTTCAATGTAATATCTAGTTAGTGAATTTTGGTCAATTAGATAACGATTTGAAATGCTTAGCGTAGTCAAGTTGATAAGAAAATCTCAGAAATGGGAATGAAAACTGTTGCTCTACGATGGCCAGTACTGAAGCCCACAAAATTTAAAGAATATCTCAGTCTTGGAATGGAATGCAATTGAATTGTGTGAAACTTCACAGGTTCTTTTATAAATCTGAAAAGTTTGTCGAAAGGTAGGGCATGTGCATCCGCCATGCTCAGTACATCTGATCCAAAAATGCGCAATCTTAGTCCATAGAAAGCCGGACAGTATAGGCGCGTAATGAGCTCTCGATGCTGCTTATCATGGTTATATACTATTCCCATTGATTGTGTCCTGTAATGAACCCCCCACAAAGGCACGAAACTCCCTCTTTCTCTGCTTGAGGAGGAAGTTTGCTACCTCCCTGTTAGGGTTTCTTTTCAGAAAGTAAGTAATTGGTAATTTTACAGTAATCTTCAGATTTCTAGCATCTCCCGTGAGTTTCCCTTCCGTGAGAGTGTCTGATGTACTTCACAGTACCTGCTATACTTGGTCCTATGATTGGCTGGGATCCAGTTGGTTCTTCTGCTGATTCGCAATTTGTCAATTCACCGGCCGAGTTAATTACCTTGAACGCATCAGCCTTAAGATATGCTATAGATGAATACAGGGTGCCTCAAATTTATTATTATTAGGTAGTTTATGGAACGTTTGACTTGGTCAGAAGCGTTGGAGAGAAATATTGGCGAATAGTTTTGCACTACAACTTACACAATTGTGTGACAAAGTATAAAAAAAATCCATTAGTGAATATTTAGAAAGCTTAATCCTAAATGTATGCCACAGAAAACCACATAGTTGAGCACAGGGTGACACAATATTATTTAAAATTTAAAAACTACCAACTATTAAAAAGAAAATCATTTACTATAATAGAGCTCGATTAAGCACAAACTTTCACCATCAAGCCCTATTTAATCTCTTTTCTTTTTGCTTCTCATTTCATTTCACACAGTTTCACAAACGCATGTCACCCACACAACTACAATCGGTATTTCACGTCGACCACACGGACGCAGTGCCGCACTACCAAGTCATTCAACTGCTGCATCACAATTTCGACGATGGTTTAGCGACGGCGTCACTTCCCGAACATTATCGCCGCCGCAGACGACGCAGCATCGGCGGCGGCATCAATAGCGTCGTTCAGCCGGAGGATGTGGACGTGAACGTGGACGTGGATGCAGCACAGCAACAGCGTGCAACACTCAAACAGCCACATCATGTGAAGAAGGATCTAAGTAAAAATCCTTATTATAGCGAATTGAAAGCGGCAGCCAATGCGCCAGATGCGGGTGGTGTGAATAGCATACAGCGGCAAGGCAGTGGAAAGCTTTTCGCAAGCAATTTGCGTGAACTGAAGCAGCACAAAGTGTCGCTTAATGCATTTGGCGAAAATTTGAATTTAACATTGAAACGTACTGATAGTCTATTTAAGGGCGGTTCACCGCATACGTTGCGCATGTGGACGGTGAAGAGTGAGGCGAATGCAACGCATGGCTTGGATTTGGAGGAGGTGTTGGATGAGGTGAGTGTGTGACGATAATTCAATTTATCCATTTTAATATACATGCATATATGTAGGAATGTATGTATGATTGGCAACTGTTAGGGAGCCATCTGCCATTTAGTTGTTCTTCTGCAGCATAGACCGGCAAAAGTGTCCCGCATGGGAAAATGACAAACATCACACACATTTTAAACATTCGGTTTGCACTCTCCGAGACTAATTCCCTCAGAATTTTGCTGTACCATATTCTACAGCAGTTTATTGCAATTCAGCACTACCTTATTTGCATTATTTGACTATTAAGAAGCCATTTCCATGTACTTATTCTTCCACAACCGTTTTTAGCAATTCAGGGCTTTCATCACACCTAAGGAATAATAAATTTTACAGATGAGTTGCCATTTTCCATGCAGAAGTTTTCTCAAAGCAGTTTATTGCAATTCAGCGCTATTCAGCACACTTCATCAACGAAATATTTGGCTTCTGTGATGGCATTTTCCATGTAAATGTTCTTTCAGAGCCGATTGTTGCAATTCAGCGGTATTCAGCCCACTTCAGCAGTGAAATATTTTTCTAAAGAGATACCATTTCCCATGCGCATTTATTTTCAGAGCAGTTTATTGAAATTCAGCACTCTTCAACACACTTCAGAAGCGTAATATTTGTCTAATGATGCCATTTTTCATGCGGAAGATTTATCAAAGCAGTTTATTGCAATTCAGCACTCTTCAGCACAATTCAGCAGTAAAATATTTGTCTGCTGAGATGCTATTTTTCACGCAAAAGTTTAGTCAGATAATTTTATTTCAATTCAGCGCAGTTTAGCACTAGATTGAGCAATCTTATTGCAAATATTTATACACAGAAACTTATTAATTATAAACATTACTGCAAAAGTAATTCATTACACAAAATATATTTATTTACTGCAATCAGCGCTTTGAAATTGATGTTTAGTGTAATTCAACACCTTAAGGCTTATTTTTGCAGCAGTTAAGCACTTTGAGATGGATTCTTATTACAATGTGGCGGTTTGAAATTAATACTTGCCATGCTACAGCTACCAAAAAAATTAGCATCATCGTATTGTACGTACATACATACATATGTACTCGTATGTACATATAAACGACACCATAACAATTTATTAGCCAATTATTTGAATGAAAAATATAGAGCATGCATAAATTAATTTTTGGGTCGTTCGTCATTAGTTTCAAGTTTTCGGCTCTGGGTCTAATTGGTAGTAAACAAATTTTAGCGCGCGAATTTTACACAATACTTATTTGTGCACAGACACCGCAGTCTGAAGTGTGTTCAAATGTACGAGCCAGTATATAAATACTTCATTGGATGACCCATAAATTCTATTGTCACATTTCCACAGACACTTTATAATTGCTTTTTTATTGCTACATACATATATGCATATGTATTTATGTCTGTACATGTTTAGGTAGTTATTGCTTGGAAAGTGTTGGGAAAAAGAGTTTTTATGACCCACAAAACAATGTTACTTCACTACAATTCAATTTTAATGCTTTTGTACGTTTCAAACAAATTTTTGCATGTTCACCATTATAAATTGCAGTACTACAACATAACAATGATAACTTTATTTCGGTTGATTCGGCTAAAATTGCGTTTTATGGGTGTATGTACTATTTATACTTTAATGGTTGCCGTTAGGCTGGGGATTTACTAAGTTTTCTTTAGCAGCTCAATTTTTTTGGGTTGCCTTTTGCAAAGATAAATTCATTACAAAACCGGATAAAAAAAGATTAAAAAACTAGGTATGAAAGTGGGTAAAAACAAGACGAAATTTCAGTACAAGAGCGGATACAAAATTAATTACCAAAGTGGGTAAAAAACTAGGTAAAAAGTGGGTAAGAGTTGAGCGAAATTTTAGTAAAACCGGTAAAAAACTGGTTAAAAACTGGGTAAAAAACTAGGTAAAAACCGGGTACAAAACTAGGTAAAAACCAGAGTAAAGAAACTGAGCGCAAAAACTGGATACACGACTGAGTGCGGAACTTAGTAAAAACCGGGTAAAAAACTGGGTAGAACTGAGTATATTTTGAGCAAACCCGGGTACAAAAAATTAGTACAAAACTGAGTAAAAAACTGTGTACAAAATTAAAACTGACAAAAAAACTGTGAATAAACTTCCACAAAAATGGTACAAAAATGGCTAAGAACCTGATAAAAAAAAATGGGTAAAATACTGAGAAAAAAAAACCAGGTCCAAAAAAAAAGACTGGGTGCAAAAAACGCTAGGCAGTCACTGGGTACAAAACTTGGTACAAAACTGGACACAATACCGGGTGAAATTATTATATAAATAATCAGGCACAAAACTGAATTCAAAAAACCGGGTAAATTACTGGGTAAGAACCCGTAAAAAAATTGGGTAACATACAATGGAGTGCAAAAAATGAGTAAAAAATTGAAAAGAAAAACTGGGCAAAAAATTGACTAAACATTCGAGTACAAAAACGGCGAAAAACTAGGAAAAAAAAACGGCTAAACAACGCCGTACACATGTTGGGTACTGGGTACAAAATGTGAGTACAAGACTGAATACAAAACTTGGTAAAAAAAAAAACTGCACACAAAACAGGATAAAGGAACTAGATACAAAATAGAGCACAAAACTGGATTAAAAAACGGGTACAAAACTGGGTAAGAAACGGTTGAAAAATTAGATAAAAAATTAGTAGAAAAAATTAGTAAAAAATAAAAAAAAAAAAACAGGGCAAAAAATTGATTAAAAATTCGGGTACAAAAAGTGGGTGAAAAACTGGACAAAATGCTGTGCCCACGCCGGTTACTGGGTGCAAAATGGGAGTACAAGATTGAGTACAAAACTTCGTACAAAATGTACACGAAACGGAATAAAGGAACTAGATAGAAAATATAGCACAACACTCGATTCAAAAAAACCTGGTACAAAACCGGGTAAGATCCAGTTAAAAAACTATATAAAAAATTAGTACAAAACATGAGTAAAAAAAAACAAAAAAACTGGTAAAAAAGTTGAGTAAAACCCGGTTAAAAAAGTGGGTGAAAAATGGACAAAAAACGGCTAAAGGAAGCTGGACACACGCTGGATAGTGGGTACAAAATGTGAGTACAAGACTGAGCACAAAACTTGGTACAAAACTTGATACAAAACCGGGTAAGAACCGGTTAAAAAACTAGATAAAAATATTAGTAGAAAAATGAATAAAAAAATGAATAGAAAAAATGAATAGAAAAAATGAGCAGAAAAATGAGAGAAACTAAAAACTCGGCTACAAAAAGGGTGTAAAAACGGGATACAAAACCGGCTAAGAAAGGCTAGATACAAAATAGGGCACAGAATTGGTTACAAAAAACAGTATATAACACTTTGTATCCATAAAAACAAACATTTTACGATTTTTGTTACTAGTTAAAAATTGTTGTATGTTTATCTGTCAACATTTCTTCTACTACTTTATTTTTTGAGTTACAGTTACGTAACTAACTTCCAGCAAAAACGCTTAAAGCAAAAATCAAATGAATCATTGGTTTATTTGTTTTTTTTTTTTTTCATTCAACCGCATGTGGCTAGCCACAAGAGCGTTGGCTATAAACACAATTTTTTATTGCATCCCCCAGTGTGAGCGTATTATGTACTTTCCAATATCAAAGGCTGCCGTTTTTTTCCACTCCCCGCATCCCACCAGAACCCATACAAGCCAGCTTTGCTGCATTGGTCATTCCCCTTGCAATCGGCCACTCTTAGATTTTGCCTAAATCGTCCTGCAATAAGCTACGCTTCATTTCTTACTCTGTATATGTGTACCTGGTGTCCGTTAGTTGCAGCTCAAATGTTTTTGTTTCTTTGTAAAAGTGTGTTAGCCGTCTTGAACTATATTTCTTTGTGCTTTGTGTGCTATTTTTGCGCAAATTTTTATGATTTGCTTTTTTTCTTTGTTTGATTTCTCGATTTGGATTTTGTTGCTCTAATTTTCTTCAATGTGCATTCGAAATGAGCGTGCATAATGCATATCAGCGACGTCAACGTTGTTTTTGTTGTTGTTTTTGTTGTTTTTATTGTTATTGTTGGCAGTTCGATGAAATACTGCGCAAAATCACAGCAAAAGGCATTGCTAACAAGAAAGAGCGCATTTAAAGTGCGTTGCACAAACGTACAAACAAGCGCATAAACAAATAAAAGTAATACTCAATACTGGACTCCAATTACTTGCAATATCTCTTTGTGTATGTGTGTGCTATTTGCACGCCTTAGGGTCTAAGTATAGCGTGTGCGCCACTTTTATTGAATTTTTTCCCATACAAAATTTGTTTGTTTGTTTATTGTTTTTTTCTGCTTTACAAACTTACAAACACACACACGTAAAATACATACATTCAATTGATTGCATTTAATTTTTGATTTTGCCTCATTACAATGTGTATTGGCAATCGCATTTACATTTAGCTAAATATTTAATAAGCGGTGTGAGGGAGAGCGAGCGCGCGCATAAAAAAAAAAACAAACATCGGGTTCGTTTCTTAAGTTTTACGTTGCTTATTTCATGTAATTGCCGTGTAAACCAGAGCTGCAGGCAAAAATGAAGGCAAATAATTGTTAAATAAATACAAATCATTGGCAATTTTTTTGGGTTCATTGAAGTTGGTTTTTTTTTAATTTACTGTTCTTTAATTTGGTTTTAATAAATTTTTTTTTTTATAAATTTCAAAACTTTTTCTTTTTCTTTCTTTCTTTTGTTGAGCTGCGCCTACATTTTAAGGTGTAAGTAAGTAGGTTTGCGCATTTTACAAAGCTACCTGGTTTATTTTACTGGGAATTTGCAAATTCATTAATTTCTTTTTGTTTTTTTCTTGGAAAAGGGCATTTGAGGCTTGTATTGCAAAACAGATAATTTCTTTGTTTTATATAAATTATTTTGTATGTTTTTGCTTCATTAAAAACTCTTAAGGAGAGCAGAAAAATAACGCATATCCAAAGAAATACACTTATGTACGATATAAGAAAATATAGAAAATGCAAAAAAAATAAACGAAAATCAAATTACGGTTCGTTAAAAAATAACTCGAAATTGCAACAAAATTATTGCAAAATAAATGCCTTAAACTTCTTTATAGAGTGTTTGCAATTTTTATACCTTCCATGAACGTGAAATTGTATTATAACATTATGAGAAAATTTTAAAAATTCTTGTAGTTTTTAAAATTCTTCTAGTTTTAAAAAATTATTTTCCTGTATTTTAAAAACTCCTGCAGTTTACTTTTTAAAAGGTACTTTAAAATTCTTACATTTTTTAAATTCCTTCAGTTTTTAAAATTCGTTTAGTTTCAAAAATTCTTGCAGTTTTAAAAATCTTTTTAGTTTTTAAAATTCTTAGTTTTTAAAACTTACGCTTCTAAAACTGACGCTATTTTAAAAGTAATTTTAAAATTCTTGCAGTTTTTAAAATTCTTGTAGTCTTTAAAATTCTTATAGTTTTTACAATTTTTAAAAACCTTTGAAATTTTCAATATTCTTGTAGTTATTTTAAGTTCCTGAATGTGCCTTTAATTTTCCAGTAGTTTTAGAAATTCTTGCAGTTTTTATAACTTGTATTTTTTAAAAGTCATGCTTTTGTTTTAAATTTCTTTTAATTTTTAAAATGCTTGCAGTTTTTAAATTTCTTGCACATTTCCAAGTTCTCTTATTTTTTTACAACTCTTATAGTTTTAAAAATTCTCGGAGTTTTGGAAATTTTTGCAGATTTAAGTTTTAAATTTTTTTTGTTAGTTTTAAACATTTTTGCAGCTTTAAAAACCTTTGCAATTTTCAAAATTCTTGTAGTTTTTTAATTTCTTGTAAGTGTTTTTGAAATTCTATTAGTTTTTAAAATTCTTGGAGCTTTTAAAATTCTTGTAATTTTTAAACTTTTGCACTTTTTAAAGTTTTAATAGTTTTTTACAACTATTATAATTTTCAAAATTCTTGCAGTTTTAAAAATTCTGGTGGATTTAAAATTATTTCAGTTTTTAATTTTAAAATTTTTTGCAGCTTTAAAAAGCTTTGCAATTTTCAAAATTCTTGCAGTTTTTTAATTTCTTGTAGGTGTTTTTAAAACTGGAGTAGTTTTTAAAATTCTCTCAGTTTCTGAAATTCTTGTAGTTTTAACCCTCCGTCTGGCACTTGGTTCCAGCCAGACCTTTTTCATTTTCAAACTACGAAAAAGAGTACTATAAATTGAGCTAGATGCTTGAAATTTCAGGTAGCTTACTAAAATTTAATTTTCTACAGACCTGTAAAAAAAGTACGTTGATATCTCATATACTAAGCTAGTTATACCGATATGTTGACTAACACATCACATTCGATACACTTGGGTCTGGCTGGACCCACATACAAATTGTATGAAAATGAAAGTGTGTGTACGTGTTTTGCTTAAGAACTTCCAAAGTATCCAATAGATTTTTATGAAATTTTCCCAGTGGGTTCATGTGGTCTCTTCGCATAAGATATGGTTTCAAAAATTGGACACTTCCCGGAATTTCGGCCCAAATGTGGACCCGAATGGCCCCGGAATGGACTTGGGCAATATTGGTGTCAAATAAAAGGTACTAATCAGGGCTTGAATATAGAGTAATAGATAATTTTTTAAAAGTGAACACTTCCCGGAATTTCGGCCCAAATGTGGACCCGAATGGCCCCGGAATGTACTTGGGCAATATTGGTGTCAAATGAAAGGTACTAATCTGGGCTTGAAAATAGAGTTATTTTTATTGGGTTTTCTAACATGGTTCACAAGATATAGATGAAAACGTGGATCCGAGGGCCCCAAGTGTTTTTTTAGAGGTAGAGATACTAATCATATGTACCTATATGTAGACAGAGGGAGGCAGGTTTAGCGCAGCGAAGCGGGACGGGTTTACCCTAGTATTCCTATATTTTTTACCTAATATGAAGGAGAGGGAATCGTTTGCATATTTTTATTTTAAATTTATGAATTATTGGGGCAATAGATATTTGCCTTTTAGTTTATATTTTTCAGTTCTTATTTTGTGGTTATTTGATAAATTTAAGTGCAAATATAATTCATAATATACGCGTTATTTTTTTATTTTTACTATTTTTACCAAGAAAATTTTGAGTGATGAAATTGATTTGATTTGTAATTTTAGACCACATAAAAGGAACTTTGATAGTGAATTTTATGAACGGCCAGCAGCTGCATTAGCTAATGATTTGGGACGTGAGGGGGCTGCTGAGGAAGTTGAAAAAACTTAATAAACATTTGAATATAATAATATAAATAAGCTAACATTCAGAAATTCTGTACAAAATTCCTATATTTATGCGTAAATTCACACAACATTCCGAGGTCATTTCGCTGCGACAAACATGCCTCCCTCTATCTATGTGACCAATCCTATCTCTATTACTATCGCTTACAAACATTCCGAGGTCAGCGAATACACGATTTGACCCAGCTTAGATATCTCATTAAAAATAACTCTATATTCAAGCCCTGATTAGCACCTTTCATTTGATACCAATATTGCCCAAGTACATTCCGCGGCCATTCGGGTCCACATTTGGGCCAAAATTCCGGGAACCGACAACTTTTTCAAACCACATCTTAAGCGGAGTGACCACATGAACCCACTGTGAAAATTTCATAAAAATCGATTGGATACTTTGGAAGTTCTTCAACATCACGCGCACACACACTTTCATTTTCATACAATTTGTATGTGGGTCCAGCCAGACCCAAGTGTACCGAATGTGACAATCGAAATAAGTGTCTGACGGAGAGTTAAAAAATTCTTGCGGTTCTTAAAATCTTTGTAGTTTTCAACTACTTGGAAATCTTAAAATTACTGGGTCGTCAACTATAAAAAGTGTCACTTGGGTTTCTCTGGCCGTTTCATTTCCCAATTCATGAAAAATAGCCGCGCTCTTACTTGTTTTCTTTTTTTTTTTTCAATAAAAGGTTTAAAGATTTATTATTTTCAATACAAATAATTTCCTATCTATAATTGCTTTGCCGCTTATGTAAGTACTTGGACGCTTTCTGCCACAAAAAAGGTCTGACATTGCGCTATAAAATATCAGATTATTGTCGCTTTTAATTGTTAAATCCCTTGAGGCAATTAGATTTGAAGCATTTTTTACAATTTTTTTTTTCTTCAAATATATATATTTTTTTCATATAGACACAAATTATAACACTTGCATACACACACAATGGCCACCAACTCAATTGCGGAAAAGTGATTGCCCGGCGGCATGGAAAATATAAGTATTTTTTTTTTGTTATTGTTTCTTTGTTTGTTTGTTGATAGTTCGGCCAGTCATACAGCTGGCATTGTAGAAAGGTGTGTCATGCGTGGGTGGGTTTGGTAACTAAACAAACGAAAAAGAAACAAACAAAAATTAGACAAAAATAAAGACAAAAAAAAAAAAAAACAAAAAAAAAACAAAAAAAAAGAAATGAAAAGTGAGAGTGTAGCAAAAGAAGAAGGTAAATAAAACTTAAAATAGCAAAACAAATCGCTCATTTGCTGCAAGACCGGCATAAGTAAAAAAATCGATTGTCCAGAAAACGCTTTTAAAGTTTTCAACTGACTCCAATTTTACACAGAAAATAGGAAATCCTACAAATTCAAAACAAACCAATTCAGTATAATATATTTAACATATCCATAAATGAAAATCAACACCAAGTATCCAATTCTGCATCATTAACTAAAAAATCACGTTTTTTGATTTATGCCGGTCTTGCAGCAAATGAGCGAAATGCTCCAGCTCTGCGCAAAAAAGGGAAATTTGATACGAATTGAAAGTAAAGGGGCTTTTTAATGCTCATTTTACGATATTTTTATAGTTTTTCTTCGACTTCCTTAAACGTCTTGCTACACACATACTTGAAAATGCTTTTGCGTAAAAATTTAAATTTTCTGTGCTAGTGATTTTATGCAGAAAATGTGTCTTGAAAGAGAAAAAGTGTCTTTCAAAATGACTTTTTACTTGAAAAGGTCTAAGTCTAATTCGCTCGTTGATCACGTATATGCAGGTAGATCACGCAAATTGGACTTTTGAAAAGCTTAAAATTTCTATTTTATTAAAAAATTATTTATGCGTTCGGTTTTACACGGCATAAAATATTGTTAGCCATTTTAGCTTAATTTACGTCATCAAAAAGCAAAAAAAATACATTCAGCACCGAAAAATTAACTTCATCTTATTTTAATGAAATCTTGTTTTGCTGCGAAAGTTCAAATGAAATTGTTTTCGCCCCCAAGCGCTACGCTTCCGCATTTCTAATGCAAAACGATATGTAATTCCCTTTGACTTATGAAAGACTGAAGCAACGAACTTGCTGAGTAGACTAAAGAAACGAACTTGCTGCGTAGACTGAAGAAACGAACTTGCCGAGTAGTAGCACAGTTTGAATAGCAATCAATAGGCATTTTTTTAAATAGTAAATAACAACAATTTTGTGGTGAAATTAGTTATGATTTGCAAGTTTATTTTTACAAATTTACATATTCATTGTTTTTGTTTCCTCTTAATAAGCTGCCACACATTATACTTAAAGCCGAAAAGTAATTAATAAAAGTGAAATTGTTAGTCCCGCTTTTCTGCATGCTGAAATAGCCTGCTTTGAGTAAAGAAAAAAACAAACGTCAGCTGAAGACAAATGTTTTCTTGTCTATATTTCTTCTGTTCCTCTATTAAGCGTCTTAAATTCGACAGTGTCTTTGATATATAACTTGGACACATTTAGATTACTTAGCTCACTCTTATCTTTTCTTAAACAATCGATATTTGTTGCTCTTCGGTATGTGTTGAAATATTTAATTTGCCATTCATCATCACTTTCACTTCCACTGACCTTGTGCTGATGTGTGTTAAGTACTTTTTACTTGAAAAAAAAAAAAAATGCCAAAAAGAGCTACAAGTAACCATGAAATTTCTTTTGTTTCGACTACACTCAAATTACCGGCTTTAAAAGTTAAAAAAAAAAAGATAATTTCGAAAAAAGAAAACAATTATCTATGTTTCATGCTTTCAATCTATAAAGTACGAGTATTATATGTATTACGTGCTTGATTGCACTTTTTATTTTATTCGTTAAACCTACGAATTTGCCTTATAATTATATTAGGAAATCAATTTTTTTGCATTTTTTGCTTAAGAGGCGTATAACACAAATTATTTTATTACTATTCCTTTTCTTTTTTTCTAATACAAAAAAATCGCTACATGCTACATGCAAAATCCAAAAACAAAACAAAACAAAAAATACAATAGAAAATAAAAAATAAAAAAAATAATAGTTAAGGAGCGTGACAAACTATTGGCAATTTTAATGTTGCAATTGCTCAAAGCAAAATGTACATAATTTGGAACGGCACGGGCCAGTGATTTTCATATACAAATGCGATGAACCGTAGCGTTTTTTTTTTTTAATTACAAAAGACTTGAGCAACAAACTCGGCAATTGAAGCGAAGGATGATTTTTAGTATGCAACGAATATGCAGATAATATGTAAGGTCTATATAAAATTAGTTGTTGTTGTTTTAGTAGTGACCAATAAATAGGCTGCCGCTAAGAGAATTGCTGGGGTTCGCTTGCTAGAGATGCAAAATATCAGTGCAATTTTTATATGAAGCACAAAAATATATTTTTTTTTTCATCTTTTTTAATTTTTTTCTTTATTTATTTAAACTTTTTTTGTATTTTTTAATTGTTTTTTATTTTTATTTTTATCTTTTTACTTTTTAACCTTTTTTTATTTTCTTAAATTTTTTAGATTTATTTTTATTTTTTTTTATTTTTATTTTTTTTAAGGCTAAAAGTTATTTGAATCTTTTCCGCATGTCCAAATATTTTGTTGTCTGCTTGTTTTCGTAATTTTTTTTAGGCTAATAATAATACACTCCTAGGTTAAGATACATGCAATATGTGTATACGTATGTAAACAGACTCTTTGCCAACCTTATTATTTGTAGGATTGGTAACAAATAATTTATTGTATTAGTTTCTAAGATTTTCTAAATTATTGTTATTTTCTACACAAGAAAGATTCCACAAAACAAATATGAAAAAAAAAAATTTTTTATCCCAATTTTTTGAATTTTTATATGAAGTACAAAAATAATATTTTTATACTCAGCTGTACTAGTACACAGAGTATTATAGTTTTAATCACATAACGGTGGATTGTAACAAAGTGAAATAATCGAGATAGATATAGACTTATATATATCAAAATGATCAGGGTGAAAAGAGAAATCGATTGAGCCATGTCCGTCCGTCTGTAAACACTCTAACTCGCGCAAAAATTGAGATATTTTGATGAAATTTGGAATGCAAGTTGGTATCGAGACTGGGACGGTTGGTATTGAAAATGGGCGAAATCGGACCATGACCACGCCCACTTTTCCTATATAGAAATAATCGGAAATTTGGTATCTCAGTCACTAATATAGCTAGAGCGATGAAATTTTACCCACGTGTTGAGCTCAGGCCCCTAGGAAGAAACTTGATGAAATTTTGGAAAATGGGCGGTGCCACGCCCACTTATTAAGGGTCAAACCTTGAAAGTTTTATATGTCATAACTCAGAAACCATTGAAGACATATCGACAAAATTTGGTACGCGTGATTTACTTACTTAGGCATACGTTTGGACGGAAAATAGTTAAAATCGGTTGACGGCCACGCCCACTTTTATATATTTGTATTATAAATTGACCTAATAAAAACATTTTAAGCCATATCTCTGTCAAATATAAAGATCTATCATTGAAATTTTGTCGCATGAGTCCAACTATGGACATAAAACAAAAAACACAAAAATTTTGGAAATGGGCGGTGCCACGCCCACTTATTAAGGGGCAAACATTGAAAGTTTTATGAGTCATAAATCAGAAACCGTTGAAGATATATCGATGAAATTTGGTACGCGTGATGTACTTAAGTACTTAGTCAAATATTTGGACGAAAAATTTCCGAAATCGGTTGAGGGCCACGCCCACTTTTATATATGGGTCTTATAAAGTGACCTAATAAAAACATTTAAAGCGATATCTTTGTCAAATGTAAAGATAATTCATTGAAATTTTGTGGTATGATTTCTCCAATAGACCGGAAACAACAAATAGAAAAATTTTGGAAAATGGGCGTGGCACCGCCTCTTTTTACACAAAGGGATATACGAGATTTCTTAGCCTATAACTCGACAAATAATTGAGATATTATGACGAAACTTGGTTTATACACTTTTATAACTTGTGTTAATAGCCATGCAAAAATTTATTGAAATCGGTTTATGACCACGCCTACTTTTTAAGAAAGATATTTCTGGAACACTCTTTGGGAATTTGTAACGTGACATCTTTATAACTAGAAGTCATAAAGGAATGAAATTTTGCACAAAGTATAATATTGATATGCTTAGTTGGATGACTGATAAAAATTTAGAAAATGGGCGTGACTACGCCCACTTTATGCAGCACTCGCTTTATATTAAGTGCACCGTGTTTCCATCAAACGCAAACAAACAATGAACCCATACAGCTGAGTATGTAATGTTCGATTCCACTCGAACTTAGGCTTCCTTACTTGTTTTATAATAATTTTATTCTTTATTTATTTAAACTTTTTATTTGTTTTTAATTAATTTTTATTTTTATTTTAATCTTGTTTGTTGTTTTATTTTTCTTATTATTTTCTTAAATTTTTTAATTTTCTTTTTATTTTTTATTATTTTTTTTTTCTTTTAATTTTAAAAGTTATTTGAATCTTTTCCAAATATCCAAATATTGTGTTGTCTGCTTGTTTTCGTATTTTTTTTTTTTTTTGTTTATATTAATTTTTTTTATTTTTATTTATACCGATTTATTATTATTTTTATTAGTTATTATTTTTTATTTTATTTTTTTTTAATCTTATATTTTTAATTTTTTTTTTGGTTTTATTAATCTTGATTTTAATTTTTTTTTATCTTATTTTTAATTTAATTTTTTAATATTTATTAATCTTTTGTTTTAAATTTTTTTCTATTTTTATATAATCTTGTTTTATATTTTATGTTTAACTGTATTAATTCTTTTGTTTGGTCTTTTAGTAATTTTTTCTAATTCGTTTTATTTATTCTAAATTTTTTTTTAATTTTTAGTTTGATCTTTTTTTAATTTTTAATTTTATTTTTTATTTTTGCTAATCTTTTGCTTTTAATTTTTTCTTATTTTTGAATGATAAAAGTTGATTGAATTGATTTGAATTCCTCATACCCCAATAATTAAAAAAAAAATATTTGAAAGAGCTTTTAGTGCTTAGCACGGAATCGAAAATGGTTTTTCGAGAAATAGCTATACACCCAACCTTCGCTGTAAATAGTTATTGAATTTTTTTCCACTTACCCCCAACAAAAAAAAATATTTTTTTCATACTTAAGTTATAATAATATTTTTACTGCTCTTTCACATAAGTAGGTACTTCTCATCACCTCCAACTTAAATTCTTACAAAAACAAATATTTCACATTCTCAACAACATACACGCTCTTAATGCTGCACTTCCGCTTATGATTGTTTGCAATTTTATGAGAACACGTTTTTTTCCTTCGCCAACACTTTTTCCTTATCTCTGGTCATAATGCGTCTTAATTAGCGTGAGATGAAGTAAGCAAAAATTTAATACAGATTTCAGCACTTGAAAAGCAAAAAAAAACAACTTATTAAATACACAATCCAACTAAAGTACTTACAAATGCCAGAAAAGAATTTTCCGCCGGCCAGCAATTTCCGGTGTACGATATTTTTAGCGTAGCAATTTTCGCTAGCAAAGCAGCTGAGAGCGAACGCAAAAAGGTTAAACACAATTGCATGAATGCAGCATAAGAAGGGCGGCCGGTAGTGTGTGCGTGTGTGTGTGCATGTGACGAAAACTAAAGCACGATTTCGCTAAAGCAAGCGGTTTTTCGTTGGTTTGGTTAAATATATGTATGTAAGTTTAAGCAGTAGCCTTGAGCTAAATAAAAAGGCAAGAAAAAACAAATTGTCGCTGTTTTGTAATGTTAATGACGTTTAATCTTTTTTATATGCTTGTTTGGTCGGCATGCTCTGTGAGTGTGTGTGTATTTCTGCTTGGAAAAAGGTACTAACGAAAAATAAAGCTATAGCTTGAATCAATTTATCGATGGAAAAAAATTTGAGGCATGCTGTGAAATTTAGATTAGATTAGGTTAAACACACTGACCAGTGATGGTCACACATGGACTAGATAAGTTCTAGAACATGAAAATCCCAAAATTAAACGCCTGTGGCGAAAATGAAAAAAGCATGTCGCTTTCGCAAATACCAAGAGTTTTTTTAAACCTAATTTGGTTGCTGATTCAACGTCATTAAATAAAAACTGCACATAGTATCCTAAACCGTAGCCTAGAATAGCAGAACGCGAGCAGAGAATATGATCTACTATCTCTTCATGCAATACGCATGCAACCCTGCATTCCCTATCACCAACTGGTGCCATGTTGGACGCATACGCTGCTAGAAATCAGTGTCCTGTGAGAACCTCAATGAGCAGTCTACTATGGTCCCTTCTCATAATTTGCAGCCATTTAATTTACAGATCGTAAGATTTGCACATAGTTTTGGATACACTACAGGACTGTGCTTGTTTCCACGTCTTACCCGTGTGGTCCGTTTAATATATATGTATCTAGAACGCCTTTGCTTAATTTCTCTGAGTATGATCGGCACTTCTTTGCCAGATCATCAGCTTTTACATTCTCATCTATTCCTCTGTGGCCTGAAATTTAATGCAGATGAACAATACTAATTCTGCATAATACCCTCAATACCTCTTTGCCAAACTTTTGGATGAGTGTCTATGCGACACTGTCGCCTTTATGGCGGCCTGACTGTCCGCATATGTAAAATTTAATGCGTCCCCTTCGTCGGGTATTACAAACTATCAACACCGCTGCGCTCTATTCTGCCTGAAGGACATTAAACTGATCCGGCAGTCTGAAATAACTGCTGGTGTTCAGATCACCGCAGCACAGGCAACTCCAACTCCTTCCGATGTCTTAGGTCCATTCGTTTTGTACGTTAACGACGTCTCCCTTCATATGCGCAACTCTTCGCCATTCCAATGCTCGCTATTGTAGCAATAAAATATTTATCGAAGCCCAGGCATGGAACAATGTAGGCAGTAGAAGAAAACTTTTATTATAATTATTTTTATTATTTAAAAATCGATCTTTTTAAATGTTTTTCTCTTTACAACATCTTTCAGGTTTACCTTCCGTCGATTTTTATGTATTTATAACGTTTTTAATTGTTTTTTTTTTTTTTGTTTTTCTCTTTTTTTTGCCTTCTTGGCTTTTTCATACCGTAAATCTATTCCGCGCAGTTTCTATTCTTGTTGTTTGCTTATCATTTGTCATAAAAATCTTGAGCATTCATTTCACAATACAACGTAATCTTGAACATGATTGAGTGTATTTCTGTTTTTTTTTAATTGAAGTAGGTCATTTTTTGTTGCTGTTGTTATATAATTTTTTTTATATATTGCTTAGTTTTACAGGAAATTTGGTTTTATTTATTTTTTCTAGTTCTTGTTGATTTTTCTCATTTTCTTATAGTTCTTGCTATCTTTTCTTCAATTCAAAAAGCATTTTTATGCTCACTTTGCGTGAAATGTATATGTATCTATATATTTTTTCTATAGCGCTTCGTCACAGTAACTATACGCAATATGCTATGCCAAAGTTGTACGCTAGTAGCTGTATTTACTTACATATTGTTTAGTCGTTAAGTTTTCGTTTCATTGCCATGCAAATATTTGCTTATCGTAAATTATTAAATTATTATTTTTTTAACTTGAGCACTTAATTTTTTTTTTGTTTGTTTTTTGAGTTCAAGTTGGCAATACTAAAGTGTCATGCTAACAAATGTGCAATATTTGCATGTTTATGTATTTTTTCATTTTATTTTTCTTTTATTTTGCCCTCAAAAAACCGAAAAAAGCGACGTCTCAAACAAAGTCAGTTCACAATCGTTGCTGATTGTGTGCCAGTTCATCGCCTTTTGGGCCAAAATGTGTTCATGGTAATTTGCAAGCTGCAATTGCCGGTTTGTGTAGCTGGCTTTGTGTACTTACGTATATATATATATATATTAGATGCGTTTTTTGATCTAACATACCCCTCCGACCACAGAATATGAAAATAGGATGTTGTAGGATAACTAAGCTGATTTTTGTTTTTTTTTAGACAAAAAACTGAGTGGGCTACTCCAAAAACAGTGATTTTTTTTTTAAATTCCATGATAGGTTTAGATTCATATATGAAAAAAACTACAGAATAAAAAATAAAAAAACAAAAGATACATATTCTCATGTAAAATTATTCATATATTCTCATGTACCAAAATCATTTTCATATTGAACAACATTTTTTTTTTTTTTTGTACATATGTAAATAATAAATTTTCGAATTTTGTACTTGCAACAATAAAAAATGTTGTTCAATATGAAAGTGATTTTGGAATATTTCAATAATAAACTTTTCTGAAAACTGCATTAATTTGCGCAGATTCCTGTATATTTTGATTAACAAGAAATTTAAGGTATCTTGGAAATACCAGGGTCCAAACTTGAAAATTCGTGACTAAAAAAATAAAATTCCACTTTAGGCGATCTTGGTACCTTCCCTATAGCTCGCACTAAAAAGTAGTGAGTACACCATTCGATTAAGCCGTTAATTTTACATGAGAATATGTATCTTTTGCTTTTTTCTGTTTTTAATTCTGTGGTTTTTTTTCATATATGAATCTAAACCTGTCATGGAATTTAAAAAAAAATCGCTGTTTTTGGAGTAGCCCACTCAGTTTTTTGTCTAAAAAAACAAAAATCAGCTTAGTTATCCTACAACATCCTATTTTCATATTCTGTGGCCGGAGGGAAGATCTGAGAAACTTTGCCGAAAAAAAACGCATCTAATATATATAATTACATTCATATATATATAGTACCTGGATGACCGAGCTTATCTCGGACTGCCATTTTTTCGCAGGTCCTCGCAAGCGAAATAAAAAGTGGAAAAATTAAACTTTTCAGAAGTTTGCGTACGAGACCCCTTGTATACTAAATTTCATGAAAATTGTTGAAGCCTTTTGTGCGATCCAGAACTAAAGTAAATCCGACTGGCTTGGCCGTGATACCTCTACCTCTTCATGTCCTTCTCCCTCTACTTTTCTTTTCCCTTTCTCTTTATCTTTCATCTCCGTTTCCTTTTCTTTTCCTTTCCTTTCCAAATCGCTCTCCCTAACCCCTCCTTTTCTCTCACCCTCCTATTCGTTCTCCCTTCCCCTCTCGCAATCTCTCTCTCACCCCTTCCCTCTCCCGTTCTATATTGGTTTCCTTCCCTTCTCCCTTTCCCATTTCCATTACATTTCGACTTTCTTTTTACTTTTCATGTTCCCTTTACTTAGGAAACCAGGATGAGCATTACATCGAAGAGATCTCTATATTGAAGCCATGATTCCCAATTTTCGGAGTCATCTATGTTCAAGTCCCCACTAAGACCTTTAATTTGATACCAATATCGCTCAAAAATATTCGAGGGTCAACCGGGTCCACGTCTTGACCCATATCCGGGGACCCGGCCTAGGCATTACAATTAAAATAGTTCTATTTCAAAGTCCTCATCAAGACCTTTGATTCGATACCAAGGGCGCCCAAGAACATTCGAGGTTCAACCGGGCCTACTTTTTGACCCATATCTCGGGACCCGGCCTAGGCATCACAATTAAAAGAGTTCTGTGTTGAAGTCCTCATCAATACCTTCCACTTGATACCCATATCGCTCAGTGAAATTCGAGGTCATCCGGGTCCACGTTTTGATCCATATCTCGGGACCCGGCCTAGGCATCATAATTAAAAGAGTTCTATGTTGAAGTCCTCATCAACACCTTTCACCTAATATCCATATCGCGCAGAGACATTCGAGTTTCATCCGGGTCCACGTTTTAACCCATATCTCGGGACCCGGCCTAAGCATCACAATTAAAAGAGTTCTATGTTTAAGTCCTCATCAAGACCTTTCATTTGATACCCATACCGCTCAGAGGCATTCGAGGGTCATCCGGGTCCACGTGTTGACCCATATCTCGGGACCCAGCCTAGGCATCAAAATTAAAAGAGTTCTATGTTGAAGTACTCATCAATACCTTTCACTTGATACCCATATCGTTCAAACATTCGAGAGTCATCCGGGTCCACGTTTTGACACATATCTCGGGACCCGACCTAGGTACCACAATTAAAAGAGTTCTATGTTGAAGTCCTCATCAAGACCTTTCATTTGATACCCACATCGCTCAGAGGCATTCGAGGGTCATCCGGGTCCACGTGTTGACCCATATCTCGGGACCCGGCCTAGGCATCACAATTAAAAGAGTTCTATGTTGAAGTCCTCATCAAGACCTTTCATTTGATACCCATATCGCTCAGAGACATTCGAGGCTCATCCGGGTCCACGTTTTGACCCATATCTCGGGACCCGGGATAAAAGTTAGCAAAAAAATTATATTTTTCGGGAGAACACCTCCGAAGCTCCCTGCATACCAAATTTCATGAAAATCGTTGGAGCCGTTTTCGAGATCCTGATTATATATATACATATATACATATATATATACAAGAATTGCTCGTTTAAAGGTATTAGATAGATAGATAGATATGTAGATATATATATTTCTTTGCGTACTTTAAGGTTGGTTATAGTTGCAAAAGTAGCAAAACACAGCAACTAAAGCAATGAACTTTTTGTTGGCAGAAAAACGTCACTGAATGGATTTTGGAGTATAAAATTTGCTTATGTGAACACAGACACACACACACATAAGCTATTTGCGCATATGTAAAGTCAATAAAATCCATTCATTTCGTTATGCACATACATATGTATATTAAACTAAATTATTACTTACATATGTACATGTTTTTATGCCCTCCAACTAGTCTTGCTTATACGTAAAACTCAGAATACAAAATGCCGCAATGGGAATGTCATGAGTCATCGTTTTAAAATGAGAATGGTAAACGTTTTTGTTGGCTGATAGCGTTTTTGAAGGTTTTTTTTACTACAAAAGTAATTGCAAGCGCCGACAAATTGAGCTATAAAAAAAACGACGGCTTTTAAAATTGCGAAAAGCGCCAAAAATGCTAACAAACAAACCAAACTACGATTTACAATTAAACACGCGCAACGGCACTAATTGGGTAGGGGGCACATTTGTTGTTGTTAGAAGTAACAGTTGGACGTGAGTTTGGTTTTTTTTTTTTTTTTTGAAGGGATTGTGTTTTTATTAATATGTATAATAAATGAAAAGGTCTACAGCAAACTTCTTTAAATACAAATTCCGCGCACGCATTTCAACGTTCTAAATGAAACAAGAAAAAATCAATTCAAAAAATTAGGATCTTCAATATATAAGCCAAATAAATGCCACCTTAATCTATTTATATTATTTATTAGTGCTAGTCTCAAAGCAATTAAAATCTCTAAAAAGAATTAAGATTTATAAGTATTTAAATTATTACTCAATATTCGAATAGCAAAACCAGTATTAATCCACTTATGGTTGAAAGTAAAAGTGTTTCTACATTTGTTAAACGAAAAGGAAAAAACAGAAAAAAAATATAAACTCAAATAAATCACACACGGCTTATGCCATCCCGCTGTGTGTTTCGTTTAATTTGAAACAAAAAAAAAAAAAAAAAAAAAAAAAAAAAAAAAAAAACCAATAAAAAAAGTTAAAGCAATTTGCAAATTACACGCAATTAAGTTAGGGCATAGACTAAAAATAGAATAAACTAAGTCTAGATGAACTACTACTACATAGTTCAAACGCAAATAGCTGGCATTATTCGTGAAAAATTAATGCGGAAATACATATTTAATAAATTAGAAAAAAAATGTCTAAACGAGAAATATTTGAATTTACTGATTTCAATGGATGGCTTCCCACTAAACAAGAAAGTTAGAAGTGTGTTTTTCTCAGTAGAGCTTTACCTCAAAGTGAGTTTGCGTCTATCATATCACTGAGTGTCTTACAGGCTGAGTTAATAGCTGCATAGGAAGCCACTCGCTGTTGAAATGTGTAGAGAGACTAAATGAGCTGGTAACTGACAACTCGCGACTTCATAATTCTTTATTGGGTACCGGGACAAAGGGGCATAGAGGACAATGAGCAGGTCGACAGTCTTGCCAGGCATGCTGCAACTACAAAACCTATAGGTGCCGAGGCATTCAGTCAAATAACTCCACATACCCTCAGAAATGAGCTCAGGGAAGAGGTAGGAAATTGAGGCAAGAGTATTGGCGCCGGCCTACCGAACTACGCCAGGCCAAGTCGTTAATGGAAGGATACAATAGTAAATATTTTAAGGCGATTGGAAACCACCCAAAGAACAAACTTACGATACTGACAGCGATTCTGACAGGGTATTGCAGGCTCATAAAAAACATATGAACAAACTAGGCATCATGTTTAGCAGCCTATTTCGCTTCTACTATAAATGTGATTAGTCTGCAGAACACATACTGGCCGAGTGTGACGCTATTGCCAAGGAACGTGAGAGATTTCTTGGCATGCTTTGGCCAGGAAAAGGGCACATTTAATCTCAAAACCCAAGAGCATCTTTTTAGTGGAGCTCAGCTGAGATGCTTGTGATCAGGAGAGGGCATAATAGACGAATAGGCCGACGTAAAATTTTCAAAACTCATTCTATTCTAACTCGCTGTCTGATACAACAGTCACACGCTAACTCTATCCGAACTGTTCCCTGGCAACTAAGTTTTTGATTCCTAATTTTTCCTCAGAATGCATTAAAAGCTTCCAATCTTCCAGCCAAAATTTCTCTCTATCAAATGCACTATTATACCTTCTTTTGCTTAATGGCTTTCATATAATAACCAAACATAATTTTAAATTTGAAAAGCTCGTTTTAAAAACCACCATTTTCGTGTTGAAAAAATGTTTTTATTTTTTAAATAAAATTTGTTTTTTTTTAAATATCCATGTAAGCACACAACGAAATCATAAATCTAGCCTGATTATTTCTTGCACCTAAATTACGTTGCTCTTCTACTCAAGCCAAAACAAAAAAGCAAAAAAAAAAGATTTAAATTTATGTACATACATACATAACGCCTCAGAGTGCACATTAACACCCACACATCAACACATACAAACAACCACATAGACACAAATGGTTGTGAGTTAAATGTATGACAAATTAACGAAAATGCCCCAACCGCAGCTAACAGTACAATTTATGATAATTTGCTAGCACACTTACATATGTACATACGTAAATACTTATTGTCATTGAAACTTTTGCATATACATAGATACAGACTAATGTATGTAGAATCTACATTGCAGATATGCTTACAAATATACCCTTCAGCAAATCGAGCGAGTTCAAAGCTAGCGTAGGACTAGCTCATAAATAAACAGAGTTGGCTTTCCATCTATCCTGTTTTTTTTTAGCGCGGTAATGCCCTAAGAAGTGGCGTAGTTAATAGTTCGGAGATAGCTTTAACCTCAAACTTTTTTTTTACTTTTACTCAATTTTATAAAATTTATCTTTTTGTAAAATTGTGGTAATTATTTAAATTGCATTAGGTCAATCATAATGACTCACTGAAGTTTAAAGCAAACTATTTTATGAATTTCCCTTTTTGGGAAGTTTTGGTAATTAGTTAAATTGTAAATTAAAATATGTAAGAGTTACCTCTGTAGCACAATTAAATTACTAATCCTTTTTAAGGATTATTTGTAAAATTGTAATCCTTTTTTTAAGAATATGTTTGAATAATTAATCCTTTTATAAGGATATTTTTTAAATAATTAATCCTTTAACAAGGATATATTTATAAAGGATATATTTGATAGTTGGGCGCCAATTAAAATATGTAAGAGTTACCTCTGTAGCACAATTACAATATGTGGTTCACCTCAGTAACAAAGCAGATTCACCAATGAAATTTTGTTGATGGGAAGATCAGCTCCGCAGAATAAGGTGGTGGATTTATTACGATGAAATTATTTTGTTGATTGGAAAATCAGCTCCGCAGAATAGGGTGGTGGATTTGTTACGATATTTAAATAGCAGCTTCAGGTTAGTGGCAAATGATGATGAAATTATTCTTATGATCAAATATAATATTCGCAACAGAATGGTGAAATCAGATGAACAGCAAAAGTTGAATAATCAAATTTTCAGTTTATTTTTAAAACAATTTCGTTTCAGAGTTAAACAACAATTCACCAATATGAAAAATTTGTTTTTCCTTTAAATACTTTTTGAAGTAGAATTTTCCAGTCAAAATACTTCCTTTGATTCTCTTCAAAAAATATTTATAACAATTAGGAAAATTAAAGTGTTTTATAACAAATTAGGAAACAACAATTTAAACCAATAAACAAAACTTATAAATATCTGACAGTTATTAACTTGTATTAAATTAATCATGACACTGCATTTTAAAGCAAACCATATTATTACATTTTTAAAATACTTCCCTTTTTGGGAAATTTGGCAATTAGTTTAATTGCATTAATTAATCATAACGTCTCACTGAAATTTAAGGCAAAACATTTTGCTACATTTTTTAAAAATTTCCCCCTTTGGGAAATTTTGGCAATTAGTTTAATTGCATTAAATTAATCGTTACGACACACTGAAGTTTAAAGCAAAACATGTTCCAACATTTTTTAAAAATTACCCCTTTTGGGAAATTCTGTTGAAGTTTAAGCACACCATTTTATTAAATTTTTTAAAAACTTCCCTTTTTGGGAAATTTTGCTAATTAGTTAAATTACATTAAATTAATCATAACGACACACTAAAGTTTAAGGAAAATCATTTTATCACATTTTTTTTAAATTTCCTTTTTGGGAAATTTTGGAAATTAGCATAACTGTGTGATATTAACCATTTTGTTTTAATAAAGGTCAAAGGAAACGATTTTATCGAATTTGCAAAAATTCCCTTTATGGGAAATTTTAATTTGAGATATTTTTTTTTTCTCATTTTCGACGCTTTAATTCGTTTAGACGTTTTGGCAAACGATTTTAGTTGATTTTGGAAAATTTCCCTTTTTGGGAAATTTTTGAAATTAATTGCGTGAAATTTACCATACTTACCAACTGCACCGCTCTACATACCTTTAGTACCAGTTCTGTGTTAGTTATGAACTCTCTGGTGTGAACCTATCGCTTTATGTGACTGTCTCCTATATTTGCTGCAGGGTATGTAGGTATGCATTTAAAAAATTATCAAAACAGCCTATTTAGCATATACATGTATGTATGTATGTGCACTTGTTTGCTTATATGTATACTCAAATGCATGTCTAAACATGAAAGAGAAGCACAACGAATTTAGCTCCGTATTTTTTAGTCATGTTAAAAACTGAATAAACTGCTTTGGACTGGCTGCAAGGTTATGCAAAAACAAAAAAGAGATCAAAAAAATAAACAAACAAAAAATAATAATATTCAAAGCACATTAATTAAGCCTTGGCATTGGCAAGCATGGTTTATGGCATGGCATGTCTTGGCTTGTCTTGGTAGTACGCTGAGGGCACACAAAAAATGTGACATGCGATAAATCGATCATTTGTTAGTTTACACTATTAAATTATTTGCATATTAAATGTTTGACATTTACAAAAAGCATATTTTCATATTTTTTGTATATTTAAATATGTGCATGAACAATCAACATAATTCATTGCTACTGTGCAGCGCTTATTTTTTTGTTAGGCATAAAGAAATAATTTGATTGTAGGCAAAATGTGACACTTTGCGAACATGTGAACTTAAAGACTTTTATGGTGCAGTAAAATGAGGCAACATTTGCGGAAGTTGTTGTTTTTGTAAACGTTTTTTTTTCTATTAACTGCACAGCACTTATAAACAAAGTAAGCTTTTAAGCTAAAAAAAAATTTCAAAAATTTCCTATAAAATTTCTCACTGTGTTCTTTAGCTCGAAATTCGCTTTTTAGGTTTCGCGTAAAGCAATTTTAATATTAAATTTTACTACATTTTACTACTATTATATAATAATTTATTTTTGTTTTTATTGCTTAAATTTGTATGTGACCTTCATTTGTTGGCTATTTGTGGTTGGCACAATCGCTTAAGTGTTTAATGGCCAATAGCGTTTGCTGTTTAAAAAACCATATATGGCATTTTAATAATTTGCAAGAATTTCAATTTACTATCAAAATATCTCAAAACAAGTGCAACTAAATCAATCATTGACGACTCTTTTAACACATTTAAAAATGAAATGAAATATTTGTTGCTATAATATACCAATTATTCATACGAGTTGCTTGTAGAGGTACTCGTAATTAGGTGATATAAAATATACAACAACAAAAAAATATGTAAGAACATTAAGATATAATAAATTTTTAATAAGAAACAAGTATAAAATCAAAAAAAAAATTGTTCTAGATTTGGAACTTGTCCCCTTTATTTAAGACTATTATAAAAAAGAATTAAGCAAAGCAAAAAAGGTAATTGTAATTGAAACCAAATCAATAAAAAAATGGACAATAAACCAACAAAAATGCATAAAAGGCCAATAATTACACAAAAGCTCAAACAGCGTTGCACTTGGACGTTGATACTTCAAACGAGAACATAAAAGGCAACAAAAAGAAAACAAAAGCGAAACAGTGCCAACACCGCCACCCGCAACCAAAGCAACAGCAAGCGATTTATTGCAGGTGTCACATCAATAACCCCCAAAAACGACATATAGCAATAACAAGAAAAACAACAACAACAAACAAAAGCAATGTTAAATTTAATATATAACAAAAGTCACGGTGTGATAGCAAGTACAAGTAACAAGTTCTTGAAGAGCAACCATTTGCCGCTTGTTTTTGTTTTTGTTGTTCTTGCGCTTTTGTATTCTTTAACCATGAAGCTTAGCATTAGACAAGACGTGCTGGGTGCTGAGTGCTGATGCCGAGTGCTGAATGCTGTTAAACACTTGACCGCTAAAGCACAGCAAACGCAAAAAAAAAGAATCAAACAACAAAAAGAACAAGCACAACAACAACATGGTAGCTTAGCTGATGCTATTGTAGCTATACGCAGCTGCTGCTCATACATGTGTGCACATGCATGGTTTTATGTGTTTGTTTGTTTGTATTTTGTTCTGTCTGCACTTGTCGCCTTGTCGCGTTCGTTGCTTAAGTCTTACGATTTTTTGGCTTTTGTTGTTAAGTGGCTTTTTTTGCTTTTTTTATTTTTTTGTTCATGCTGTTTAAAGATTAGTTTGTTTTGACATAGATTTACATTGATTTCATTTTCATTTCATTATTTGTTATCTCTCGCCATTATTTATTATTGTTAAACAATTTTATTTAAAATTTTTTTTTGATGCAAAGTTTTTTTTTGTTCTTGTATTTTGTGCATGTATAATTTTAGCCAGCAGGTTTTTGTTTTTTTTTTTTTTGTAGTGGTCAATGATCAAGGTTGCCACCGGCAACAATTTGAGGGCGCAATGGATACTACGTATGTATATGCACATAAAGCCGAAAGAATGTGCCGTTAAGTGCTGCCGCCTTTGTCTATATTTTTTATTTTTAGTTTTTTTTTATACTCAGCTGTACTAGTACACAGAGTATTATAGTTTTAATCACATAACGGTGGATTGTAACAGAATGAAATAATCGAGATAGATATAGACTTATATATATCAAAATGATCAGGGTGAAAAGAGAAATCGATTGAGCCATGTCCGTCCGTCCGTCTGTCCGTCCGTCTGTCCGTCTGTCCGTCCGTCTGTCCGTCTGTCCGTCTGTAAACACTCTAACTCGCGTAAAAATTGAGATATTTTGATGAAATTTGAAATGCAAGTTGGTATCGAGACTGGGACGGTTGGTATTGAAAATGGGCGAAATCGGACCATGACCACGCCCACTTTTCCTATATAGAAAAAATCGGATATTTGGTATCTCAGCCACTAATATAGCTAGAGTGATAAAATTTTACCCACGTATTGAGCTCAGGGCCTTATGAAGAAATTTGATGAAGTTTTGGAAAATGGGCGGTGCCACGCCCACTTATTAAGGGTCAAACATTGAAAGTTTTATATGTCATAACTCAGAAACCGTTGAAGATATATCGATGAAATTTGGTATGCGTAATTTGCTTACTTAGACAAATGTTTTTACGAAAAATTATCAAAATCGGTTGACGGCCACGCCCACTTTTATATATGGGAACTATAAAGGGGCCTAATAAAAACATTTTAAGCGATATCTCTGTCAAATATAAAGATCTATCACTGAAATTTTGTGGTAGGAGTCCAACTACGGACATAAAACAAAAAATACAAAAATTTTTGAAAATGGGCGGTGCCACGCCCACTTATTAAGGGTCAAACATTGAAAGTTTTATATGTCATAACTCAGAAACCGTTAAAGATATATCGATGAAATTTGGTACGCGTAATATATTTACTTAGCCAAATGTGTGGACGAAAAATTACCAAAATTGGTTGACGACCACGCCCACTTTTATATATGGGTATTATAAAGTGACCTAATAAAATCATTTTTGGCGATATCTCTGGGAAATATAAAGATAATTCATTGAAATTTTGTGACATGAGTTCTACAATAGACCGGAAACAAAAAATAAAAAAAGTTTATAAAATGGGCGTGGCACCGCCTCTTTTTATACAAAGAAATCTACGAGCCTATTACTCGACAAATAACTGAGATATTATGACGAAACTTGGTTTATGCACTTTTATAACTTGTGTTAATAGACACGCAAAAATGTATTGAAATCGGTTTATGACCACGCCTACTTTTTAACAAAGATATTTCTGGAACACCCTTTTGGAATTTGTAACGTGAAGTCTTTGTAACTAAAAGTCATAGAGGGATGCAATTTTGCACTAACAATAATATTTATATGCTTATTTGGATTATTGATACAAAGTTTGAAAATGGGCGTGGCTGCGCCCTGTTTATGCAGCACTCGTTTCATATAAAATACACCCTATATCGAACAAACGCAAACAAACAATGAAAGCATACAGCTGAGTATCTAATGTTCGATTCCACTCGAACTTAGGCTTCCTTACTTGTTTGTTTTGTAATTCTTACAATTGTTGAACAAATTTATAATTTATGCATGTTTTGTTGTAATTTTTTTCTTGTCTTATACACACACACACACACACACACACACACACACACACACGTATCTACATAAATGCCTACATATGTATGTGTTTGTATGTATTTGGCTATGGCAGTTAATCGTGTCAAATCAACACGTTTCGCGGTCAGCTTTTGCACAGCTTACTTAGCTTCAGCAGCACTAGATCAAAGCGTTTACAGCTTCAGAGTAACTTAAAGTAATTTTTGTTGTTTTTGCTTGATTTAGAATTACTGGAAATGGCACTATGAACAAAAGAAATATATGGCAAAACAGGTACACGGCGGTACGGCGGTACACAACGAAGGTACACAATGCTGCTAAGCATGATCTTAAGCATTTGATAAGCTCTGCACTTATCTTGCTTTGTAGCCAAAGGCAGTTTGCGGTTGCTTTGTTATTGTTTTTTTTTTGACGTTTTTTCGTTTCGTTTCTTTTTTTTTAATTTTTTTCCTCAATTTGGCCTAGAAGGTTAGGGCGTTTTAACTGCTGCTGCTATTAATTATTTCATTCAAGTTTATTTCAGCGATTTTAAGAATGCTTCAGTCACCTTTGTTGCTGGTGTTGTTGTATGCATTTATGTATTGCAAAAATGTGCATACTTGTCGTATTTGTTTTAATTTTTTATTACGATTATCATTATTTTAGTTTTTTTTTTTAATTTGCTATAATTTTCTAAATAATTGCCAGTTGCTCACTGAGCAAATATGCGATTTTTTTTGCAAAACGTGTGTTAAATTTTATCTAATTAGATACAGTATGCATATAGTTACATATATACATAACTATATAAAAATTATTATCGTTTATATCTTTCATGAACATGACATTACGATCAGCATCATGAATTGAGTCAAATATCTTTCGTCTGTCCGTTCGTCTGTTCGTCTATTTGAACCAAAACTAGTCTCTCAATTGAAATTAGGTACTTAAATCAAACAAATCGGACTACTCTGACATATAGCTACCATAAAAACGATTGTTCAGATATAGATATTTTGCAGTGTACTTACCTTTTCTATTTGAGCAACTAAGGATATAACTTTTCATTTTTATTTAATCCCCCTTTTATTAATTTTTTGTGCACACTTTTCGGACATTGAACAATAATTGCAAGTTCAAACATGTAAAACATTTGTTGGGCGTTCATTTTCAGCACTTAAATTCTGGCTGAGCAACTTGCCTGACTGCCTTAAATGGGCGACTAAAACAAATTGCATTAATTGTATTTCCAAAGCGGGCGTTTTTACTTAAGTATTTGCCATTTTGCTTATACTTGTTTTTTTTTCCTTTTTTGTTGTTGTTTAGAAGAACATTTTCACTCAAATGCCAAATCAGATTATCATGTAAATGTTCTGCATTTATGTATTTGTTTTCTAAAGCTAATTGTTGATTGTAAAAATTGATTTATGTGCAGCGTTTGGCGATTTTGCGAGTCATTACTTGACAATGGATCAGTTTACAGCGCCAAGAATGAGGAGATGAAAAACAAATAAGTAAAATTACGTTAAAAGCGCAAGTTTAGTGGGACTTTAGTAGGGTTCTTTAATGGACTTTATTTGTTTAATTTTATTTTAATTGTTTATATATCTACATTTAAATTAATAAACCAAAACTTGCTTACAATTACAGGATGCCCAATCCAGCGATCAAATTGGTGAAGTCTATCAGGATGAAGCGAATATGGCGGCTATATTAATGCGGCGTCATTTGGAGACTGGCGATTTAATAATGGTAAGTGATATCGTTAACATACATATGTACATTTAGGTATATTAGAACGTTTCGAAAAAAAAAGAAAAAAAACATTTCTGAAAAAAAATTTGGAACCACCCTAAATTTTGTCCAATTATATTTTTTATACCTTCGGCATTTACCACCCTAACTATCGACGATTACACTTTTCTTCATAACTTCGCCATTTATAGTTGTAGGTATCTTAAAGTTTGATACACTAATGTTTTTGCCTCGAGAAGAGAAGCTCATTAACCCTAAGTAAACCATTAACCCCAAGTACACCATTGACACTAAGTGCATAAAATTTTTTGTTTGCAATTTCTAATAATTTCAAAAAAAAAAAAAGTTTAGCGGGGACCAATTCATATGAAATTCCCGGAAAAAAAATTTTTAGAACCACCCTAAATAACGACGATTACACTTTTCTGCATAACATCGCCATTGGTATCGTTGTAGGTATCTTAAAGCTCGATACACTAATGTTTTTGTCTCGAGACGAGATTTTTTTGTGGAAGCTCATTAACCTTAAGTACACCATTAACCCTAATTACACCATTGACCATAAGTGCAGCAAGATTTCTTAGAAATTCAAAAAAAGTTCAATGGACACCATATTACGTATGTACTTTTGAAAAAGACATTTCCGAACTAACATTTTTTAGAACCACCCTAAATGTCGCCCATTGCACTGTTCTTCATATCTTCGTTATTTACAGTCGTATCTTAAAGTTTGATGAATTAATATTTTTGTCTCGAGAAATGAAGTTTTTTATGGTAGTTCGTCAACCCTAAGTACACCATTAATCCTAACTGCACGAAATTTCTTTTTTGCAATTTTTGCAATTTTAAAAAATATTCAGCGGATTCCAATTCACATGAAATTCTCGAACAAAAAATTTTTTTAGAACCACCCTAAGTGTCGCCAATTATACTTTCCTTCATATCTTCGGCATTTATACTATAGATTTTATAGTCGTATCTCAGTGTTTGATACATCAATGTTTTTCTCTCGAGAAGTGAACTTTTTTTTATGGAATCACATTAACCCTAAGTGCACCATGCTGAAAAAAGACTTAAGAAACAAACTTGTTATTTGCGCAAATTTTTATTTTATTTAAATTTTTCTCGAATTTTTCTGCAATGCTTTTAATTCCTCATTATCATTGCAATCGGCCGCCGCATTGTCAGTTTGCAAAAAAAAAGCTGCTCCAGCTAGTGATGCTGCCAGCAAAATACGTAAGCTCAAATTACCATTAACGCCCACATTGCAACAAAAAAAAATACAAATGATTTTGATTTTTGTTATTGTTCTTTTATGACTATGCTTTATTGTGTAATTCTTAGCTTTTAGCGCTCAATGCAAGCAATTTTGTGTAGGATGATGTGTCACTAGATGTTGTTGTTGGTAGCTTGCGACTGAGTTAGTTGATTTGCATTTGAAACAAAGCACAGAAAAAAGAAAAAAAAGAACTGGCTTTTTGTACAGCTTGCAGCAGCAAATTTAACAAAAACAACAACAGCTGCCAAAACAAATGCTTTTAACAATTGTTTTCGTTTTTTTTTTAATAAATTAAAACATTCTTTCGCACGTATGTATATAATTGCTTTTTTGTAGTTAATTAACTTGCTGCATTTTTCTGCTTGTCACTTTAATTATTTGGACAATTTAAATGAGTTATTTAGCTAAGTGAAGTTTTTGTTTTTAAATAAACGCTGAAAATTCTAATATATATATCTATATATATAAAAATGGTGTAAAAAATGTTACTAACCTCATCAGATGAGAACGGCTGGGCCGATTTCTGTAAAATTTTTTGTCAGTTGTTCGTATTCTCGAGGAGATGGTTCGTACGGAAGAAAATTTTGGAAAATCTCTCCGGAAAAGTCCGAAAATTGGAAAAATCGGTGTGTATGTGTGTATGTGTGCATCTGTGGATGTGTGTGTCCTTTATAAACTCCCAAAGTAACCATCCGTTCTTTATGAAATATTCACAGTAGATTCATGTGGTGTTAGTGCACATAGTAGGGTATATAGAATTTCGAAAAAAGGAAGCTTCTCGGAATACAGGCCTAAATGAAGACCCAGATCGATCCAGCAAGTCTTCGCCCAATATTGGTATCAAATGAAAGGTGTTGAACAGGCCTTCAACAAAAAGTTATTTTCATTGCGATACCTAGGCCGGGTTCCCAGATATGCGTTAAAACGTGGGACCGAGTGACCCTGGAAAGTTTCTGGGCAATATTGGTAGCAAATGAAAAGCGTTGAACAGGCTTCCACATACAGCTATTGTCATTGTGATTTCTAAGGCTGTTTCCCAGAGATGGCTAAAGTAGTGGGCCCGGATGGTGATCGACGGTCCCAGTAAGGTAAATGTAGGTAGCTATAGGGATAGGGGTAGGGATAGGGATAGATATAGGGATAAGGATAAGGATAGGGATAGGGATAGGGATGGGGATAGGGATAGGGATAGGGATAGGGATAGGGATAGGGATAGGGATAGGGATAGGGATAGGGATAGGGATAGGGATAGGGATAGGGATGGGGATAGGGATAGGGATATTGATAGGGATAGGGATAGGGATAGGGATAGGGATAGGGATAGGGATACGGATAGGGATAGGGATAGGGATAGGGATACGGATAGGGATAGGGATAGGGATAGAGATAGAGATAGAGATAGAGATAGAGATAGAGATAGAGATAGAGATAGAGATAGAGATAGAGATAGAGATAGAGATAGAGATAGAGATAGAGATAGAGATAGAGATAGAGATAGAGATAGAGATAGAGATAGAGATAGAGATAGAGATAGAGATAGAGATAGAGATAGAGATAGAGATAGAGATAGAGATAGAGATAGAGATAGAGATAGAGATAGAGATAGAGATAGAGATAGAGATAGAGATAGAGATAGAGATAGCGATAGGGTAGGGATAGAGATAGGGATAGGTTAAGGATAAGGATAAGGATAAGGATAAGGATAAGGATAAGGATAAGGATAAGGATAAGGATAAGGATAAGGATAAGGATAAGGATAAGGATAAGGATAAGGATAAGGATAAGGATAAGGATAAGGATAAGGATAAGGATAAGGATAAGGATAAGGATAAGGATAAGGATAAGGATAAGGATAAGGATAAGGATAAGGCCCTGTGGCCGCTGTGGTGCAGTGGGTAGAGTGCTCGCCTGCTATGCCAGAGGTCTCGGGTTCAAACCACGGTCCGAGCCAAACAAATTTTTCTAATTAGTAAAAATCCAATTATTGGGTTTTTTAAGAGCAGCGGTCACCTCTCGGCAGTGGGCGGCATACCCTCCGAGAGTATTTCTGCCATGAAAAAGCTTCTCACAAAAAATGCATTCGCCGTTCGGAGCCGGCATAAAACTGTAGGTCCACCCAATTAGTAGGAAAAACAAAAAGGAGCACACCTCGAATTGGGAGAGAAGCTCGGCCATAAAACTCGTCAGAGTTATAATAGCGCCATTGTATTAATATTATAAGGATAAGGATAAGGATAAGGATAAGGATAAGGATAAGGATAAGGATAAGGATAAGGATAAGGATGAGGATAAGGATAAGGATAAGGATAAGGATAAGGATAAGGATAAGGATAAGGATAAGGATAAGGATAAGGATAAGGATAAGGATAAGGATAAGGATAAGGATAAGGATAAGGATAAGGATAAGGATAAGGATAAGGATAAGGATAAGGATAAGGATAAGGATAAGGATAAGGATAAGGATAAGGATAGGGATAGGGATAGAGATAGGGATAGGGATAGGGATGGTGATAGGGATAAAGATTGAGATTGAGATTAAGATTGAGACCGAAATAGAGATAGGGATTGAGATAGAGATAGGGATCGGGGGAAGTAGGTTTGTCGCGGCGAATATAACTATAACTTTTATTCAGAGAATAGACAATTTTTTGTTATCATTATGTAGTCATTAAGATGGACTCTAAGATAATGGTTAGCAATACGGTAATCAAAGACTTTTCTTTAGGCTTCATGGGAATAAATTTTAGCAGAACAACGTCTGCCGGGTCAGCTAGTATATATATACATATGGAATATTGACCTTGATTTTCTACTTACTTATAGTGTAGCCTTCAATATGATTTTTATAATCATTTATCACTTTTCTGTTGCTAGTTAGAACAATTTATTTTCAAGCCTAATTTTAGTGAAAGGAATTTTGGTATGAGTGAGAACAATAAGCTAATTTTGTGCATATAAGAAATATTATTATGTCATACTTAAGTGCTCTTAAAATGCAAATGAGTAGCCTTCAGTAATGTTATGCTGCACAAGTTTTAGACAATCGTCAGAGCTAGCATCGTTTTTAATATTTGCACTTGACTTTAGACGCCTAGGCAAGCGTCAAAGACACTGTCATTATTATGATCAATGACTATGACCCCCGTGGCCGCTCTGGTGCAGTGGGTAGAGTGCTCGCCTGCTTTGCCAGAGGTCTCGGGTTCAAACCATAGTCCGAGCAAAAGACCAAAAAAAATTTCTAATTAGTAAAAATCCAATTATTGGGTTTTTTTAAGAGCAGCGATCACCTCTCGGTAGTGGGCGGCATACCCTCCGAGTGTTTTTCTGCCATGAAAAATCTTCTCACAAAAAATGTATTCGCCTTTCGGAGCCGGCATAAAACTGTAGGTCCACCCAATTGGTAGGAAAAACAAAACGTTAAGGAGCACACCTCGAATTGGGAGAGAAGATCGGCCATAAAACTCGTCAGGGTTATAATAGCGCCATTGTATTATATTATATTATTAATTTGTGCAAATAATTAAATGATATAGTTTTTTTTTTTTTTCAATGAATTTGTTCAAGTTAACGATTTTTTTTTCTTTGGTTTTCTTTTTGTCCTTGTTATATTTTGCATTGAGATTGTTATTTTTCCGTTTGCTTGTTAAATTACGTTTCTTACAAAACAATATGCAATTAGCGTATTTTTACAAAGCTAATATTGTCACACGATTCATTGCTACATTTATGTGTTTAGTTGTTTGTGGTTAGCGCTCATTTTTTATTAGTTTATTTGCTTGTTTTTGGTGTTTTTTTGTTTTTGGTATTTTGGTATTTTGGTTTTCCGTTTTTTCGTTTTTTCATTTGTTATTTGTTTTTTCTTTCTTTTTGGCTTTTTTTGTTGTCTGCGTTTTTTTTTTTTTATTTTTTCTGTTTGTTTTTATTTTTTCCTCTTTTTTTGTTTGTTTTTGTTTTTCTTCTTTTTTTAGTTTGGTTTCGTTTTTTTTTCTTTTTTTGATTTCCTTTCGTTTTTTCTTCTTTTTTTGATTTGTGTTTGTTTTTATTCTTTTTTTTTTCAAATTCCCATTGCGGTCATTTTGCACACTAATTTAATTTCATTCTTTTTTTGTGACATTGAATTGTGTTAGTTGCGCTGGTTTCTAAATTGTCACTACAAAAATCACTGTGATCACATTATGCTTATATTTATACATACCTACATGTATACGCATATACGCACTTACATATACACTTATTTATGTACATAAATTTTGTGCTTTGTCAACGCTTTGTTTTTCGCTAAAAATTAAACCACGCCTCTCCATTCTATTTTGTCTTAATTTAGTTAAATTAATTTAATTATGTTAAGCTATTTTTTTTTTGCTTATGATACAGTGACCTTACGACACTTTTGCGATTTTGCGACATACATATATGGTCATTTAGCTCTTTTATTTATTTTTCTTGCTTTTTCAACCTTTTTCATTTTTTTTCTATATTTTATTTTTTTCAATATTTAATTTATTTATTTTTTTAATTTATTAGTCTCTGCTGTTTATTCGTTTTATAATACAAAGTTTTGTTTTTATTCTTTAATAAATTTATTTCTATTTCAAGTTCGTGTCTTAAGTCTTTAGTAAAGCAAACAGAAATTGAAGAAGACGGTCGCGGCGAAAAAAATGCTTAAAATTCAGAACATAAGGTCGAGTTATTTACATTTATTTGTTTATTCTGCATAAGTTATAAAAATATGTACATACATTTAAAAACAGTTTCAGCTCATTCACTCTAGTCTATTCAACAATTTTGTGTAAATACATTTGTACCATATACACCTTCATAGTAAATCGATTTTCACGTGCTTAATCATTTTAATTTACCAGCACACATTTTATTGTATACGGAAACGCTCTGCCCACGAACAAATAGACCAATGCGAGTATAAAAATGCAATAAAATTGAGTTAAATTGTGCGAAAATGTAATAAGAGAAGTGCATTAAATCAAAATTAGAAGCAATAAAATCTATGTATACATATACATATATATTTTTGTTGTTGCTTTGATGATTTTTTGTGTGTATGCATGTGCAATTGCTATTGCATTGACGCAACGCGTTTACGTATAACCATTTATTGTGGCAAAGAGTATATTAAAACTGCATATTTAGCAAATATTTTCATACTAATGAGTATTGAATCAAAGTAAAAGGTGCGGTTTCAAAGCTTTATTTTGAATTATATAAGTTATCATAGGTTTCTTCCCACAGATGGCATTAACCAAATGTCACAGCTGCCTTCCTAGCCTTCGCCCAGGTCAATCACATCCAGCTAAATTACAACAGCATGCCACTTCATGCAACTAGCTAGATCAGCAGAAATGCGATCACACGGTATGATCGCATATCGTTGTTGACATACGTTGCTGTGTCAGCGAAACTATCGACTAGGGTCATTGCGCTATGACAACATCACAAGCGCCACAATTCTCTTCATCATATTTAACTGCATCAGCAAAAGCAGCTATTACAACATCATCAATAAACATCATCAGCGCGACGATTGTGTCAACGTCGCTAGCCGCCAGCAGAGCAGCAGCAGCGTTATCCAACGTCGTGGGCTAGGTGGACAGTTAGGGTAGCAATTAAGTTTCAGTTAGTAATGTAACTCAGAAAAGCACACACGTGCAATAAACTACAATTGGCGCCCCAAACGTTGGGCTGGAAAAACACTAATCATTTTGATCCTAAGGGACAAATAATAACCGCAAACAGTTAGAAGGATTCGAAACAAACATCCTCGTGGCGAAGTCAATGATAATAATCGCAAGCAGTTAGAAGGAAGCAGACCGAAGAACAGCAAGCAACAACGGAAGAAGAAAATCAATAATTAACGTAGATAGATTAAGATACTACCTAAGTATGAAGGGGTAAGTGAAGTGCTCTAAAAAAATTAGTGAAAGTGAAAAACCGAAATTGAAAAAAATAAATAATTAATAAAGAATAGGTGCTAAATAAACCTATGTGTCCTTTGTGAAAATTTTTCAAGAAAATCTTTGAATGTTAGATGACCGAGGTATTGGAGGACCTCTTTAAGAATTTAAATTTAGCAGCAAACAGACAAAATACAATGAATATTGAACAAGTTAGCGAGATAGCAAAAGCAGAGGTCAGGAGAGCTTTAGCCGAACAGAAAACAGAGTTTGACAAGAAGCTTCTTGCTTTGCAGAATCAAGTAACAATAAACAAACCTAAGGTAGAGAAATATAGTAGGGTAACAATCAACCACCTAACTACCTGCGATATTACGCTAGACGCGATAAAGACCCTTCCAGAATTTTTTGGCCACCAGGGCACGTACGTATCCTGGCGGGAAGCTGCACACAATGCTTACGAATTATTTAGGAGGTACGATGGCAGTGAACGCCACTACCAAGCTGTTACTATTATTAGAAACAAGGTGAGAGGTGCTGCCGACGCAGTACTTTCTTCTTTTAACACAGTGCTTAACTTTAGCGCTATAATCTCCAGACTCGACTTTACGTACGCGGACAAACGGCCGATATACTTAATCGAGCAGGAATTATCCACCTTGAGACAAGGATCAATGACATGCCTAGAATTCTACGATGAGGTAGAAAAGAAGTTAACTCTGTTGGCAAATAAGACAATAATGTCTTATGAGAGTGGTGTTGCAGACACTATAAATGAGAAATATAGGGCTGATGCACTCAGAGTGTTTATATCAGGTTTAAGGAAACCACTATGCGATATCTTGTTCGCATCCAGGCCATCTGACCTCCCATCCGCCCTGGCTTTGGCACAAGAGGTAGACGCCAACAATGAGCGCTACGCTTTCGCAATGAATTTCGCGAACAGATTTCAAGAAAAACCTGGCGGAAGTCAGAATCCGGCCAATCAAAAGGCACCTAACTACGATCACGGTGTGGGTCATAAAAACCCGCATTTTTCGGTAACTAAACAAAATAAACAGGCCAGTCGTCCACAAAATTATGGAAATACCCAAAAACCATTTACCAATAGTAATTATTCAAGCCAAAGGCGCATTGAACCTATGGAAGTGGATCCCTCCATATCCCAATTTAAAAACCAAGCAAGTAATCCTAGCCAGGAACAATATGGTAAGCTGCAAGGGAACGGGCAAAAACGTGTAGCGAACTCGGGACGGTACACAGGACCCAAAATACAGCGCGTAAACCATCTTACCGATGAGCGGGAGTCGCAAAATGAAGAAACATACAATAACGAAGCTGAGCAGGCAGCCGACAACATCGAATCCGATGAGGTTAATTTTTTAGGGCAAAGTCCCTCCTTCCTTGGATTTCAAGGTCAATAGGAGGGAAAGAAGTAAAGCTCCTTGTTGACACGGGGGCGTCAAGGAGCTATATCAGGCCCCTTCCAGGCCTGAAAGGAATAAAACCAGTAGAAAACTCATTTTTAGTAAAGTCTATTCATGGCGTTACCCCCATCAAACATAAATGCAAGGTTAAAATTTTTGGGACAATAACAGAATTTTTTTTATTACCCAATCTTACTTCATTTGACGGTGTAGTTGGCCTTGACTTATTGAACAAGGTGCATGCGTCTATTAATTTAAAAACAAACACAATAACACATGATTTTGGTAAGGAGATTATACTATTTGTATCTAGCGAGGATATTAGTCACTTGCGACTGCAGGCGGAAAACGTCCCACAAAATCTAGAAGAAGAATTCTCAAAAATGATTGGTAGCATAAATGGGGTTTTTGCAGACCCTAACGAAGCACTACCATACAACACAAACGTAGTAGCAACGATTCGCACTACGAATGAAGACCCCGTGTATTCAAGACTATACCCTTACCCATTGGGCGTCTCGGATTTCGTGAACAAGGAAATTCAAGAACTGCTAGCAAACGGCATCATTCGGCCATCCAGGTCACCATATAATAATCCCATATGGGTGGTAAAAAAGAAGGGCCTTGACGAAACTGGGCAAGAAAAAAAGCGGATGGTTATAGATTTTCGAAAGCTCAACGAAAAAACCATCAGTGATAAATATCCAATCCCGGATATCACAGGAATTTTATCAAATCTAGGTGGAAGTAAATTTTTTACTACCCTTGATTTGAAATCTGGTTTCCATCAGATCAACCTGCTGGAACGGGACAGAGAAAAAACAGCATTTTCCGTAAAGAATGGAAAGTACGAATTTTGTAGATTGCCGTTCGGTCTAAAGAATGCTCCCAGCATTTTCCAGAGGGCAATAGATGATGTGTTGAGAGAACACATAGGAAGCAAATGCTTTGTCTATATGGATGATGTCATTATATTTTCCCAAAACGAAGAACAACATTTAGATGATGTGGAAGTGATTTTGAGAAGTTTATTTGAAGCCAACATGAGAGTGTCGGCGGAAAAATCAAAATTTTTCAAAACCGAAGTAGAATTCCTGGGTTTTTTAGTTTCACAGGGTGGAATCAAGACGTGCCCGGATAAAGTGGATGCCATCAGGAATTTTCAGGAGCCCACTACTCTGAGGGGGCTAAGATCATTTTTGGGTTTAGCGGGGTACTACCGCTGTTTCATTAGGGATTTCGCTAAAATAGCGAAGCCACTTTCAAATATAATGAGGGGTGAATATGGCCGAGTTACTGCGTCGCAGTCGAAAAAAATCGAACTTGATTTGACTGAGGAACAGAAAAAAGCCTTCACTACCTTAAAGGAAATACTAGCATCAGAGGAGGTGACACTAACCTACCCTGATTTTAATAAATCGTTTGATTTAACCACGGATGCATCGTCGCACGCAATAGGTGCTGTCCTGTCACAGGAAGGGAAACCTATAACAATGATATCCCGTACTTTGACCAGTAGTGAGGAACACTTTGCCACAAACGAAAGAGAGCTGTTGGCCATCGTTTGGGCACTTAAAACCCTTAGAAACTACCTGTACGGCGTAACAGATATTAAGGTTCATACGGATCACCAACCGCTCACTTTTGCGGTTTCAGACAGAAACCCAAATTCAAAAATTAAAGGATGGAAAGCCTTCATAGATGAATGTAACGCAAAACTCATTTACAAACCTGGTAAGGAGAATGTAGTCGCGGATGCATTGTCTAGGCAACATATGAATGCCCTGGATAACATGAGTACCGAAACAATTCATAGCGAAGTTTCCTCAACTAACACGATTGAGAGAACTCATAAACCAGTGAACTGCTTTCGTAATCAGATACTAGTAGAAGAAGGCATAGAACAGGGAAAAAGAACGTTTATAATTTTTGGAAAAAAAACTAGGCATCTAATTTCGTTCAAGAGTAACGAGGATTTAATAAGCCTCCTACAGGAAGCGGTAAAAGTAGATGTTGTTAACGCAATATATTGCGACCTACATACACTAGCACAATTTCAGGACAAACTGGTTGAACTTTTCCCCACAGTCAAATTTAGACATACGGAAAAATTTGTCAATGACATAACAGACCCGAACGAGCAGCAAGAAATTATCGCTGCCGAACATAATCGGGCACATCGGGCACCCCAAGAGAACGTAAAGCAAATATTGGAAGACTATTTTTTCCCCAAAATGGAGAGAAAGGCCAAGCAGTTTGCGTCTAACTGCCATACATGCTCTCAGGCGAAGTATGATCGCCATCCTAAAAAGCAACTTATTGCTCAGACTCCCATTCCAACATATTGTGGGGAGATCCTCCACATCGACATATTTTCAACAGGCTCCAAGTATTTCTTAACTTGCATTGACAAGTTTTCAAAGTTTGCTATAGTACAGTCCTTAAAGTCTAGGACAATAGTAGACGTAAAACCACAGCTTCTTCAGCTAATCAACATGTTTTCAGGTACAAAAACTATTTACTGTGACAATGAAAAATCACTGAATTCTAATAGTATCAAATCCATGCTGAAGAATCATTTTAATATTGACATCGTGAATGCCCCACCCCTTCACAGTACATCAAATGGCCAGGTGGAGCGATTCCATAGCACATTGATGGAAATATCGCGATGCCTCAAACTCGATACAAATATGGATGACATTGAAGAAATTATTCTTCTGGCCACAATCAAATACAATAGGTCCATTCATACAGTAACGAAAATGAAACCTATAACAATTTTTCAGTCAGGCAAAGAGGATGAATTGGTAACCTCTCGCCTGGAGAAAGCGCAGGATAAGGAGCTTGAAATACATAATAAGAATCGACAAGACAGGGAGTTTGCGGTGGGGGAGAAAGTTCTAGTTAAAAACAATAGAAGACTAGGAAATAAATTGACGCCTCTCTACACCGAAGAGGAGGTCGAAAAGGATCTCGGCACCACAGTGCTTATAAGAGGAAGGAGGGTCCATAAGGACAACCTTCGCACGAGCTAAGTAACCTATGTCGTTACTAATGGACAATTAAATATTTATTTTTTAGGGTATTCCTGGTATTTTCTACATTGCTATCGGCATCGTTGTTAAAGGGACGGATAATGGACTACACTAACGCAAGGTACATCCCAGTGGTGGACGGAGACATTATAATCTGGGAAAATTTTGGACACATCAAGCATATCACCAACTTAACTCTTTACGAACTACTACGAGACGAAACGTTTAACGCAACAGATCATTTCCCCCAATCGCACATGAAGAAAATATTGCATGCGGACATAGGCCAAATTGACAGACTTCTACAATTGATAAATACCCACCATAGGCAGGCGAGAAGTTTAAACGCCCTCGGCACATTATTAAAATATATTACTGGCACTCCTGACCACGATGACTTCGACAGACTGAGTAGCACAGAGGAACAATTAATCGACTCACAGGACAGGCAGTTCATTATTAATACGGAGGTACAAAAGGAAATTAATAGCCTTACTCTCACAGTGAATAAGATCCTAAAACAAGCAAAACAAAGAGAAATAGACACAGGTTACCTTTACGACATTCTTATGGCCAGAAATAGGGCAATGATAACAGAATTGGATAACTTGATCACTTCCATTACTTTCGCAAAAATTGGAACGCTCAATCCCATTCTTTTGGATAATGCGGAGATAAATTCAATAATCGAGATAAAGCACTTCACAAACCTCACGATAGCTGATATCATACCTTTAGTTAAGATTAAAATAGTTCAATACAATAATGTAATATACTTTTTAATGAAATATCCTATACCTAGATTTAGATGCAAGAGAATACGAATTTTTCCAGTAGCCCACGACCACCAAATTCTACACTTGCAAGAACCTATCTTAGCTACATGCGACAACCAAACTGTAGCGGTAAGAAATTGTAGTAACACAACCCCAGCATTCTGCCTAGCATCATCAGCAACATCATGCGCTCTACAGCTAATGACGCGCAACACGGCCAACTGTGGTACAACATACAACAATCTCGCACCTATTACATCGATAGGTGACGGTATGATTGTTATTAACGACCAAACGGCGGTCATAGAAGAGGACGACGAGGCTCCAATCACAGTGAATGGAACTTACCTGGTGGCCTTCGAAAAAATGGTAAAAGTTAACGGCACCCTATTTTATAACGAAAATTCCACGGCGCCCTTGAAACCCGAAGCGCCATGGTCCCCGGATATCAACTTGACACAGCACATAGAAATTCTGAGCGCACCTTACCTTCACCACGTAAATCAGCAAAACCTTCAGCATATTAAACATCTGCAGCAAAGCGTTGAACGCAATAACCTGGCGAATTTCGCCGCTCTGGGAGCCCTACTCATTATAGGAATGCTCGCATACGCATTTCAGCGAGCAGCAGTGAAGAGAAAGAAAGCGTCCTTAGCCAAATCCATCAAAGCCGTTATTGAAAACGCCGCCACAAGGTCCGCGGACGTCCCTCACTTAGAAGGGGAAGAGTTATCATAGGTTTCTTCCCACAGATGGCATTAACCAAATGTCACAGCTGCCTTCCTAGCCTTCGCCCAGGTCAATCACATCCAGCTAAATTACAACAGCATGCCACTTCATGCAACTAGCTAGATCAGCAGAAATGCGATCACACGGTATGATCGCATATCGTTGTTGACATACGTTGCTGTGTCAGCGAAACTATCGACTAGGGTCATTGCGCTATGACAACATCACAAGCGCCACAATTCTCTTCATCATATTTAACTGCATCAGCAAAAGCAGCTATTACAACATCATCAATAAACATCATCAGCGCGACGATTGTGTCAACGTCGCTAGCCGCCAGCAGAGCAGCAGCAGCGTTATCCAACGTCGTGGGCTAGGTGGACAGTTAGGGTAGCAATTAAGTTTCAGTTAGTAATGTAACTCAGAAAAGCACACACGTGCAATAAACTACAATTTATATTATTATTGTAATAATTTTTATACTTTGCTTTTATATACATTCAACAAAATTAGCAAGTATTTGTTGACACAATATAAAAAAAGCTTACTTACCAAAGACTTAGAAAACGAACTTGCAAGTGGTAATTTTTTCCATTGCTATTTCAATTGTATTAAAAAAAATGTATACAACAACCTGCTAAACTAGCTAGCTGTTTAAACAAACATACATATGTGCATGCTTTAAACTTGCTATATTAAAATAAAAAAAACACATGTGCTACACTGGCAAAGTGCCAGCGCTGCTGCTCCCTCTTCACTCACGTGTAATTTGTAAAGCATCAATTAAGCGCATTCTTGCAGCAACAAACAAGGCAGCCAAATTTTTTTCCCTCATTTTCTTCCTCCCATTTTTTCGCTCTTCTTGTAAATCATTAAACACAATTTATTTCTAATGATTCAAACACCAAAACTCCAAAACACCACTAGGCCAGCCAACTTGCCTCAAGGGCGCACAAAAAAAACAGGCACACATGTATGTTTGTATGTGTGCGATGATGCGTGTTATGTGGCAATCAGCAGATGCTACAACTGCGCTTCATGCTGTTGACCTTTATGCATTAGTGGTTAACAAGAAAAATTAATAAAAAAAGGAAAATTGTATAGTTTTGATGTATGAGTGTGTGTGTGTGTTATAGGAGTTTAGCAGCAAGCAACGTTTGCACATATGTACTTATAAGTAGCCTTAAGCTATATGAGCTCAGCTAATTAAGCATGGATGGTTTGAAAATACACAAAAAAGCATTCATTTTCATATAATGTATTTATGTATGTAGGTTTGCGGCAAAATATGCCGGCAGCATTGCTTGCAACATATTTAAACGAGGCTACACCGCAAACTAACATGTTTAAGCTTGTATTGATTGATTGAAAATTTAAAAGAATATATAACTTACCATCAACTATGCACATGCTGTAAATTGTATTACATAAATATGCATTCATACATCCAACTCTCTATCTATACCACATTTAGTTATCTAATCTCATTTGCCTGCATGTTTTGCTTCTTTCAACACGACACAAAACCATATAAAATTGAACTAAACAATATACAATTTAACAAATTCCATCAAAAATGCAATCACGCTTGTGTCTTGTGCTCTCCAGCTGTGCTGTGCTTCTTAAGCATTTCACTACAAAACAAACGAAGGAGAAACTCATTACTACAACTCATTTTAATTTTGACTCATTGACTTTAGCTTGACTTTAAACTATTTCAGCAAAAATTATGCTTAGTCACATTAAACCAAAAATTGTTTAGCTGAATAATTAGCGCTAACAAATGCATGCAATTGTTTATTATGTCATAGTGCGCTTTTCATAAATACAAATGCGCTTTTCTTACATGCAAATGTGGCTTAGTTATTACACCCGTAGGGCAGTTTTTTGTGTTGCTATTGCATGCAGTTTAAGTGTTGGTTACATCAACCAATTAGTCATTGCATCATTATAATTAACATGAAACGAGATATTGGTGTGGCCTGTTGTGTGCTAACTACTTAATTGCTTATCACACATTCCTATATGAAATACCTTATTTATGATGCAATAGATATAATTATAAGTGGTATTAATGCTGTTCGCCCTAAGCGATTGGGAAGGGCAAAAAAAAGCATTATCGACTAATCGATCTTCTTCAAGGTTTAAAGGTGTAGGTCTTCGCACTATGAAACTTTATTATTATCACTAGCTTGGCTTAAGCTCTCTAAAGCGCTCTTCAAATTTTCCACCTTTGACGACCCGCCCTAAAATTATCTGCTTAAAACTTTCTTACAACATTTTAACCCGCTAAGTGCAATATGATCAGCATAAGTGGCGCAATCAGAACGACGCCTAGCAAATCTCTGCAGGCCATGCTGAATATTCTGCCTCTAGATATAGCAGGCTTCCAAGTAACGGCCATATTGGCCCAACGTGTAAGGGAATCGCCCGGGTGGAGCGCACAATACACGGGATACTCTAGTATTTTGAACAAGTTCAGATTTCTACCCAGCAGCACGGACCGCTGTGTTGCTAAGATAGTTGCATTCAGCAACTCCATAACAAAGATACGAAGTAGGGAAAAGTGGGAGGAGTCAGCTCGGTGATAGCTTCCCCACCGGTAGCGCTAACATATACACCGAAGCGACGGCTCGAAATTAAATGGCAAAGTTGGAGGAGGAGTATTTTGTCAAGACCTACAGGTCTATAAACAATGGTCTATTTATCTCTAGCGACAGCCAAGCGGACATTAGGTCTCTTGGCTCCTTTTCGTTCAACTCTGAACTAGTACTAAACTCTTGCCGAACACTACAGCAGATGGTTAAAGAGACAAACAGGCATGCGACTACCGAGCAAGTTCTTCCTCACAAAGAACGCAAAGGTATACCTTTTTCCACATGCAAGCTCATGCCTAAAGAGTACATCTACAAAGAAACTAGTGTTAGATGGCGATCCCGTCAAATATGCTCTCTGGGAAGGGAGACATCTCGGACCTCGTAGGGTTACTTACGAGACACTGCCTCATCGGGAAGCAGGGTTGGTGCGCCCTATCGTAGATGCTGCAGAAGATGATGAGGAGGAGAGGATCGAGCATCTCATTTGCAACTGTCCGGCACTTACTGGCTCCAGGCGGCGCTTCCTGGGAGCTGCCTATCTGAATGACTTACACAAAGTCGCAAAAATCGGCGTCTAAAATATGAATTTCATTAGGCATTCACATTGGTTCAGAAAGGAGGATTAATCTGTTCTCGCGGCCTCTATACTAGCCTAAGTGTGCCGCTAGCGCGACAGCCACTTCAACTTAACCTAAGTGCATTTTTTAATCAACTTCCTGGCCAACTGGTTTGAAAAAGCTTTAAATATAGCCCTTTACTCTAGCATTATAAGGTTAAGGTCTACTGCAAAATTGGTCATTAAATTATGCTGAATAAGAACGTGGTCAAAAATTTTGTTTGTAGTTTTTTTATACAAAATATTTTCGATAGCGTAATTGCACCTCTGCGACCAAAATTTTAAAACGTAAACACCCTCAAAAAAAAAAAAAAACAAGAAATATCGAGACACTTTCGATTAGTACTCTGTTCGGTAAAGCTGGTCTGTGAAGACAGCCTCTTCCATAAATACTAGCATTAATTCGTGTTTGAAATAAAATTGCTGAATTGTGTTATTAGTACTTCAAAAATCCACCACAGTTGCTTCTTCTTGATTAAACAAGACTAGTAAAACTAGTCACCTACAATTACTCACAAATAACATAAATTGATCTCAAGTAAACTTTATAAAGCTACTTTCAGCACCTTCTCACTAGTTCTATATAATCATGCGCTTCAAAACTGGAAGAATTTAATTTTTATTGCATTTTCAGTATTTTTTTTTTTTTTTTTTCATTTTACCATATCAAATTTTACACTTGCATTAGTCACATAATTTGCTTTTTTATTGACTTGAGCAAATTTTATAGTCATTAATTATAATTACATTTATTTATAACCCTGCTAACACTGCTGGTGCTGTAAATGGTGGGAAGAAGTACTACTTTGTAGTGTTTAAAGCTAGTCAACACACACATACACACACAAGCACATACACATTTGGCTTGCTGAAGATGCACACTTTCAGTTTCAGCATCTGCTTCGTTTGCATTTTTCGTTTCATCTTGCGAGAATGCCCCCCAGGCAGCAGCATTCGTTGCAAATATCAAGGCCAGCAACCACAAGCAAATAACCGTAGCTATAAACAGCGCTACCATCATTAAATCAAACAAGCCTAAGCAAACCAAAACATATACATATACAGGTGTATGAATTAGGGATTCCAATCCCGGGATCCCGGGATCCCGCCCTTTCTGACACCCCGAAAATCCCGGGATAGCTAGAATTTTATCCCGGGATTTTCGGGATAAGATAAAGAGAGAATATTCCGCTATTATAGCAAAGAAAAGTTATATTTTATATAATTTTTATTGGTCTCAGATCTGTATACTAACAGCATTTCCTATTCTGAATGAAAATGTTGCATTATTACATTGCAGCATTATCAACATGTGTCATGTGCCCTATTAAAGTGTTGAATTTTTCATGTGATTAATGAAACAAAAATAATGCAACCTTTTACTTGTGCTAAGAGCAGAAAATGTTGCCCGTAGTCGGGCCAGTTTTATATTTTGTCAATAGAACAAACATCCCCAAAAAAGTGTTGTGTCTGTGTAGAAGAGAAGAAAAAAATGTGACAGCCGGAAGAAAGTGCGACATTTTTGCTAGAATAAAAAAGTGCATTAGTTAAAGTAAGGATTAAAATTTTTGATTTTTTTTTAATAATTAAACTTTTTGTGTTGAAGTACGCGTTTGCTATTTTTAAAGCTTTTAGCTTGTAGCAAAATTCATTTGATAATTTCTATTTCCTGATTTTTGGTCATTTATTTCTCAAATTTTTTTTGGAATTTTTCCACACGGAAAGTAAATAATGGAAGAAAATGGAAACAAAATTTTAATTAGACTTGATAGTCTTACAACACTGTACTAAAATTAAATACACAGCTGCATACTCGGAATTCATATTTATCTATTCAGAAGTTGCATTAATTTTCTGATTTTTTCGGCAAGCTTGGAAATATTCGCTTAAACAAAGTGCGTCGTTAAATTCTAAAAAAATTTTAGTGGAAATTATTAAATGATCGCAAGCCTTTTTATTAATATCCTAAAAGTACCAACTGCAAAGGCAAATGTTTTGTTCACCAAATGTATGTAATTTTCGTTGTTGGTTGTGCTTTTTAAAGTAACTCATAGGTATTATTAAATAATACGAATGATTTTACATTCCTACTTTATTTTGTTACTAATGAAATAATAAAAAATGGCAAAAAAAATCTATTTTTTCTTTGCATTTTAAAGTTGTAGCGTTTCTCTAAAAATGTATTTACTTTTTTCAACCCCAAATGTGGGAAAATAATACTGGTCGAAAAATTTTTGTAACAGAAATAAAATTCTACGTTTCAAAAGGATTTCGGTGTAGTTTTTGAGAGATTCATGTCCAAAGAGGCGAAAAACGCAGTTTGTGGCCATATTCACTCCTCAATATTTTTAAAATTACTGACTTTCATTAAAAACTGATTACATCTATTGGAAGCACGATCCTATCTTTTGAAGACAACGTAGATATCTGAATAAGATACCCGAAAAAGCAAAGCGCTGTTTTCAAGAGAAATTATCGTTCTTTCAATAGCTGCAATCATCTTTTAATGAAAGTTAGTAATTTAACAGATTGAGCTGTGAATATAGCAAAAAATCGCATTTTTCGCCTCTTTGGACATGAATATCTCAAAACCTACACATATTACCGAAAATCCGACTTCAGATTCAGAATCAGCGCACCGAAATCCGTTAGAAAAGTAGAATTTTATTTGAGTTAGAAATATTTTCTGGAAATTTTTTCGGCCTGTGTAATTAAAGTCCAAATCCCGGGATAAATCCCGGGATCCCGGGATTATAAAATAAAATCTCGAAAATCCCGGGATCGAAAAAATCGGAAAAATTGGAATCCCTAGTATGAATACATATACATATTAACATATTTTATGCATAAATATTATTGGCAATTGACAGCTGCTTTGCTGCTTCTGCCGTGGTTGCCGATTGCAAAATCAAAAGAATTGCCAGCGAAGTCAGCCCAATCATTGTTTGATTAGCTTGCGCTTTGTACGTACGTATTGATGTGACTATAAAAAAAAAACTGATGTTGGTGGGAAGCAGCAGAAGCGCATCAACATAGCTTACATACACACTTGCATACTTGTTTGCATACATGCTAGGTATAATAATATAAATTTGTAAAGTGGATATAAACAAGAAGTGAAAACAGAAGAAGAAAAAAGAAGCATCGTAAATATGCAAATCGAGGTTTTTTGATTATTCCACAGCAGCTTAAGCAACAGTTGTTGGCTTAGTTGAGTTTAGCTGCGAGATTTCATGGCGTTGAGATTTCAATCTGCTCAACTCATCACCAGCTGTTTGCGCTTAATAAGAATATTTTATTGCTGTGCTTCTATTAATTTGAAAGCAAGTTTTTTGTTAATTTTATTAGTGGCATTTAAGCCTTTCTCAAAACGTTTGGCCAGCAAGGTTATTAAAAAATGCACTTAAAGGGTTAAAATGTTCTACGAAAATCTTAAACAGTCAAAGTTACAAAATCTCTACTAATAGCCTTCTTGTACTACCTCTGCATTATTGGCAATGAAAGCTATAAACAATTTCTTTATTTTGTTTTTCTATTTTACTATGCAATGACCATTTCCTAACACTCACAAACACTTCATCAGCATTGCTGCGCCCACACGCCATCCGAAACGTTACACGCATGCAATGTCCAGCTTAACAACAATTTTAATTTATGTACTACCTTAAGCTTTTTTAATATGTAAAATGTTTTATTGCTTTTTTCTTTATTCTTCTGCTTCTCCCACTTCTATTTCTGCTAATTTTCATAATGAAAAGGAAAAAACAACGTACTTCTGCGCTGCCGATATACATAATTTTTCTTTAACAGCACAACTGACGTGAGAGCATATTAACATAAGAGCGCATATAAATATACAAATATGTTTTATTCATAATTATTTGACACGTGTGCATTGCCATTTCATTTTATTGATATGTAAATAGGGCACTTGCATACAAAAAGAAATATAGATAGATTGTGGGCGTGGGCATGTGCGCAAGAAATGGGTAGATTAGAAGGCAAGAAGTTAAGGTATGTGTTATTTTTATATGTTTAATATTAAAGCTGAATCATTGGGAAGAATCAAAGCTTTTTTTTTAATTTAGAAAAAATATTTCATTTAGAAGCATTTGCCAAAAAAAAAGGAGCTTAAACAAGTATGTATTGTAGGCAGGAATACCGCTGTAAAAAAATTATAAGAGAACTACGCAATTAAGCACATTTCATATAATTAGTTATGGTCCAATTAACATGGCAATGTCATAGCACTAGACCATGTACTGTGTTATGGATGAATGTACTTTATATTGGGTATGGATTATATCGACGGCTGAGAATAAGATCGCCCTATTTCAAAAATTGTTTCAAAAACGCCCTATTCCAAAGATTGTTTGAATAACGTCCTATTTCAGATTTTGCTTCAAAAACGCCCTATTTGAAAAATTGTTTCAATAACGTCCTATTTCAGATTTTGCTTCAAAAACGCCCTATTTCAGAGAAAATTCCATATATATTTCTCTGAAATAGGGCGTTTTTGAATAATTGTCTGAAATAGGACGTTATTGAAACAAATTCTGAAATAGGGCGTTCTTGAAGCCAATTCTGAAATAGGACGTTATTCAAACAATTTTTGGAATAGGGCGTTTTTGAAACAATTTTTGAAATAGGGCGATTTTATTCTCAGCCGTCGATATGTGGAGCAGAGATGGGCATTACTCAAAAAGTGAATAATTCAATAATGGAAAAATAAGAATAAATTTTTATTCTTTATTCTGATAATTTTGTATAATTATAATTATTCAAAAAGTAATTTTTCGCATATTTTCCCGAATCTGAACCGAATATTCTACCGAATACTTTCCCCAATCTGAAACAAATATCTTCACGAATACTGTCCCGTAACCGAAGACTTAGCCGAATATTTTTCCGAATACTTTCCCGAATTCGAAACCGAACCCAAATACTTAACCGAATCCTTTTCTAAATACTTAACCGAATCTTTTTCCAATTATTTTTCCGAATCTGAACCGATTATTTATTTTCCCGAATACTTTCCCGAATCTAAACCGAATAATTTCCCCAATACTTTCCCGAAACGGAACTGAATATCTTAATACTGTCCTGATCCGAACCGATAATTTTTCCGAATCGTAACCGTATATTTTCCCGAATCCAAACCGAATGTTTTTGCGAATGCTTTCTCGAATCCGAAACCGAACCAGAATATTTAACCGAATAATTTCCCGAACCAAATATTTTTCCGCATACTTCCTCGAATCCGAATCCGAACGCGAATACTCGAATATTTTTCCGAATAATTTTCCGAATACGAATCCATTCCTATGACATCGAAATTTTAATTGGACCACATTTTTTATATGAAATTTTTATAATTGTGGAGTACTCGATTGGTTTCGGCTTATTTCCACCTAAACAAATATAAGAAAAAAATTCTTCTCAAAGCATCACTCTCAGAAATGAGCACTTGTTTGAGCACTAAATGGACAAAAAATCATTGTATGCTACCACTCTAAAAGGAGCCATATCTAGAGATCCAATGACTGCGAATCCAAATAATAAAGAAGTAGCTTTATGGGGCTTACGAAGCAATACTCTAAAAAAGCTTAATTTAAGCACTCCTTTTGGATCCCTGCTTCTGAGCATTTCGGCTTTGATTAGCCGGTTTAATTTTTCGCCTAAAAAAAACTAAAATATCAAGTAAATATAAGTCAATCACCCAATCACAGGAACTACAACTAAAACACGTAAAAATTCCATAAACAAAGGAATGCCTAAATTGCAGACAAACGTCATGACACGCATTGGTTGCTGCACGCAATCCAAACAAGCGAACAGTAAGCGTAAATTAAGTAAAAAAGCAAATGGCTACACAGGCGCGGTGGGTGTGACCAACTAACCCAGCAGCATGCCAAAGGAATCAAAACTAAATATGTAAGGCAGCGAGAAAAAAAAAAGAAAAGCAAAAGATGAAAAGGCAAAAAAACAGCAAATGCTTTATAAAGTCAGCTACAAAAACAACTTAATTTGCCAACATTGCAAATAAATGTTGGAAAAGCACGCGCAAAAAATAATGCTGCCGTTTACAGAAGAAGCAACAAAAAATAGACCAAAAACGAAAACAAAAACAAAAATAAACCATAGAAGCATGTTAATAAAATTATAAAAAAATATGTGTATATGTGCATGCATAACTAACAATTACACGCTTTATATGCGCCACTATGCCGGCAGGCAGCACCCAGCACACGGTACACAACACCCGGCAGCCAGACGATGGCCAAAGCGTTGCACGCTTTTTTGCTGCATCAACATACACATATTTTAGCACACATATGTACACATGATTATGCAACAAAAATGGCAATCGCATATGATACAACGTTGCCGCACAACGTCATACGTGTTCGCAACGCGACATACTACATACACTGAGAGAAAAAAAATATATGGAGGGGTAAAAGAAATTGTTTACCTATTTTGAACACTACTTTCTTTGTTTTGAGTAAATTTTCCTTAAAACATGTTAAAAGGTTTATAAAATATTGTTGTTACATGCGTTACCATGGTTTCATATACCTGTTTTGAAAAAATTCATACATTAAAATAATGAAAAATTCTTTAAGCGCCATTCCATTCCCAACTTTCCTTGTTTTGAAGACTTGATTTCTTTAATTTTGAGAAATTAAATTCCCATACAAATCCCCATGGCAACGAATTTGTTTGAATGTTTTTTTTATGTTTTTTCCACATTTTTGAGAAAATTTACACAAAACAAAGATAATTTTGTATTGGGACGCGTGTTCAAAATAAGGAAAATTATGTCTTTGATCGAGAGAAATTTTTTTTTTTTAGTGTATATACATACAGAGCAAAAGAACATACAAATGCATTGTACACTTGTTATATGCCAAAAGCGTAAAATTTAGTTGGCGAAGCAAAAACTAGATCGAAAGCAAAAGCAATATGTATCAAAGAAAAAACGAAAATAAAATTAAGACAAAATTAAAAAAAAAAAACTAAAATTAAAATTAAATTAAAATCACTTTGAACGAAATGTTGGCGCTTGACTCGTAAGCAGGAAGTGAGAAAAAAATTGTTAAAATTATTAACACCATGTCGGCCGGTTGGTTGCTTGGTTAGTCTGTTGCTTGGTTGAGGCAGCGTGCAGCAATAGATTGCATATAACATAGACAACAACAACAACAACCAACGCCGTCGCATAAAAACAAAAAATTAAAGAAGGAAAAAAAATAATTCAATATGCATGAATTTTTTTAAAGCCACCAAATCTGTGCACCGAATACAATTAAAAAATGCCAGATATGCAAAAAAACCACGAAATAAATAATGATTGAGCGCTAGATACATACATACATAGATATTACTGCTTAAGCTGCACAAGTTCGTTGCTTAAGTCTTTGGTTTGGGCGCCTAAAAATCTGCGTTTGCCTTTATAGAAAGACAATAAATGGCACAGCCGAAATTTTAAAAGCCAATATAATAATTTTATTATGATGTTTTTGTTTTGGCCAGTCTTCGTTTTATGATTCTAAGTTTTGTTGAGCTTTTTGGCCTTATTTTAATTAAAAAGAATGTTTTGTATACATGTATACATGTATGTATGGAATACGCCTAGCAGAACATGAAGCGGATATACGGAAGAAGAAGAACAACACAGCACTGGCACAACATATGCTGGAAAACAACCACACAGCTGATTTCGCGAATGCAAGAATAATAGACAGAGAGAAAAGAGAATGAACGAGATACACGTTAGAGAGCCTTCGCATCTTAGAGAACAGACGCAGAACAATGAATACAAAAGAAGACACAGACGAAATTGCAACGAGTTACCTGATATGTTTATGATAGTTATTAGTTAGTTGACAAGTGCAATAGAAAACAACAGCACACACTATGCGTTTATATTTTTTATTTTTTAATGTAATAATTTTTTTATTCAATGTTTAATATAATAATAATATAATAATAATACAACGGCGCTATTATAACTCTGACGAGTTTTATGGCCGAGCTTCTCTCCCAATTCGAGGTGTGCTCCTTTTTGTTTTTCCTACTAATTGGGTGGACCTACAGTTTTATGCCGGCTCCGAACGGCGAATGCATTTTTTGTGAGAAGCTTTTTCATGGCAGAAATACTCTCGGAGGGTATGCCGCCCACTGCCGAGAGGTGACCGCTGCTCTTAAAAAATCCAATAATTGGATTTTTACTAATTAGAAAAATTTTTTGGTGTTTTGCTCGGACCGTGGTTTGAACCCGAGACCTCTGACATAGCAGGCGAGCACTCTACCCACTGCACCACAGCGGCTACTATTTCAATGTTTGTTTGTGTGAAAAAACTTGTTAGAAAATTAAGTGACGACACATATGTACATACATACGTATTTATGTATGCAAAAAAACTTATGTAGATATAACAAAGTAAGTAACAACATGTGATAAACCATTTTTTAATTTTCAATGTAACTTTATAGTCAATATTTGTAATCTTTTGTCTCTAAATGTTTGGTTTTCTTTCATATCTCCATGTTCGTGTGATTTTGCAAAAATAAAGTCGACCCCTGAAGATGGTAAAGGAATTTTACCGAAACGTCGGGCGAAATAATAAATAAATAAACAAAATACATACATGTATACAAAACATTCTTTTTAATTAAAATAAGGCCAAAAAGCTCAACAAAACTTAGAATCATAATAATTTTATTATATATAAGCAAGTCATAATGCCTTAAGGGCATCATATTTGTTGCAATTCATAAATTACGCTCACACCAAAGGCCCATAAACGTGAATGCATATGATGGATGTATGTATGTATGTATTTCTGACGTGCTTTTCAAAGGTTATTAAACAATAAATAGTGCAATATCACTGCAGGAAATGATTTTCAGCATAAATTTGTGTATAATAATTTTAATGACCTTTAAATTATATGCACGCAGATGTAAAACACAGGAATAGAAGAAAAATGAAAGAAAAAAGGCTGAAAAAGCGCAATTTTTGCTATTGTTTTTTTTTTTGCAGAGATTTTTGCTTCAGCAAGCATACATAATTTTGAGGTCAAATTGATTATGCATATTAGCAGTTAATTTATTTTTTATGCAAATGCATACAACAAATGTCAGATATGAACTTGAAAAATTGGAAAAAAATTGCAGATATAAGCAAAAATAAAAAAATTATAAAAAAAAGTAAAAAAAATCAAGCTAAAAATATTAAGAAAAAGTAAAAAAAAAAACAAAATATTAAGGAAATATTAAAAAAATATAAAAATACTAAAAAGGTCTAATAAAAAATATAAAAAATAAAAAAAAATATTTAAATATTTAATAAAATTTCATATTTCTAACAAATATTTAATAAAAAATTAAAAAACAAATTGCAGTTATTAACAACAAAAATTAAAAAAAAAACTTTCAGATACATATGTATAAACAAAAATTAAGAAATTATAAAAAATTTTAAAAAATAGTAAAAAAAATCACACTAAAAATATTAAGAAAAAGTAAAAAAAAATTAAAAAAATATTAAAAAAATTTTAAAATATTAAAAAAATTTAGTAAAACATGAAAAATGAAAAAAATATTAAAACATTTAATAGAACTTGATATTTCTACCAAATATCCAATAAAAAATTTAAAAAAAATTGCAGACATTAACAACAAAAATTAAAATAAATTGCAGATAACAGCAAAAATTAAATAAAAATAGCAAATATCAACAAAAAAAAACAATAAAAGTTAGAAAATAAAAATTAAAAAAAAATATTTAAAAAAATTAAAAATAATATGAACAAAAAGTAAAAAAAAAAATATTCAAATTATCTAAAATACTGAAAAATCTAAGCAAAATTAAAAAAAAAAAATATTTAAATATTTACAAAAAAAAAAAAACAATATCGTATTCAAATTTTTATTTGAAAACCATTTTGTTTCAATTGACCTGAAGCCAGCGAAGAAAAATTATTGAAGTATATAGGTCACCAAACACAACTATATTTAAAAAAAAATTATATTTACAACAAATATTAAAAAAAAAATTAAAATCCATGTTGGAAATATTAACAACGAAAATTAAAAAAAAAATACAGATATAAACAAAAATAAATAAAAATTAATAACAAAATATAAAAAAACCCAAATTAAAAATATGAACAACTAAAAGTAAAAAAAAAAAAACATAAGAGCCATAAAAAGATCAAATTAAAAATTAGAAAAACAAAAAATTTAAAAAATCAATTTTTTGTTTTTTGTCTTTTTTTAAAACTAAAAAAAAACTGAAAAAACTTTAAACAATTTAAATAATTTATTGAACCTTTACCATAGCCATAGCCTACCTTCAACACTATATATATATATTTTTTTTTCTTAAATAAAATAAATAATTAAAATAATTTGTATGTATGTGCAGAAAGTATTAAAAAACTTAAGAAAATTTCAGATATTAACAATAAAAATTATAAATAAAAATGAAACAACATAGAGAAATATTTTAAAAAATTCCAAAAAAAATACATTTGTAACAAAAATTAAAAAAAAAAAAATATTAAAACGATATTTAAAAAAAGACATAAAAATCACTCAACATTTTAAAACACAAATAGCAATTGTCTACGAAAACAAAAACCGTCGCCAACAAATTACTCGTTACTAATCAAAATAAGTTAAAAATGGTCATAAACTGCAGTGCCACAACAAAATTGGATGGCGGCATAGACTACACAAAAACACACATATGTACATATGTACATGCATACATATGAACAGTAGCAAAATTTATGATTTTAATGAGACATAAATTACCAAGCGATTGGCCAAAAAATCTATAAAAGTCTATAAAAATATTCAATGGCCGCGTTTTGTTCTTAAGTCTTTTGTTAGCATGCCAAAAATATTGCAAAGAATAGACGTGTCTGTATTCAATTTATGTTTGTATACATACATATGTATATTGCGCATAAGTCATAAGTCAGATAGCATAGCTACTTGGTTACGAGAACAACTTACTTATTATGCGTTATATTCAGTTTTTAATTAATTATTTTTAAGGTAAAGGTTATTTGAAAAATTGCATGTAAATTGACAAATTATAACATTAGCAGGTTTGTTGTTTAAGTCTTTTGATTTTTAATACATGTATTTTTTATGCAAATAAAATTAATGAAATTGAAAATATTTTTTAAAGAATTTAACGTGTGTTAATACAACCCTGATATAAGTTTTTAGTGCCAGCACATTAAAGACCAAGAAAATTCATTAACTTCTTGCGAAATAAGTATTTTCATCAATTCAGTAGGACCGATCTATCAATGTATATATATGGTTGAATATCAATGCCAATATACTCTTAATTACTGCTAACTGCATGAATATACATATTAATTAAAGAAACAATGTAAACAGTTCAATGCACTGCATTTTTGTGATAACTAATACAAAAGAAATCAGCAACATTGCAAAAAAATATGAAAAAGCATAAGAGTTCTACGTTAACGAGTTCGTTGCCTAAGTCTTTAGTGCCTTTCAAGCACGAGCTTAATTGTTTAACCGAAAAAACAATTGAAACAAAACAGCAAATATAATAGCACTGCCATTAGGAGCAAAAGAAGAAAAAATTAAAGTACGCTATGCAATTATGCTTTGTTTATAAAAAAAAAGAAACACACACAAAATACCTAAAATTGCGTGAAAAAATATTTCGCAATTACAGTAACACTTAGCGGGTGTTGAAGCGCGAATAGTTAGCTGCTGGCTGATTATGTACAAATGTATGTAAATTGAGTGCAAACAGGTGTACAATATATTTTGATATATCCAATGTTTTTGACGAAAACTCATAAAAGGGAAGCAATTATTTGATTGCTTACCGCAAAAAGGTTAATTATGTGCCCCCGCACAATAAAATTGACGCAATAACGCAAAAAAAGAAGACTTAAAGCAAAACAAAAAACAAAACCGCAAATGGATTTATTTTTTTTTTTTTGCATAAGCACAAAGAATAATCAATTTAGCGTTAAATTGAAGTATGATTTTATTTTCGCCCAATTTTTGCTGGTTTTCTTCTGCTCATGAGTTTATAGCACATACTACTTAGTTGCAAGCTTGCAGATCGAAAACTGCTCCGTTGGCTTTTTTGAAGGTTAACAGCATTTTGAAGCAACGAAGACAAAGAATAGCCACCATACATGGCACAGCATCTTCATCGTTAACCCCATTAAACGCCATTGCATAGGTTCTCTGGCCATTTTGGTTATAATTTAGCTGCATTTTTGGCTTGTCTTCAGTTATTTATAAGTTTATTTTTTTTTATTTTTTATTATGACGTCTGATGCTTTGGTATTAATTTTCCACGCCTTCCGAAATTCTTCTTATATTTTATTTTGAGCTTTGGTAATTAATTTTTACTTGATTAGTCTTTTTTGGCCTTAACCGTTATATAATAGATAGTTAAATATAGATATATCTACATATACTTAATAGCTAAATCTCATTATCACATCGCTCATCTATCACACACACATATATCAACACATATTACAGAGCCTCTGTCGCTTGTCAATTTATAACCTACGGAAATGTTAAAAGCTCTCATACATACATATATATTTTTGTCTGTACTATTAAAATGTTAACTTGTTTTACAAAGCAACCAAAAATTATTAAAGGTATAAAGATGCAAAACAAAAAAAAAAAAACGTAAAAGTCTTCAATACATAACCTGCAAAGTTTAGCTACATACTTACAGAAAAAACAATAGAAACTTCTTGTAGAAGCCACAGAGGCAACATGCTACAGGTCAACGAGTATCCAAAGTACTTGTTTTTGTAGGCTCCCAGAAGCCTTGGTTGATTAATTGATGAAGGTAATGGTAATCCCAGCGGTGCAACACGAAGTGTATGGCTTGCCTGGATGCCTAGTTGTTGCAGTCAAAAGTTGTAGTTGTTAAATGTTTACGAAAATCAAAAAAAAACAAGTAAGGAAGCCTAAGTTCGAGTGCAATCGAACATTAGATACTCAGCTGTATGCTTTCATTGTTTGTTTGCGTTTGTTCGATATAGGGTGTATTTTATATGAAACGAGTGCTGCATAAACAGGGCGCAGCCACGCCCATTTTCAAAATTTATATCAATCATCCAAATAAGCATACAAATATTATTGTTAGTGCAAAATTTCATCCCTCTATGACTTTTAGTTACAAAGACTTCACGTTACAAATTCCAAAAGGGTGTTCCAGAAATATCTTTGTTAAAAAGTAGGCGTGGTCATAAACCGATTTCAATACATTTTTGCGTGTCTATTAACACATGTTATAAAAGTGTATAAACCAAGTTTCGTCATAATATCTCAATTATTTGTCGAGTTAAAGGCTAAGAAATCTCATATATCCCTTTGTCTAAAAAGAGGCGGTGCCACGCCCATTTTCCAAACTTTTTTATTTTTTGTTTCCGGTCTATTGTAAAACTCATGTCACAAAATTTCAATGAATTATCTTTATATTTCACATAGATATCGCTTAAAATGGTTTTATTAGGTCACTTTATAATACACATATATAAAAGTGGGCGCGGTCGTCAACCGATTTTGGTAATTTTTCGTCCACACATTTGGCTAAGTAAATATATCACGCGTACCAGATTTCATCGATATATCTTTAACGGTTTCTGAGTTATGGCTTATTAAACTTTCAATATTCGCTCCTTAATAAGTGGGCGTGGCACCGCCCATTTTCCAAAATTTTTGTAGTTTTTGTTTTATGTCCATAGTTGGACTCCTGCCACAAAATCTCAGTGATTGATCTTTATATTTGACAGAGATATCGCTTAAAATGTTTTTATTAGGCCCCCTTATATTTCCTATATATAAAAGTGGGCGTGGCCGTCAACCGATTTTGATAATTTTTCGCCAAAACATTTGACTAAGTAATTATATTACGCGTACCGAATTTCATCGATATATCTTCAACGGTTTCTGAGTTATGACTCATAAAACTTTCAATGTCTGCCCCTTAATAAGTGGGCGTGGCACCGCCCATATTCCAAAATTTTTGTGTTTTTTGTTTTATGTCCATAGTTGGACTCATGCGACAAAATTTCAATGATAGATCTTTATATTTGACAGAGATATCGCTTAAAATGGTTTTATTAGGTCACTTTATAATACACATATATAAAAGTGGGCGTGGCCGTAAACCGATTTTGATAATTTTTCGTCAAAACATTTGTCTATGTAAGCAAATTACGCGTACCAAATTTCATCGATATATCTTCAACGGTTTCTGAGTTATGACATATAAAACTTTCAATGTTTGACCCTTAATAAGTGGGCGTGGCACCGCCCATTTTCCAAAACTTCATCAAATTTCTTCATAAGGGCCCGAGCTCAATACGTGGGTAAAATTTTAAAACTCTAGCTATATTAGTGGCTGAGATACCAAATTTCCGATTTTTTCTATATAGGAAAAGTGGGCGTGGTCATGGTCCGATTTCGCCCATTTTCAATACCAACCGTCCCAGTCTCGATACCAACTTGCGTTCCAAATTTCATCAAAATATCTCAATTTTTGCGCGAGTTAGAGTGTTTACAGACGGACGGACGGACGGACGGACGGACAGACGGACGGACGGACGGACGGACGGACGGACGGACGGACGGACGGACATGGCTCAATCGATTTCTCTTTTCACCCTGATCATTTTGATATATATAAGTCTATATCTATCTCGATTATTTCATTCTGTTACAATCCACCGTTATGTGATTAAAACTATAATACTCTGTGTACTAGTACAGCTGAGTATAAAAAAATAAATAAATAAATAAAATGATTTGGGCGGCAATAATTACCATTTAGTATTTGAAAAATAGCACTTAATTTTCCAAAAAGTACCAAAATGTACTAAAACGTTGCAAACCTTTGAAATCTGCTGGAAAGAAACAGTACTAAGTTTTCTAACAAGTACTAAAATGTTCTAAGTTTATTAAATCTGCAGAAAAAATAGTGCTAAATTTTCGAAAAGGTACTAAAATGGTTTAAAGCTTACATTTGCTGTAAAAAAAAATAGTACAATATTATCTAAAATGTACTAAATTGTTCTAAATATATTAATTCTGTTGAAATAAATGGCACTAAAATTTTCTAAAAGTTACTAAAATGTTGTAATTAACTCTGCCTAAAGTACTAAATTCTCCACAAAGTACTAAAATGTTCTAAATGTATTAATTCCGCTGGAAAAGAGGATTAGGTTTTCTAAAAAGTGGTAAAATATTGTAACTGTATTAACTATGCCGAAATTATAGTACTAAATTAAAAAAAGGCACTAAAATATTCTGAATATATTCACACCGCTAAAAATTAAAAAAAAAAAGTACTAAAATGCTCTGAATGTGTTCATTCTGCTGAAAATATAGTACATACTCAATTTTCCACAGAGTACTAAAATATACTAAAACGTTCTAATTGTTTCTGCTGTTTCTGCTAAAAACAAAGCACTAAATTTTCGATTTTCTAAAAAGTACTAAAATGTTGTAACTGTACTAACTATGCCGAAATTATAGTACTAAATTAAACAAAAAGCACTAAAATATTCTGAATGTATTCACACCGCTAAAAATTAAAAAAAAAGTACTAATATTCTCTGAATGTGTTCATTCTGCTGAAAATATAGTACATAATCTATTTTCCACAGAGTACTAAAATATACTAAAACGTTCTAGGTAATTGTATTAATTCAGCTAAAAACAAAGCACTAAAGTTTGCATTTTCTAAAAAGTACTAAAATGTTGTAACTGTGTTAACTATGCCGAAACTATAGTACTAACTTAAAAAAGAAAAGTACTAAAATATTCTGAATGTATTCACGCTGCTGAAAATATAGTACTAAATTTTCAACAGGGTACTAAAATTAACTAAAACGTTCTAATTGTATTAATTCTGCTGAAAACAAAGCAATAAATTTTCTAAAAAGTACTAAAATGTTCTAAATGTATTAAAGCTTCAGAAAAAGTAGCACTAAATTTTCTAAAAAGTACTGAAATGCTCTAGGTGCATTAATACCGCTGAAAAAATAGTACTAAAAATTCCAAACAGTACTAAAATATACTAAATGTATGAAATCTGCTGAAAATTAACTTATGTATATGTACCAAAATTAGTACTAAACCCAAATGGCCTATTTAGAGCAAGCTTCCGGCATTTTTCCCCATCTAAATCTGCATAATATGTAAGTATTCGATCACCAATTTGATGTTTCAAACTGAAAAGCTGATTAAAACATTTGTTGAAGAAACTACATAAGTATTATACAAAGCAACAGTCATATGTAATACTTACTTTCAAACACTTACGCCATTTTGAACAATATCTAACTAACTATCACAAAGCACCAACAACGAAGAAAGCTCATCACAACTGCAATGTGCGCGTAATATGTATACGCTTTATAGATAGTTATATATTTAATTTGCACACAGCAGATTTTTACTTGTGTAGTCGGTGCTTTTGTGGTTGTTGTTGTTTTTGTCCTCTTTATTGCTGCTCTAGCCAATTTAGTTAAACTTGAAACCATTGAATGAATGAATGAATGAATGAATGCATGTTGATCGATCGATGATGATGCAAGTCGCGCATATTGGAAAGTATAATAAACCTCTCAGCAGACAGAGATGTTTCCAACCAAATGCAATGCCATTAAATAAGACAACGCTGCAGAAAAATAGAAAAAGAGAGGCGGGCAATAAAAGGCAGTGCGAGAAAGAAAAAGTGAAAGATGCTATGTAATAGCTACAACTAGCAACAGTATTGGCAAACAAAAACAACAAAAATAACTTTTTCTTCAAAAAGCGCATCATCATCAGCGCATTTGATTGCCACTTCATGCATGCATATACATACTTACATTCATATACATGTTTGTGTGCAAAGCTGCTATGCAAAGCCACATCTAACCGTACATGTCTGTATATCCCCTTACATGCCAAGCTGTGCTGCGTGTATTTGTCAAAAGCATGTCAGCATCAGACGCTGCGACTTGAAATGCGGATTCACATTCACCTTTTTCGATTTTTTTTGTTCGCTTTTTTTTTCTTCAATTTATATTTTTCCGGCGTCATTGAGCCAATTATCTTGCGCTGCTTCTATACAATCGTCGTTCACCAGTTGATTGCTATGATGTAATATATGGATATGAATGAATAAGTAACTGTTTGATGGTTGTTGTTGTTGTTTGTTTGTGTGTTGTTATTTCTAAGTAAGTCATAAAGCACAAGCGCAAGCACATGGTTTGACGGATTGTTTTTTTTTACCGGAAAATGGCAGTAGAGCACACATGTGTATGATTATTACTTCCTGAATTTATATCATTTTGCAAACAATTAACTATTTTTTCGCACAGTTATAAGATTGAAAAGAGTCGCATATATTTAAAGTATGTAAATAAATTTGGGCGATTGGCAAATATTCGTTTATTATTTTTTTGTTTTCAAAAACTAAGTTCGTTCTGTATCGAAGTGAAGGAGTGTACTAAAAGTTATGTGCTAAACCTTTCAGAACGTAAGTAACATGTTCTAAATATATAAAGTCTGCTGAAAAAATAGTACTAAATTGCCCACAAAGTACTGAAATGTGCTAAACTATATTAAATCTGCCGAAAAAATATTTTCAAAAATAGTACTAAAATGTTCTAAGTGTATTAAACTGCTGAAAACTAAATTTTCTAAAGTAGTACTAAACTATATTAAATCTTCTGAAAAAATATTACTATATTTTCCAAAATAGTACCAAAATATTCTAAATGTATTAAATCTGCTGAAAAAATAGTAAAAACTTTTCACAAAGCACTAAACTGTACTAGATGCATTAAATCTGCTAAAAAATAGTACAAATTTTCCAAAATAGTACTAAATTATATTAAATCTTCTGAAAAAATATTACTATATTTTCCAAAATTGTACTAAAATATTCTAAATGTATTAAATCTGCGGAAGAAAAAGTACAAAAATTTACAGAAAGTATGTAGGTACTAAAATGTACTAGATGCATTAAATCTGTTACAAACCAGTACTAAATTTCCACAAAGTACTCAAATATTCTAAATGTTTTAAATATTCTAAAAAAATGGTACTAAGTTTTCCACAAAGTACCAAAATCTACATATATATTAAATTTGCTAAAAAAAAATTGTACTATATTTTCCACAAAGTACCAAAATGTACTAACATATATTAAATTTGCTAAAAAAAATATTACTAAATTTTCCATATAGTACTAAGAAGTTTTAAATATATTAGATCTGCTAATAAAAACGGCAATACATTTTTCACAAAGTACTAAAATGTATGAAAATAAATAAATAAATTAAATCTAAAATATAAATCTTCTTCTTCTAAAGTACTAAATTTTCCACAAAGTACTAGAATATATTAAATATACTGAAAAATATTACTAATTTTACAATATAGTACTAAAATATTTTAAGTAAATTAAATCTGCTAAAAAATAACATTGAATTGTCCAAAAAGTCACAAAATTTACTAAATCTTCTGAAACTAAAAACTTAAAATTGCAATCACTTTTATTCTAAAATTCTATATTTCTTAGCCAAATTAATTTTCTTCCAACTGTGCTTAGACGAGCTTCTCATGAGAACTGAATCAGTTATACAATAGTATGTACTCTTGTATGTATATCTATTTCTAGGCAGACTACTAAAAACATAAAGCAATAAAGAAACAAGAAGCTCATAAAAACACAGCAAATGAAAAATCATGAATATAAATCCATTTTATTATTTCTATTCTACACAATCTCAAACAATTTGCGTCAATTAACATGTTAATTGTGCTGATTTCATTTGCTAATCTATTGCGGTCAACTAAACTTTGAGTTGTACACTTTTTTTGCCATTTATTATTCATGTTTTTGTATTTATGTCTTGGTTTTGGTTTTGTTTGGTTAGAAAATTGTAAGGTGTTGAATAAAAAAAAAATTTAATTTTGTATGACTAAAAACTTCCTGCTTGACGTTGTACAAAACAGAAATAACTTTACAGCCGCCTAATTGCCTGTGCCACAGTTTGTTGCACGAGCGGCAATTGACTGATAAGAAGCAGTCAGCATCGTAAACTGCAAGTTATTTACATAACTTGTGGCATAATACTTACTTAAAAAAGAAAACAAAAAAAAAACACATAAAGCTAAGTTTATACATATTTTTGCTACTTCATGCTTAGATTTATTAATTTCGCTTGGCGAGGAAAAGGGGAAGGTGTGTGTAGCTATGTTGCTTGTACTGGCTCTATTGTGTAGAAAATGTTGAAAATTTTGTATGTACTAAAACTGTAACGTTTACAGTACTAATGTTGTACTGGGACTTTACTGTATGGTAATAAAATTTAAAATTAAAGTGAGCTAAAATTGAAAGCTTAAAATATGTTTAAGAAAAAATATTTTTTTGTTACTAAATTGTGCTAAGTATTTTTCAGAATATGCAATAGTCTTTTTTTAGTACTAATATTTGAAACTGGCTGTATGAGACTTGGTCGTTTACATCCATTAAAAAAAAATAAAATACTAAAAATACTAAAAAATAAATACTAAAAATTAAATTAGAAGTAAAAATTAGATGAATATTAAAACAAGATACTAGTACTGAAGAACAGGTAAGTACTAAAAAAATTAGTACTAAAAAAAGTAAATACTAAAAAATCAGAAGTTAATATTTAAAAACAAATTAGTACTAAAAAAGGATTAAAACAAAAATTAGTACTTAAATATGCTAGTACTAAAACACCAGTACTAAAAATAATTAAATAAAAAGTTGTGTACTAAAAAAACTGAAAAGGAGTTTTAACTAAAAACAGTAAATACTAAGAAAATTAAGGCTAAACATAGCAGATGAATACTAAAGCAAAAGATTAGTGCGAAAAAGGTAAATATATACTATAAAAATTCGTATTAAAAAAGTAAATACTACGAAAGGTGTGTACTAAAAAAAATAAATACGTACATACTCATAAAATTAGCACTAAAAAAATAGATGAATACTAAAAGAAAAATTAGTACTAGAAATATTAGTACTAAAAAAATTAAGTAAAAAATTTTTACTAAAAAAATAAATACTAAAAACTAGATACTAGATACTAGAAAAATTAGCACTGAAAAATATTAATACTAAATAAAAATTAAGTAAAAAAAAGTAAAAAAATACATACTAAAAAAATTTGCACTAAAAAATAATAGCTTAAAAAAAACTAAAAAACACGCTTTAATCTTAAAAATCGTACTAAAAATTGAGAAATAATTTAATTAGAAACAAATGATGAACGAAAATATAAGCATTTAAGGAAAAGCGTGGGGTGCTCAGTATGTCAAAAAATATTTAAAATCGGTGTTTTTACTAATAATTTTATTTTGACTTTTTTGAGATTTCATATATCGTACTCTTTAATTTCGCAACTAGGTATATTTTTGTACTAGTTGTACGAATCGAATATTTTCATGTTCAAATATTATTGAGCACCCTACGCTTTTCCTTAAATACTTATATTTTCGTTCATCATTTTGTTTCTAATTAAATTATTTCTCAATTTTTAGTACGATTTTTAAGACTAAAGCGTGTTTTTTAGTTTTTTTAAGATATTATTTATTTTTTTTGAACTTTTTAGTGAAATTTTTCATTAAAGGATGTTTTATGCGGACGCAAGAATTAAAGTAAAAAGAAGTCTGATGGGATGTGGTGTTCTCCGAAATAGATCTATGTACATACATATGTATTTATAACTTCTACCAAAAATCCCAATATGCAGTGAAGTAAACTAGCTTATTATGCAATATATTCCAAACCCTTTTATTCAAAGTTTTCCAAACTAGTTTCGAAATACAAAATTTCCCAAACGTTTTGTTATATTTTACAATCAGAAAGCGAAGAGAAGTTGAGGTGAAGCATTTGAAAAGAACAAAAAAAAGAAACCTGATTGAATAAATTCGAATTTAGACAACAAAGTTCCGAATACGTTTGTAGCGTAATGGTGAGGTATGCTGCCTACGGACCAAGGAGCTCAGGTTCGAGTCCCGAGTGGCGCATTTATTTTTTTATTTTTTTTATTTTTTTATTTTTAGAGAAATTTTTTTTTCACCTCACGTTTACAAAACATTGTATAAAAATTGCTTTCCAAACGTGAAATGCAATTATAGAATTAGGGTTCCTTTTCGTTGATTCAGCACTTACTATTAAATGAATTACAAACAAAACCAGTTCTTGCTTTGCATACGTATGTATGTACATGCGGCTGATTTCATTGCAAATACAACAAACCCAAAACAGAAAGCTTCAAGCTTCATTTTTGAGTGAATTTATGAATTGAGTTTATCGCCATCGCTATGAGCGATCGCTGGCTGTTGTGCGTTAGCTCGCTCGCTATTTGAGTGGTTATACGTTTTTCTTTGAACATTTGTTTGTGATTTGAGAAGAATGTATTTTTGAGCGTTCGTGAGTGAGTTTTTCCGTACCCTGAAAGCTTGTTACTTATTGGCTTATATACGGGAGTGAATTGAAATTCATAGAGGCTATTTTGAGGAAAGGTAACTTAAAAGCCGCAATGAAGCATGAAGTATAATGTTGAATGTCCTACTATATGATGCCGTTGGGCTGTTGATGTCATGTTTCGAATCCGGAGGAGAATAGAAATAATAGATAGAACACAATAAAAGTGAATGTTTGAAAGATATAATAATTTAGTTAAATGTTACAACTTTTAGGTGGGATGACTTACATACATACATACATACATACATACATACAGGTGAAGCTAATAAAAGCGTGTTAAAAAGCATGTGAAAGCTAAAACAAAAATTGTTGCTAAAAAAAGTAAATACTATAAAAATTAGTAGAAAACCAGTAAATACTAAAAACGGGATTGTACTAAAAAAATACAAACCAACTAAAAAATTAACACTAGTGAAAAATAGTTCAGTGCTAAAAAAAAGATAGGTACTAAAAAAGTAATACTAAAAAATATTAGTACTAAAAAAAATTAAATATAACAAAAAATTGTACAAAAAACAAGTCAATACTAATAAAAATATAAGTTCTAAAATAGATAACATCAATTGATGTATTGTGGAACGATCTTCCGTCATCCTACCCTGTCGCAAAAACAAGCAACCAAAAAGGATATAACATCAATTGTTAGCATTTACTGTGCATTTATTTGTTGGTAATCATTTACTTTTTAGTACAGGCAAAACATGAGCTATTATCTATTGTACTAAAATATATGGCAATTTTGTTCAACGTGTTTTAAATTACCTAAATACATAATACTCGTATCTATACTAAATACTACATACTAACTCTGTTGAATGAACCAAATGAAGGGTTGCTTACAGCTTTTTCGCTTGAGTAGACAAGGATTGTTTACTCTTTCGGATTTTCCCCACTTTTCCATACTTTTCGTGTATTTCATTATTGTTTTGTTGACAAGTTACATACCTCCCAGTGTGGATTATGTGTTTTTATTTTTTCAAAGCGCGCTGATATATGTATGTAGCGCTTTGCTTAAAAACGAAATCATTAAGCTTTTGGGTCACTGTTTTCGAAACCCCTTTAAGTTTGAGCCCCTTTATCGGAGTTCGCATTAGACCAATACGCTAAAATTAGTTAATTATGTCATGGAAAAAGAAATTACTGTCAAGCCACAATAAAAATGCTAAAGCAAAAACTTGTCATATTAGCCACACAGCTGCCTGGAGCTGACCAGTTTGCAGTTTCTTGCATTTCTTTTGCGTTTGCTTTAAACCGACGCGGTGCGGTGCGGGCGGCGCTGTAGGGCTGCTTTCAGGTTCGCTAATGCATAAATAACATTGGTCATGCCATAAATATTTAATTGTGTTAAAAATCAACACTTATTTATGTATTTATGTACATGTGCAATTTATGTATTTGCATACAGCGCGTTATTGTCTTTCAGTTAGCTTTTCTTCTTCTTCTCTTTTTCTCCTTACCATTTACGCTTATCAGCTGCAGCTAGTATTTAATTGCAAAATGAATATGTAAAATGTAAAAAAAAACAAAAACGAATGAATTAAAGATATTAAAAGCGACAAGCATTTTATATAGCCATCACTAGTTTTTATGTTTTTAAGTGCAACAATTGTCATGTAACGTTTGTATTTAATAAAGCTTGCAGCAGCGTTTCTGTCGCGGTGTAGAAGCGTCGAAAAAGCGAGACAATTCAATATGCAAAGAAGAAAGATAATAAGATAATTGTTTTGGTTGTTTATTTCTTTTTGCTCTTTGCGTTTTTTTGTTAGCAAATGCGACTTGAACATTTATAGTGTTGCAGTGATGTTTATTGCAATATGATAATGTTATATAGCAATTACTGTGTCTTTTTATACTCAGCTGTACTAGTACACAGAGTATTATAGTTTTAATCACATAACGGTGGATTGTAACAGAATGAAATAATCGAGATAGATATAGACTTATATATATCAAAATGATCAGGGTGAAAAGAGAAATCGATTGAGCCATGTCCGTCCGTCCGTCCGTCCGTCCGTCCGTCCGTCCGTCCGTCCGTCTGTCCGTCCGTCCGTCCGTCCGTCCGTCTGTAAACACTCTAACTCGCGCAAAAATTGAGATATTTTGATGAAATTTGGAACGCAAGTTGGTATCGAGACTGGGACGGTTGGTATTGAAAATGGGCGAAATCGGACCATGACCACGCCCACTTTTCCTATATAGAAAAAATCGGAAATTTGGTATCTCAGCCACTAATATAGCTAGAGTTTTAAAATTTTACCCACGTATTGAGCTCGGGCCCTTATGAAGAAATTTGATGAAGTTTTGGAAAATGGGCGGTGCCACGCCCACTTATTAAGGGTCAAACATTGAAAGTTTTATATGTCATAACTCAGAAACCGTTGAAGATATATCGATGAAATTTGGTACGCGTAATTTGCTTACATAGACAAATGTTTTGACGAAAAATTATCAAAATCGGTTTACGGCCACGCCCACTTTTATATATGTGTATTATAAAGTGACCTAATAAAACCATTTTAAGCGATATCTCTGTCAAATATAAAGATCTATCATTGAAATTTTGTCGCATGAGTCCAACTATGGACATAAAACAAAAAACACAAAAATTTTGGAATATGGGCGGTGCCACGCCCACTTATTAAGGGGCAGACATTGAAAGTTTTATGAGTCATAACTCAGAAACCGTTGAAGATATATCGATGAAATTCGGTACGCGTAATATGATTACTTAGTCAAATGTTTTGGCGAAAAATTATCAAAATCGGTTGACGGCCACGCCCACTTTTATATATAGGAAATATAAGGGGGCCTAATAAAAACATTTTAAGCGATATCTCTGTCAAATATAAAGATCAATCACTGAGATTTTGTGGCAGGAGTCCAACTATGGACATAAAACAAAAACTACAAAAATTTTGGAAAATGGGCGGTGCCACGCCCACTTATTAAGGAGCGAATATTGAAAGTTTAATAAGCCATAACTCAGAAACCGTTAAAGATATATCGATGAAATCTGGTACGCGTGATATATTTACTTAGCCAAATGTGTGGACGAAAAATTACCAAAATCGGTTGACGACCGCGCCCACTTTTATATATGTGTATTATAAAGTGACCTAATAAAACCATTTTAAGCGATATCTATGTGAAATATAAAGATAATTCATTGAAATTTTGTGACATGAGTTTTACAATAGACCGGAAACAAAAAATAAAAAAGTTTGGAAAATGGGCGTGGCACCGCCTCTTTTTAGACAAAGGGATATATGAGATTTCTTAGCCTTTAACTCGACAAATAATTGAGATATTATGACGAAACTTGGTTTATACACTTTTATAACATGTGTTAATAGACACGCAAAAATGTATTGAAATCGGTTTATGACCACGCCTACTTTTTAACAAAGATATTTCTGGAACACCCTTTTGGAATTTGTAACGTGAAGTCTTTGTAACTAAAAGTCATAGAGGGATGAAATTTTGCACTAACAATAATATTTGTATGCTTATTTGGATGATTGATATAAATTTTGAAAATGGGCGTGGCTGCGCCCTGTTTATGCAGCACTCGTTTCATATAAAATACACCCTATATCGAACAAACGCAAACAAACAATGAAAGCATACAGCTGAGTATCTAATGTTCGATTGCACTCGAACTTAGGCTTCCTTACTTGTTATTACTTATACCATTACGCTTTATATGATTGATCGATTTAACTTCATTTACCATTATATACAGACATACCTAACTCCCCTCTTCTTCTGCATTTTTGTACTAAATAAAAATTTAGTTCAACTTAATCTTACTGTACTTTAGTATTTATACTTAGTACTAGTGCGTTTAAATCGTACGTAATTAATTTGAATGCGATTACAAAAGTGTTGTTAAAAGTGAGTCTTTGATTTGTGTGTGAAGTGAACAGTTTACAAGATTTTGATTAGTTGGACTGACATGCCACGACAGCGTTGGCGGTGGTGGCGGCGCTTTGGTAACGAGAACAAGCTTATCGATTGCAATTAGTTGTTCGCGCAATGTAACATTACATTCATGTTTGCAAATTACATGTATGTATGTATGTATGTATGTATATATGCATGGTTGGTATATACGTACAGAAGTATGCATATATGCAAATAAAAGCTGCTAAATGGGCTAGCGAAAGTATCTGCTAATAAAGGAACTACAAATAGGTTGGCAAACAATTTTTTATATGGTTAATAAGAAATAACTCTCAAGTACATTGATTAAATAAATGCCAAAGTACTAAAATATTCTAGATGTATTAAATCTGTTAAAAAAAATAGTACAAAAATTTCCAAAAAAAGTAATAAATTTTCTAAATGTATTAACTCTGTTGAAAAAGTAGTACTAAAATTTATAAAATGTACTAAGAATGTTTTAATTATGCTAAAAATATAGTACCTAATTTTGGAAAAAGTACTAAATATTTCAAATTCAATGACAAAATAGTACTACAATATTGAAAATGTACTAAAATTTATTAAATCCTCTGAAAGAATAGTACCAAAATTTCAAATTCCAAATGTATTAAATCTACTTAAAAGTAGTATTAAAATTTGCAAAATGTAATAAAATGTTCTGAGTGTTTTAAATCTGCTGAAAATCTGGTACTAAGATTTCTTAAGTGTACTAAAATTTTCTAAATGTATTAACTCCACTGAAAAATTAGTACTAAAATTTCCAAAATGTACTAAGGTGTTCTAAATATTTTAAATGTGCTGAAAATATAGTACTGAATTTGGGAAAAACTACTAAAACTTTTTAATTCTAATGAAAAAATAGTACTCAAATTTTTTAAATGTACGAAAATTTTCTGGAAGAATGGTACTAAAATTTTCAAAATATATCAAGATGTTCCAAATGTAAACTGTTCTACTTAAAAAAAACTACTAAAATTTTTAAAATGTACTAAAATGTTCTATATGTATTAGATTTGCTAAAGGTGTTACCAAATGTTCTAAAAAGTACTGCAATGTTTTAAAGCTGCTGAGAGAGACAGTAGATACTATATTTTCTAAAAAATGCCATAATGTTCTAAATATATTAAATCTGCTAAAGAAATAGTACTGAATTTTCCACAAACCACTAAACTGTTCTAAATGTTTTAAGTATGCTTGAAAAAACAGTTGTAAAGTTTCCAAAAAGTACTAAAATGTACTAGATCTGCTGAAAACTATAAACTTTAATTAAAAGTCCCAGTATTATAAACAACTTTAATCTAAAATTCTATATTTCTTAGCTAAGCCAATTTTGAGTGATAATGCAATGCTTCACACAACTCCCTTCCTTCTGCACTAAGCCAAGCTCCTCATGAATACTTGATCAGTTATTCAAGGTTGACATTTGCGCATGGATTTCTTGGCACAATAAGTTAAATACTGGTTAAATTTTAGCATTCAGTACTAAAGCAATTGTGTACTAAATTATTGTTATCAAAAGTTAATTTCTTTGAAAATTTACCTAGTCAATTTCTGTTTGTACATATACTAAAATGTACTAAATTAAACAAAAATACGTAAAGAACTGCTTAAGATTCCGATTTTCTTCTTCTTAAAGATATGCACAAGTTTACTAAAATGTGGTGAAGTGTGCTAAAATCTAAAATAGTGTACTAAATAGACTAATAACTGTTTAAGATCCTGATTTTCTGTTTGATAAAGATATACACAAATTTACTAAAATGTACTGGAGTGTACTAAAATATACCAAAGTGTACTAAAATATATCAAAGTTTACTAAAATATCACAAGGTTTACTAAAATGTACTAAAATGCACTAAATAGAGTACTAATAATATAATTTTTCACACAAAATTAATCTAAACATATTTATGTTCACAAGCCATAAATACAAAACTCGAGATAAGTAAGGTAAACTAAAATTTTTTCTCTGGCCGATTTTTAGCTACAAAACTAAGTACATTTATGAAACCGTTTTCGATTATAAAATTTCAAGCCATTTTTCAAAGAGAAATATTTAAAATATTGATGAAGTTTTGTTTAGAAAAATTTCAAGTAAACATATTTTTAGTACACATTTTTATCTCGAGTTGGGTCGTTATGACTTAATCAAAGTACACGTAAAATACCACAAAAATACATTAGAGTCACATGTCGTGTGAAATAAGTAAATTTTTACTGGTTTTCTGATTAGTTTCTTTTTTTTTTGTAAAGCACTTGTTGTGTAAAATACTTAGGAAAACACAGAAAATATACCACAATAACAGCGAAATATTTTATAATTAAATAGAGGAAGTACTTTAAAGGTTTAAAAGCTACTGAACAGCAATTGAATGTAAATGGGTAAGGGAAAAAAAGCCAACAAGTTTTGCACTTAAAAACGATTAGCGAACAATTTGCGAAAACTCAGAATATTCTTTGTTGTTTTTTTTTAATTGTGATTTTTTCTAATTCAATTGACACCTCAATCATATTTTTAGCAGAATACATTATAAGTCAATAAATATATAATGTTATTAAAACATCAAATGTTAATTGACAGCAATAAACAAGTTGACAAAAGAGTGGAATTGCTTGCTGACCAAAAGACAGTTTAACAAGCGTTTATAAAAATAAAAATGTAAACGATTGTACAAAAAAATTACAAGTATTAGAAGCATGCATACATATTACTCGTATAAAGAAGATGTATAAAAGCAGTAAAAGCATTTGTTTATCATGGCCTTCATCTCTTCTTATATTCCGCTTATTTCTTAATTCTTACTTACTTATTTGTTGCCTCAAGCTAGACAGCTATTTGCTCTTTGCCCCTTGTCTAACTTTTTTTGGCTGCCGGCTAATTGCTTATGATTGTCACGTTTATCAACAACTTGAACAATTAAAATCAAAAACAATTAAAAGCAATTCAACGACAAAATGCACGTGACTGTTTGTAGTAAGAAATTAAAAAAAAAAAAAAAAAAAAAAAAATTGCAAAATTATAAAAATAAAATTGATTTTCTACTTATAAAACAGTCATTTTACGCATTTTCTCAGCGATCAACAAATGTGTATCACCACTTAAGTTTAGCAACATGTTGCTGCAACAATTTGCTTAAGCTTAGCCATGCGATTGAGTTTGCTGTTGAATCACACGCAAAATTTTAACGCATAACTCTCACTTTGACCGTTGTGCAGAAATTAAATTGACGACGATCAAATTGTTGATTACTTTTGCCAGTTTTCAACAACAACAACACCAATGCTTATAGCAACAATACCAGACATATTCCAAATATGTGTTGTAGTGAATGTCAAACAGGTTGAAATATTTTTGCGACTCACTCTCAAATACTTTATGGTTGGCCTTGCTATCTGCAAATCTCAAATGAGTGGCTTCAAAGCGCTTTTACGCGCATTTCTTTCAAAGCTCTACACACCCACCAAACTGCCGCCACTTTACAGTTTGCGTCTATGCACATTTGATTTGCTTAGTTTTTTTTAATTTTTTGCCATTTTGCTTTTTTTGCTACTTGTATAATTACTTTAAAGTAGAAATAAACATTTAAAGACGTATTTAGCCGCTTTTTGTAAACATTTGGTCGGTCGGCTGTTGAACATTAAAAAAAAAAATTGTAATTCTCCATTTTGTATGCCACTCGCTGCTGCAGCTGGTCAATTGCTGCGTTTCTTTTTTGTCACGCGCCGCTAAAAAAGCAGTAGCCGAGTGCGTTTTATGCGAACATTGAACTCGAAAATGCGCGTCAATGTCTTTGATTTGGCTTTTTTGTATGATGTTTGTTTTAGTTGTTTTATTTGTTTTTTATTTGTAGCTTTTTTGCATAATTTTGCACTATGTTTACAAAAGGCCCTATGTAAATGTCAATGAAGATTTAGTTGAACGAAATTATGTAATGCATACATAACTCTTAAGACTAACTAATAAAGACCAGTGAGAGTAATAAAAAGCTTAAGTTGTTGATAAGGACTTTTGTTGTTAATGATCCATAAAAAAATACGTGCCATACTAGTAGCTATACGTTTTTAACACGCTTTTATTAGCTTCACCTGTATGTATGTATGTATGTATGTATGTATGTATGTATGTATGTATGTATGTAACTTCATTCCATCCTAAAAGTTGCAAACATTTAACTCAATTATTATTTTTTTGAAACATTCACTTTACTTTTATTGTGTTCTCTCCTCTATTATTTCTATTCACTTCCGGATTCGAAACGTGACATCAACATGGGATTCAACCCAACAACATCATATAATGAGATTCAACATTATACTCTATGTTTCATTGTGGCTTTTATGTTACCTCTCTTCAAAATAGCCTCTATGAATTTCATTCAATTCACTCCCGTATGCAAGCCAATAACAGAGAACGTAGATGAACAGAGAAGTTGCAACTACGAATAATCGTGGAAGCCAGAGACCCAACAAAATTCTGTTAGTGCATCTGGTGAATAAAAAATTTTAATTCAACACAGCTGGCTGTTAAAATAACAGAAGTAGAGCGAGTTCGTCTGTAGAAAGGAATGTTATATTAAATTTCTGCACATCTGCTGATATGGCTCATTATTCCTCCCATACACCAATTCCATCCATGCACTAATTTCCCAAAACCGCTGGTGTTTTAACTATTTTCTTATCGAATTTGAATTATAAATAAATTAAAAATTAAAAAAAAATCAATTAAAATTAATTTCAATTTGACTTTACTGGGACTCGAACCTGCGCATCAATGCATTTTCTGTATTAAAAACCATACAAAAATGCATCAGTTTGCTACAACCGGTGAGTATTTTTACAATTTCCACATCGATTTTTTAATTATTTTAAAATTTTCGAAATTTTGAAAATGTAAAAACATTTTGTTGTCCATTTCATCTTGTTGATGGCCAACCCATCAACCTCGTTGATGAGCAACGATCAACCATCTCTATACCTATGCCAATGAAATTTAATTGTCACCCTCTCTGAACAAATAGATGATGTATCAATACATATGTACATATGTACATACATATGTACATCTATTGAGCAATAATAAATTGGTGGCTGCTTCAAAACCCTCACCATTCATTTTGGTGTATCGGGGCACAGCAGCTGCTAGACTCTGATGACTGATCAACGAAAATCCTACTGTCCCCCAAACATATCAAAAAATTGTTGTGTACACAAAAGCATCTATTGAATTATAATTTTTTAATACAGAAAGATATGTACATAGAGGCGCAGGTTCGAGTCCCAGAAAAGTCAAATTGAAACTAATTTAAATTGATTTTTTTTAATTCTTAAATTTATTTATAATTGAAATTCGATAAGAAAATTTTAAAACTACTTTGCTGTTCTAGGAATTTGGTGCATTGGTGAAATCGGTGTATGTGAATAAAACTAAGAATATCAGCAGATGTGCACAAATGCAAAGTAACATTCCATTCTACAGCGCGCTGCTAATTTTTTCAACTTTTCTCTCAAATCTGTAATTTACCATCATTCAACTCTGGTAATGTTAACAAGATGCAATAAGCAAAAGCAGAAAAAATTCAAAGACAACTAATTGCTGGAAGTAAAATGAAATCCCCCAAATCGCGTTGCTTTGCTTTTGCTTAACTATACAAGCAAACACGGCTCAGCTGAAAACTGAAGCGAATGAATCGTGTTCTCGTTTTTTACTCGGCTGGCCGAGTTTGCTAATTTACTTTTCATTAGCAAAAGCAAAGCAAAAGCAAATGCAGCAAAAGTAGCTAAGCAATTTCAAACCCTGGTTCAAATTCTATTTATAGCACGGTTGCCGAACTTGGTAATTACCAAAATAGGTTATTTTTCGCTGTTGGTTTCTTGGTAACTTTCACATCTGTTTGGGAATTTTTGTTTTCAAGAAGTTGTTTACTATTTTTGGTATACAAGAAAAATATGGAAGTGATTATAGGACAATGAGAATAATTTGGAGCGCTGACTGTTCATTGTGAATATGCACAGGCAAATAAAGAAGAGCATATCTCCGATTAAAAACTGAAATAGTTTTGCTTCGATAGACATAGTACATATTAGTTGATATTTTTTCGTTTAGGCTTCATTTTTGAGCTCTTATGACCAATTTTTTTTTTATAAGGAAAAAATGTATGTGAAAAATTAATATTTTTGGTAGAAGTTATAAATACATATGTATGTAGATCTATTTCGGAGATCACCACATCCCTTCATCAGACTTCTTTTTACTTTTATTCTTGCGTCCGCATAAAACATCCTTTAATGAAAAATTTCACTAAAAACTTCAAAAAAAATAAATAATATCTTAAAAAAACTAAAAAACACGCTTTAGTCTTAAAAATCGTACTAAAAATTGAGAAATAATTTAATTAGAAACAAAATGATGAACGAAAATATAAGTATTTAAGGAAAAGCGTGGGGGTGCTCAATAATATTTGAATATGAAAATATTCGATTCGTACGACTAGTACAAAAATATACATACCTAGTTGCGAAATTAAAGAGTACGTTATATGAAATCTCAAAAAAGTTAAAATAAAAATATTAGTTGAAACAGCGATCTTAAATATTTTTTGACATACTGAGCACCACCCGACGCTTTTCCTTAAATACTTATATTTTCGTTCATCATTTTGTTTCTAATTAAATTATTTCTCAATTTTTAGTACGATTTTTAAGATTAAAGCGTGTTTTTTAGTTTTTTTTAAGCTATTATTTATTTACTACTACCTTTATAGTAATGCCAAGTATGCACTAAAATTTTATTGTACTAAAAATATACTACAAATTCATGTACATACATATTTTAACCCTCCAACAAAACTTTAAGCATTTTCTGTATAAAACTAAAAACAAAGCAATTATTTCAAAATGTACTAAAAAACATATTTACTCTAAAATGCGTCAACTAAAATCTTTTGGTTTTAAAACTGCAAAAAATAGCATTAAAAATGTGCTAAAAATCATATGTATCTATTAATTCAACTTAACACTTTTCTGTCACTAAAACTTAAAAAAAATTACTAAAAATTTAATAAAAATATGTAACTAAATATACTTAAAATTAAACAAAAAATGTACTAAAAAATAATATGTAATATAAAATGCTTGAACGAAACACTCTTCGGGCACTAAAATTATAAAAAAAAAAATTGTACTAAAAATGTACTAAAAATTAAAATTACTGAAAATTTAAATAAAAATATACTAAATTCATAACTGTGTCAAATGAACTGCTTTCTGGCACTAAGACTGTAAACAAGTTTTTTTAGTACCATAATTTTCTTCAAGAAATGTACTTAATATGAAACGAAAAATGTACTAAAGATCTTATGTTCCAAAAACTGCGTCAACTAAACTCTTTTCTGGCACTAAAACTGTAAAAATAAATGTCAGTACTAAAAATAATTGTACTTAAAATTAAACTAGAAATATAGTAAAAATCATATTTACTATAAATTCAGTCAAGTGAGCTCCCTTCTGGCATTAAAACTGTAAAATAAAGTGAGTTAACTGAACTCCTTTGGTTACTGAAACTAAACAAATTGTTTGGAACTAAAAATGTACTAAAAATAAATGTACTTAAAACTAAAAGAAAAATGTACTAATTCATAACTGAGTTAACTGAACTCTCCTTTGGCACTAAAATGTACAAAAAATCGTATGTGCTAAAGTTTCTTTTCGTTACCAAAACTTTACACATAAATTATTTAGTACTAAAAATTTACTAAAAATAAATATAATTAAAATTAAATGAAAAATTTACCAAATTCATAACTTAATACTGAACTCACTTTCTAGCACTAAAATTGTAAAAAAAAATTTTAATATTAAAAATAAATGTACTTAAAATTAAACTAGAAATGTACTAAAAATCGTATGTACTATAAAATGAGACAACTAAGCTCGCTTCTGGCATAAACACTGTAAGTAAAATATTTAGTACTAAAAATAGATCTAAAACAATACTTAAAATAGTACTGAAAAGAGTGCTTAAAATTTACTAAAATCATATTTACTCAAAAACGGCGCCATCTGAACTTTCTTCTGGCACTAAAACTGCAAAAAGAAATTTAGTACTAAAAATTTACTATTTTAATATAATATTTTATGCCGACTTCGAACAGCGAATACATCTTTTCATAAGCGTCTTCTTCATGGCAATAATTCACGCGGAGGAGCGTTAACAGCCAAAGCAAGCCATTAAGTATTTAGTACTAAGAATTTATAAAACAAAAACTCGCAGAGTAACTCAATACTATTATATGAATGTTCTAAAACACCTTCGTCATGCTTGACAAAGCACAAAGTCGCCTAAGTGCATTCGAGCATAACAATTATCTTTATTATTTTGCATTACCCAGCTTTTAAGCAACAAATGTCATTATGTTCTCGTGTCTACACAAACATAAATCATATTTTAAATGCGGTTTTTCACAGCTCACATTTACATTTCTTGCCTAGTGACAAATCGTTGCACTCACGTATCAATATCAAATGGGCATATCAATGCAATCTAACCACTTTAACAATTTAAACCAACAACTTGAGTTGAGGTCACAAAATCACCTCGCAATTAAATGTATATTAATCGCGTCAATTAGTCAATACATAGTGCGTGTTAGTTGTGCGTATTTAATAAATGTTTTTGGCCAATTGTTTATTCAAGTGTTGCTTTTAATTGACTTTATCGTAACTAAATACAAATATTGTTGCTAAAACATACATATGAACATATTTTTACAAGGATAACCGCGCTTTCAAGCATTGACTTTGACAGTTGGCCGACAGAAAACAAGCCGAAAAACTGATTTCACAAACAAACAAAAAAACGAGCGATTTAAATTGAAAAAAATACTTGCTATTTATTTCCAAAAAAAAAAAAACAGAATTGTCGCTTACATTGAACTTGTTACTGTTAAGTATTTATATTTGAGTTATTGTAACACAAACTTGCGGTGGCGTGGCAAAAAAAATCTTAAAACTTATTTTAAAAAAATCTGCATAAAAACAAAAAAAAAAAACAGTCGCACTAATGTTGCTTAATCCATTTGTTTTCGCCCAACCGCAGCTCAAGTGCATTTGCCACGCACTTTTTGCTCATACAAACAGAAACCGCAGACTACACACTCAAACAAAAAAAACTAATGCCAAGAACTTGTTCTAGGCCAAAGTTGGCAGCTGACAATGCTGCTTAGAACAAATAACTAAGGCCAAATGCAATAGTTAAAATTTATTTTATAATTCGTACATAGTTTTGCCACAATCATTAACACAATCTACTATATTGCAAATATTTAATGCAACAAAAAAAAAAACAACCACAAAAACAATGCAACAAAAAAAGACAACACAAATTAACAAAAACAACACAGCCCACTCCGCCACCTCAGAACAGCTGTCTTACCTTCAGCAGCCTAACATCTAATCTGCTTAACTTGCCTTCACAAGTTTGTGTTTTGTGGTCTGCCGCTCTTGCATTTATGCCAAAAATATTAAATAAATAATATTTAAGTAATATTTCTACAGCTTGTTTATTGCTGCATTTTCAATGTTAAAGTCAAGCCAATTTTAAAATTTATAATTCTTGGTTTTTTGTCTAGATTCTGCTACGACTTAAGTTCATTTGGCATGCTTTATTAAAGTGGCACCATTGCGTATACGTAACATTTGCTTTGCTTTGCTTTGCTTTGTTAGGCTGTATACACGTTCTAATAGAATCTTGTTGTTGTTTGTTTAACAGCATTTTGATTTGGCATTAAAAAGAAACACAATCTAACAATTTCACGGCTTCGATTAGCTGTTTTTTCGTTTAATGGTCAAAGTCAGCGTGTTGGTGGCGGTCTGTAGATTTCAAAATTAAATTACACGAGGCAATTGTCAAAGACATGTAAGATATAAAAGTCTCAGTTTTTCTTTATTTTTTTTGTTGGTTAATCTTTTGTGCTGTTTCTTGTTTTTGGCTAAAATTATTATTTTTTGTTGTGTTTAAGCGCTGGCCTTCAAAAAGGCTCAAGTTTTGTTGTTGGCTGGTTTGTGCTTTATGCGTTAATGGTAGTGTTGGTTTAGCGGCTTACAATTTAGAACAAAATAAGACATGGTAATACGAAATGGAATTTTCTGCGTTTGAATCTGCTTAAATATATTTCAGCTGCGGTTTTTTTATATATGTAGCTAATTATTGTGTACTACAAATGTTCTAAAAATGTACTAAAACTGTACTAAAATTGTACTAAATGTGTACCAAAAATGTACTAAATGTGTACTATATTTACTAAGACGCACTAAAACTTATTGAAGCTTACTAAAAGTATTTAAATGAAAGTTGTACTAAAACTGTACTAGAAGTGTACTCACTGTGTACTCAGTGTACTGACAATGCACTAAAGATGAGTAAAATTTATCAAAAACTTACTAAAATTTTTAAGCGAAATATGTAATAAAACTGTTCTAAAAATATGATAAAATATATTAAGATTGTACTACAATTGTACTAAAATTGTACTGAATGTGTACTAAATGTACTATAATTATACTAAAGACCTACAAAAGTTTATTAAAACTTACAAAAAGTATTTAAAAGAAATTTGTACTAAAACTATCATAAAAATGTACCAAAACTGTGCTAGAAATATACTAAATTTGTACTCAATTTACTGAGAAGGTACTAAGGATATACTAAAATTTATCAAAAACTCACTAAAAGTTTTCAAACGAAAAGTGTACTAAAAACGCTCTAGAAATATACTCAAATATATTAAAACTGTACTACAATTGTACTAAAAGTCTACAAAATGTGTACCAAATGTTTACTAAAAATTTACAAAAAAACTATACTAAAGGAGTATTAAATATTTTCATACAGCGTACTGAATATATAGTAAAATTTTACTAAAAATGTACTAAAACTGTACTAAAGATTTACTAAAAAACGTATTAAAAACTTACTAAAAGTTTTTAAAAATCACAAAATATTTAAAAGTGCACTAAAAAATCTACCAAACATCTGTTAAAACTGTATTAAAAATGTGCTAACGTTTACTAAAAACTTACTAAACAAAGGTGTATTAAAACTGTACTATAATTGTACTAAGAGCTTATTAAAGGCGCACTAAATATGTACTAAAAATGTTCTTAAAACTAAACTTAAAGGGTATTAGAGTTTTCAAGTATGCCTAAATATCTCAAAGTGTCCTAAAAATATACTTAAACTATACTAAAATTTATTAAAAGCTTAGTAAAACTTTTCAAACCACAAAATACTTACTGTTATCTCATACTAACTAGATATGCATATGAACCAATCATCCTCAACTAATTTAACAAATCACTGAACATTCCATCAATCCATCAAACTAATGAATTAACTTAATGTTATTTTTCCGTTTGACATTGAAATTTACAATTAACTTAAAAATAAAAACAAACTCAGCACTTAAAAATTTTAAGCCATTGTCAATGAAGCAGCAAAATATCTGTATGTAAAAATGATAAAGAGACGACAAAAACAATTAATTTAAAGAAAAATCCACATACACACAAAATCAGAAACCAAATTCAATAGCAACCATACAAGCTTACATACAAATTAACTTGACACTAATAGCCAAATAGCCAAATATATTTTTAGTGGCACGCGAACATTACAATTGCATTTAAGTTAATGAATTTGAACTTTAAAGTTCAACGTCTGGATCGTAAAACTTACAAAGAATAAAAATCAAATCAAATTACTATTTGATGAATGTATTAAGGTCATAGACGATGTTAAGAAAAGAAGAAGAAGATATATGTTTTAAATGCATATAAATGGCTTTTTTTAGTTGACATAAAATTTTCTAGTTTTGGTATGCAAAGTACATAACAGAGCTGTAACACAATTTCAAGCAAATTGTGTTGCATTCATCTTTGATTTTAAATCATTTCATTTGATTGTAAAATGTTTGATTGTAAAAATTACAATTAAAATAATTTATAAAATTTTTTATTGGGATCAACTGTCATTTTGATTGTGAAAACCACAATGAAAATATTTTCAAAAGTATTATTGCAATAAATTTTTATAGTAGAATATCTTTATTGTAAAAATTACAATTACAATAATTAAAAAAAAAATCCAACCGCAACCAAAACTTATATATGACATCTTCAACTATAGCATTGTCGATTTTAGCTATTAGATAAAAAAAAAATTGATTGCAATTAATTTGAGTACAATAGTTTTATTGTTGATTGTAAATTTTGAAATGACATATTGCAAAAAAAATTTTAATGAAATGAATTTGATTGCAATAGATGGAACGCATATGATTATAAATTTTTAAAATCAAAAAATTCCAAGAAACTTTATTGAAATCAATAATTATTGGTATAAGGCCATAGATATTTAGGGGATTCACAACCTGTCATATTGCGTCATATCGTCATAAGTCATAATATTTTGTGTTTGCATTCTCCGCTTTGTGTGTCCTAAATAAATACAACTCTGCACGATATGTTTTTGGGTCGTTGTATTTGATCATCTGTTTTTGTTTACTTCTTCACAGGGCTTCGGAAAAGTCTTTTATAACTATTTCCGTACAATATTTTAATATGACATATGACTTTATGACACTTTGTGAATCGCCTAATTATTTATATTTATATGTTAATAAGAGCTTTTTGGCCGGTAATAGTGAAGCAAAAACTCAAGTTTTCCTTACTTTCTCCTACGCGTTTCGGCTTGATTCTCAGCCTTCATCAGGGAGTCTGTTTATTTAGATAATTAAAAAGAAAACACAACATAAATACACAGATTGATACTATACATATATACATAAGTAGATTGTATTACATCCATAGTTATTATATCTAAAAATTATACATTTTCGCACAAGAAACTTTTCACTTACATTTAAATATTCAAAAGGTTACAGTACACTACAATTTACATACATATACATGATATCGTCGTCTATGTTACCTACTGTCATTCGTCCGTTCTGTTTCTACTCGTTATGGTTGATCTGTAGGCGCAATTTATGTTATCGACGTCCTCTTTAAAATTCATTGTATCTTGTATTTGTTCCTGTATTCGCAGACTTTCCAATGTTAGTCTTGTTCTTGTTCTTTTTTCTATATCTAATATTCTTGTGTTTTCAAAATCTGCTACATGTCCCGTGTTTGTCAAGTGTTGCGCTAGTGCTGTGGTCGACTTTCTGTTTCTAACGTCGGTTTTATGCTCCCCTATTCTTATTCCTAATCAATTTGATTGCAATAGATGGAATGTAAATCATTACTGATTGTAAATTTTTAAAATCAAAAACGTAAAATATTACTGATTATAAGTTTTTTAAATCAAACAATTTTTTTTAATTTTAATGAAATCAATTTGATTGCAATAAATGAAATGTAAGTTGTTGATTGTACATTTTTCAAATCAAAAACGTAATTTATTGTTGACTGTAAATTTTCAAAATTAATAAATTACAAGAAATTTTTAATTCAATAAATTTGGTAGACAATTATTGATTGCTAAGAAGAATGGTACTAAATTATTGCAGCTCTGGTACATACAATATGTACTTATAAGAGAAACTCAAGCAAGTTGCTTGCTTAAGTCTTTTGAGATTTTATCAATTCCGTCCGCTTAAAAATATAAAGCTTTGGCTTTGTATATTAGCACGTCTTTAGTTTAATTGATTTTCATGCCTACAGGCAAGAAATTGTAAACTTAACTATTTTGTATATAAACATTTTATAATAATACAAAAGTAAATAAAAATGCAAAACCTTTCCAGACAAAACAAAGTATGATAAAAAAAAACAAACAAAAATTAAAAGTCATAACTATGTCTGTAGTTATTAACTCAGATTTCCTTCAGGCTTTTTATAAGTCAATATCATTAAATAACGTGCAATAAGCAACTGTAATGTCCAATAATCGTAATAAATTACATTTTCAAAATTCATTTCAAAAATTACTTTCATAAATTAGGTTTGCCATAAAAAGAGGAAAAGAAAACAAAAAACCAAAAACAAAAAGCACACAAAAATTAACCAACTAACCAAATTCCAATGTTTATGTGCGCCTGCAGAAATGCACACCCGTCGCTGTCATTACTATTTAATCAGTATTTGCTTAGCTTTGCATTTGTCATAAAATATGATTATATTACTTACTATTATTTTTTCCTCATTTTTGCCACTTGCTTATAGCAATGATTATGTAAAAGCTGCCGAATTTTTAATTAAAAGCCTTAAGCCGCGCGCGCCACTAAACTAATTTGTTTAAGTAGTCACTTAGTTGCACACTGACAGACAGACAAAGAGACAAATGCGGAAAAGCAAGTCAAGAAAATGTGAGGAATTTATTTTTTAAATGGGTTTTATATATGTGCAAACATAAATTTGACTTATTTTCTTTTATTGCGATTTTTGGTTTGTTTTCTTTGAGCGGAGATTAAAGGTAATGTACATATTTTAGAAAGGTTTGCAATAGCGCTGGCTGTGTTAACAAACCTGAATTTGTTAGTAAATGGAAAATTAAAAAAACAGGAATTAAGTTTCCTTATAATTTTTTTTTTTTTTTTTTTGAAATTCTTTGCTGTTTCGTTGCATTTGCTCTACAGCGTTAAATTGACTGCCCAATGCACCTTTTCCTTTTTTTACCTTTTTATGCCCACCACCTCTGCCCACACACAGCAAGTGTCCACCGCAGCTAACCCAATTTTTTGCATGTCAAGCACCAGTCAAGCCGTGTGCGCTTGTCTACTTATCTTTTATTTTCCCTGAAAAATAAATAACTTTCTGCTTAACTAAATTACTGCCCCGCAAATCGGGCAGCAATGCACAGTAAATTCTACTATCGCCGCGCGATATTTGTGTGACATTTGAAGGCAATAATTTATTGTGCGGCATTAGATTTACATTGCAATTTCGGCACATTTCTTGTACTAATTTTTTTGGGATTTTCTTTTTTTTTTGATAAGTCTAAATGTATAAAGACATTTACAAAAATTGCTATTTTTTCGCTTGTGGACTTGTTTGGTGGAAAGCCTTTAATTTATTAACTTCAACATGCCTCCAAATTTTGCGCAGAGTGTGCCGTTGTTGCAGTCAGTTGCCCAGTTCTTAATGCTTTTTTATGCAGAAAAATTTTTTGACAAATAAAGCCTAAAATTTGTCGCTTCCTCATACATACCCCTTAAGGTTCGTGTCTTAAGTCTTTTGTGTACTTATGTACATATTTTCAGTAATCTAGTTTGTTTCTTAAGTCGTTCGGTTCAAAAGCATTCTGTTGATAAATTTTTAGAATAAAAGGGTTAAGAGTGACATTTTTTTTAATTAATTCAAAAAAGCTGTTAGATGAACATTTTTTAATGCTTACACCAGTTCTGTAAAAAATTGCAATAAAATTTCGTTGCAATCAGTTAAAATGCATAATAATGCAATCAACTTTGTTTATAAATCATATTGATTGTAAATTTTTTGATTGTAAAAATTGCAATTCCAATAATTTACACAAATAAAAAATAGATATTACGCAAAAATTATTAAATACAATTAATTGCATAACAAGCAAGAAGGTATGCAGGCACTTTTGCATTGTTGCCAAAAACAAACTTGATTGACAAAAAATACCGTTATGCATTGTTTTGAGCATGCATATGCACATACAAATATACTTGTAAACCAATTTATGGCCATTTGCATTCGCGAATAGCAGTAAAAAATGTGCAATACACATACTTACATATTATATGTAGTTCTTATAAGAATGCGGAAGGCTTTTGTTGCTGCTCTCCATTCACACAGTTCATTTACCTTGCCTTGCGTATTGTAGTGCAAGAAAAAAACAAAAACAAAAATAATAAAAACCGAGTCACTTTTGTTGCCATCATGCTGCGTGGATGACTACAGACGCTGTAAAGCTTTTATTATTGTTTCTTTTTCCTTTTTTGTTCATAAAGGGCTCAGTAAAGCAAAAATGACTTTATTAATTGTGGCTTTTGTGTAACGTATATGGCTTTAGAATTTGGTTTTTTGAGTTTTGTACACTAAAAGTGTCTTGCAATTTTATTTTACCTGCTGATTGCTGTCAATATAGCACTGTCAAAAACATAAAAAGCATACAGTTCTGAATCCTATTTGTTTCCACTGGACATTGTCTAAAACTTCCTAAATCAAAAAAATTATTTTTATGCGAGAATCATCGAACAGCACAAAGAGACATGCAGAAAGGTCACATATACGCCACAGTGGCAAGCTACGTAGAGATACTATAAGCATGTATGTATGTATGAATGTTGTACTTCCATAATAACAGTCAATAGAGCCCAGCAACAAAACGAAGAAATAACTAGTTTAATTCGAACATTCGCCTGCATGTATTGCAAACAAATCAAATTTATTTTTATTAATTTGCATTTAAATTAAGTGATTTTATTTAATAAATGTGCATTTTCAAATCTTCTAATAAGCTGCCAAACATAAAACTTGATTTTCAAATACATTATGCCAATTGAACCAGTTATATACTAATAAAAAAAACAAGAAACAATACAATACAATACTTAATGATGTATAACAACACAAAAAAGCCTATACGGAATTAAATTTACATAAATTTATTAGGTATACATAACTATTAATATATGATGACAGCCGTTATGCAGCACATTCACACGCATGCTTAACATGTTATAATTTTCACGGACAAGTTTAAGGTTGTCTGATCTTTGTTTTTTTGAAGAGGAGACAGATTATCATAACTCTTCATGGCTTAGATAAGAGATGAGCTACTAAAAATCCTCAAACAGCTCTTTTTATGCTCAAAAAGACTGCTTCGAAATACTTTCTTCCCCGCACATACTGTATATTGCTTAGAATATACTAATTATTCCGCAACTTTCTTCTTCTTGCAGGAGGGCAGCATTGGTCATGAGTTGGTGATAAAGCCACTGCCGCACGAGTTGAGTCCAAATCCGGATGTCGCCCACCATGTGGTGTATAAACGCCAAGCACAGCCTTTAGAACATTTGAGTGATTTTGGTAAGTCGGAAAATTGCAACAAATTAAAAAATATAATATAAAATCTAATTCAAAACATAAAACTTTAAACGTAAAACTTAAAAATCAAAAATTAAATGTTAAAATTTAAAACTTAAAACTTAAAACTAAAAAATTAAAAACTGTAAATTAAAAATCAAAAATTAAAAATTAAAATCAAAATTAAAAATAATTAAAAATTAACAATTAAAAATTAAAAATTAAAAATAAAAATTAAAAATTCAAGTTTAAAAATAAAAAAAAAATAACTATTAGAAATTAAACATTAAAATTAAAAATTGAAGATTAATAATAAAAAATTAACTACTAAAAATAAAAAATTAAAAATAAAAAAATAACTATTATTAAAAATAAAAAATTAAAAATCAAAAATTTAAATTTCAAACTTAAAACTTAAAAATAAAAAACTAAAAATTAAAAATCAAAAACCAAAAATTAAAAATCCAAAATTAAAAATTAAAATTTGAAACTTAAAAATTAAAAATTAAAAATTAAAATTAAAAATTAAAAATTAAAAATTAAAAATTAAAAATTAAAAATTAAAAATTAGAAATTAAAAATTAACAATTAAAAATTAAAAATAAAAATTTAAAATTCAAGTTTAAAAATAAAAAAATAACTATTAAAAATTAAACATTAAAATTAAAAATTGAAGATTAATAATAAAAAATTAACTACTCAAAATAAAAAATTAAAAATTAAAAATAAAAAAATAACTATTATTAAAAATAAAAAATTAAAAATCAAAAATTTAAATTTCAAACTTAAAACTTAAAAATAAAAAACTAAATATTAAAAATCAAAAATCAAAAATAAAAAATCCAAAATTAAAAATTAAAATTTGAAACTTAAATATTAAAAATTAAAAATTAAAAATTAAAAATTAAAAATTAAGAATTAAAAATTAAAATTAAAAAATTAATAATTAAAAATCAAAAATTTAAATTTCAAACTTAAAACTTAAAAATAAAAAACTAAAAATTAAAAACAAAAATTAAAAATCCAAAATTTGAAACTTAAAAATTAAAAATTAAAAATTAAAAATTAAAAATTAAGAATTAAAAATTAAAATTAAAAAACTAAAAATTCAAAATTCAAAATTAATAATAAAAAATTACAAATTGGAAATTAAAAATTAAAAATCAAAAATGAAAAATAAAAATAAAAAAATTCAAAATTACAAATTAAAAATTAGAAATTAAAACTAAAATATTAAAAATCATAAATAAAAAATTAAAAATTCAAAATTAAAAATTAAAAATTAAAAATTAGAAATTAAAAATTATGAATTAAAAATTACAAATTAAAAATTAAAAATTAAGAATTAAAAATTAAACATTAGACATTAAAAATCAAAAATTTAATATTAAAAATTATAGATTAAAAATTAGAAATTAAAATTTAAAAATTAAAAATTAAGAATAAAAAATAAAAAAATTACAAATTAAAAATTGAAAATTACAAATAAAAAATAAGAAAAAAAATAAAAAAATAAAAATTAAAAATTAAATAAAATTAAAAACTGCCGCTTGTGCTTGCTTGCTGCGTCATGCAAATCTTACAAACCACTATATTTTTTGGCACAAAAATTCCATCTTTTTATAGCTCCGCACTTAATATAAATTTTATAGCATTCTTAACGCTTTAAAACGAAAATACGCTGGTATTCTAAATTATTAACCGCCAAACGACCTTCAGTTCACGGCACACATATGTATGCCTGTGTGTACTGGCACAAGTCACAGTTGACTTTTTTGAATGTCAAGATGAAACCCAAAAAGCAACAAACAGCAAACAAAAAAAAAACATAAATATTTATTATTTAGACCACATTTTTTCCATTTAAAGGTACTCGTATGTATGTTAATGAACTGTTAAAACTTTTATGAGCGCCATATAATTATTAATACGTTCGGTTCAAGTTGCACATACTACGTTACATGTAAAGTGCATTGTTGTCTAAATTGAATTTATGGTAATACATATATATATACGTAGTATACAAATTTATATATGCCTGTATATAAATATGTGTGTATGCATACATATATAAATTTTAATATGCTGGCAATTTTTTATTACATTTTTAAACAATAAATTTTTGAGTGCTCGTAGGCAAAATTGCCTCATATTTTAGTTTCTAGGTGACATCTTAACGATTATAGTGGCATTAAAATTTCGACTACCGAAAATGCGGAAATTTTCGAAAAAGTTATTTATAAAATGAATCATATAGAATTATTTTAAGTTTTAATTTTTCTGACCGCAAATTTATTGCAAAAACAGCAGGCGCCAATGCACTGGCGCCAGTCATGGCACATACACGTAGATCTTTAAATTTTTTTTAATTATAATTTTCTTATATGTATTTTAATTTTATATTTTTATTTTTTATAATTTTTAATATTTTTCTACAAATTTCATTTTCTTTTTTGCTCTTTTACGTGCGCAGCCTTTATGGAGCCGGATGATGTGGCCACCAGCGTTAAACTTGAACATTTACAGCAACGACGCCAGCGACGTGCCGCTGCTTCATATGATAACGCTGCGGCCATAGATGAGGATGCGGATGCAGCGGAAATTTTTTCGGACGCCGAGGAGACGACACGTACGCGCAGCAAACGCGAAGTGCCCTATATAATCTATCCCGAAGTGTTGGTGATTATCGATTATGATGGTTATCGGTTGCATGGCGGTGACAATTTGCAGGTAAAGTTATTTTGGAGCGTAAAAAAAAAAGAAATTAATTTTAAAAAATACTAAAAAAAATATAAAAAATTGCATTAAATAAGTTAAGCAAGGCTCTATCACTATCATTCCGCGCCAAAGCTGGCGTGTGTCTTGGTGATAATTGCTCTTTCTCAAAGTCATAGTCATAGTAAAACGGCACCAAAAAAAAGTCTTTGAAATTCACTCACAGTCTATTTTTAATATTTTCTTCTTCTCTTCTGTCATTTTAATAAAAATTTCCTTTTGATTAGCAACTAATTTGCGCGCACGTTTCATGGCCAGCACTCCTTTGATGGCTGACACACGCAACTCTGTAACTTTGTCTTTGCCGCGCTCGTGATAATATCTAGTTCTAAGAATTCAAATAGCTTATTAAGACACCTTCTTGACTGTAATCATGTCTCAACTTTTTAGCTCTTCTAGTTCATAAATTTCACGCCACCAACCATGTGCCACAAAATAAATTCTTTGTTATACAATCATGCTTGTCCATAAATCAGAACTGTTAAATGTATATACATAAACACTGAGTTGGCACCCCTCTGACTCATTATGCTTTTAGAAATGATTTGTATGTAGCTGCATACTATATATTTATTAAAATATTTATATGGCAGAGCAATGCGCGTTTTGGGGGTGGCTTTTTGTAGCAATTTATAGCGCAGTTAGCGCTCGAAACAGTTTAATTTCAAATAAAAAATATTGAAAGTATTTCTAACTTTATTTTTTTGCGGAATCACATGCCGGATATTTGTATGTATTCATTTCAATTCAATTTGTGTCATAGCAGGTGGAGCTAAGCTGATGTGTTTTATCATAAGAAAAAGCAGACAATAGATTTCAATCAACGAGTTTGCTGCTGTAACTTCACGGACTACATACAAAATCTCTTAAATTCCAACTATAGTTTCATATTTACTCTTATTGATATACTAGTAAATACCCGTCCCGCTTCGCTGCGACAAACCACACTATGATACCGCCTATCAATTTTGCCTTCCATTTGCCGTTGCTTCTCTCTCTTCCTCCCCTATACTAATCTCTTTTTCTCTCCTCCTCACCCGTTCCCTATAAATAACATTCCGTGGCCATCCGAGTCTACATATTGGTCTACATCAATTGAAGCGGTTCAGATATCTCGGCAAACCGATTCAGATATCCACATAACATGAACAGGATTTCCAAACCCTCATCGGCTCCTATTACCTTAACACCAATATTGTCCAAAACTATTTTGGTGCTATCCGGGTTCACGTTTTGGCCTTTACCTGGAGAACCGACTTGAAAGTTGGAATGGAGTGAACTTTCTGTTGAAGCTATGATTTAAAACTTTAATTTGATAACAATATTTCTCAGAAATCCTGGATCCATATATTGGCCTATATCTCGGAGTTGAGATGGTCTAAAGCATGATCTAAATTCTCTAGCGGGTTAATTTGCTGAAACCGAGTTCTTCATTACATAACAAACATATGTACGTAAAAAAAAAATTACTAAAAACAGACCATAAATAGGGATTTTCTGAATATCTAGACTCCAGCGCCACCTTGCGTGTTTATTTTTTGTGACAGAGTTTTTGATTACATAACAAACATACGTGCCAAAAATGAAAAGAATCGGATCATAAATAAGATTTTCCTGAATATAGCGACTCCCGCGTCATCTAGCGGGAAAAAGTATAGCCTATGTCGAGTAGACTTATAGCATTGACAGACGGCAGCGATAATCCGGAATATCTAGCTAATTCGGACTTAACTTGAGAATTAACTGGAGGTAATCCGGAATATCTCTTGAGTTAGTTCTCAAAATTTTAGCGGATTAGAGCATTTTGTAATGACATCCCTGGTGAAAAATTTCTATTGTGAATGAAAGGGAAGAAAAAGAAGAACCCAGTGCAGATCTAGGAAGGTAGGCGCATAAGTGAATTCAGAAATTTCGAATGTATTTTGTTACTGTAATTGGTAGAGTGTAATGTCAAAATGATATTTCGCCTTGGTTGAAATCTGAATTCGTTTGGGACTCGCCCATTCCTACTGACCATGATGTGATTTCGTTTTGATTTTGACATTACCCTACCTTTGGAAATAAAACAAGAAGTGTTTGAATTCGCAGCTGCGCCTACCTTCCTTCAGCTGTTTTGTTAATCCGCAATACTTGCCGTCTGTCACGGTAAAATTTTAATCGAATTAAGTGTTGCGGTAATCGGGATTATCGCTGCCGTCTGTCAATGCTATTAATCAAAGAATGAACTGTGAGAATTTGGCAAAAATACGCTTAGTAGTTTTTGGGTAATTTCCTCACACAAAAACCTCCTACAATTTTATACATATATCGTCGCCCTCATTTTCACTTAATGGACATTTGGATTGATCTTTAATTGTTTTATGTTATACCAAAATTAAGAACACCCTGTGTAAAGGGAAATCACACCAATTTACACTGCTAATTGCATCAATGTATAGTCCAGCCTTAACAATAAAACGCAAATTTGATTTCAAAACATTTTTATATTTTTACCCATTCATTCTTCTGGCAAGAGGAAGAAGAAGAAGAAGAAGAAGAAGAAGAAGGAAAAGAAGAAGAAGAAGAAGATATTTTGGTTTTGAAGAAATTTGCTAAGTTCTTTTATTAATTTTTCTTTTACTTTATTTGCCCTCCCTTAACTTAGGTGAAGCGTTACTTTGTTTCATTCTGGAATGGCGTTGATCTGCGTTATCGTTTGCTGAAAGGCCCGAGAATACGCATCAGCATTGCGGGTATTATAATATCAAGGGTAAGTCAAAGCAAACAAAAATAATAATAATATCAATATTATGAAAAAAAAAACAACGAGGAGTCCATATATAAGAAACATTACATTGTACTGCCAGCTGCTGCCGAAACACAAAAGTTTTTCTTGAGGTTTTCTTATTTATTTTTTTATGAGGTTTTTCTTGAGGTTTTCTTATGACTAAAAACGACAGTAATTTTATTATTTATGAAAATGTACACCAGGCTTCTTTAGAAGTATGCCTTTTTAATTGTGTTCTTAATTTTAGAGTTACCAAATGTGGCATAATTATTCAAAAAAAAAAATTATCATTTCGTGGTAATTTTTTATCAAACGCGCTACATCTCTTGTTAGAAAAAAAAGCACAACTTCCATAAAACTACGTTCTCTTGTAATAACATTACTATGTACAAAAGTATGAATGTATGTAATTATGTAGGTATGTATATAAGAACAAAAATATTCATGTGCCACTGCAGTCAATTTTATTTGATGGTGACACGATAGGGGGCAAATAAAATTGCTTTTTCCTTTCTATCCTACGCTGCGCACTTGAGCTATGCAAACAAACGTTAATTTGTAGTTATACGAGCACCAGTTCAATGGATTCAAAAAATGCCGGTAGCACGTAAAACTTTGCCATGGCAGTTGTTAAAAAATTCAATTTTGCAAAATTGCGCAATGGCGCAATAAAAGGAAAAGGCAATTTTTCTTTTTGTACATTTTTTTTAATTTTAAATAGAGCAACAGTTAAAAGCTTGACCCCGTCGCCAACTTATAACCCATAAATGTGTGGCATGAGATTGTAAATTATGGCAGACAGCATACATATGTATGTATGTATATTTAGCGTTGTAAATATGTATGTATGCAAATATGTATGTACGATTGCATATTTGCATTTTTGTATATTTTTCATTTCAAGCTACAGTTTGTCTACATTTGTTTGTAAAGTTAGTACACGAAAGGCGCTTGTTTCTCGTCTCTGACGACAACAAACGCGTGTGGGCGCGCTTTTAAGAAAAATTGCGCAAAACACAAAACATTAGAATGGCAAAAGTGCAAAGGGAAATAAATAAATGGCAGGAAATTTGCATATATACCTATGAAGAAGAGAGATATGCTAATGGTTAGATATTGTTTTTTTTTTGTTTCAAAGCAAATGCCTTGAATGTTCTATTTTCTAAGTAGCAATCTAAATATGCCATAGTCACTATATACAAACAATTGTGTGGCATGCAGACTCTGACTCAGATACACCAGATCGTGTTGGCGTTAGCTACCTTAAGAATTATGAATTTCCTTAAAGAGCGCTGCCTCCAGGCGGTGATTTGTGATGAGTTAATGGGCCTGAATAGAACTTAAACTTCAGGAGTATTAAGAATTCAAATAAACAGCCAAATAGTGAAAATTGAAATATGCGTTCAATGGAAAAAGAACTTGGTAAATCTGCTCTTTTTGAAAACTCATTTAGGTGGGTAGGTACATAGGTTAGAGTGACTGAAGCAATACTCATTCGACGAACGACAATTAGTCGCTCCGCTTGAATGGCTACTGCAACAAAACATTATATTAGGCTTTTAGATATTTGGATTGCTGTGGCAGTTGCGGCAAAGTTTCCATCAAATGCAAAAAGCGATAAGATATTGTTTAAATATATTTTCATATTTCTGCTTTTTTTGTAAATCGATTTATTATGTTTTAAGGATTAAGTGGATTAGTGTGGAAATAACAACTACCACTGCAAACTGTACGTAGTCGAATAATTTCTGCCTGCAATTGAAATGAAATAAATATAAAAGCTATCAGAGCGCGTGGGTACAGTTCAATAAATAAATAAATATATATGTGCATATGAAATACTCGTTCAGTTTCGATTACTCATATATACATACATATATACACGCCCTCTGCAGCGATTATCGATAGCTGTTGGAAGCTTTATCGACATTCGTTAAGAGATTTATTACCAGCAAAAAGCAAGTTTGCGCAAATCTATGCGTAATTTATGTGAATTCATGGATTAAATAAACGACTTATGTGTGTGTCTTGCTTTTCTGTGCTTTTTTTTTAGTTTTTATGGTGGATTACAGAAAATTAATTTAAGCGTTGATCAATAAATCATTGGAGGCTTCACTCTTTTCTTGTATTTATACATATGTACATACATATCGTCCCCTCAATATAATAATAGCGTATAATTTTTTTGAGTTTTGAGAAAATCGAGTTTAAAGTTTTTGTCAAATCAGATATCTATTAAATTTTTGAACAAGAAATTATACACCATTTTTTCCAATGACATTTTGACCCACTTTGTGGAAGTAGAATTTGACGAAATTTTGACCAGACATAGAATCAATGATGGAGATTCTAAATATGCAATTAAAAATAATGGCGTATGAGCACATACGCAATTGTTATATTGAGGGGACGATATTATGTTTTTTAATTTTTGACGATATGTTGTTGTTGTAGCAGTACTTATACGACGAGTTTTTTTTTTTTTTTTTTTTTTTTTTTTAATAATAATTCCCAACGGTTTACCCTCCATATCCCGCCCGACCGCCGCGAGGGGCGCAATCCGCATGACGCACGGATATATATTTTTAATTTTGCCAAGGTGTTGAGTGGCTGGAGTTTGTTAAACGTCGAGTTCTTATGCTGCTCAGCTACAGAATATAAATTCATCAGCTGATTACACATACTTAAGTTTATATATACACTTAGAAGCAATTACTTAGTTAACAATAAAATACATATTATCCTAAATTAGTAGAAGGAAACTATATCTAGTAGACAAATTGTTATTTGTTAAGAATTGAAAGAAGAGTTTTCCTTATAATGGATAGAGAGTCAGAGATGTCAAAGTAGGTAGAGTATGTGTTAAAACTTTTGCATAGATATCGGAATGGCTCATATAATTCAAAATTAGTTTTACATTGTTTTAAAAATATGGGCTGGTAATGTCTTGATGGACGGGCAGGAATGTTTAAACTTATTTCAGAAAGAAGAAATGGACTATTTATTGATCCCTTCAGCAGTTTCGTTACGAATATTACACCCAGAGTTTCCCTACGACTAGCTAAAGTTGGAAGGTTAATAAGTTTTAAGCGACTAGTGTACGAAGGAAGATTGCAATGAGGGTTCCAATTCAAATTTCTTAATGCAAAAAGTAAAAATTGTTTTTGAATCGATTCAAGTCGATCAGAATGAATTTTGTAACTCGGATTCCAGATTATAGATGCGTATTCTAGTGTCGGTCTTACTAAGGTTGTGAAAAGGGCTTTAGTTACGTAGGGGTCACTAAATTCCTTAGACCAACGTTTTACAAACGCTAGAACACTTTTAGCTTTATTTATCATGACGTTGATGTGAAGGTTGAAATTAAGTTTATAATCGAATCTTACACCTAAGTCGACAAACTCATAAACTCGCTCCAGATCATGATTATTAATGGCGTAAGCTATGGGTTCGACATTACTCCGCGAAAAGCACATAAATTTACATTTATTTAGATTTAGTGGCATAAGATTTATATTGCACCACGTAACCATACCGTTTAAATCATTTTGAAGGAGCGATCTTTCCTCCGGTGTGGTGTAGGACCTGAAAAGTTTCACATCATCTGCGTAAATTAAAACTTTAGAATAATTTATAGCACATGAGATGTCGTTAATGAACAACAAGAACAGAGTCGGTCCGAGATGGCTGCCCTGCGGAACCCCAGAGGACACATAAATACTAAATGAATATGCATTCTTATAAACAACTCTTTGTGTTCTGTTAGAAATGTAAGAAGAAATCCAGTTTAGGAGGATAGGTTGAAAACCCAGTAGTTGAAGCTTGTGGATAAGTAAATTGTGATTAACCTTGTCAAAGGCTTTACTAAAGTCAGTATAAATAAAATCCGTTTTAGCATTTTCCCTGAACCCATTAGAAACACTTGTTGTAAATTCCAGAAGGTTAGTGATGGTTGATTTACCCCTACAGAAACCATGCTGAGAGTTCACAATCAATGACTCAATCGAGTTTTTTATCTGGTTGCTTATAATCAACTCAAACAGTTTTGGGATAACAGACAATTTTGCTATGCCTCGATAATTTTCAATCGAAGATCTAATACCGCTTTTATGTAAAGGAATAATGAAGGATTCTTTCCAAGCAGTAGGAAAAATACCAAATTTCAATGACAAGTTGAATAGCTTTGACAAAGGTAGATGAATATGATCCGCACATTTTTTAAGGAAACATGCGGGGATCATATCCGGACCATAACTAAAAGACTCTTTCAGTGATTTAAGGTGATCTAAAACTTCATCTGAATTTATATAGGTAACATTAATTGTATTATTTTGAGAAAGATGGTACGGGTATATGCTGAAATTTAAATTATCTTTGGAATAATTAGATTCGAAAAATTGTGCAAAGAGATTGGCAATGCTTTGATTATCACTAGACACACAATCCCGAAAACTCATAGATGAGGGAAATCCGCTCACTCTGCGTTTTGAATTCACAAAACCATAAAACGATTTAGGGTTACGAAAAATGTTCATTTTCATTTTTCTCAGATAATCATTGTAGCACTTTTTGTTCAATGCAAAATATTTATGTCGTAAAGTTGAGTATTGAAGGTAGACTTTCCGCAAGCCTGTCTTCTTATATAATTTAAAAATGCGAGATTTCTTATTTTTTAAGGCTCTCAAGTCTTTAGTTTCCCACAGATGCAGGGGCTCAACATATATGTATTTCTGTTTGGGTACAAATTTATCAAACAGACAGTGGATCGTGTTAATAAAATGCAAAACATTTTGTTCAACGTTGCCATCATAGTTTGGCCAGACTAGTTTAGATAGTTCACTATTAAGTCTTTTATAATTAGCCTTAGCAAAGTTAAAACGAAAACACGAATCAGACGTTTTTGAGCAACAATGATCATCATCGCTTATAATTTCGTGTATTAACTCCAATGAAGGATGGTAAGTATCTTCAGGGAAAATAAGAGGGTCAGTTCTATTCACATAGTAATTAGAAACGTCATCTACAAATATCAAATCAAGTACCTTTCCGAATTTGTTTTTAATGACGTTTACCTGATGAAGACAGAGATCCGACATTTCTTCTAAAAAGTCAGTACAATTAGCCTTAGATGTAATCGGCATGATTTCATTGTTTTCCTCGCTCCATGAAACGTGCGGAAGATTAAAGTCGCCCAAGACTATAAAAGAATCCAAGGGCGTCTTTTTTGACTCGACACGTTTCAGCAAGGAAACACTTTGAAAGTAAACTGACTGTTCGGAAGAAGGAGGAATGTAAATAACTGCCAGGTAAATATGGCCTTTGCCAGCTTTTATCCGAATGCACAAGAACTCAATGGATTCCCCTGCAGCTACATTAATTTCTTCAGATGGAATTGAGGAATGAACCGCAATTAGTACCCCTCCACCGACCCTGTTCAAGCGATCATTTCTGTACACTTGGTATTCTTTACTAAAGATTTCCGAATTAAAAATATGAGGTTTAAGCCATGTTTCGGTAAAAGAAATTATTTGAAAGTTACAATTAAAAGTTTTTAGATAAAAGTCTGTAAATTTAGTATTTAAGCCCCGAACATTTTGATAGTAAATGTTTAGGGCAGATTTATTTATTAGTTTTTTGAGCTATTGCTAGGCAGGACGAGTTTTGGTAAGTTGTTATTACCGGATCTAGGCCTTTCTTCAAATTCGCGGACAAAGGTCCCGGCTGGCCAAAATGTTTTCTTTAAAACGGTGTCATAATATTTAGGCGAGACGTCAATTTTGAAAGAAGCTACATTTCTTTCATAATTAAAATTGAATTTTTTAACGAAAAGTTTTTCAGGAACAATTTTAGATGATATGAAAGCCTTCAGGTCTTCAACAGTTGTATCTTTATGAAATCTAGATACAAAAACTGATTTATCACGCGGAACGATAATCAATTCTTTGGCCTTCGGAACAGGCTCCTTGGCTTTCGGAACAGGCTCCTTGGCTTTCGTAACAGGCTCCTTGGCTTTCGGAACAGGCTCCTTGGCTTTTGATGCAAGAGCGATCGAGGGAGTTACGAAATTTTCCCGAGACGTTTGTTCAGCTAAAGCAGTTTTGGAGGAACAAGGTTTGTCGATGTAGGGACCAGGTGAAGCCAAATCGATTAATTCGACGGAAAGCTCAGCCGATTCGACCTGAAGGTTGCTCTGAACCTCTTCATTACGCGGGTTAATGGCTTTGGTTTTCTTTAAAGGTTTTGGCAACGCGAAGGAACTAAACATTTCCTCGTGCCTTTTAAATTTATCATTTAGAGCCGATAACTCCTTTGATAATTCGGAAAAGCCATTTCTTGTGTGTCTAAAAAATTTGAAAAGATCAACATCTGTTGATCTGCATTTTAAACACGACCAGCGCACTCCCTTGTTCTCTTTAATTGCATCAAGAACCCTACCCGTCAGGCCAGCGCACTTCATATGGGCAAGCCCACACAAAATTTTCATCAATTCCACTTAACGGTAGGCTTAGTAATGTTGTAGCTTCCATTGGGCTTGCACAGAGGGATAAGGGTGTTTAGTGTATCGATTTGAGATGACATGTGAACAGCGTCTCGTGTGTCATGCGGGGTCTCTCTACATGCCGGACATACGTTTGGTGTGTCGGGGTCTAGTCTGTCCCTGTAGAAGTTAAGCCTACTACAGAAACCCGATCTGAGTTGTGACAGGGTGACGCGAGTTTCCCTGGGCAACTCCAATTCTTATTCAACTATTGGTCCTTTCGAATCACATATGGCGGACAGAACGCTGCATTCGAGTCTGCATGTATGCCGTAGGGCCAAGAGGTTTTTAAACGGTTTTATTTAGCTCACCCCGTTTGTTTTATTATTTATTATTTATTCTTGGGTCAAATTTAGTAATTCAAATTTCACCCTCTTCCTGTCAACCGATTAATCTGAAATTTTGTACGCATGTATAACCCCGATGACAATGCAATATTATGAAAAAAAATTCCGCTAGGTGGCGCGTGTGTCGCTATATTTACAAAAATCGCATTTATGGTCCGATTTGGCTGAAATTCGGAACATGTATTACTACCTTGAAAAGAAATATTTTCTTAAAAAAAAATTCCGCTAGGTGGCGCGTTGGTCGCTATATTTACAAAAATCGCATTTATGGTCCGATTTGGCTGAAATTCGGAACATATATTACTACCTTGAAAGGAAATATTTTCCTAAAAAAACTTCCGATAGGTGGCGCGTGGGTCGCTATATTTACAAAAATCGCATTTATGGTCCGATTTGGCTGAAATTCGGAACATGTATTACTACCTTGAAAAGAAATATTTTCTTAAAAATGCGAAATAAAAACTAAAAACTAGAAAATAAAAATAGGTAAAAAAACTTTTTAAGTTAAACGGTTTTATGTTATACATACATTGCAATGTTTAAGATAAATGTACTAAAAACCAAAAAATAATAAAATAGATACAGTCGTGGGAATTATAAACATTTGCATAGACTAGACTAAAATAAAACCGGGGGGCACGTCAATTGTCTACAAATTATCGACTTAATGTGCGATAGAAGAATCGTTTAATTCGTCGTTAGGCAGTTGGCCCGCAGACGGTGAGGAAATTACTTACTATTTTCTTGCTCATGGAAATTCCAATAGTTATACACTCCATGTTAATAAAAGAGATGTTTCAACAAGTTATCGCTGGCCATTCACACGAGGAATCGTTTCACTGCTCGTAGTTTGTCTTTAATCGACAAAACATATGATAAAAGTACTACTCGCTCACCACTATGAAACCCTAAAACTCGCTTATAATCGAGCTTGCTAGCTTTTTTCCACATTCTAGCCCTACTTATCACACGTCCATCGTTGTTGGTTGAACAACTGCCTAATTATAGTGTAACATTACAAAACAAACATTTTAATCAACGATTGTAGACAATTGACGTGCCCCACGGTTTTATTTTAGTCTAGTCTATGCAAATGTTTATAATTCCCACGACTGTATCTATTTTATTATTTTTTGGTTTTTAGTACATTTATCTTAAACATTGCAATGTATGTATAACATAAAACCGTTTAACTTAAAAAGTTTTTTTACCTATTTTTATTTTATGTGTTGTGAGGTTGAAAAGATGATTCCTGACGTGCCGGAGGGCTCTGACTGCAGTACATAGATGATTATTTCAATGTCCTCTGCGTTGGCATTCTAAGAGGAATTGCTTGTTCGGAATTGTTTTTGTATTTCTCGACTGGGAGCATCTGTGCCTCATGGTGTAGGTGGTGTTTCGGTGACAACAGAAAACTTGGCGTATCGGTTCGCAAGTTCGCGGTGATATGTTTTGTGTTCGCTGTTATGTCTGTAAATTTCTTTTTTTTTTTTTTTTTGAATAACAAATTTTTTTGGCAGTTGAAGAAAATAAGTTCTAACAGCATTTTGTAGCGTGGTTCTCGTGTAAGATTTCTTTTCAGCTGTAATTAGATGTTACATTTTTTAAAGCACATTTTTTTTTACCAAAATATCGAATTAAAGCTAAAAATGCCGAAACTTATTATATTTAAAGTTCATTAGAATTTATTAATTCTAACGCAATTTTTTTTTTTAGTTGAATAATGCGTCACCCTGTGCTGTTCACTCTCAGCCTAAAAAAAGGAGACAACGAAATAATTACTCATTTGACAATTCTAATTAAGCGTTTATGTTCTGTTGCTCCTTAAGGAAATTAAAAAATGTTAATTAAACAACGGCCAAACCCGCTTAATGAAAAAATCAAAAAAAAAAAAAAAAAACCAAATTCAAACTCATAAAATACCGAGTAAATTGCACACATATAAAAGCCATATGACGTCTGTCAAAGGCGTGAATTTTGTCTGTCATTGGGACTTGCGAAATTTAAACCGGTACAAACTGTAACAGTTATACTTTTGGACACTCCGGCGATATTTCAGTGTTACCGTATATGTGTGTGTGTGCGTGAGTTTGTAAATATGCCACAAGTTTTATTAAAAAAAAATATATGGATATCCGCGTTTTCTGGCCTTTTCAAACAAATAGCATTTTGGCAAAGATATCTACTGCAATAAAATGAAAAATAAAAATAAAAAATAAAAATAAAAAATAAAAAATAAAAATAAAAAATAAAAATAAACTTTAATGACTTGCGACATTTTTATAGAGCGAATACTTTAATTTTCGGTCGTTGATTGCGCAAATGCGAATATGCATAGATACATACTTATTTGTGTCGGTTATGTTAATGCAATGCACTTTTTATACACAAATGAAAATAATCCTGCTGCTGCATTTGCTTTGAAAACTCACAGTTGAGTATAAAATATGCACTGCCAAACGCAAGCTGTGGAATCTCGTTTGCGCGTTTCCAGTTTCCTTTATATTTAATTTTTGTTTTTTTTTTTTACAGCAACACTGGAGTGAATTGTATTGAATGTGTGTCAGCAATTGGGGCTTTTGGGTGTGCGCGCAAGTGGCGCGGGGTGTGCGGCGTGCGGTGTGCGATATGGGGCGTGTGTTATGCGCGAATATGTCTCTTGGTCGCATTGACGCAATCCACTCGTACTCTTGACAAATAGACTCGTACCGAAAATTATGTAAAATGTCAATTAAGCAATTTCAAGTAATATAAGTTTGGCTGTGCAGGCGATTGGGGCGGCACTTAGTTTCTTTTTGATTAAAATGGGTACATGTATCGAGTAAGTAATCGGCTTAGAAATGATGATGTGACAAGTAAATGAATTTAAATTTAATTTTTGTGTTGCATACAAGAATTTATGAGCGAGTGACAGGCAAAACATACATACTTACGAACCAGGAAATTCTGCAAACTAGAATATTTTATTAGTTAGTTACTACTATTTTTGGCGGCAGATTATTTGGTATTAACATAACTTCATGTTGGCGCAATAAGCAAATTCTTTATGAGTATTAATTTCAGTTAAGTGGTAATTAACGTCAGCTACAATTTTGTTTGAGAGTTTGATGTTAGTTGGTTTAGAATTTAGTAAAATTTAGAGAGACGCCTACGTTAATTCTGGATTTTTTTGATTTAGGCACAAATGCTTAAAGCTTTGTGAGTAGTTTTCTAAAGAAATTAGCCTAACAAGTCTACTCTCGCACACAGGGTTGATATTTTTTCGCAGTGCTTCCAACAATAACAACAACACTCCCATTGATGAGTCGGTACTTAGATGAGTATCTTAGGCCATTTCGCCTTATATGCACCAAAAAAAAAGTTATGATGTATTTTTGGAAAACTTTTCTGGAAATTTTTTTCTTTTTTTTTAACGTTGCTAGGTGTCGCTAAAATACAATTTTCTTCATATCATCGATATTCATTGATCAATCTGTAATACGCCAATGTCTTTATCTTTTGTTTGGCAATTTTCAATATGTAATCATATTAATCCTATGTGCGCCATTGGGGTCACTACCACCCAGTACTTGGTTTAAAACACCATAATGCACCTTTATATGCATGTCTGTTAAACGTTGTCAAAAATCATTACCATTATGCAATATAAGTATTTCGATCGCTTCAGCAGCAACGGAAATAAAACAAATTGAACATTCGGAGGAATAAACATATATGTTTATCGCTTCCTGTGGTCCTTTAGCTTCATTTTACAAAAAAATTTTCTCAGGAGACCCCCAGTAAAATTTTATGGCGAATAATTTTCTAGAACATTTTTACTTGCTAGCGCTCTCACAAAAGGTTTATTTTGAGCACTTTTTCGAATGTGAAAAGAAAATTGTATCTTTAAAGTTTTCAGGCTGAAGTTTACATATAGCGTATCAAAAGTAATTTAAAATCTAATAACTTCTAACTTCCGCTTAAGTAAGCTAAATATTTAATAAACGCACTCACTTGAACAGCAAAAATCGTAGGCATAGATAATTGTGGCACCAAAGGCTGGCAAATTTGGAAAAAAATAAAATAAAATTAGCAGCAAGCACTTATGCATGCACAATCACGCACGTTCGCGTTCTTAATTGCGTATTTGCGCAAATTAATTTTGAAAGAAAAAAAACAACAACAACGCCTTATAGCAAAGCAAACATTGCAGCCATTAAGTTTGGTCTAGTCATTGGGCGGAGAAACAAAATTAAAAAAAAGAACGTAAATACTAAAATACTGAAATACTAAAATACTTACTTAGAACACAGCTGAAAAAATTATTTAAAAAACACATGACAACAAAATAAAAACCAAAAAAAAACGAAAACATTTAACAAGAATTGGTGTCAGTTAGCGGGCATGACGGACTTGTTGCATAAAAAAAATTGATAAAAAAATTGATGAAAAAAGATATATACTTATATGTATTTAAAAATTACAAGTTAACATAAATTTTGCCTTGTAAATGAATTGTGAAATCTGCAAAATGTCTAGACGCGCCAATAGAATTTTTGTTGTTATTGTTGTTGTTGCGGCTTTGGCTAGGCAGTTTTTGCGAGGCAATTTTAACTTCTAAACGACAGCAATAGAATTCTTATTTGGCAATTTAGCTTTTAAATGCTCAACAAAAATATATATATATGTATGTACATGTACGAGTAAAAACATACATAAATATGTACATATGTAAACAAAACGTCAAATATGTATGTATGTGTATATGCCTGCTTGTCTACTCATCAGCATTTAGCAGCAGCTCCAGCAGCGCCAGTTGGCCATTTTGTTGACTGTTTTTTTTTTCTACGTATGTACTTTATAGAATTATATATGCGCTTCTTCTAAACGCCAAGAAATGTTTGTTGTTTGCGCATCATTGTGAAGACATGCCTTTTTTTGCGTATTACTTAAGTAAGCTTAAAGTAGGTGGCCCAGTCAACGGAGCTTGACCAATTGGCCATGTGTGTCGCAGTTGACGGCAAGCGAGAGTGATGCGCTGCTGGTTTTTTGTGTGTTTTTGTTTGTTTTAGTTTATTAAGCATGACCTTCAATTAAAACATACTTTTTTATTTTTTTTTACATACATACATTTTTTTATTTAGTATTTTTATTACAACTTGCTTAATTGTGTAGTAACATTTAGTTGTTCGAAATTATCGAAACACGCAGACAGCAACCATGGCAAATTAGCCATATTTGTTAATGAACGGACATTGCGTAATACATATGTATGTATGTATGGTACGATACGTACTTATCTCATGTATTTTAATGTATTTTAAATTATAGCTGACAAATTGACATTTTCGACAACAAACGAATCTTAGTGGAACATCTTCTTCTTCAGCTGCAATGATGGCAGTGGCAATGCACATTGAGGCTAATTTTGAAAGTTGATTTTATTTTTGGTAATCAATTGTGTAATAACATTTGTTATTTATTGATATGCATGTACATACAAATGTACTATAAATGTTCAGATGGCTTGCATTGATTGCAACAACTAGTTATTCTTTAACGCCAATTGATTTCTTTGTTGTTTGAGTTAAACAAGCGGAACATTTTGAAATTTGAAGAGTCGGTTTTTCTTAGCCTTTTATTCATTAGTGGCTTGCCGTGTTGTATTAAATTTTTGTTCCTATTTAATTGACACAATTTTAATTTTTAAAATTTGTTTATTAATAAAAAAAAAATCTAACTTGTAAGTACTCCAGAATGGACGACAGCTTAACCCATTAGTGGTTGCTGTGCCAATTTGGGAACACCCAATGATATATTTTATATTTATTGTAGGTGTGCTTTGACCACTAAAGGGTTAAGGTAGAACCCAATAGTGTGGTACGCTGACGGCTCAAAAACAAAAAACACCAGAAGGTAGAGGTGCCGACTTCTATGATACAAGAGCAAGAGTATCATTACCTCTGGGGCTTTTTCCGAGCATCTTTCAGGCGGAAGTATTCGCCACTAGACAGTGTGCCAGATTTACATTTGAAGAGAGGATACTTTGGTGAGAGTAACACCATATTGAGCGATAGCCAAGCGGCATCCAGGGCACTAGCATACTAAAAAGGACCTTTGCCACTTACAATCTGGATTGAGAGGAAGTGTATATGTGTAAGTGTCGGGTGATTGACGCAAATATCAAAAAATTTTGATTTTCATCAACGCGAGCCGACAACAAGTACGTGTAGCACGACGGCTGCCGATTGCACTAACACACACAAAAAAACACTCAAACTGGACAATCCAGATTGTAAAATTAGCTCCTCGCAAGGCCGAATGTGCATACATAGATAATCTTAATAAACTTAGCGTCAGGAAGTCATTACTTCTGGCCTGGGCACCTAGACACAGCGGAGCACCAGAAAATGACATAGCTGACGGTCTTGCCAGAGAGGCAGCGGCGGCAGAAAATTCAGTAGAAACTGAGCCATTTCTAGGTCATAGTAGCACAAAATTCTGCGAGAATTTGTGCCAGAGAGCGCAGACCGATTTGAGCTAGATGAGTTAAAATGTGTGTGATGTTTCTCATTTACTCATGTCGGGGTCTGGTCTAGGACGGTAAGAGAATAGCTCAGGATTGAGGAAAATATTAATAGAAAGCAGCACTGGCAGCAATCAGCTGGAATGCGTCAAGCAAAGTTATTGCTGGCGAAATAGTAAGTGCAATAAGAAACGCTTCAAATCGATAAAAGCAAATTGAGAATCGTGAACGAAGTTTTAACAGGTCCCTGCAAACTCAAAAGCCATATGCACAAACTTGGCATTTACTCAAGCAGTTTGTGCCGATACTGTCGGTCAGTGCCAATGAGACCGCTTTGCACATTCTCCTCGAATTCTCTGGCATTTCTTAAAGAAGGCAGATGACGCTCAAGCAACATGAACTCGAGAGCAGAAAAATATCAACCCTAAGGCAATACTCAATTTTGTGTATGAGATTGGCCTGAGGAAGTATTATGATGAGCTGGAGGACACAATAGACACATCGATCGCGGTGCGTATTAAACTGCATGTATACCTATATCTATCTATATCTATACATATAGATATCTATGCGGTAGACTGGAGTGGCAAAAAAGTATGTTTCATGATTTAGCGAAAGAAAACAGTGAAAACAATTTATTTTTAGCAAAATACAAAATGAAGAAATCTTGGCTTTTCTATGAGCGTAATTTTCAAGTATTAGCATTTCCATTTAAACTTTTAACAATTAAGGACCACTCTGGATCAGGTCTTATAAGCAGATTTGAGTTCTTTTAAGTCTTCTCTTAAGAAGCCTGTTTATACATTTTTCCCTTTTTTCCCCTTTTTCTTAAAATATCATATTAAATGTAACTAGTCTATACAAAATATTGTTGCCCTTTTACGATTTTTGTACATATTTACATCGACTGTTTTCGATAAAACTTTATTTTCGATAAAATCTGAGAAATTAAGTTTTGTCCCACTCTCCATACAATTTTTTTTTTTGATCCCGCGAAATATCGCGGAATAATTTTTTTTTTATTGTAACTTTGTTATTTGACATCGGATTTTTAAAATCGAAATGTCATTAGTTTAGTCTTTGGAAGCTCTATATATTCTTGTAATGTCCTTTTGACCTATGAAGTCGTTTTCACATAGTTAAGTCACCTAACCAAGTTTTTCGTCCAAAATATCCTTTTTGTTTCACAAGAAAAAAATCGCCAGAAAAAAATATTTATCGGATCTCTCTGATATTACGCTTAAAGTCTTTGCAATTAAACGGGCAAATTTTTAAAGTAATAAAACTTTCCTGATTTTTACAACTTTTTATAAAAACTTAATTTGAAAATCCAAATTTTTTCAAAAATCGCAAAAAATCCACAAATCTTTGACTTTGACCAGCTTTCACTCAGCGAGTCTTCATTAGACCACTACAAGTTGTATGTCGTTTGAAGCGTATTTTAATTGCCTTTCGAACGAGATCAGCTTGCGTTTATCGCAGTTGTAACTCCAGAGAAAATAATTTTTGAATAAAGTGATAACAAAAAAGCACAAAATTACCGTTATCTCAAAAACCTAACTATACAAAAAATTAAAAAAAAAAAATAGTTTCAAGCTCAGCAAGTCAATTCCTATCATCCCCAATTCCTGGTTTTCTTGTTTTTTTTTTTTTGTTGTAAATTAGCGTTAGTGGTGGGCGTGGATTACAACATATATGCTTCTAATTTTTCTGAAAGATGAGTCGTATATTGGGACACCAATGTGCCAAATTTGGTTTCGGTAGGTCCATCCGTTTCCAAGAAATTGGGTTTTGCCCCACTCTCCATACAAATGAGACCAGTGTGCGTTGAGCAGCTGCTGTCAAACCTTCCTTAAAGCGATTTTCATTTGGGCTACCGTTTTTGCGTGGCAATTTATATACATAAGTTTACATTTGCTTAACGCGTTGTTTTTTGCGCGATTTTTTTTTGCCTTTTTCTTTTGTCTGTATTTTTCTCTGTTTTTTTTTTTTTTTTTGTTTGGCCTTTTCTTTTTTCTGTATTTTTTTCTGATTTTTTCCTTTTTGTATATTTTTCTTTCTTTTTGGCCTTTTTCTGTATATATATTTTTTTCCATATTTTTTTATTGATTTATTAGGCGCTTGATAAGCAAAGTGATTGTTTTGTACGCATTTGTATTGCGTTGGATGTTGAACAAATAGTTTAACGCCTAATAGCAATAGCATACAGCAACAAAAAAGAACAAGAGTTAAAAAAAATAGCAACAGCAGTTTGTGTTATGTTTAATAAAAATAGATAATGTAAACATAACTCGTTTAAAATAATTGCATTATGGTATTTTGTACATTTAATTCAAAAAAATTTTTTTCATGCTGGTTTTTGCGAAAATATTTTTCACTTTTCAAAACTATTTTGTTTTCCATTTTTCTTTTGACTTATCGATTGCATATATGTATGCTTTATCAAAAATGTATCTTGCCTAATTAATTGCATTTGTGTCATGCTTCAACGCGCCCATAAAAATAAAAAATAAAAAAAACAGATTTTAAAAGTTCTCGCTAGCGAACATGCGAATAAATGGAAAATGGTTGTACTCTCAACAAGCAGCTGCGTATCACAATTTTCCATTAATTTATTTCTTGTATGTAATTAATTGCATGTAATTACAAAAAAAGGAAATAAATGGAAGAACTTTATAGAAATTTACTGCAGCTGGCTTACTTTTATATTTGATCGCAGTTTTATTGGTTGTATAGCATGCTGTTGAAATTTAAGTACACATGCACTAATTAATCTTATGGGCTACAAAATTGTTCAATAGTTTCCACCATAAAATAGTTTTTGTTGTCAACAACTTCTTTGCTAAAAAAAAGCGGGCCAGATAGTTTAAAAATGAAGTCATAATGATTGATTTTTGATGCAGAGGTCAGCAGTTCACTTTAATTCACTCCTGCCTGCTACTTTTGCATTGCTCATGGGCATTGAGCCTTTGGTCTATTAAGCAGCAACAACCGCAGCTTTTAAGCTTTTCGTATTAAGCTTTACGGGCAGCGCTTGCACATAATTAGTAACTAAATCCAATTGAGTATTTTCCCAGTACATACATAAGTCAATTTCCTGTTTATTGCCCAGAGCTCTAATAACTTCTTATTTTGTCTGCTACTTTGTCAGTTACCAATGACTAAATTCGTTTATTATATTGTTTTTTTTTTTCGTTTAAATTCTGCTCTAGTTGTGCTTAGATTTCAGTGGTTTTTGTAGAGATTTGTTTTATTTTTATTTTTCTTTGGTTTATTTTTATTGCATGCGCTTGCATCATTACTCACAAAGCGAGTGAACTTTATAAATAAAACAGCAAACAACACAACAAAAAATAAAAAGAATAAAACTATACACATTGCCAGTTTTTCATCATTAAATCAAAATCTGTCATAATTAGCTGCAATCAATCAATAAATTGACTTGATTTTAACTACCACTCAATTTGAGTGGTAGTTAAATTCAAGGTTTAACTACCAATCAAATTGAGTGGTAGTTAAATTCGAGATTTAACTACCACTCAGGTTTGAGTGGTAGTTGCGGGCTGAGTGCACTTAAAATTAGTTGAATCATGCCCAACCCTGGTAAGTGATTGGTGTATTAAGAACTGGCTCTATCTAAACGCTATGCTATGCCCAATTCCTTGGAGTTCTCTGATGCCTATACTTTGAAACTATATTTTCGGCTTTTGTACGCTCAACACTTCAGTATGCGTCTTTTATCTGGTCACCTTATTTTGGCTGTCATATTTTGAGTTCCTATTAAAAGAATCCAGAAGGTCTTCTTACGCTTTGCTCTACGTAATATTCATTTTTCGTACCCTATTCTACCATTTGATTCCAGACGTCTTTGGATTAATCTAAAGTCTCTTAAGAGTAGGAGGCAGATTCTTTCGCGTTCTTTTGTATTTGATTTGATCAATGGTGTAATTGTTTGTTCAGCTCTTCTTGAGAGAATTGCTTTCAATGTATCCGTTAGATCACTTCGCTTTTCTGTTCCTTTTTGTATTGGCGTCTCTAAAGCCCTATATACACAAATGAATCACATAGCTGAATCATGTCCCACCACTAGAGCATGAATGCAATAAAAGGAATGAAAATGCTCTTACTGACAAATGTGAATATAATGAATCTTCCAAGAGCGCAAATGTGCACTGTCATACACTACCCACATTTGCATTCATTATGTCGTCCTCTTTGTTTGAATTGCAAATAATGCATTTTCTTATATGTAAGACTAAAGAAATTGCACTTACAAAGCGATTTTAATTTATAAAAATCATGTAATCGAACAGTTAAAATGCCAACACGCAGCAATAATAAGTTTTGAGAGTAAAAAAAAAATCAGAAAGGCATGACATAAATATACGCTGTGTTGCGTAATAAATGTGATTGCCGAAAAAAGTTAGCGGCGCACGATTTGTGACGCCTTTTGAAATTAAAAATTCAGCGCACAACGCTTGAATGAGACGATTTAAAGTCAAGTAACAGCAATATATTTTTCTGTTTAAAGAATTAAAGAAAAAAGAATAGAAGCATAAGAACCGCTTGTCATTTCATATACGTTAAGAACAGTAAGTGAGTTGGCAACGCGTGAACCGTATGACCATTTGAGTGATCTTGCCAGATGTAGCTTATTTGATGACAATTAACCTCATTTTGGATTTTGCTACGCGTGCTTGTGTGGGCCTTCCATTTTTGCTCATCTACTTGCACTTCTCTCAGAAATATTTCCATATGACAATACAAGTAAAGCCTAGAGTCATCTGACAATTTTTCCTTTTTCTCCGCTTTTCCTTCCCGTTTCCTTCATCTTCAAGTTTGCAACATGTTTTCACACTTCTCTGCTTGTTGCCACGCACGCTCACTCACCTTCAAACAAAAGTAAAAGTGGCAACACTGCATGCAAAATTTTCAATTTCAAAGTGCATTGCATTGCATTGAAACTAGTTTAAATGCATTTTAAACTATAAAACAAAACAAAAATGCACCAAAATTTATGTTATGCAATAATTAAAGTCTTTTCTCGCTTTAGCTACAACGACTTTGACTTTGTTTTCGCTTTGAAAGATGTTGCCATTACTTAGCTTTTCAACAGAAATAGCCTTTGGCGATTGCGCTGTATGGTGAGCACATGCCGACAGCAGCCAGCATCACTGCCAAAAGCGACAATAACAAACGCAAAGCGGTACTAAACTATTCCAACTCCGCGTGCGTTTTTTTTTTTGTTTTATTTATTTCTTTTTTCTTCTGCCAACAGCTGCTGCTCTGCCATTTGTTTATATTACTCTGCCATTTATGTACATATTTCTACTTTTTTTTTCTATTCGCGCGTAAAATTTCATTTTTTTTTCTGACAACGGAAACTTGTTTCCGTTTTATATATGTATGCACATATATTTACTTGGCAATGCAAATGTTCATGAGAGCATCAGTGCATCGTAGCATCACCGGCGCTTGTTGTGAAATTGAATAGCACCGTTGTTAGAGCGGCAAATCGCGTAAGGCCATTACATCCGCATTTGTTATTTGTTATTGCTAGTTTTTGCTGTCGTTGCTTCTTCTTATTGCTGTTTAACGGCAACATTAGCCATTGCCACCGTTACAACACTAACTAAGGCACTTTAATAGTTGCTTGCTGTTATACGTCGATTTACTACAATTGCTGTGATATGACAGTGTTGCATTTTGTATATACCCTTCATGAATATGAGAAGTGTTTTCTCTTTAATTTCGCTCCGCGGCGGGCGCTATGTTTTAGGTAACAAAAGAAGAGATTTATGGAGTAAAGCGATATGATAAGTAACTCAAACTGCAACAGAGAGGGGGGAAAGTTTCGACTAATTGACTCAGCTTCCATTGTAGTTTCTAATAGTAGCTAGTTATCACTAAGAAAGCGCCACTGATACGCTTTATAGGACTCGGAGGATGGCTAAGGGTAAATTGAGTAGAATAAGAGGAAGAAATACATTTTACGAAAACAAATTACTCTTTCACCACTCCTAAAACAACTCTGAGAGTCTGATGAAGCTCATCAGGTCCATCATATCATATCGATACCCGCAACTTTACATAGGCTATCCAGCAACGGCTACTTGGTAACCAGCATTAACACCAAAAATTATGTCAACACGGAAATCCAAAGAAGAATCACTCTTGCCACTAAGTAAGTGTTATTTTGGACTAAGTAGGAAATTGAAAAGTAAAGTTCGCCCTCTCGACGAACAAAAATCACGCTCTACAGCAACCTCATCGTTTCAGTCCAGTCGTTCCAGTACAGCGCAGAAGCATGAAAAATGTCAACATCAGATGAGACTGCACTTGTAGTATTCAAGAGAAAAGTTTTTCGGTAGATTTATGGACCTTTACGCGTTAGTGATGGCGAGTATCGACGGAGATTTAACGATGAGCTGTACGAGCTTTGCGCAGACATCGACATAGTGCAGCAAATATAAATCCAGCGGCTGCGTTGAGCAGATCATGTCGTAAGATCGGATGAAGATGTTCCGGCCCGGAAAATATTTGTCTCGAAACCCGCTAAAGGCAGAAGAAAAGCGAAATCTCCACTGCGTTGGAAAGATCAGCTGAAGAATAAGTCGTCCTGCCGTCGTATTTTCTATTAGTGCCAGGTAGCACGAAACAGAAACGACTGGCGCGCTTTATTGAACTCGCCCAAAATCGTCTACATCGTCGTCCTCAGCAAATGCCGTCCAATGTCACTCAAAGCTGAGAAGTTGCAGCTGAGGTGCTCAACCTTTGCCTCATCGCCATAACGTTCTTGCAACTTTTGCGGCATTTGCAGCGGTAGAGCACACTTATGGGCTAAACAGAATCAGTACTTCTCCGGCATGACGGACAAAGAAGAAACTGACAGCTGAGTAGACTGTGTACATTTTACTCCGGCAACGCTACATTGGCAACGTATCAGTCGCCGGATCCGGCATACTTTGCCAATTTTCGATTTTTTCGAAAAAAGAATAGAAGCATAAGAACCGCTTGTCATTTCATATACGTTAAGAACAGTAAGTGAGTTGGCAACGCGTGAACCGTATGACCATTTGAGTGATCTTGCCAGATGTAGCTTATTTGATGACAATTAACCTCATTTTGGATTTTGCTACGCGTGCTTGTGTGGGCCTTCCATTTTTGCTCATCTACTTGCACTTCTCTCAGAAATATTTCCATATGACAATACAAGTAAAGCCTAGAGTCATCTGACAATTTTTCCTTTTTCTCCGCTTTTCCTTCCCGTTTCCTTCATCTTCAAGTTTGCAACATGTTTTCACACTTCTCTGCTTGTTGCCACGCACGCTCACTCACCTTCAAACAAAAGTAAAAGTGGCAACACTGCATGCAAAATTTTCAATTTCAAAGTGCATTGCATTGCATTGAAACTAGTTTAAATGCATTTTAAACTATAAAACAAAACAAAAATGCACCAAAATTTATGTTATGCAATAATTAAAGTCTTTTCTCGCTTTAGCTACAACGACTTTGACTTTGTTTTCGCTTTGAAAGATGTTGCCATTACTTAGCTTTTCAACAGAAATAGCCTTTGGCGATTGCGCTGTATGGTGAGCACATGCCGACAGCAGCCAGCATCACTGCCAAAAGCGACAATAACAAACGCAAAGCGGTACTAAACTATTCCAACTCCGCGTGCGTTTTTTTTTTTGTTTTATTTATTTCTTTTTTCTTCTGCCAACAGCTGCTGCTCTGCCATTTGTTTATATTACTCTGCCATTTATGTACATATTTCTACTTTTTTTTTCTATTCGCGCGTAAAATTTCATTTTTTTTTCTGACAACGGAAACTTGTTTCCGTTTTATATATGTATGCACATATATTTACTTGGCAATGCAAATGTTCATGAGAGCATCAGTGCATCGTAGCATCACCGGCGCTTGTTGTGAAATTGAATAGCACCGTTGTTAGAGCGGCAAATCGCGTAAGGCCATTACATCCGCATTTGTTATTTGTTATTGCTAGTTTTTGCTGTCGTTGCTTCTTCTTATTGCTGTTTAACGGCAACATTAGCCATTGCCACCGTTACAACACTAACTAAGGCACTTTAATAGTTGCTTGCTGTTATACGTCGATTTACTACAATTGCTGTGATATGACAGTGTTGCATTTTGTATATACCCTTCATGAATATGAGAAGTGTTTTCTCTTTAATTTCGCTCCGCGGCGGGCGCTATGTTTTAGGTAACAAAAGAAGAGATTTATGGAGTAAAGCGATATGATAAGTAACTCAAACTGCAACAGAGAGGGGGGAAAGTTTCGACTAATTGACTCAGCTTCCATTGTAGTTTCTAATAGTAGCTAGTTATCACTAAGAAAGCGCCACTGATACGCTTTATAGGACTCGGAGGATGGCTAAGGGTAAATTGAGTAGAATAAGAGGAAGAAATACATTTTACGAAAACAAATTACTCTTTCACCACTCCTAAAACAACTCTGAGAGTCTGATGAAGCTCATCAGGTCCATCATATCATATCGATACCCGCAACTTTACATAGGCTATCCAGCAACGGCTACTTGGTAACCAGCATTAACACCAAAAATTATGTCAACACGGAAATCCAAAGAAGAATCACTCTTGCCACTAAGTAAGTGTTATTTTGGACTAAGTAGGAAATTGAAAAGTAAAGTTCGCCCTCTCGACGAACAAAAATCACGCTCTACAGCAACCTCATCGTTTCAGTCCAGTCGTTCCAGTACAGCGCAGAAGCATGAAAAATGTCAACATCAGATGAGACTGCACTTGTAGTATTCAAGAGAAAAGTTTTTCGGTAGATTTATGGACCTTTACGCGTTAGTGATGGCGAGTATCGACGGAGATTTAACGATGAGCTGTACGAGCTTTGCGCAGACATCGACATAGTGCAGCAAATATAAATCCAGCGGCTGCGTTGAGCAGATCATGTCGTAAGATCGGATGAAGATGTTCCGGCCCGGAAAATATTTGTCTCGAAACCCGCTAAAGGCAGAAGAAAAGCGAAATCTCCACTGCGTTGGAAAGATCAGCTGAAGAATAAGTCGTCCTGCCGTCGTATTTTCTATTAGTGCCAGGTAGCACGAAACAGAAACGACTGGCGCGCTTTATTGAACTCGCCCAAAATCGTCTACATCGTCGTCCTCAGCAAATGCCGTCCAATGTCACTCAAAGCTGAGAAGTTGCAGCTGAGGTGCTCAACCTTTGCCTCATCGCCATAACGTTCTTGCAACTTTTGCGGCATTTGCAGCGGTAGAGCACACTTATGGGCTAAACAGAATCAGTACTTCTCCGGCATGACGGACAAAGAAGAAACTGACAGCTGAGTAGACTGTGTACATTTTACTCCGGCAACGCTACATTGGCAACGTATCAGTCGCCGGATCCGGCATACTTTGCCAATTTTCGATTTTTTCGAAAAAAGAATAGAAGCATAAGAACCGCTTGTCATTTCATATACGTTAAGAACAGTAAGTGAGTTGGCAACGCGTGAACCGTATGACCATTTGAGTGATCTTGCCAGATGTAGCTTATTTGATGACAATTAACCTCATTTTGGATTTTGCTACGCGTGCTTGTGTGGGCCTTCCATTTTTGCTCATCTACTTGCACTTCTCTCAGAAATATTTCCATATGACAATACAAGTAAAGCCTAGAGTCATCTGACAATTTTTCCTTTTTCTCCGCTTTTCCTTCCCGTTTCCTTCATCTTCAAGTTTGCAACATGTTTTCACACTTCTCTGCTTGTTGCCACGCACGCTCACTCACCTTCAAACAAAAGTAAAAGTGGCAACACTGCATGCAAAATTTTCAATTTCAAAGTGCATTGCATTGCATTGAAACTAGTTTAAATGCATTTTAAACTATAAAACAAAACAAAAATGCACCAAAATTTATGTTATGCAATAATTAAAGTCTTTTCTCGCTTTAGCTACAACGACTTTGACTTTGTTTTCGCTTTGAAAGATGTTGCCATTACTTAGCTTTTCAACAGAAATAGCCTTTGGCGATTGCGCTGTATGGTGAGCACATGCCGACAGCAGCCAGCATCACTGCCAAAAGCGACAATAACAAACGCAAAGCGGTACTAAACTATTCCAACTCCGCGTGCGTTTTTTTTTTTGTTTTATTTATTTCTTTTTTCTTCTGCCAACAGCTGCTGCTCTGCCATTTGTTTATATTACTCTGCCATTTATGTACATATTTCTACTTTTTTTTTCTATTCGCGCGTAAAATTTCATTTTTTTTTCTGACAACGGAAACTTGTTTCCGTTTTATATATGTATGCACATATATTTACTTGGCAATGCAAATGTTCATGAGAGCATCAGTGCATCGTAGCATCACCGGCGCTTGTTGTGAAATTGAATAGCACCGTTGTTAGAGCGGCAAATCGCGTAAGGCCATTACATCCGCATTTGTTATTTGTTATTGCTAGTTTTTGCTGTCGTTGCTTCTTCTTATTGCTGTTTAACGGCAACATTAGCCATTGCCACCGTTACAACACTAACTAAGGCACTTTAATAGTTGCTTGCTGTTATACGTCGATTTACTACAATTGCTGTGATATGACAGTGTTGCATTTTGTATATACCCTTCATGAATATGAGAAGTGTTTTCTCTTTAATTTCGCTCCGCGGCGGGCGCTATGTTTTAGGTAACAAAAGAAGAGATTTATGGAGTAAAGCGATATGATAAGTAACTCAAACTGCAACAGAGAGGGGGGAAAGTTTCGACTAATTGACTCAGCTTCCATTGTAGTTTCTAATAGTAGCTAGTTATCACTAAGAAAGCGCCACTGATACGCTTTATAGGACTCGGAGGATGGCTAAGGGTAAATTGAGTAGAATAAGAGGAAGAAATACATTTTACGAAAACAAATTACTCTTTCACCACTCCTAAAACAACTCTGAGAGTCTGATGAAGCTCATCAGGTCCATCATATCATATCGATACCCGCAACTTTACATAGGCTATCCAGCAACGGCTACTTGGTAACCAGCATTAACACCAAAAATTATGTCAACACGGAAATCCAAAGAAGAATCACTCTTGCCACTAAGTAAGTGTTATTTTGGACTAAGTAGGAAATTGAAAAGTAAAGTTCGCCCTCTCGACGAACAAAAATCACGCTCTACAGCAACCTCATCGTTTCAGTCCAGTCGTTCCAGTACAGCGCAGAAGCATGAAAAATGTCAACATCAGATGAGACTGCACTTGTAGTATTCAAGAGAAAAGTTTTTCGGTAGATTTATGGACCTTTACGCGTTAGTGATGGCGAGTATCGACGGAGATTTAACGATGAGCTGTACGAGCTTTGCGCAGACATCGACATAGTGCAGCAAATATAAATCCAGCGGCTGCGTTGAGCAGATCATGTCGTAAGATCGGATGAAGATGTTCCGGCCCGGAAAATATTTGTCTCGAAACCCGCTAAAGGCAGAAGAAAAGCGAAATCTCCACTGCGTTGGAAAGATCAGCTGAAGAATAAGTCGTCCTGCCGTCGTATTTTCTATTAGTGCCAGGTAGCACGAAACAGAAACGACTGGCGCGCTTTATTGAACTCGCCCAAAATCGTCTACATCGTCGTCCTCAGCAAATGCCGTCCAATGTCACTCAAAGCTGAGAAGTTGCAGCTGAGGTGCTCAACCTTTGCCTCATCGCCATAACGTTCTTGCAACTTTTGCGGCATTTGCAGCGGTAGAGCACACTTATGGGCTAAACAGAATCAGTACTTCTCCGGCATGACGGACAAAGAAGAAACTGACAGCTGAGTAGACTGTGTACATTTTACTCCGGCAACGCTACATTGGCAACGTATCAGTCGCCGGATCCGGCATACTTTGCCAATTTTCGATTTTGCCGTACGTCAGTAATATAAGATGTGTTCGGTGAAGGCATTAGAGTACTCTAGTGCAGAAAGTTGCGTTCGATAACTCGTTTTTGTACTAAACTGTGCAGAACTGTGTTTTGTAACCAACTTCAAATTAAATATTAGTATTAATTAATACTATTAATACATATTCCATGCGATTTTGCTCTTAGCAATTCGTTAATTTTCGTTTTTGACGCCTTTACCTAAAACTTCTGTGACAAATGTCTGATATTGTTCTACCCTACACTTTTATGGCATTCACCGAACACATATTATATGTGCCACTCTTTCCGCTACGTACGTCCTGTCAGTCGAAAACGACGTACGTCATGACGGAGAAGTACTGATTCTGCTTAGCGCTTTAGACAAGTGAGAGATTTCCTCTCGCCTTAGCGTGCCCTGGACAAGTGGGTGCTGATATCCGACATACGGATTTCTATTGTCATCTTTAAATTGCTTTCCGATTGGTTTGTGAAGGGTATAAAGCCTATAAAACAGCCCAAGCCACCTACGGTCTTACTTTTTATCTTATTTGCTTTTTTCTTACTCTTGTCTACGGCCCACCTTCGTCTTCGTGTCGTCTATTTTTTACTGACGCAACACGATATTGTTTTTTTTTTTTTGACAGCAGCCAACATCAACAAACACACAAAAGCAACACTAACAACCAACAACTACACACAGCCGGAGCCTAGGCATGGGTAACACTGCGCTGCGCGGCGCAATTGCGCTGACACCAACCCTGGTGTTATTGCGCTAACTCCGATTTGAGAAATGCGCCAACTCAATATAGCGCCAACTCAATATAGCGCCAACTCAATGTAGCGCCAACTCAATGATGCGCTATTGCAATATAACACTGACTCAATTTCGTGCGCTAACACCAGCTCCAATATAGCGCTAGTGTAAAATGGCGCAACCACGACGCCAATAACAGCATCATAGTCAGCGTTGCCGTTGAAAAATTTTCGTGGTGGCTAGATTTGATTTAATTTGTGGCTAAAAATGGCTAAAAAATTTAGTTCGTGGCTAAAAATGGTGGCTAAAAAATTTTGCTTCAAATTAACATGTTTTAAATTTATTTTTCAGATTCAGGTATTGGTATATCAGTATTGCATACAACATAAGAAAAAAATCATAAATTTGTGTAAAAATAAATATTCATACATACACTAGCTGACCAGCCAGACGTTGTTCTGCCTAAAATTTTTTCCTATAAAGCCTAAAGGAAAAGTCCTAGATTACCATGTTGCTCACCATTATATCCCTACCCCTATCCCTATCGCTACCCCTAATCCCTACTCCCTAATCCCTAATCCATATACCTATCTCTATCCTTATCCCTAATACCTAATACCTAATCTCTATCCCTATGCCTATCCCTCCACACCTTCTAGGGTCACCCCTGGTCCACATTTTGGTCGATATGTCGGAAAACGGGTCGCATAGGATCTTGAAAATCATCTCTTCTTTAAATACTCACAACAACTTTTATTTGATACCTATTTTGTAGAAAACCCGTCTGGGGTCAAACCTGGTTCATATTTCGGGAAATACCTCGAATACGGGGTCTTATATGGGACCAATAACTATACCATGTTCAAGCACTCGTCAACACCTTTTATTTCGTACGAACCCGTTATAGGGTTACCCGGGTATACATTTTGTGGAATATCTCCAAAACCTTCCCGGATTCTTATACTTTTTTGGCCACAAACCATGTCGGGCTCAATCGAAAAATACGTGCAAAATTTCATTTAATTCAGTCCAGCCGTTCTGGAGTTATAGCGTTAGGGAGGAAAACGCGACTTATTTTTATATAATAGATACTATGTACTTAACTATATCTAAAAAAACTAGATATCACATTCAATATCTATCATTATGTCGTCATCACTAATTGACACTTTCTCTTCATAAATTAATTCTTTCTTCATTAATTTGCAACATTGTTTTACATTCTTTAAGCCATATCTTATAGTTAAAATTGCATTCAACATTGTATGATTCATTTTGTTTCGATTTTTGGTTTTGACAATATTCATTACGGAAAAGGTTATTTCCATTTCGTCGTTGCTAAGTGGTAGAAGTAGCCAACAATATACAAAGTCAGTTAGATCTTTATACGGACTTTCATCGACAGTATACTATTCCACTAGCGAGTATCAACAGGCATTTATCGATAGTCGCGTTACTTGTTTTGTTTTTTAACACTTAAATCGATTTAATCGCTGAATTCAATTAGCGTTACCACATCCTTCCTATGTGCAAAATTATGGTTCATTAAGCCGGAATTATAATAGCGCTGTGGCAGTAGCACCGATCGATTTTCTAAATCAGCTGATTTTTAGAAACTACGGTTTGCAATGAAGCGGCACATAATACAGCAGAGGCAGCTGGCAGCACCGCTCCGTTTAGCCCAAATTCTAAATTCGCTGCCGCTGCCTTGAATCGCAGCCAACTTCTAAGTGTTGATGTGAACTTATGTCTGTTTCCGTACTATCCAATGTAATATATTTTTACTAATTTTGTGTTTCCGTACTTTGATGCCAGCAAGCGGGAGAGAATTTAATTGTCACTGCTCATATTAGACGCATCAGCTGATTTCGAAAACCGTCGCTGCCCGCTGCCACATCGGTGATGTAATTTGGGCTATACAAGCGGTGGCTAAAAACGTGGCTAGTGGCAAAACCGAAATTTTGGTGGCTAAAAAAACATGGCGGTGGCTAAATCTAGCTACCAAATGGCTAAAACGGCAACGCTGATCATAGTATATGTATACGTATGACAACGTCACAATTATGTGTGCTTGATAGTGATCTAAGTGACTCTAATTTCCAGCATATTTTCACATATATACGGAATATTTTTCCAAATGATTATGAAAATTAAAATTAATTGTGCCCTCGTATATGTAAGCAGAATTGCGCCAAAAGAAATAAAACGGGGATGGTAAACAGTAACAAGCGAAAAAATGTTATTTATCGATTATTCGATGACAATTGCGCTAAAGGTGTTATTGCGCCAGTACCGTGAGTTGGCGCCACGGTTGGCGCTGGCGCTATTGTATCAGCGCCAAAAAAATTGCGCCATTACCCATGGCTACCGGAGCCGGAGTTGACGCGTGAATGCCGGCCGCTTAGCTTTTCGTGCACTACCTGTTTCGATATGTTGTTGATGCTGGTGCTATTGCTGCTGCTGTTGTTGTTGTTGTTGTCGGTTGTGTTGTTGTTGCAAATGTTAACATTTTCACTGCATAATGACATTTATGTATATTGGATTTTAAAGGTTAGTAAATTGTTATTGGCAACTTTGTTGTTATCTACTTATGTTGCTGCTGTTGTTGTTGTTGTTTCGTTTGCTTCTTCACTACAATCATGACGCTTGAGTTGAGGAAGATGCTATTACTATGCCATGGAATTCGCTTTATGGCAAACCTATTTTTGTTGTTGTGTTGATGTGTTTTTGGGTTTTCATTGGCCATTTGCTTTGCGCCCATATTTCTGCATTCGTTATTTATCTTTCATTAATTTAAATGCCGTAAAGTGTCGGTGGTGGTTGTTAGGTATTACTGCCACGTAAAGGTTAAACGTGATCTATTTGGCTGTTGATATTTGCAAATATTTTTTTTATGTTTTCGGTGACTTCTTCGCGCATATTTGATTGTACCCGCTACCTTTTTGATATTTAATTGCTTCTCATTATTGCTTACATACATTCATACATATGTACATAAATACATTTTTTGATATGCACGTTCTTGCATGGTAAAATGTTGCCACTCGCATTAATGCCTGAAAGGTGAAAGGGCAAAAGTTTGACGTTACAGGTGCAGCAGTGCAACGTAGGAAGGTTGTGACTTAGTTTTTGGCATTTTTTTTTTTGCTAATTTGCCACTCTTACAATTCTATTAAGTGTCATCTTCTTGCTCAATTCGCAATTTTAACAATTTAAGCTGCTTCTTTAGGCGCGCTTACCATTCACCAACAGAGTTAGGGTGTGTTTAGAGTAAAGGCGTGTACTTCGAAGTTCTCGTAACTTAATGATATTTTTCACAGTGTACTTCCAAGTTCTCGTAATAATGATATTTTCCAGAGTGCAATAAGTACAAAATAGGGGAGAGTGAAACAGAATTTATAATGTTTTTTTTTTATTTTTCGACACATAAATATGAGGTAATGTGGAACACATTTTCCGAAAAAAACTGTGAAGATAGCACATCGCCTAAACTGGCCGAATACGAACACGAATACCGTATATGAGTACCGAATACCAATACCGAATACTGAAAACCGAAAATTAATACCGAATACCGAATATTAATACCGAATAACGAATATTAATATTGAAAACCCAAAATTAAAACCGAATACTGAATATTAATACCGAATAATGAAGACCGAAAATTAATACCGAATACCGAATAACGAATATTAATATTGAATACTGAATATTAATGCCGAATACTGAAAACCGAAAAGTAATACCGAATACCTATACCGAAAATTAAAGCCGAATGCTGAAAACCGAAAATTAATACCGAACATTAATACCGAATACATATACCGAATGCTGAAAACCGAAAATTAAAACCGAATACTGTATATTAATACCGAATACTGAAAACCGAAAATGAATACCGAATACCGAATAGCGAATATTAATATCGAAAACGGAATATTAATGCCGAATACTGAAAACCGAAAATTAGCACCGAATACCGAATTATAATGCCGAATACTGAGAACCGAAAGTTAATAACGAATACCGAATATTAATACCGAATAACGAATACTACTCTTCTTTTCAATTATTTCAACGTTTCCTAATCTAAAAAACGACCTAGTCACTGTACAACAAGTGTTTTATTTATTTATTTTTTTTTTTTAACCAACAACAAAAATACATATTTGTGCTGAAAAAATGTCCAACTGATTCCCATGACAACCCAGTTTTTTTTTTGTTTTTGTTTTTTGATCTGTCTTCCCACTCAAACGCTATCAAATATCTGTCACTTAGCCAATTAGTTGAATGAAACACGTAATCACACTCGTTGCAATGATATCGTTTATTCGTATGTTGCAACGCTTATTTGGTTCATGCCTTTTTTATATTTTATGTGATTATATAATATTTTTTAATTTAATTTAATTTAATTTAAACAATTTTTCTTTTGTTTGTTCTCTTCTTTTTTTACACATTCGTTTCCATTTCGTTTCGTTTCGTCAATAAATGCAACCATGTGCATTTGCTTTGTTTTGACAATTGTGCCAAAAAACCAAATAAAACAACAAAAACAAAAACAAAACCACGTAAACAGGGAAGAGATGCAACACCATACCTGGAGAGGAATCGTGTCGGACGAGATGCCATCGATTCGGCTGCTGCCTTAACCGACATGGGTAAATATTTATTCCGCGAGCGACGTTTGCCAGTCTACGATATTGCGGTGGCGATAACCAAGTGAGTAAAAAGCGTGCAAAAGCGCAAAATAAAAACACAAACAAATCAATGAAAGAAATATAAAAAGAGAAACAAATAAAGAAATACAAAAAAAAAATATTTAAAAATTGCCAAAAATAACGTAGCTGCGTATGCAGGTGTGAATGCTTAATTGGGCACATTCGCGCATGCAGCTAACGTTTATAACATATCGTATTTCTTTATTATTTTATTTCATTTTATTTTATTTTATTTTTTATTTTCCTTTAACTCTGTTAATGAATTTGTTTGTCTTAAAGTTCTTATTATTTACAATATTTTTATTTTTCACTTTAATTTCTATTTACGTTTTTCTTTCTTTATTTTTCGCTCAATTACAATTTTTCCGCTATTTTAACTCTTTTTTCCACAATTTATTTCATTTATCGTACAAATCAAAATCAAAACAAAAACCAAAATAAAACCGAAAAAACGATATATGTACATACGTTTACTCAAATGTGTATTAAAATGTATGTGAAACGATGCAGGTATGATATGTGTCGCAGACGTAAAGGCGGTCGTTGCACCAAAGGCACAGCGGGTAAAAAAATGAAAATTACCATTTTTATACATAAAATTACGATATTTTACGACAGTAGTGTTCAATTGTTCGCTGTTCGCATTAACTGAATTAACCTCTTTTATATGCTTTTTTGTGGGATTTATAGTAGATAATTTACTACAAAGGCACACAAAAACATATTATAATTTAATAAAAAAAAAACAGGAGTATTTATATGTTACACTGACAGCACATACACACACAACATTTGGATATTAGAAGGAAAAAAGGAAATCAACAAATTACGTTATAAATTTTTTTACTAAGAAAATTTTAACCAAACATATTAGCACTCATTTACAATAATACATACACAAAAACACAAACAAAAAATCTCAAAAAACAAAAACCCAAAAATCACAAAAAACATAAAAAACACAACTCAGATTACATATTTTTATTATATCGTAAAATGGCATACGCCGACTTACATATTTACACACGTTAATTTGTTTCATTATTTTGGGCATTTTTTTTGTGCTAAAATGTTTTGTTTTAAAGTTTATGATAATGATCAGTTGGTTAGCTTTATACAGTTTTAATAAATAAATCTTGCTTATATCGTAAATGAACATTTGGCTTTGCAAGGGTTAACTATGCATAAATAGGTATGTATTTAGAGATTTTTAACTTTTAGCGAAATCGGATAAGCTAACTAAATTTATGTGGTATTTGAGATGGTAACTTCGTATACATGTGCTTATTACAAACTTATATCGTAAATATTCACCGTATGCCAAGAAAATATTTAAACATCTATAATAAAGCCTACCTACAATGGGCCATATTAATAAAAACCAAGCAAATGCTTTTACTCAAAATTTTCAAAATTTGACATTAATTTGTAAGAACCAAATTTCAAAATTTGAGTAAAAGGTCTGAACTTTTAAGCAAAAGCAAATGGTTGGCTTTTATTATCATCACCCAATAGCCAATAAAACAGACAACTAAAAATAATAAAAATATCTTCTCAGACAAAATCTTTTACGACAAATCTAATATCGTAAAAATTTAATGCGACATGCTTTTTTGCTTTAATTTTAGTTTAATGATTGATTCATAGGCAATTTAATACTTATGGCGTTTTCTTTTCTCGAAATAATGTTGCCCTTTTTGATTTTCTTAGCCATTTTGTAAGTTTGTCTGGTCCTCTTACCAAATATTGACCTCTAACTAAGTAAGAGGGCACCCTTATCTACAAATTCAGCCATTTTATAGAAAGTCAGGATACGTAATTCGATAATTGGGATATAGGACGGCAACATTTTTTCGTAGAAAAGAAAACGCCATTAATTTCAATATAATATCGTATATTTAAAATACGATTTTTCTATTTTTATTAAGTTAATGCTATTTAATTTTATTTCAAAGGCAATTTAATATTGTAAGTGTTAATTTGAATCTAATATTTTAAATTAAAAATACGAATTTAGTTTTTTTACGTTATTTATATTTAATTTTAGTTTAAAAATTTAATCAGAGGCCGTTTCATACTATACGAGTGAATTTGAGTCTAATATCGTAAATTTAAAATACGATGTTTAGTTTGTTTAAATTATTTCTATTAATTTTTAGTTTCAAAATTAATTGAGAGGCAATTTAATACTGTAAGTGTTAATTTGAATCTAATATCGTAAATCGAGAATACGATATTTAGTTTTTTTAAGTTATTTTTATTTAATTTTAGTTTAGAAATTGAATCAGAGGCTGCTTTATACTATAAGAGTGAATTTGAGTCTAACATCGTAAAATTTAAAATACGATATTTAGTTTGTTTAAATTATTTCAATTAATTTCTAGCTTAAAAATTTATTGAAAGGCAATTTAATACTGTAAGTGTTAATTTGAATCTAATATCTTAAATTAAAAATACGTATTTAGTTTTTTTACGTTATTTATATTTAATTTTAGTTTAAAAATTGAAACAGAAACTGCTTTATACTATAAGAGTGAATTTGAGTATAATACCGTAAATTTAAAATACGATATTTAGTTTGTTTAAATTACTTATTTCAATTAATTTTTAGTTTAAAAAATTATTAACAGGCAATTTTATGCCGTAGGAGTTAATTTCAATTTAATATCGTAAATTTAATATGCGATATTTACTTTCATTAAGTTATTTAAATTTAATTCTAACTTACTATACGAATCATAGGCAATTTAATACTGTAAGTTTTAACTTAAATCTAATATCGTAAATTTAAAATACGATATTTAGTTTTTTAAGTTATTTGTATTAAATTAATTTAGTAATTGATTCCTAGGCCATTTAATACTGTAGAACTTAATATAAAACTAATATCGTAAATTTAAAATACGATATTAATTTTTTAGTGTATTGCTTGAATTAAAATTACAAACAAGGTGTAAACAAGTTACACACAGGACATTAAGTTTATTAATTTAAAATTAAGTTACACAACTTCACAATCATTGCACTGTTTCTTAAAAAACGAAATTCGCTAAAATTAGAAACTTGCATACTCTACTCTTTGATCTTTACTTCTTATACGCTCCTGCGCTCTCTCTTTCCAACTTAAAATTGAAAAAAAAAACTTTAAGGCTTTAATAACTCCTTAAAACATTTTTTTTTATTTATATATATCACAATATCGTATTTATAATTTATTTGTTGCTTCCCTTAACGTAAAACTCCACAGACTTGATATGTGCAGACGTATGACAGCTTATGGCGAATGTAATCGTGGTACAGCAGGTAAATGTCCAAAGATCGACACATTGAATGCAACGCGAGCAAATGTAAATATGTAGTGGTTAAAAAAAAAATAGCCGCGAACGAAAAATCAAAAACAAAAATTTTTAAATTAAAAAACACAATTGTCATACCCTTGAGCATTCATTCTTCATCACCACATGGCATCATTTAGATAATAGCTCTGTTCAATAACAAAAAATTGTTACGAATTTTTCGTAAAAAAATACAGCACTCCATATAAAAATGACACTTTTTATAAAAAATTCGTAACAATTTTTTGTTATTGAACAGAGCTAATATAGTTTTGTATATAAAAATATGTACATGATCTTTTCATTCACTTTTTGTGTTTCTGCCTCTCTCTTCTCTCTCGTTCACTTTGAATATAAACTGCAGCATGTCTTTAAATTCTTGTGATGTATACATACATATGTACATAGGGGATATTATTTAAAAACTTTTGTAAGTAAAATTTAAAAATAAGAACTTCTTTCCTTCTACTAAATCTAAAAACAAAAAAAAACGCTAATTGCCAAACAAATTATAGCGATTAACAAATTACTGTACTGTCGTTGCAATGCCGGAAAATGTATCATAAAATGCAATATTTAATTGAGGGCGGGCGCGGCGCGATTGGTATATTTAAATAGGTACATATGTATATATGTAAATTAGGGTGGTCCTACGATGTATAGCACATATAAATATTTGCCCCAATCGGGCATGGTTAAGGTGTGTGGCACAGGAGCTAAAGTTCAGATTGCCATAAGTGACCCCAGTGCGATACTCCTTAACCTTCTCCGATCGGGGCCAAAATTTACATTCGGTATCCTAGATTCTATTAATTTCGGGTATAAGTTAAAAAGAGAAATTAATTTAATCTCTTGAATCTCCATAGGGTTTTCTGAATTTTGACGCCTGTGCGATACCCCTTAACCATCACCGATTGGGTCCAAAATTTATATGTGATATCTTGGAATGTGAGGTTACCAATGTAGGTGGTGAGAGCGAAGAAAATCGCTAGTTTGATTTTAAGGACCACCCTAAAGTGCAGGTATAAGACTGTAAAAGAGACAAATCAAACCAGTTTTGGGCGTGATGATAAAAAGCAAAAGTTTAGCGTAATCGAAAATCAAAAGCAAATGCAAAAAAAAATTGAAAGAAACCGGCTTACAGTTTCGAGTTCAATTGGCAAAATATTGGTTACCTACTATAAGTAGAAAAAGAAAGACAATTATGTTGCAAGGAATAATACGCTTTTGTTCTGTTCCAAGCCCCTAAACAAAAAATAAATCGATACTTTGGCTTGCCCAGAGTTTGCTGCATTTCATTCTTGGTAGTGTCTTTAGCAGGCAATTCTTCTCAGTGTTCTTATGTAGTATATTAAATAACTATAAGCATATAAATTAGAGTAAACTACGATACTGCTTTTTTCTTCAATTATTTACTAACTCAAATACTTTTCTTACTTTATGTTTTGCTAACTCAAGCTAACTACTAAGGTGTCAGGTAACAGGTGAGATGCAATATATTTAAGCATATTTTCATATATATTTAAATAACATATAAAACTACATAATTAACTGCAAACTTATTACAAAACATAGCACAGCTTATTTTAAAAAACATTTTTGGTTAATAGCATGATTGAACATGAATGCGTTATCAAATCGATAAGCGATTATTGATCGTTTATTACTCCACGTATTTTATATGTCATATCTAATTACAACACGCCTCAAAGCATCAACTGCAAACATTGCACAAACACGAACACAAATTAATGTAATAAAAAATACATATATCAAACATTTTTTTTTAACAAATTTGGCTTTTATTATTTATTGTTTACGCGCGGCATACCTAAGTTTTTTTTTGTATTTTGTTATAAAAAACTAGTATAGCTTATTTTTTTTTTGCTGGTGGCGGTTTTTTGGCTTGATTTTTGCGCATATTTTTTTTTTTAAGTTCCTATATTGCTTGCTTAATTAACAATTTTCTTTTAAAAATATTTTTATATTAATTGTTTTTGTTTTTTTTATTACTTGTCATTTTTACATCATCAACAACGAACATTGCTGCACATTGCCTATGAAACAAAGGTTTTGCATATGTTGGCGGTGCCTGTGTGGTGAATAAGCGTTTGGAGAAAGTCAACAGTGTTGCCATCATTGAAGATACTGGCGGTTTCAGCGGTATCATTGTAGCTGCTCATGAAGTTGGACATTTGTAAGTTTGGGTATACTTATTATAATGCATGTACAAGTATGTATGTATGCACGTAGATGCGTATGTAAAGTAGGTACGCCGCACAATGGTGTATTTCATGGCCATTTTGGCGATTAATTCAAAAAATGAAATTCATAGTACAAACAAGTGTTTGGTATCAAATGAAAGAGAATAAAATTTACACCACAATGTAAGCAAATTTTAGCTTGGAAATTTGCCGTTTTCTTGCAATATGCTCCAGAAGTTGCCAATTTTTTCATTTGTTGTGGGCAAAGTGAAAATTAAGAATTTTTCCTTAATTGTTCAAGCTATTTCTAAGCCTTTTAAAATAATAAATGGAAAAACAGCAATTGAACCTTCTTTTTCAGGTATTTAAGCAACAGAAAGTGATAATAAGTATTTTTTCTTTTCTGTTTTTCATAAGGGGGGTTTTCCATATACACATAGACATATAGTTGAAAAGTAAGCAAGTGCGAACAAAACTGATTTGATGTACAAATACTTTGGACATTGAACTTTCATTCTATAAAAAAAAGCTGCGCTATGTTTGCGCCCGCTCGAAATAAATCGATTTATATGGCACAACCTCACACACCTCGGCTTGAAAATGTACAATTTTCTTGAATATCCATTAGGGGATAATTACTCCATTTGAGCATTTGAAACTTCACAATCTTCCTTCCCATATACAAATGAAAAATCTCAGTGAAAATTATTTAAATCAGAAGACTATTACATATTTTCTATGTGAAAATCACTAAAATCGGAAAACTATTACATATACTACATAGCTGCCACGCAACCTGTGATATGCAGATATTTACATATTCGGGTATAACTTCGCCATTTCGGCCGATAAAAGCATTAAATTTGGTAGTTTTGATATATACGATGCTATTCATACAAATCAGTAACATTTTTCTTAATTAAACACACGTACGAATTAGTCACCAAAACGGCCATCATTTACCCCACTGTGCACCGGCTCTCCTTATAGGGACCACAAAAAAGTCCAGCATCCGTTTTCAGTTTGAAATGGATTTTTTTTTGCGATACGGTCTAATGTACAGCTGTGGTCCAGCTTTATGAAATCAAAATAATTTTGTAAGGGTAACAAAGTACTTCCGTTCAATCTTGACTCAAACCAGTTAGTGGAAAGTATCTGCTACCAACGCGTCGCGACGGGGTTTGTCAAATTCAATGCGAATCATTTGTTGATATCACATCCCATAAGTACATGTACATATACTGTGTATTCACTTCGTAGCGTCAAAGTTATGCGTTATCGTTGTGATAGCTATAAACTGCAAAATTACCAAATCGTTCGCTTCCAGTCGGCGACACCATTAAAGCAATTTCCGTTGTCACTATTGACACATACGCGTTAATATGCAGAAAAACTCGTTTGCATTTCCTTCGCAACGGAATGACAGTAAAATGCAGTAAATATTTAAAATCTTTTGGGCTTGAGACACACAGAGCGTTGCACAAAACCATTATTATTACTGCAGTTTTATTAGCTAAATATTTTGCACGTTTGTATGTATTTTATTAGCTAAATATTTTGTATATTTGTATGTATTTACATACATACATACATATTTCATTAATTTTTTTCGCACAGACTTGGCGCCGTGCACGATGGCTCACCACCACCCAGCTACCTTGGCGGACCGGGTGCGCAACGTTGTCGTTGGGAGGATGGCTATATAATGTCCGATTTGCGGCATACGGAGCGCGGTTTCCGTTGGTCACCATGCACCGTACAGAGTTTTCATCATTTTCTTAAGTAAGTACAGCAAACAGGATATTAAAATTTGCAAACCATTTTCTAAGTATTATTCTATTTATGCCTATTGCAGTGGTGACACCGCCACTTGCTTGCATAATGCACCGCACGAGGATAGCGCGCTGGGACGCGCCTTACCTGGTACATTGCTGTCGCTGGACGCGCAGTGTCGCCGTGATCGGGGCACGTATGCGTGCTTTAAGGATGAGCGCGTTTGTGCGCAACTTTTCTGCTTTGATGCGCAGACCGGCTATTGTGTGGCATATCGGCCAGCGGCGGAGGGTTCTACGTGCGGCAATGGAGTGGTAAATAATGAAATTTAAAAAGCTCAGTAGCTAAATAGAAGATAGCCATGTTAACTATTTGGTTGATTTCATTTCTTTTATGTACTTCCATAACAAAATTTAATGTATGTAAATATATTTTCTATATCTTAGCAATGTCTGGATGGTCGGTGTACACCGGTTTCTTCGAACGTTATACCAGGCTATCGATCTTACAAGTGAGTATACGTTCTAACAAATGTTCACTTTATATCTATTGAAATATGTACATAGTTTTTGAATAGTTCAATGTAAAATAACAATTAGCTAGGCATATTGAGTGTCAAAGTAAGGTGTTGCCTTTATTTTGGCTTGAAATATTCGATTGCATTGGTTTTAAGTAGTACGTTTTGTAGTTTATTTTGAGAAAACTTTAAATTGGTTGTAGATTCCAATCGCTGAGGCTTTTCTTGTTGTAACTAAAAATAATTAAATAATCGTTTTTGTATAGCCTATAATCTTTTGCATATCCAGAATTACTTGAAAAAGCTAAAATATGTATGTACATATTTAGATTTTTTTTTAAATTCAATTTGCTGTAAAATAAAATGAATTAACCAGGGACCGATTTTAATCGTTATTTTCATTTCTTCGGATGAAAAAATCATTATGAAAACTTCGTTAACAATAAAATGAAAGTATGCCGATACAATGATTTTAGCACATTCTATCCAAATATGAGCTCATCTTTATTCTAAAGATTTTTATTTTTTAAATTTTTAAATAACCATTATTTACGATTTTTATTTTTTCGATCAAAAATAATTTTTATTATTGGATTTAAATTTTTCCGATGAAACTTGATCGATATTTTATGATTTTTTTTTTCGATCAAAAATAATTGTTATAATTGGATTTAAATTTTTCCGATCAACTTTAATCAATATTTTTTTATTTTTTCTCCGATCATAGTAAACTTTTTCAAACGTTAGTGAATCCTATATTTGATGGCTTGAAGTTGACGATTGTGCCAACATTGGCGCAGTTCTATTTGAGAACAAAATTTGCAAAAAAGAACAAGTTTTTAGAGTTTATTATGATCGGAAAAATTTAAATCCAATAATAAAAATTATTTTTAATCGAAAAAATAAAAATCATAAGATATCGATCAAGTTTCATCGGAAAAATTTAAATCCAGTAATAACAATTATTTTTGATAGAAAAAATAAAAATCATAAAATATCGATCAAATTTCATCGAAAAAATAAAAATCAAATTATAACGATTAAAAATGATTTTTTTTATAAAAATGATAATCGTTACGGTCCCTGGAATTAACTGCTTTAAATTTCGTTAAAAAAGTTATGTAGTCAGATAATAAACTAAGAGTTTGAGTCAAAAGGTAAAGCGATTTAAGCAGTCTTCAAGCAATAGTGAGAAAAAGGGAACCACCTCTGAGTATATATGCACCAGCATGTAGGGATCGTAACGATTGTGACTTTTATCGAAAAAGTAAAAAAATTAAAGTTATTGGTTGAAAACAACCATCCCATATATTGTATTATTAGTCTATTGCAACGACGGCTACCTAGTTTGCCAGTATTGTTAAATTCATCGTCCCACCAGTTCAGGGCATGTACAGCAGCCCCACTAATTCACGTCCTATTTTGTCGAACTGCGGCTCGACCAATCTACAGAACATCCAACAGCCTCACTATTTGACCGCAATCAACGATTGTGTTGTGCACACCGGCTCCACCGTTTTAGAATACATCCACTAATTGCGAAAATTCACCGATTTCATCGTTTTTGTTGCATTCACCGGTTCAACCAATTATGAGCACTTCCACCAATTGCGATAATTCGCCGATTTCATCGTTTTTGTTGCATTCACCAATTCCACCAATTGCAATAGTTCACCAGTGTTATTGATTTTGTTGTTGTTTTTCGTTATAGGGAATCAATTATCGTTCGTATTCCGTATTCGTATTAACATTCGACATTCGGTATTAATACTCGTATTCGATATTGGTATTAATCGATATTAGGTATTAACATTCGGTACTCGGTATTAAAATTTAATATTCGTATTCAGTGTTAATATTAAGTATTTGATATTTAGCCGCTGTGCTGCAGTGTGTAGTGTGCTCGCCTGCTACACCAGAGGTCTCGTGTTCAAACCCCAGTCCAGATAAACACCAAAAAATTTTTTCTAATAAATTAAATCCCAATTATTGGGTTTTTAGAAATAGCGGTCATCGCTCTGCAGTGTGCGGCATACCCTCCGAATGTATTTCTGCCATGAAAAAGCTTCGCACAACACATACATTCGTCGTTCGGAGCCGGCATAAAACTGTAGGTCCACCCAATTAGTAGGAAAAAACAAAAAAGGAGCACACCTCGAATTGGGAGAGAAGCTCGGCCATAAAACTCGTCAGAGTTATAATAGCGCCATTGTATTATGTATTATTATTTGGTATTAATATTCAGTATGCGATATTAATATTCAGTATGCGATATTAATATTCGGTATTAATTTTCGGTATTCAGTGTTGATATGAGGTATTTGGTATTAGTATTCGGTCTTAATATTCAGCTTTCGTTATTGATATTCGCTACTCGGTATTCATATACGGTATTCGCTAAAAGCTAAAAAAGTAAGCGCCTATTCATACCTGCGACTAAATCGATTTAGTCGGGCTTTGATTTGCATGAGGATATACACATGGAAGTATTCACACTACAGCCAATTAGTCGGCCGACTGAAACAGTTGGATTTCCAGCCCGATTCCAATCCAATTGAAACTGTCGGCCAACTGCTTGATCAGCAAGGCGCTCTTCTACGTATTCACACTACATCCAATTAGTTAGCCGATTACAACAACTACAATGATATTCATTGTGGAAAGAGCTTATGCTCATCTAGCGTTGCCATAGCAACTGCCCGACTATTTAGTCTGCGGTGTGAATAGCTGCCACCGATTTGACTAAACAGTTGGCCCAGTGTGAATACTACAGCCCAGACCGACTAAATCGATTTAGTAGCAGGGGTGTATAGACTCTAAAAATGATGATCATGAAAATAAACGGAAGTTAAGCTCATTTTTATACTTTGAACCTTTCTATGTGAATTTTGTGGGAAAGTAGTGAAAACAGAGAAAGTAGCGAAGAAAAGAATAAGTAGATTTTGGCCCAGAGTAGCTTAAAATATAACGCTTGCAACTTTTGGCTCAGGCTCTTACATACATACACTAAAATAGCTACACTATCTTATAGCAAATTTTTATGTGCATTTAGACTGTTGTATAATTTTACATATATATGTATGTATATAACTATTCTATATAAAAAAATTTCCAAAAACTAAAACTAACCAAACCAAATTTTTGAAACGCCAAACTATCCAATCAAAATTTTTACAAACAACTTTTTAACAATGCCACACACAAAAACAACAAATTATATAAAAATTGGAAAAAAATCTACCACACCTGCAAACCAACCAAAATCAAACAAATCAACACAACATCACACGTACGTTACTAAAAAAAACCAAAAAATAAATCCAAAATCCAAAATTAACAACCAAACAGTGAGAATGAAAAAATTGGCAAAAAGAATGAAAGCAATAGTGAGGAAGTTGATGATGAAGATGATGAAGAGGATGATGATAACGAAGAAGATAATGATGCTGATGATGATGTTGATGGGAGTATAACGAGCAAGGAGCACCATAATCATATTACAACAAAAACAATTGGCAAAATCACAAGCACTGCAGACAAACAACAACCACAAGACCATTACAACCACCACAACCAGAACAATAACAATCACAATATACAACAGCAAACACAACAGAGCACCTTTGAGTTTTTAGCCAGATTTTTAGCACAAAATCCACATTGGCAACAGTTGTTGGCACAAGCTGTATTGCACGCCAATGCGCTGGCCGGTGCAGCAGCAACCAACGACGCCAATGTTGCGACTAGGCAAGATGATGTTGATGGTGTAGCCGTGATTAGACACACTGCTACTCAACAACAACAACAGCAACAGCAACTCCAACAAATAGACACAAACAAATTAGCTAAAGGCACAGTTATGGTGAAAATGAGTGTTAGCAGTAGCACGAGTAGTAGTAGCACGAGTAGTAGTAGCAGTAGCAGTAGCAGTAGCAGCGCGGGGAGCGTTAACGCAGTTAGCAACGATAGTACTAACGTTAGTAGTAGTAGTGTTAGTGGTAACAATAATAGTGAAAGTAGTATTTGTAGTAACAGCAGCAAAACCCGGATTAGTAATGGTAATAGCGCCAAGGCGGTTGAGTGTGGTGAAGTTGAGTTTTTCAACGATGAAGCGCTGAGCAATGAAGAAAGCAAAAATTGGCAAGCAAATGCGGACACAGACACAGAACTGAAACCAAAACAGAAACTAATACTAACACGAAATCAACCAACGGCAACAGCAGCAACAACACACTCACCCATGCAAACACATGCCCAAGCACAACAAACACACCAAATACCCAAACCAAAAAAATTTAATACCATTACAGCAACACAAATACCCCGCACCACCTCCACCCAACAACCTAATCTCTTTCAATATTATACACATGAATTACGCAAGCAATTAAACTATTATTTGGGGCTATTACAGGTACACGCTACTGGCGATAGCGTTACCGCTGGTGACAGTAGCGGCACTCGTGGTAGTGTTGTTGGTAGCATTAGTAATAGTGATAGTAGTACTAGTAGTAATAGTAGTATTGATAGTATTAGTAAAAAAAGTAGTAGTAGTAGTAGTAGTCTTGCTACATTTCAAACAAGTAATGATACAAATTATAGTAATACCGTTAGCGCTGCTGCGAAATTACAACAACAACAATCAGCAAAGCTGCAGGCACAACGGGACGGCAACGACGACGACAATGACAACATCAATAACGAAGACAATGAGGACGACAACGACGCTGTGCAAGCTGATGATGTTGACGCAAACATTGATGACACAAGCAATGAGGCGATTGACGATAAACAACAAAAACGTAAGTTTGATATAGCAACAACAACTACAACAACAACAGGCGCAAATGCACGAAATGAACAAGAGCACAATCAATACCAACACCAACACCAACACCCACACGCACAAGCACAACGCGACCAACAAGCGCCGCCACCGTCAACGTCACCAACGCGCAGCAGCACCAGCAACAAAAACAACAGCAATAAAGGACTACAACGCCCCGCAACATTTATTGATGCATATTTTAAAAAATTGCAAGCACTCAATATGCAAACAGATAAACCGGCGAGCCTAACGGCCACCACTACCAGCACAACAATGTCCACATCGAGTGTTGTGGGAAATAAGGGCAACAAGGCCATCACCGGCACAAGCGTACCAACAACGCAATTGGATACAATCGGCAGCCATTTCCTTAAACGTACGCAAAATTTTAGTAATAGAAATTACAACAAAAATACTGTTGGTAGCGATAGTGGTAGTAGTAGAAGTATTAGCGGTAGCAGTGGTGGTAGTGAAAGCGATAATGACGCTGTCAGTATGGCTAATCAAAGCGATATCGGCGATAATATTAACACTCATAATAATGTTCACGCTAGTGACATCAACACCAACAATCACAACAGCAATCACAACAACAACAACAACAACTACACTAATCAACAAATTCGTAAACATAAGAAACTGATACGCAAGCAGCACACACATGACGGCGAACAACAACAACAAAATGTTGCAAAAGTTCGAAAAAGTAATAGTGGTGAATTAAGTAGCGGAACAACAGCACCAAAAACACCAACAACACAACAGCCAGCTTATGTAACAAATTATATAGGTGAAAATACGTATAGCTTGCCAACAAGATTGCTTGATCAGCAGCAGCAGCAGCAGCAACAACAACAACAACAGCCATCCTTAACAAAAACCACCACCATTACAACTACAACAACAACAACACTACCTTCACAAATCACAAATCAACAACAACAACAATCACAATCAACAGCAGCACAACAGAAAGCACATAAAGTTAAAACACAAAAATTAATACGCCGTCAACTGTTGCGCACACAAATCAAATGAAAGCGTAAACGGTGAGAAGAGTATTTTAAATATATAAAAAAAAAATATGTAAACCACTCTAGTAAGTGTGCGACAAAACTAGTTTGTATCCTTTAATTTATGTTCGTAGCTTAAAAAAGGAGCATTGAAAGAATTGCAACATTTTACTTGCGAGCAGCCACCATTACAATGAGCCACCACTACCACTCTTATACGACACACACACGCACACTACCCTACTTCTTCGCCACACTCAGCAACTGTCTACCTACAGATTTTTAAATTATATCAAACAGCTGCACATATATTTTTCGTTTAAATAAACGTTGCTCATGTGCGAAAATGTGGCCGCCCCAAAAAATGGGAAATATTACCTAAATATTCAGCTTTAATTTCAAAACTATAAACATGGCATGAGTGGTAAGCAAAAAAAGAAAAAAAAAAAGATTTAAAATACGGCACATAACAAATGCATTATATTAACAGAGTGTAAACAAACATTTCTTAGAATATATTAATTTAAAAAAAAAAAACAATGGAATGCTAATGGAATTCAGTGAAACTTAACAAAAGTTAACGAAAGGCTTCGCATGCGTTACTTTCTAGGATTTTTTAAGCTTGAATTTCCCTTACTCATTAAAACTTTAAATTGTAATCAAGCATTTCTAAGAATTTATTAATTTAAAAAATAATTGCATGCTAATGGAATTCAGTGGAACTTAACATAAGTTAAAACAAGCAACTGTGAATGATACGCATTAATTTTCATGAATTTCTGCAATCCGCTCCCCTTCAATCTTGCTTCCTTTGTGAATTTCATCTTCTTTGATATTTCATTTTCATTTTATTAACATTTTCTGCTGCTTAGCGGAAATGTGGTTTTAAATAAAGTGTAGACACAGCACATCCAATGACAACCTACAATGCCGTTGGCAAAATATTTATCACACTGCAATTAACTGCCGCTAGTTGCCATCGTTTAAATAATTATTATTTATTATTTACATTGAATATTTTTTTATAAATATTTTTCTTTTTTTAAATACAGTGCATTAAACACATTCATTCACAAATGCAATAGAACCAAATTTAACACTACATACATATATACACACATATGTATGTTGGTATGTCCAAAGTTCCCAGCAGTATTTATCAGCTGGAAAACAGCACATATTTCCTACTGAATATTCAGTAGAGATGTAGTTCTAAAATCTGAAATTTCCCTTTCGTTTTTATATAAAGGTGGCGTCGAAAATCAACTACCTAAAAACTGCCGAACGAGAAGGGAGAGTTTATGTAGGAAAAAAGGCCTGAATACGCAGGGAGAACTTCCATAGCATGTATTTCAGTACACCTGATGTCTTCACTGCGTGTTCAGTTATTTTTTCAGCAATGAATTTTGAACTTAGTTTCAGGGTATTTTTCATAATGAATATTCTACTGAATATGCACCTCCTTACCTCAAATACTGCTGGGTTCATCTGTCACGTCTACATACATACATACAACTTCTTGATCTTTCCATTATTTCTTTAAATCTATTTTCATCACATCACACTCGCACCTTTTCTGCCTTTTCCGGTCGTGGCTGTCGCGGCAACCACTCCAATCTAACCTATCTACTTTCCTATACTTTAAGAAGCTCATATAAAACAATGTTCTTAGTTTTCTAACTTTTTATTTAGCAGCTATTATAACTCAGCTTAAATTAAATCGCTCAAAATTTCACATTCCATTTCTGATTTTCTTGCATCCCTTTAATCACTTCAAATTTTTATTTATTGCCACAACACCACTTTTAGACGCACACACAAAAATTGTTAAACACAAAATAATTTGGCATTCATTTGTACAAGTCGCGGGAATTTTTTTTTTCTTCAAATAACTGCTTCATCAAAATTCAATTACACACTCGTAACAAAATTAACGCACCGCTTCCGGGCATCTTTGACTTCCGAGCGCATCATGGCGCCAGAGAATATGGCGCTGCACTGTTTCATTTTCACTCGCTATCAATAGCAAAACAGGCTAACACAAGTGCAAAGAAATTGCATTTATGTAAAATAAGAAAGCATTTGGGCAAATTAATTATTTTGCACTATTACAAAGCATGTTTACTTACATATATGAACATACAACAATACGACCAACATTGTCATTAAACATGTACACTAAGGTGGAGTGAAACTTTTTTTTTTGGAAATTCAATTTGTTCCAAAGCCAGAACGGAACCTTTCTAGCCCAGTAATAAGCCTGTAAAATTTTATTGACCTACTCGCATATTTAGAGGTGCCCCCAGCCCCGCAAAGTTAAAAGCAATAAGCATGATCTGGTACAAATATGAAATTTTGAAAATTATAAAATCAAAAAACGCAGTATGAGGATTGATAAAGATGGCTAAGCTGAGTATTAAAGTGAATTTTTTTTTTTGGAAACAACAAAAACAAAAGTTATTAAAGGTCAAAGTTTATATTGTGCATTTTTAAATTGCAATTACTTAAAAACTACTGAACCGATTTCGAATATTTTTATTCCATTCGATAGGTATTTTGATTCCCTTTAATTTGATATACATTTTATGTGGGTTTCATAACACGCCCCCTGCGGGGGTCAACCCCCCTTTTACCTCCCTTACTTTTTATATATAAAATGTATATCAAATTAAAGGAAATCAAAATACCTATCGAATGGTATATGGAATATTCGAAATCGGTTCAGTATTCTTTAAGTAATTGCAATTTAAAAAATGCATAATATAAACTTTGACCTTTAATAACTTTTGTTGTTGTTGTTTCCAAAAAAAAAAAATTCACTTTAATACTCAGCTTAGCCATCTTTATCAATCCCTATACTTAGTTTTTTGATTTTATAATTTTCAAAATTTCATATTTGTACCAGATCATGCTTATTGCTTTCAACTTTGCGGGGCTGGGGGCAGTTCAAAACGTCATCCTATCGCGATAAAATTTTTTGGGGTTCATTAACTCGTATAAAAGCAACTTTTCATTGCTGGTACGTTCAAAAAAAGAACAACAAAAAAATTTCCATGTGATTTCACTCCACCTTAATGCACACGATCATAGGTTTAACAAAAACCACATAATTCCGTATTTTCGATAATCAGTAAAACTGCAAATTGGAAATAATAGAAAATAGAATAGGCAAGCATTTAACGCTTAATAAGGATGCAGCGCTTAAAAACTACACATTTGCAGCACTCACATATTAAAACTGCCTTTTTTGGATATGGATTTTGATTTGTTAAAAAAGAAACAACCTTATGGAGTGGTGGAAGAGCAAGAAGCTAGTAATTTTTACGCTAACTAATTGAATTTACTGGATATATCTACGTACATACTTATTGGAGAATGGAAAAAAGACTAAAGAAAAAAATAAATAAAACTACGAAATATTGCATGAGACAGTGGCGGCAAAATACATTTGACATCATATCAACTCTATAATTTATATATTAACATATACTACATATAAATATACAAACATACGTACATATATTTGAGCAAAGATTTAATAAATAAAAAGTAACTCTTTTGTTTTCGCCACTTAGCTATTTGTCTTTATTTTTTACTTTTATTATAACAGGCATATAAAAGAATCCAATACAATCCATTTTTATTAGCTAGTATAGAAATAAAACGTTTTCTTGAATAATATAATATAAAATAATATCTTAAAATAAAAAAGTGCTGGATTTGACTAACTTTTTAAAATATTGGATTCTTTGATAGTGTATCATGTCTTAATATTTATTATTTTGTTAATTTTTTGTATTTATTAATATTCATTTTTTTATTAATTTGTTACCACATTTTACACTTATAAATGTATGTCGTACATTAATAACTTTACATTAAACACCCTTTCAACATTCTTCACATAATAGATTTTTTTTTTACACAAATTTACATACCACCCTGTGAAAATGTACATTTTACTAATTGCATCCGTTTCCTATTTTGTTTCTCTTTCCTAAAACGATCTCTACACTACAGTGGTTAACTGGAAGGCGTTTGCATTTTGAATTTGAATAGTTACGTTGCTGACTGACTAAAAAACGCAGCCATCAAAAATTTGTGGTGTTATAAAATTAAAATATTTAATTATCGCTCACTCCCACTACAATCCAAGTGCCTACTCTGAGGGTTAGGTGGCAAAGAGAACAACGGCAAAAAGGCAGCAAAAGTGTGGCAGCAAGAAAATGTAGCGTTAACTTAAATAACAACAACTACATATGTATTTATTAATTAGTGCTTCAAAATGAATGCTTGAACGAATTTTGTTGTAATTTAAAATAGCTACTTGAGCAAAATAAATATTATGGCCAGTTATACAAACAACAGCCCTCATACATCGAATCATACATAAGCCCATATATAAATATCTACATACATGATTACGTTTGTAAATAAAAATTATTATAAAAGGCATCGAAGTTAGATTAAAATCTGTAAAACCTTTTTATATTAAAAAAAAATCTGCAATTGCTGTTTAACATACTGCCTACAGCTACATACATACATAGATATAATATGTATGTACATAATATGTAAATATACATATATAAATGGAAAATATGTTATAAAAGAAATTAAGTAGCTAAAGCATCCATCAAACATGAGCATATTTTTTGCAATTATAATTAAGCACTAATTACATACATATATAATACACATGTATGTACATATATGTATGTATATTCATATATATAGTACTATATATATGTGTATATTAATACTTACATACATACACACAACCATACGTACTTAAAAGAAAGCGTAGTTAGAATTTTGTTTTAGGTGTTTAATAGATACATACATAAATGTAAATACTACATATGTACATATGTATCGGTATATATATAACTTAGAATATGTCCGCATGCACTAAAAATTAAATATATGTTTAAATTATATTTTTTTAATTAATTTGTTTTTGTTTTCTTATGTTAATAAAAAAAATATATAACATATTTTAGTACATTTTAATTAATATAAAAACATGTATGTATTTAACTTAAATATACCTAAATTATATGTATAAAAATAGTTTTTATTATCCAAATTGCTGAAGCTTGCTTTTTAACAAAATTTAACACTTTTTATATAAGGTAATTGATAAATTCATTAGAATTTAAACACATTGGCATATGTAGCAATACTAGCAAAGTGTTATTATGTGGTTCAAGCATTCTGCATCACATACATATGAATTATTTTTTAAGTAAATCTTTAGGCACGTATATCACATGTAACAAAAACAAAAATATAATAATTGACTATAATGCCTATAGTAATATAAACACATTAGTAAATAGATATTATAAGTACTTTTAAAATAAATAAAAGTTGTACGAATAAATTGTTAAAATTACCTATGCCTATTTAGTACGTAAATTGAGCAATTGTAAAATTCAAAATTTTGTTGAAAATAAAAATTTTGCTTCTAATCTATGTATGTGCATAGTATATCCTGTACATTATGATCTTCGAGAAGGAGGTTTGTATAAAGCAAAAAAAGTGAAGAAGGTACAAATTGATAAATTTTATTTCCCTCAATATATATTGGGCAGTTTCACACTAATTTTTCTGCGGTTATCCTTTCCCAAAAATTCATCAATATCAATCTGTTTTTGTAAATACTTATTATACGTGCAAGTATTATAGATGGCAGCGGCTGCTGTGACCAAAAGCAATGCACCGTCATTGTGATCCTTATTGATGCTATAGCGCGTGCCCAGCATGCCGGTCATTAAGAGTTCAGCCGTTAACTGAAAAAGAGGGCGTGGTGGTTCCTTTGAATTCAAATAGGCACCATAGCCCAATACGCCGCCCACCAGTAGACCTGTTCCGAATTGAAAAAAGGAATCTGTAAAAAAAAATTTAAGAAAAGAACATGGTTATATGTACATAGGTACATACATATGTATGCCAGAAAATGCATAGAAAAATATAGAATTTTCCAATAATTACCATTATCCATAGCTTCGACAATTCTCACCACACTATAAGTGCCCGCGAGTAAAAAGCCCATAACATCTATAGACATCGCGTTGTTTATTTACACTGTTATTATTTTTGTATGTAAAATGAAATGTGAAATAAAGGAATTTATTCATTTTTTTTTTTTTCTAATGATTTTCTTTTTTTATCAAGTACTTCTGAAACTAAATTATTTTGTCAGTTATCTCTTAATGTGTACTGTAACTGCCCGGATTTATATTCAGCCCAAAACTGTCACTTCAACTGCACTGCTCTAAACTTCCACAATGACACCAAGATGGTCCTTTTGCATTCAAATGAAAAACTCTTCTTTCTACTAATACATATACAGAAAAAGAACCTTTATTTATAGATGTAAATATAAAAATTGCAAAACATTAAATAATAATAAAAACGCTACATACTGCAACATATATGTGCACCCATAAAGAAAGTATATAAGGAATTAGATACATATGTAGATTTCATGCCATTCTATGAAACATCGTATACATACATATTAATATGTACATGCATACAAATGTACATACAAAACATTTAAATTAAAATTTTGTAAACGGCAAGTTTATTATGCCAGCATAACTACTCCTACTTCCAGTGCTGCTATTGCTTTCACTGTTGTTCTTCCCCTCCAAACAAGTTTACTGCTGCCGTCCCGGTAATGGCAGATAACGATTGTATGTAATCAAATTGCGTAAAATTGCTGCTACGGATATAACGCAAATCATGCCAGCTGGCATTATTTTACCCGAACGCTTCCAACGTGCACCCATCATACCAGCAAGCACAACGGCTGTGCCAAGCTGAAGCATTGGACGTGGTGGCTCTTGTGAATTGAAGTGAGCACCCACACCGAGTAGTGCACCAAATGCCAGACCAGCACCCAAAGATGGCACTGAACCTAAAAGAAATAATGGAATCAATTAAAAATGTTGCATATAAAAATAAAAAATCTGATCTAGTGCAGACAATGAATTGCACAATTCAGTGCGAAAGCTTACCGGCTTTCACGTAACCAATAATACCGCCAGCTGCCACCGTAGCAGCATATAAATATCCAAGCAAATCAGTTGGCATTTTGTTTTTTTTACCTATTTATTAAATAAATTATATAGAACTTTGTTAAATAACAAATCTTTTATCGCATGTATCAAGTATTTTACAAAGAAAATAGAAAAAAACTTGTTATGGTGGATTTTCACTAGTTGAGGGATTTCATGTGATGCACGGATGCCACTGTTGGTTGTTCCAAACCTAACTTCCCAGCAGTATTTATCAGCTGGAAAACAGCACATATTTCCTACTGAATATTCAGTAGAGATGTAGTTCTAATATCTGAACTTTCCCTTTCGTTTTTATATAGAGGTGGCGGCGAAAATCAACTACCTAAAAACTACCGAACGAGAAGGGAGAGTTTCTGTAGGAAAAAAGGCCTGAATACGCAGGGAGAACTTCCATAGCATGTATTTCAGTACACCTGATGTCTCCACTGCGTGTTCAGTTATTTTTTCAGCAATGAATTTTGAACTTAGTTTCAGGCTATTTTTCATAATGAATATTCTACTGAATATGCAGCTCCTTACCTCAAATGCTGCTGGGTTGTTCCCAGCAAAACCCGTGTGATGGAAACTAACACATGCAAAAGTTTCACACTAGCGCATTGACGCACTTTTTTATCATCTGTGAGAGGACAGGGTTGCTTTTTTGATAATTCTTTTAAAAAAAAATTCAAATTCGTGGAAATAGTCGGTTGCACGCGTCGTTGTTTTGTGAAAAATAATTAATTTAATTTAATAAATGAAAATAAAAATAATAAACAATAATATTTTAAAAAATAAGAAAAGGCATTTTCAAAACTGCCTTAGTAAAGAAAAAAGGCCAACGTCATAAAATTTAGAAAATTGTGTGAAGTGGAGTGTAGTGGAACGCGGACGAACCTTCAAGTTCGAGTGCCGTAGAGTCCGGTGCAGGGAACTTGTTTGACTTCGACCATGATAGCGATGGTGATAGGTCGTTTTTGACGAAGAAGAGTGGCGAGAACTAGAGGATAGGCTAGATTCTACAGCAATTATTGACGGAGCGGTATGTGAGGATTATTGTCCAAAAAGAACATATACCGTTGAAGAGATGCAGAAGTGGGCACTGGTGAAGCTGACGCTAATTGGGAAAAGTTTACGAGGTACATATTTAAGTCCAACTAGTTTCATTTGTGTAAATATATTTTTCACTTCAATTTCAGATGTCTACCACGAAGACGGCTCAGTCGAATTTGAGAGAGGTGTGCGGAAGGCGGTCGAACTGAGCTATCACCGCCAGCTGCAAAAAAATTATTTGCAAAAGCGAAAAATCATCAAGGCAAATAATGCATATAATAAATATAAATTAAAAATCTAATTTTATTTCAAATATGTTAATAGTACCTACCTGTGTAATTAATATAATAAATATTGACTATGATAGATTTGTTTGTAGCTCATTTGTGAAGGGTTCATGCATCAAATGTGATGGCTCAGCTGTGATAGATTCGTATATCAAGTGTGACGGATCATATTTGACGGGTTAATATATCACGCTTGATGGATCATATGTGACTGGTATTTACATCAACATTGATGGGTAGAAAGTGAGAGAGGAAAGAGTTCAGCTATATATAGAAAATCATATGATTACGCATAAGTGGGAGCGAGATGTAAACTCACACATATACACTTCACTCCATCACATTTTTCATATTGCTCTTAATAATGTGATAGGAATTCTTGATGGAGAGTGATGGATCACATGTGATCATCAGTTGATTGGTCAAATAATTATCACGGCGCTTGCAGGGTTGTGTCTCGTATTTGGTTGTTTGGTACAAGGCAGATCTAGGAAGGTAGGCCCGGTGGCGAATTGAGAAATTTCCCATTTATTTTGTTATTGTAATTGGTAGAGTGTAATGTCAAAATGATATTTCGCCGTGGTTAAAATCTGAATTCGCTTGGGGCTCGTCCATTCATATTGGCCATGATGTGAATTCGCTTGGATTTCGACATTACACTCTACCTTTGCATATAAAAAAAGTAGTTTCTGAATTCGCCACCGGGCCTACCTTCCTAGATCTGCCTTGGGTACAATAATTTAGAGGTAGGCCCTGCGGCGAATTCAGAAAATACTTTTTTTATTTACAAAAATAGAGTGTAATGTCAAAATCAAATCAAAGCAAACTCAAATCATGGCCAATAGGAATGAGCGAGTCGCAAGCGAATTCAGATTTTAACCACGGCGAAATATCATTTTGACATTACACTCTACCAATTACAATAACAAAATACATTGGAAATTTCTGAATTCGCCACCAGGCCTACCTTTGTAAATCTGCCTTGGGTAAGATCTTAACAGCCCGATCCTGAGCGTTATATAATAATATTTCGCCTTAGTTAAAATCTGAATTCGCTTGGACTCGCCCATTCCTATCTGTATCTTTGTAAATATAAAAAGAAGTTTCTGAATTCGCCTATGCGCCTATCTTCCTAGATTGGCCTTGCCCTGAAGTAAACAAAATGAAAGTTTGACAATCGAGAGAAATTAAAAATGAAAAAAGTAAAGCCAGCTGTTGGGATGGTACTACCTGTATAGTTGTATCATGCTTTGTTGAAAATTGTTAAGGCCCTCGGCAACTTACAATCTTGCATGACAAGCAGTGCATATGTGTTAGTGTTTTTTTGATTGTGTGAGTGCAATCGGCAGCCGTCGTGCTACACGTACTTGTTGTCGGCTCGCTATCTGCTCGCGGCGACGAAAATCAAAAATTTTGCGTCAATAACCCGACACTCACACATATGCACTGCTTGTCATGCAAGCTTGTAAGTTGCCGAGGGCCTTTACCATCCTTTCAATAGGTTCTGGCACAGGTGCTAACGCTGTCAAAGCAATTTCATACGAACGAATGAAATCGGACTGAACCCAGCGAAAAGTATAATAGTCAGTTGACCAGTCAAATGTCATGGAGCACTGACTAATTGAATCAGTCATCACTCCGGTCAATTTCTTATGGGCGTCGGTAGATTTTATGACCGTTTTTTCTCATTCGTTCCTATCGGTGTGATTGTGCATACTGCTTCCACTCATAGGCTACGACCTTAACAAAATTAATAGTTGCACTCTTCACACCCGTCAGCTGCTCTAAGTTTACTCGTCAAAATACTGTCATTTTCGAAGTAATTTATAGTCATTATGTAAATCATTTTACAGTCATAAAGCAAGTCAATTTACAATCATAATGGAAGTCATTTAACCAGGATTGGCTAATGTTTTTTCGATCATTTAGGTTGTGGTTTTACTATCAAAATGACTGTTATTAACCTAATTATTCCCTGTAAATTAACTCACCTTTCACTTGAGACCGCAGATTAATAAAACACATATATATGTACATATCAAATAATATCAACCTTAAAATTAATATTTTATTAATTTGTTGTGTTTATATTTAATATAATTCAGTCTTTTTATTTAAAACAAGTCTTAAAAGATGACAATTTGTTGTTTAATATTTAATTTTTGCGAACAAAAAATGAACGAATGGGAAGCTGAAATTACGATTTGCTTTCATTATGCAAACAATTAATTGAAAAACTATGTAACAAAAAAGAAAGGAGGAAAAGCCTTATTTTTTTTTAATTTTGTAGCACTGTGTTATTATTTAGTTTCTTAATTAAATACTTTTTTTGTATGCTTCTGTTGTGACTCAGCTCCACAGTCCGCTGTATGGCCTTTTCAAATTCAACCCGCCCTTGTAATTTGAAAATGTCTGAAATATAGAAAGGTACATATGACATATTTGTATATTGATATATGCATGTATTTTTATTAAATTTTATTTTATCACCACTTATTTTTATAAAAAGTTATTTCACCTTTTAACTTCTTCGAATCCAAATTAAAATAGCAATGGCGCGTTTTTGTATCCTTCATTCCATTCCTATACATACAATAAGCGCAAGGGAGATAGATTTTCCTGATGCCAAAATACGAATATCCACTTTACCGGTAAAATATATTAAGGTTGTTCTCTCTGGGTGGATTTGTCCTGGCAAATTTGCCGAAATGACGTTAGTGTAATATATTTGCCGAGCACAACAACAAAATAGACGTGTTGTGAAATTTGAAGCTTCGGAAAATTTCTCACACCTCAACCCGTGATATTTGATATCATGAGAAAAATATCACGGGAAATTCAACCATGTTATTCATTCACAATAGTCTTCTATGAGAAGTATGTAGTTTGAATTTATGTTTCTAGTTTTTTTAAGTATTTTGTTTTATTCAGATAAAAAATTAATTAATTCGAAATTGAAGCAAGCAGAGCAAAGCGACGACTGTCGTATAAAGAGTGGAAAGAATACGACCAACATGCTAGTTCACAATGAAGTCAGCTCGAATTTTATTTTCTTAAAGGTGCGATCCCTCTGTGTGGCAAATTTCTCAAGATATCATGATATCTCGGCAAAAATATTAGACAGAACAACCTTTTGAGCTTTGAAATAAGCTGATATTTTACCTTAGAGATATATATACATACATACGTAATATAAATTTTTTTTGAATAAATTTTCTTTTTTGCAATAAACACGTGAAAATCAAATTTGGTGTTTTTTAGTTATTTTTCCGAAATTTGTGGGTTTTTTTTTTTTAATTGCAACTGTGTATTTGTGATATGGTGGACATGGAACAAAATGCTGAACGTAATTAAGCAGGACATCCACTATCATATTGATTTGTTGTGGCGTGTTTGAAAAGAAAATTTATTTTCAGCAATGATTCAATGAAATGTTTAGAAAATTTCCCCAACTTATCAAATTTATATGCACATAAGCAGAGATTGAAAATAATTGTTAACCTTAAAAATCCTTTGGGGTTTTCTGAGGCAAAAAGCAAAAATATTTAAAAATAAAAATTTTTGTCTGAGATAAATACTTTTTCATATAATGCGAACTTAATAACAGAAATTCTGAATATTTTTTCTATCACCAATTTTATTTATAAATAAAACTCAGTGGAAGATAGAAAAAATTTAAATTACACACTGACAAAAAGATATTATTTTTGTCTTTTGATATCAATTTTTCAGTGAGTGTTTGGATTTTGCTTTAAATAATTGTTATTTTAAAAACCCTTTAAAAGTATTGACTGAAATATTCAATCCCTGCACATAAGTAATTTCAACAGTAACCAGATACCCACGAAATATCGCAGTAATAGAGCCGTCAGAATGAATACTTTTGGGGAAATCCAGCGATACGTTTCACTGAAAACAGAATGGAATTATATGTATTTGTATGACGATCTACATATTCAGTACTTCAACTTTGCCGTAAAAATACATGAAAAAAAAATTTGCTCCCAGTTAAACGGAGAAGGATTGCACGGAAATTATTCATTCTGACGTGTTCATAACGCAGGCAATACTTTGATCACTTAATTGCCTGTTAAAGATTCATTTCAGTTAAGCTGAATTTTTTCTTTCGTGAACACAAATTGGCATTACAATTTTGGTTCAAAAAAGATGTTGTAAATACCAAGAGGATTAGTAATAGACTATGCACTGGCAAAATTGGCTCGTACGGGTAAATGAGACACATCATATACATTTTAACCAATGTAGCGAAAATCGGTCCGCGCTTACACAGTTCTTCTGTACTCTGTAATAGACTGATCAAGGTATATACATACATACTATTCATAACGTGAAAGAGATAACCCGCGTCGGTCTGTCTATCCCTCAGCTTAGCTCACAATCGATCTGTACAGCGTACGTACTTTACGAGGCGTATATGTATACGGACAGGCTGTAAAGCAATTTGACTTCATCAGAGAAAAGATTGCTTTAACGAAAAAAATAACACGCCGTTTTAGTTGTTTGGCAGCCATTTTGCATTATATTGTGACGCTAACATTGGCATCGCATAAATCCAACAATTTTTTTCAATGACTCAGTAATCGTAAAAGCTTCCGTAATATTTTTAAAATGAAATTGACACATACCGCATTGCCCAGCGTATCAATATTGCTTTTTAAGAGCGCTTTCACATTACTCGGTGCGGAATCGGATCGACATTTTTGGTTTTTACCGAAAGTATACCGAAACCTTACCGACCACATGTATTTCAATTGGCACTTTCACATTAGTGTTGCATACATGAAATCGGGGCGGATTAATTTCGGTATACCGCAACGCGGTAAGACCGGTCAGTAAAATTTGAGGAATTACTGCATATATTTTTGCGGCGTAATAAAAGAAGAAGAACAAAGTCAGTAAAAAACTCGTTTCGGCTATAAATGTAGCAAGTTATAATGTCTTCGTCTTCGCTAGAAGACATTATTGTTATTATTGAGTGATTTGTTGAGGTTAAAAATTTTGTTTTGCAAATTTCGATGTTTGTTTTCCTATTTTCCTAACGCACCGAAAGTATTCCCACAAGTGTGAAAAACACAGCAACGCGGAATCGTTTCGGTAAGCTGGAAATACCGAGCAAAAAATGTCGATCCGATGTCGTACCGAGTAATGTGTAAAGGCCTTAAATTGACTCCACATTGCTCTGAAAATTGTTTCACATCTTCGGCACTCTGCACACGGAGCGTACTGATTTAGACGCGTATTAGATACTACAGACGAAAGCTGTACGCTTTGATGTCGCGCACGTATATTTCAATTGAGGGCTGCACACGAGTCGTCAGCTTCATGCATTCGTCAAAGTATGCTGGCTACATGTCGCTTGGCGTAAAGCAGTGCTGGTAGCTAGGCGTACTACGCTTAGAAAAGAGGAAGAAGAAGATGTTTGTTTACATTTTTCCACTTGGTGGAATTTATGAAAGCAGTAAAATTTGTGTAAAAAATCGGAAAAAATGAGTGTATAATTAAAGAAAATGGAAGATTCCGTAAAATTTTTTATCTTTTCTATTTAAAGCTTCGAAATTTAAAGCAAATGCCGTATTATTAATTTGTTTGTTTGTTTTGTGCAGCGAAGTTTCATGTCGCTTCGTGTGCAGTTTTTGAGGCGTAGAGAAATCGACGCTACATGAAATGTCTCGTACGCGTCTATGACGATACGCCTCGTGTGCAGAGTGCCTTCCGCGTATAGACGTCGGGTTAGTTAAAGCGAATGGGCAACTATAAATTTCGGTTTGACGGTGTGGCAACACCACGCGGAATTTTCCGGTGTTTCATTTACCATAATGTTTCGCTTTGCTTGCCTACGCTATCGATAATTTTTCAGCCGCCATTTGTAATTTTTTCGTCGAGCAATTCATGTGGTCTCTGTAAATTTTTCCAATTTATTCAAGAATAATCATAAAATAAGTGAATTTCTCTAGTAAAAAAGATATAAAATAGTTAAATATACTGTATTCAAAAGTTATTTGAAGAAATTGAATAAGATTGTGAATTTTTCTCGGGGTAGCAAATTTTTCAGACTGCAGTGAAAACTTTCGTTTTAGATAAAATGAGTGAATTTGCTGGAGCACCAACTAATTTAAATCAGTCTCAAGCATTTGCGGCTGCATTACAAAGAGCCAAACAGGTAAGTTGCAGTTCTAAAACAATTTTACTTGAAAAAAAAAAAAAAAATCAATTAGCATAAAATATGTATTCGTGGTATGTTTCACACGCACACGCCCATATATATATGTATGTATTACCTACACTGCATATTTAGATAGCAGCAAAGATACAACCAAATTCCTCACAAGGGAGCGGTGGTGGAGCAGGCACGGGGCCTTCACCGAATGCTGGCTTTAAACGTGGACACGATGATGGCGATTCAGGCCCCGAAATAAAACGTTTCACAAGCCCAAGCAACGATTTTAATAATTCAAACGGAAGCAATAGCATGGGCGGAGGCGGCGGCAGTAATGGCGCTGGCATTTCTCAAGCATTAGCACAAGCTGCGGCTGTAGCTCAACGTCTGGCATCTACAGCTGGCACAACAGTGGAGGAGCAAATACGCGTTCCGGAATCGCTTGCTAACGCTGTTTTGGGGCGTAATAGCAATGATACGATTTCGCAAATACAAAGTGAATCGGGTTGCAAAGTTCAACTATCGCAAGACCAAGGTATATATATAAGTACCATATCTATGTATGTACATATGTATGCATATATGTATGCAAATGTAAGAAAATAAAAATGGAAACTGACGCTTGTTTTTTACTTTAAAATATATTTCTTAAAGACCGTGTAATAACATTACGCGGTTCACGTGAAACTGTAACAAAAGGGCGTGAACTTTTCCAAAACTTGTCAAATCGACACGGTGGCGGAAATATTGAAGTTGTTCTAACAATAAATATGCCACCACCTGGACCAACAGGCTATCCGCCCTATCAAGAAATTATGATACCCGGCACAAAAGTAGGTTTGGTTATTGGCAAGGGGGGTGATACAATCAAACAGTTGCAGGAGAAGACAGGCGCAAAAATGGTGATCATACAGGATGGGCCAAATCAAGAAATAATTGTAAATATATAACACAAAGTGTAGATTTAATTTCTTACAGATATTTATGTATGCACATATATATTTCTCATGTAGAAACCACTACGTATTTCTGGCGATCCGCAAAAAATCGAGCATGCCAAACAATCAGTATTAGATTTGATAGCACAAAAAGATTTGCAAGCCGCAGCGCTTGCTGCCCGCAATGGTGGTAATAGCGTACATAGTAGTGGTGGTAACACGGGTGGTTATAATTTTGGCAATTTGGGTGAACAATTGGAAGTTTTCGTACCAAAAGTAGCTGTTGGGGTAGTTATTGGTAAAGGTGGTGATATGATACGTAAAATACAAATGGAATGCGGTTGTAAATTGCAATTTATACAAGGAAAAAACGATGAACCTGGTGATAGACGTTGCCTTATACAAGGTACACGGCAACAGGTGGATGATGCGAAACGCATGATTGACGGGCTCATTGAGAATATGTTGGTAAGTAGGCATTTTTACTATCACAACGCTTTACATTTAAACATTAGTGCAAGAATTCTTTAGAGTATTGTCTTTGAAGAAACTTGTTAATTTATGGCTTTAGCGTAGTATGTACTAAGTTCGAGTTTCACATGGAAAACAATAAATTTTGCTAGCAACATTACACGACAAAACAAAAGCTTGCTGCTAGCAACATTTCACGAGAAACGAAACGGATGTTTCTAGCAACATTACACGACAAAACAAAAGCAATATTTTCGCACAAAACAAATGCATGTTGCTGGCAACATTTCACGGCAAAACAAATTGATGTTGCTAGCAACATTTCACGAGAAACCAAATGGATGTTTCTAGCAACATTTTCCCACAAAACAAATGCATGTTGCTTGCAAAATTTCACGAACGTGAACTTAGTAGCTACCACTAACTAGGCTTTATAAAAAATAAATCTTCAACCGTAAATTTTTTAATAATAAATTATTTATTTTTAGTAGCAAGTCAATTTTTTTTACTATCTCTTTATAAACTTGTTGAACTTGAAAAATTTCGAGTTTTGGTTTCTAATTTAATGTTTATGTGTGCATATTATAGCAACGTCAGGCACGCAACCCTGGTGGTAGTACCGCGACCAGCATGGAAGCTAATAACTCGAATTATGGCTATGGCTATGGTGTTAATCATGCACAACAGCCACCGCGTGAGGAAATAACATTTATGGTGCCAACATCAAAGTGCGGCGTACGTAGAAGAAACATTTTTTTTTTTTTTTTTTTTTTTAAGATTTATTGTAACAACAAATTTACTTAATGTAGATTGTAATCGGACGTGGCGGTGAAACAATTAAACTAATTAACCAACAATCAGGCGCTTATTGTGAAATGGATCGTAATGCCGTTAATCCGCCATCTGAAAAATTATTCAAATGCAAAGGTACCGCTGAACAAGTTGAAGCAGCGCGGCAAATGATGGCCGAAAAGATAAATATGGAATTGCCGATTATTTCACGCAAACCCATTAGCGGCAACATACCGGGCCAACATAATAATCAACAAAATTCTTATGGTCAATCAATGCAAAATGATCCAAATGCTGCCGCCGCTGCTTATCAACAACAATGGGGCGGTTATGCGCAGAGTTGGGGTGATCAAAGTCAACAACATCAAATGATGATGGGCGGCGCTGCTATGGGTCAGGGAGCGGCAGCAGCAGCGGCTGGTGGACAAGCCGACTATTCAGCACAATGGATTGAATATTACAAGTAATAAGAAAAATACATATTTTTGACAACTTTTACATTTGTATGTATGTATGTGTGTGTATTTTATGTGTGTTTTTCGAACTGTGCATTATAACATAGATCAATGGGCATGATGCGTGAGGCTGAAATGATTGAACAGCAAATGAAGGCTAAACAAGCTGGCGGTGGTCAGGCAATGGGTCCAGCTGCTGGTATGCCACAACAAGCGCAAGCACAGCAACAACCACAACAACAGCAGCAGCAGCAGCAAACACAACAAGCTGGTGGCGGTACGGCAGACTATAGTGCGCAATGGGCGGAGTACTATCGTAGTATAGGCAAAATTGCTGAAGCAGAAGCAATTGAAAAGCAAATGAAGGTTAGTTATTTTCTCAAACAACAACAGCATTGCATCTTAAGTTTATTGTATTTGTGTGTGTTCTTCCATTTTATTTCACAGAGTGGACAAAACGGTCAAGCGAATGCTGCTGGCGGAGGTGGTGGTGGCGCGGGTGGCAGTAGCGGTGCAGCAGCTGGCAGCAATAGTAGTAGTGGCAACACTGGTGGACCTGGTGCTGCAAATAGTAGCGGCGATGCTGGCAATAATGCAGCAGCAATGCAAGGCATGACGCCCAGTCAGTACGCACAGTATTCGCAATACTATGCTGCAGCTGCTGCACAAGCGGGCGGTGCTGCACCCGGCTATCCACAACAGCAACCGGGCGCCTATGGGGGTTATGGCGCACCTGGAGGCAATTATCCCGGTGCGTCACAATCCAACATGGGTGGCGGCGGCGGCGGCAGTGCGAGTAAATCGAGCAAAGGCGACAAAAATTAAAAGCATTTATTTGGGTGAAAATGAAAATGTGTAATATTTGAATATGTATGCATATAAGCAAAACAGATGCAGTTGTTGTAGCAGCAAAATGCTCTTGAATGTGGTGAGTTGTGTTTTTTTCTCTTTTGTTCATATGTTTGTTTTATGTATATATATATATATATATATACAAAAATTGAGTGCTTCTTTTATTTCCACATATTCGGAGTACCTATTTGAACAATTTGCCATTTTTATATTTTATTATGGTTATATACATACTTGATTTAACATATACCTACTTTTGATATATCACATACATATCTACCTGCCTTCATTTATATACATATATCTTCATACATGCAAATATTTTATATATTTATATAAAAAAAACTATATTTTTACATTTTACTATTTAATAGATTGTGCCTTTAATGAAATTTTGCAACCAATTTACAATTTATTTAAAAAAAAATCAATCGATTTACATATTCACTATTTACTGCATATTTTCTTACTACATACTTGACTTATTGCTAAATTTATAAATTTTATTTTTTTTTTATTATTAGATGTTATTTTAAACTGCTTTTCTATAAACAAATATATTTCCAACATAATAAATATTTCTTGCAGAGGACACAAAATGTCACATTTATCTACTACTATCTACCACTACTACAACTACAACTTTTTATAACTCACAGTATCTGTGAAAGAAAATGTGTTGGCGTGTACGAGCCGTGTTGAAATTGCAAACTAATTAAATATGTATACATATATATGTATATTTATAATATAATGTTATATGTACCCACGTATATGTAGTATCTTGTATGTATTCTTAATTTGTAAGCACAATTTGCATATATACATGCATAGGAACATATAAAAGACTCAGCAACAAAGCAGAGATATGCAAAAGCCACAATAACGCGTACATATGATACCGAATATAACGCAACATATAACAAAAAAAAAAACCAAGTAAGCAATTTAAAAGTGCACGATACACAGTAAAGTTGAGAAAACTAAACTGAACTAAAAAGAGTCAAAAAAAGAGTGAAAAAATGTGAAGAAAAAACTTAAACGCGCTGACACAAACAAGCCTTTTCAATTAGAGAAAACAAAATACAAGCAACTATTTTTTAGTGAGTGAAAGTAACTCTTGCTTTTTTTTTAATTATGTTGAAAACAAATAAACAGTGAAAAATAAATATTGCATAGCACTTTCCAGGAATAGTAGTTACAATTAAAATAAAAAAAAAAAAATACATACTACTAAGTGCCGTAATGGACCATGAACTTCTCTTACTCCATTCAGCTATAAAAACTCGTTACTTAAAAAGTTAGCAATTCAAACAAAATAAATTGTATTGCATATTTGTTTAAACTGAAAAAAAAAGAAAAATTATTAAAAATAAATATACATAAAATGTACTTTACACGTTAAACAATATAAATATAAAAAATTTTATGCTTACCCTAATGTTCTTCCATCACCGACTTTCTACATACATATGTACATATATTCATACATACTAGTTCAATTTAACTGCAGCAACAAACAGCAAGCCAAGAACCTGTATTTAACCACATAACGCTATATACATATGCACTGCATAGCGCTGGAGTCGAGTTGCCTAGAAATTGCTGACGCTAAAATGTAAAAGTAAAATGCAAATGAAAAAGAAAAAACAGCGCAAGGCTTTTAAAATACCTGGACAACTGGTAAGCTGTGTTTGAAACATGATCTATATACATACATATATTATACATGTATGCACTAAATATAAACTTAATCTATATACATACATATACTATATATGTACTAAATATTGATATTCAATATTGAAAATGCTTGTACGTCGATAATTACTTTTAAGAAAATACATGTTTATATATTAGTGATATGAAATACATATAATAATTTTTAATCAATTGACCAGATATCTTTAAAACAAAATATAAACCATTTTTAATGCAATTGCTTATAAATATATTTAGTAACATGTAAGATTTACTTACCATATTCACATTGTATATCCATAGATGATGATTGATAACATGCCTATGTTCTATGTATATAAAATACATATAAGAAATTCAATTATAATGCATATACAATTATATATATTTGCGCATAATTCACATGTGTATTTACATATGTATATTATTTGTATATAAATACAATTATTATTGAATGTTGAAAATTGTAGCGGACTATGTACTAAAGTGCAACAAACCAATCAAGGCGTGTAGAGCCAGCAACAACTATGAAGACAAACGAGCAAAGCAACAAAAAAATTTGTTCAATCGTCAAAAAAAAACAGGCTTTTTATGTACTATGTACCTTTTTCCAATTTACATATATATTAATTTTTAAATGAATTTTTATATAATATTCTTAATTTTTTTTTTTTAATTTTTTGTTTATTTATAACAATTTTTTACTTTTTTATATTTTATAATTTTTTTGTTATTATTTTTTTTATATTTTTATTTTTTTTTATATTTTTATTTTTTTTTTTATTTTTTTTTATATTTTTTTATTTTCATTTTTTTTATATTTTTTTTATTTTTTTTTTATATTTTTTTTATTTTTATTTTTTTTTTTATATTTTTTTATATTTATATTTTTTTATATTTATATTTTTAGTTATTTTTTTTATTTTTATCTTTTTTTTGTTTTTTTTTTTTTTTTTTCAATTTTTTTTGTTTTACGTATAACTTTTTTAATGGACATTGCATACCTCTTTTCAATATATATTATATATATACCTACTTACATATATTGATATTGCTCATAGCCCACTCAACTAATTTCTGTGGGATACGCCACAACGGAAGCTTTTTCGGTGATTTCTTTAAGAACTGAGTCCCTTAATGGCTGGTATACTTTTGAGTGTTCCATTTCTAAAAATTGTGAGTAACTCTGCCACTACTTCCAGTCAAAAAGTACTCCTTCGCTTTAGTCTTTCACACCGGCCAGTTATCCCGTTAATCCGTCCGTTAGCCCGTTATAGCTTTACGTTTGTCAGCGGCTAATAAAAAATGCATTTGTCCAAACCACTTCGAGCCATTTATGTTTTTTTTTTTTTTTTGTAAAAAAATATTAATTTTTGATGAGATCTTATTAAAACCCGTTTTACTAACTTTTGATACAATATGTCATAACTTTGTTTTTCCTTGATAAATTTATTTGAGGGCTTTAATTTATATATATGTGTATATGTACTTTATATGTATATCTTTTCATCATAAGCACGTAAGTGACCAAATGCTTCTAGATACATACAAAGTTCTACCAAACTTCCTCATATCACTTACAAAAGCACCATTGAACCACATTCGGGGTGATCCGTTAGATTGGACGGTGCGTGGTGGTGATTGAGAACGCTCGACAGTTAGGCCTTTATGGTAAGATGCGCATTATTTATTTGTGTTGTTGTATTGGTGAATATGAAGCCAACAGAAAAAACCAAACCCAAAAATTATGGTATTTGAAAGTGGGCGTTGTTCATTAAATTTTCACACATACATACATGCATATTTTCCTTATATAAAATTTATCAACTTATAATTGATTTTGTTTTTGTTTTTTTTTATATATGTACATGCGTATATCTATAAATAAATATAGCATTTGTCTGTTATATGCATATTTATAAATATTATCTACTGTTTCATAACTATCTACGTTCCATATAGTATGTATGTACATACATATATATGCGCATATCTTCTATGTACATAAATCTATTTTCAGTTCAAGCTTGAAACTTGAAGCTTAGTGAAGAGCATACAGACAGAAAAACTAGACTTGCTTGCTAGCACATAATATCCATTACATGCATATATTCAAGTAATGTTCTTCCACAAACCTACATACGGTACTCGTACGTTCGAGCAGCAGTAAAAAAATCGCTTTCCTAATATCAAAAAAAGATGGTAAGCTGATCTGTCATACATAAAAACTGTTTTTCTCTAAACAAAAATGTTATTTTTTACACGTATGTATGTTCATTATTGATTTAATATATACATGTATATGAACTACAAATTTTATTTATATATATATGTAATATATATATATATATATATATATATATATATATATATAATTTTATAAATTTAGGTAACATTTTTCTTATTTATTTTTTTTTTTATTTTATATTTTTTTACATTGAACCCCGTGCTCTGCTTCCATTTGTTTATTGCTCATATTTTATATATCTATGTATATAATTACATAGTACTTAAAAAAAAAAATAAAAATAAAAAATGCAAAAAAAAACAGGGAAATAGATATGTAGAAGAATATATGCGCGCAAGCGTCGAATTAAAATGTTGCAACATTTTAAATGGCCGCATAAGAAAGGGTTATTTTATATATGATCCTAAAAAATAAAAATAAAATAATACATAATAATAAAAATTCAATTGTGTTGGTATACAATTTACAAAATATACATAAAAGAGAAAAATATATTTTTTTTCTTTTATTAAAAAACATAATTGAAACCAAGAACATGCAGCAGAGTTAAGTTAAAATTAATTTTAGGTACATAGACTTGCAATATTTATTAAAATAATAGCAAAGAAAAAGTAAAATTACTAAATTAGTTTTTAATTAAGTACAACATCAAAATATCAATATGCAGTTGTGCTTACCACCAAACCAAAATTAAGATTAATGTTTTATTAAATATTAATTTTAATTTCGGTTAAAGAAAAAAAAGTAATAAAAAAACATGCATTCATTCTCAATAAAGCAAAGATTTATTTAGCACACATATAAAACAAAACCAGAATAACAATATATTTATAAAATTTTCAAATTTGAAAATCATATAAAATATATTAACGTGTTTCTATCTTTATGTATAGTACATGTTTGGACATGCACAGTGCGCGAAAATCTTTGTAGTTTTTCAGTCTGTCACACTTTTAGCATGTATTTATTTGCTATATTTTTGTATTTGTTTTTGTGCTTAGGCGCCGAAGAAGAAGAAGAAGCAGGTTATAAATGTGCAATGCAGCTGATAATTTTCAAGAGTCGAGAGACAGTTTAGATGCTAGTGATGATGATGATGATGATGATGATGATGATGATGATCATGACCATGTGAAGAGGTGTTGTGGTGGAGTGTTGATTTACATATCAATTTGTTTTATATTTTTGTTTTCAGCATTATTCAAATTGGTATATTGCATTTTATATTACTTTATATACATATTGCATATAAAAATTGTTTATAAAAGACGACTACTACTATTACTTCATATACATATGTGCATACATGTGTATATACATACATATATGCCTATACATAAAAATGTATATTTCCTTGCTTATATACATATATACAATCTTTGAACTACGGGTTGGGTACGAAATGTCGAAAAAAATCTCGAAAAGTTAAAATGTCGAAATAATGTAATTAATGGGGATACCCTCGAAATGTCGAAATTTTCAAATTTTCAAAATGTCGAAAAACAATAATGTCGGAAAAAAAAATTTCGAAAAGTTAAAATGTCGAAAAAATGTCGAAAAATGTCGAAAATGTGGATAAATACTTGGAATGTTTTTTCTTTATTTTCGGTAGGTGGGTCAGCTTCGATATAATGCGCCCTACTGAGTATCTAAGAGATTCCATATTTTATAAAAAATATGTTCATCTAAATAAATGAAATGAATAAATAAAGGCGAAGGCCGCCTACGCTGAAGGGTGTACTACGCAGAAGGACATCACCGTGGCGGTAGCCACGGTTAGGTTGTATATCCGGACTTTGGTGGCGTAGCCCAGGGTTATTTTTTATAAGCGCGGCCGAAGGCCGCCAACGCAAGAAGGTGTTCTATATAAAAGCACTGTGGATGGGTCTATAGATTTTACTCCAGTAAGAGAGTATTAGAGTGAACTTTGTGGTATACGGGTATTTTTAGCGCTTTAAATTGACTTTTTAGGTAGGTGACCTTTTCACCTTTACCGATTTATTATTAATAAACTATACATTTTCGCGCCCTATGGTTTACATCTTAGTGATCTATACGACCCCCCCCCCTTCCCCTCGAAAATAACAAAAAAAAATTCCAGTCCTGGCGCGAATTTTACACATCATTAATTACATTATTTCGACATTTTTTTTTCGACATTTTTTTTTTCGACATTTTTTTTTTTTCGAGATTTTTTTTCGACATTTTTTTTTTCGACATTTTTTTTCGACATTTCGTACCCAACCCTAATTAATGATGTGTAAAATTCGCGCCAGGACTGGAATTTTTTTTGTTATTTTCGAGGGGAAGGGGGGGGGGGGGGGTCGTATAGATCACTAAGATGTAAACCATAGGGTGCGAAAATGTATAGTTTATTAATGATAAATCGGTAAAGGTGAAAAGGTCACCTACCTAAAAAGTCAATTTAAAGCGCTAAAAATACCCGTATACCACAAAGTTCACTCTAATACTCTCTTACTGGAGTAAAATCTATAGACCCATCCACAGTGCTTTTGTATAGAACACCTTGCGTTGGCGGCCTTCGGCCGCGCTTATAAAAAATAACCCTGGGCTACGCCACCAAAGTCCGGATATACAACCTAACCGTGGCTACCGCCACGGTGATGTCCTTCTGCGTAGTACACCCTTCAGCGTAGGCGGCCTTCGCCTTTATTTATTCATTTCATTTATTTAGATGAACATATTTTTTATAAAATATGGAATCTCTTAGATACTCAGTAGGGCGCATTATATCGAAGCTGACCCACCTACCGAAAATAAAGAAAAAACATTCCAAGTATTTATCCACATTTTCGACATTTTTCGACATTTTTTTTTTCGACATTTTAACTTTTCGACATTTTTTTTCCGACATTATTGTTTTTCGACATTTTGAAAATTTGAAAATTTCGACATTGGTTTTTCGACATTTTTTTTTTTCGACATTTCGAGGGTATCCCTTGAACTACTTTACATATATTTGTTGTTTCACATGCATACATATATGCAAAATTATTTTATATATACATGTATATATGTACCAAGATATATAATCTCACTCACAGTTGTTTGCCGCCATGAGCTGAGCACAACCTTCTTCAATATCCATGCTCTATTGCACTCCACACACAAACCAATTTTTTTCCGGGCGCAACAGGCACTTTCCCCCCCCCCCCAAGAGGTTATAGCAGATGTCGTCGTCATTACTGTTCAGCAGCAACGTAAGCGCTTATGTACAAATATTCATTCATACATATACATACCTATAATTTGCATTTGAAGATTCTATTTCATAAATGTACTATTTAAATATGCATATACATATTTTTTTTTATATACATACATACATATACATATATATACCATATGAGGAGGTCCATAACAAAACGCAATAATTCCACCCAAACAATTTTTTGGATAAACGAAAAAAACTAATTTAAGTCAATAGGATATATATTTTTTTTAAACTGTTGTTGTAGTTTAATAGTTATCTAAAAACAATACAAATCATAAAAAAAAAATTTTATCTGGCAATTAGTTTTTAAGTTATTTAGATTAAAAAAATGGAAATGTTGCGTTTTGGTCCGTCCAATAGTATTTATTTCATTTTGTTCTGAACATGTATGGAAATGTTGCGTTTTGATATAAACTAGGTTTGGAATTTTGGCTTTTTGCTTTAAATAATTTTTTTTTTTATTTTAATTGCTTGTACATATTCTATAGGAAAATTAAAAACTGTTTTATATCAACGGTTTTTATTGCATTTAAATCACTATATTAACATACAAGTATTATAATAAATTCACATTATATTACACTTCCATTGCAGTGTCCTCCTCCAAACAATCACATAAAGTTATATCATCTGTTCCATTGGCACTATTTCCCTGCTGATCTAAAAATATCTTGGTATAATACTCCAACTCAGAAATTTTGGACCACTGTTCGCCAAAGTTTTTACAAAATATTTAGCATAAAAAGAATTGGCAAATGTGTTTACAATATTAAATGCAAAGTAGTTATTCACAAAGGTAGATAGTTTAATCAAAGAATATTTCTAACAACCATAAAAATAAAATTAATTTAATTGGATAGATATGGAAATGTTTCATTTTGGTCTGAACTAAAATTTTTGGTGTTTAATAACAGTAAAATTATTGACCTTTGGTATGTTTTATAGCAATGGTTACATAGGTTTTAATGCGTAGAATTGGATTTAGTTAAAAACCCAAAATATTTGAAAAGTGGAATTATTGCGTTTTGTTATATACCTCCTCATATATTAACTAAATTTTAAATATCTTACTGCTGCAATGCTATATACCACGTATGTTGTATGTACTGTATTTTCAAATTGTTGTTGCTTTAGTGTTAGGTATGATGGCAGGTGGAGAGTAGAGTTTTCTGTTAAATATCAATAGCTTTGCTGTGAAAGGTTTGTGGGCTTTGCCACTTATATACATACATACATATGTACATACTACAAATGTGCATATTGCAAGAGTGGCAACTCAGTTTGATCCAAATAGTCAAGCAATATCTATATTGTTTTAATTATGTTTTAGATTCCTTACCGACGCCTTTGACGTTTCCATGTCATTCGGTTTCTTTAAGTACCGTAACGTTCCGACTTTATATCCAGTCAAGCACTACCACTACGGCTGGACTCTTCATAACTTCTGCTAAGTGTTTTTGACAACCAAACCAATAGGGTGTGAGCCATTCATATCAGTTGGTTCAAACACCATCTGGAATGAGCTCAGGAACGTGGAAAGGTGATTAAGAGAACAGAACTGGCGCCAGACCGATAGATTGCGACAGGCAAAGGCAATAATGGGAGTGTATAAGTCGATTCAAAAGGGCTTTGAAACCTCTAAGAACAAGCTGAGAATAATGAGGAATTTTCACAGAACATATGCATAGACTAAGTATCCGGTCAAATAGTTGTTGTTGTTGTTGTTGTTGTTGTTGTTGTTGTTGTTGTTGTTGTTGTTGTTGTAGCCACCAAGACACCCCGAAGGTTTTGGGGAGTGTAGGGGATGTGACAGTCCTTTGCCGGATAAATCCGGTACGCTCGGGTACTAGTCCCTTCTGACACTAGCCCGACTGTCGTGCGAACGATTTTTTTGGCCATAATCAACCTTCTAGGCCGGTGGATTTTAGTCGCCTCTTACGACAGGTATTCCTTACCACAGGTATATTCTAAGCCCCCTAACCCGCTGGGGTTAGGGAAGATAAGTCTGCAGAACATGTACTGGTCGAATGCGACGCCATTGCAAGGAAATGTGAAAGGTTGCTTGACATGCTTCGGGCAGAGGACGGAGGCACATTCAGGGCCGGCTTCACCATCTCCGGTTAAGCACTCAACCAGAGATTTTTGCCCGGTTAAGCAATTTATTTGACAGCTCGCCATACAATTTACGTCAAACTAACCAGCGGTTAAATTAACCGGAGATGGTGAAACCGGCCCTAAGTGTCTAAAGCCGAGCGATATCCTTCGATTTTTGGAGGCGCTAGGCTTAGATGAGATAATGTGTGCCACCTGACAAGCGCAAGTTCACAGCTAAAAGAGGCTGTGCTGTCAAAGATTGATATTAATAGTGAGAGTAAGGTTAGGTAATTTTCTTGTTTCTTTTCGTTTTTACTCAGTCCGAAAGTATGGTTTTTATAGAATTTTAATTCGCTTCAAGGCTGCTGCGCTTATAAATACTTATTGGGAAGGCGTTTTTGGAATATTTAAGGCTTTTATATTTCAGCGTACTAAATGAATGTATAATTTTCACAACAAACACATGACAAACAATGGATTTGATTGAAGCTCGTAAGTATACGGTGAACCATCGCAAGGATGTAGTAAGTATGTAGTGCAGATGGTACAAAAAAGAGGTTTTGTATATATTATACATATTTATGTATTTAAAAACATATTTTTAAAAGAACAGCGAGTAGGCTGTTGGTAACGCAGAGGTTGTGTTATTTGAGTAGAAGTTAATGCTCATTTAAAAAAAATTAATAATTAGCATAAAAATTGCGTTTAAAACTGTTTCAATATAAAAACATAAATGTGTACTTGCAGATTAGGTTGGCTCTGTACGTGGTGTCACGCGCATTGTTACTTTTTAATACATTTGCTACCATTTTCTAAATGTTTTGTTTATTTTATTATAAATATTTTTATTAGCTACATACTATGTACATACATCATGTTTTACAATTGAATTGAATCTGAATTTTTATTTAAAACTTCAACGTGTTTCTTTCAGCAAACACTCACGGCAAATTGTATCCAAAAAGCGGTAGTGCATTTTTCTCTTCATGCTTTTCCATTATATAGCGTGTTTGCGTACTACATACATACACTAGGTCTTATTTTAGAATGTCACAAAGGCCACAAAAAAAAAGAGTACGTTTTGAGAGTTTTTCAAATTCTTCCACGATCAGGTAATTTTATGTTGCAATTTGTTTTTTCTTTTTTTTTTTAATTTGATTTGAATGTCTCAACCACGTACATACATATATATAAACACGCATTTTTAGCTATTTAAATTTTATTTTTCCATTTTTTTATGCTTAAAAAATTACAATTTATTTTTATAAGCAGAAGAAGAAAAACGTCCATAAGCCATTGATAAGATAGCACTAGGTAGTCTGCGACAAACTTCAGGTTAAATAAAAAAAAGGCAAACGAGCTTGAATTAAAAAATTTAAAACAATAGAAAAATTCAGTAAAGTTAGGTTTATAATAGCGGTTTCAGTACATCTCATTTTCTTGCACTTTATACCTTCAAAAGAAAAAGTAAAAAAAATAACTAATTTTCAGTAAAAACCGTTAAACTGAACGGCCAATAGAGAGAGAGAGAGAAGGAGTGAAAGACAGACTTCAACTATTTCTAACAACAATAATAATACGAACTTTGAAATCGAATCAATTAATATATGTACATATTGTTGTATGTAGTCCGTTCGTCTTGTGATTGGATTTAGAATCTAGTTTAAGCTTAGCGTAGTTGCAGTGAAGTGTAGCCATTTTTTTTTTTTCATGGCAGCTGCATGTAATTAAGGCTTTTCATTGAATCTATCTAATACCTTTAAACGAGCAATTCTTGTATATATATATGTATATATATAATCAGGATCTCGAAAACGGCTCCAACGATTTTCATGAAATTTGGTATGCAGGGAGCTTCGGAGGTGTTCTCCCGAAAAATTTAATTTTTTTCATAACTTTTATCCCGGGTCCCGAGATATGGGTCAAAACGTGGACCCGGATGAGCCTCGAATGTCTCTGAGCGATATGGGTATCAAATGAAAGGTCGTGATGAGGACTTCAACATAGAACTCTTTTAATTGTGGTGCCTAGGCCGGGTCCCGAGATATGGGTTAAAACGTGGACCCGGATGAACCTCGAATGTTTCTGAGCGATATGGGTATCAAATGAAAGGTCGTGATGAGGACTTCAACATAGAACTCTTTTAATTGTGGTGCCTAGGCCGGGTCCCGAGATATGGGTTAAAACGTGGACCCGGATGAACCTCGAATGTCTCTGAGCGATATGGGTATCAGGTGAAAGGTGTTGATGAGGACTTCAACATAGAACTCTTTTAATTGTGGTGCTTAGACCGGGTCCCGAGATATGGGTTAAAACGTGGACCCGGATGACCGTCGTATGTCTCTGAGCGAAATGGGTATCAATTGAAAAGTCGTGATGAGGACTTCAACATAGAACTCTAGGCCGGGTCCCGAGATATGGGTTAAAACGTGGACCCGGATGAACCTCGAATGTCTCTGAGCGATATGGGTATCAGGTGAAAGGTGTTGATGAGGACTTCAACATAGAACTCTTTTAATTGTAATGCCTAGGCCGGGTCCCGAGATATGGATCAAAACGTGGACCCGGATGAGCCTCCAATTTCTCTGAGCGATATGGCTATCAAATGAAAGGTCTTGATGAGGACTTCAACATAGAACTCTTTTAATTGTGGTGCCTAGGCTAGGTCCCGAGATATGGGTCAAAACGTGGACCCGGATGACCTCGAATTTCCCTGAGCGATATGGGTATCAAATGAAAGGTTTTGATGAGGACTTCAACAGAGAACTCTTTTAATTGTGATACCTAGGCCGGGTCCCGAGATATGGGTCAACACGTGGACCCGGATGACCCTCGAATGCCTCTGAGTGGTATGGGTATCAAATGAAAGGTCTTGATGAGGACTTCAACATAGAACTCTTTTAATTGTAGTACCTAGGCCGGGTTCCGTGATATGGGTTAAAACGTGGACCCGGATGAACCTCGAATGTCTCTGAGCGATATGGGTATCAGGTGAAAGGTGTTGATGAGGACTTCAACATAGAACTCTTTTAATTGTAATGCCTAGGCCGGGTCCCGAGATATGGGTCAAAACGTAGGCCCGGTTGAACCTCGAATGTTCTTGAGCGCCCTTGGTATCGAATCAAAGGTCTTGATGAGGACTTTGAAATAGAACTATTTTAATTGTAATGCCTAGGCCGGGTCCCCGGATATGGGCCAAGACGTGGACCCGGTTGACCCTCGAATATTTTTGAGCGATATTGGTATCAAATTAAAGGTCTTAGTGGGGACTTGAACCTAGATGACTCCGAAAATTGGGAATCATGGCTTCAATATAGAGATCTCTTCGATGTAATGCTCATCCTGGTTTCCTAAGTAAAGGGAACATGAAAAGTAAAAAGAAAGTCGAAATGTAATGGAAATGGGAAAGGGAGAAGAGAAGGAAACCAATATAGAACGGGAGAGGGAAGGGGTGAGAGAGAGATTGGGAGAGGGGAAGGGAGAGCGAATAGGAGGGTGAGAGAAAAGGAGGGGTTAGGGAGAGCGATTTGGAAAGGAAAGGAAAAGAAAAGGAAACGGAGATGAAAGATAAAGAGGAAGGGAAAAGAAAAGTAGAGGACGAAGGACATGAAGAGGTAGAGGTATCACGGCCAAGCCAGTCGGATTTACTTTAGTTCTGGATCGCACAAAAGGCTTCAACAATTTTCATGAAATTTAGTATACCTACAAGGGGTTTAATTTTTTCACTTTTTATTTCGCTTGCGAGGACCTGCGAAAAAATGGCAGCCCGAGATAAGCTCGGTCATCCAGGTACTTTTATTTAAATTTGTTCATCATTTTCTATTGAGATTCAAGGGATTGTGACGCGCAATACATAGCCTATCCAATCCAAGTGTCAACCTCACCTACGCGCGGCGAATCTTGTTACACATATCTAATTCATATATATGTATAGCAGGCGAGGCTCTGGCGACCCTCGTAACGAGGGGAACAAATTATTGAACGACTTTGTGGTTGTGCTATCGTTTGATCAAACCGTGTCTGAGTGATCATTCGTCCAATGAAAATTCAACTGCAATTAAAGCTGTAAAAAAAGAAAACGCTATTACAAGCAACTGTAATATGAACTGCAGTGTAACTTCATGCCGGATTAAATAAACGTCTAATTGGTTGGGCTTTTTACCAGTTTCTGACTTATGGAACAGTCCTTGTTCCAAAGATGCCTGCCTCCCCCATGAAGCAGTGGACACAAAACCCAGCGGCGTGAAGTGCATGAAAGAACACGGCGCGAGTTACCGTCTCGATAGATGTACGTGAATACGCCTACAACTCGGCAGCTCTGTCAACGTCCAGTTCCAAATAAGCGACGTTTTGTCCTTGGAAAATTACTTCTCAACCAGTGGTCCTACCTCTTCGTGCCCATGATGAAATCGACTTTTTGTTTAATTGAACAACATCAAAGGAGCGCTTGAGATATTTGCTACTGGACCACTGCACTTTTTCAACTAAAAGTAATAAATAATACAACAATAACAACAAAAACAAATATGAAGTTACAAATTCAGTCAGTACACGATCGAAATTGAAAAAAAAAATGTGAATTCCAAATGGAACAAAGTCTCTTTTTCCAAAGATATCCGCTTCCTTCATGAAGCAATGCACACAAACCCCAGCGGCGTGAATAACATGTAAGAACGCGGCGCGTGTTTCCGTCTGTAGCTATACGTGAGTACTACACCAGCTCTGCCAACCTCCAGTTCGAAATTAGCGACGTTTTGGAAAATTACTTCTCAACCCGTGGTCGTAACTCTTGCTGCCCATGATGAAATCGACTTTTTTTTACATGAACAACATCAATGGAGCGCTTGAGAAATTTGCAACTGGACCACTGCACTTTTTCAACTAAAAGTAATAAATAATACAACAATAACAACAAAAACAAATATGAAGATACAAATTCAGTCAGTACACGATCGAAATTGAAAAAAAAAATGTGAATTCCAAATGGAACAAAGTCTCTTTTTCCAAAGATATCCGCCTCCTTCATGAAGCAATGCACACAAACCCCAGCGGCGTGAATAACATGTAAGAACGCGGCGCGTGTTTCCGTCTGTAGCTATACGTGAGTACTACACCAGCTCTGCCAACCTCCAGTTCGAAATTAGCGACGTTTTGGAAAATTACTTCTCAACCCGTGGTCGTAACTCTTGCTGCCCATGATGAAATCGACTTTTTTTTACATGAACAACATCAAAGGAGCGCTTGAGAAATTTGCAACTGGACCACTGCACTTTTTCAACTAAAAGTAATAAATAATACAACAATAACAACAAAAACAAATATGAAGTTACAAATTCAGTCAGTACACGATCGAAATTGAAAAAAAAAATGTGAATTCCAAATGGAACAAAGTCTCTTTTTCCAAAGATATCCGCTTCCTTCATGAAGCAATGCACACAAACCCCAGCGGCGTGAATAACATGTAAGAACGCGGCGCGTGTTTCCGTCTGTAGCTATACGTGAGTACTACACCAGCTCTGCCAACCTCCAGTTCGAAATTAGCGACGTTTTGGAAAATTACTTCTCAACCCGTGGTCGTAACTCTTGCTGCCCATGATGAAATCGACTTTTTTTTACATGAACAACATCAAAGGAGCGCTTGAGAAATTTGCAACTGGACCACTGCACTTTTTCAACTAAAAGTAATAAATAATACAACAATAACAACAAAAACAAATATGAAGTTACAAATTCAGTCAGTACACGATCGAAATTGAAAAAAAAAATGTGAATTCCAAATGGAACAAAGTCTCTTTTTCCAAAGATATCCGCTTCCTTCATGAAGCAATGCACACAAACCCCAGCGGCGTGAATAACATGTAAGAACGCGGCGCGTGTTTCCGTCTGTAGCTATACGTGAGTACTACACCAGCTCTGCCAACCTCCAGTTCGAAATTAGCGACGTTTTGGAAAATTACTTCTCAACCCGTGGTCGTAACTCTTGCTGCCCATGATGAAATCGACTTTTTTTTACATGAACAACATCAATGGAGCGCTTGAGAAATTTGCAACTGGACCACTGCACTTTTTCAACTAAAAGTAATAAATAATACAACAATAACAACAAAAACAAATATGAAGATACAAATTCAGTCAGTACACGATCGAAATTGAAAAAAAAAATGTGAATTCCAAATGGAACAAAGTCTCTTTTTCCAAAGATATCCGCCTCCTTCATGAAGCAATGCACACAAACCCCAGCGGCGTGAATAACATGTAAGAACGCGGCGCGTGTTTCCGTCTGTAGCTATACGTGAGTACTACACCAGCTCTGCCAACCTCCAGTTCCAGATTAGCGACGTTTTGGAAAATTACTTCTCAACCCGTGGTCGTAACTCTTGCTGCCCATGATGAAATCGACTTTTTTTACATGAACAACATCAAAGGAGCGCTTGAGAAATTTGCAACTGGACCACTGCACTTTTTCAACTAAAAGTAATAAATAATACAACAATAACAACAAAAACAAATATGAAGATACAAATTCAGTCAGTACACGATCGAAATTGAAAAAAAAAATGTGAATTCCAAATGGAACAAAGTCTCTTTTTCCAAAGATATCCGCCTCCTTCATGAAGCAATGCACACAAACCCCAGCGGCGTGAATAACATGTAAGAACGCGGCGCGTGTTTCCGTCTGTAGCTATACGTGAGTACTACACCAGCTCTGCCAACCTCCAGTTCGAAATTAGCGACGTTTTGGAAAATTACTTCTCAACCCGTGGTCGTAACTCTTGCTGCCCATGATGAAATCGACTTTTTTTTTTTTTAATTGAACAACATCCAAGGAGCGCTTGGGATATTTACTACTGGGCCACTGCACTTTTTCAACTAAAAGTAATAAATAATAGAACAATAACATTGAAGACATACATTAAGTTACAAATTCTCTTAGTAAAGATCGAAATTGAAAACAAATTGCAACTTTTATCAAAAATCGCGCCATTTCGCGCTTGGGTGAACATTTTGACTTGCTTCGATAGTATGAGACGCTGTGAAATAACATTTTAACATACTCTTACAACAAACAGATCTTGCTGGAATAGAAGGAATTGACTTTGCGTGCTATATATATGTCGTCAAAAGTGTTTTTAATTGAGCTACTGCATGCCGATGAGCTTATTTGTCCTTTGAACAGTAATACACGCAGGAAATGAACAAGGCATCATACCCATTAACTTGGAAAATCATTCCCAATATAAAGATGGAAGTGAGTTGATTTCACTATTTTTTAATTTACATAATATGTATGTACATTATTATTATTATGTACGTTTTAAATTCCCAAGAAATGTAGTATTGAAAAATGAATTTATTTTATTTTTTATTTTTTTTTTTCAGAATAAGTTCTAACAAAAATTTTCGTGCGTTGGTTTTTCTTGTCACGGAAAATACCATATCTTCTGTTCGCCTTTGAAGCACTTGCACGGTTCTTGTTACTCCCAACCTTTGCTTGACTGCAGTCACTGTTATGGTTGTAATGATGGCTGATTTTAACGCATAAACCACACACAAAAAAAATTCATCTGTAACGAGAAACCAGGCAATTCATGTGCAAATCAACCGAACATGAAAAATGAGTTTGTAACAATGGATTAGAAAGCGGAAAGCGGCCACAACATTACGCTTGATCTACATACATCTATTTGCTATTCCTGCAAAATACTACAAACACACAAGGTAAACTAGTTGTAGTTTTATTTTTAATAAGAATACTAAGCTTTTTAAAAATGTTATACAAAGTATTGTATAAACGTATCTACTCTAAGTGCTAATAACAAAAGCAAAATTAGGAATATACGATGTATATATACATATGTATACATAATATATGTATTATAGAAGATTTTGATGGCATGTTATTGTTTAGGCATGTTTGCCCGTTTGCCCGTTAGCGCGTGCATCCAACTCGTTTTTTTTTTTTTTTTTTTTTTTTTTTTAATTTTTTTTCGTAAATACATGGTTGGTAAAAAGGCGGATGCCTCTATATATTTCCGATAATAAAATAAACTTTAGAAATTGGCGTGTGGCTTCTTCTATCGCTCAAACTGAAGTGGCCATTTCCTTTTTTTATTCTCTTTTCTTTTCAATTCTTTGTCGTTGCCATACAATAATTTTCATTTGACATTACATGCCGTCCACACGTATCTTACAACTCGGCCATCCTGACATATTGACCGTAGTTACTCACATCGGTTGGACAGCGATTGTCAGAGCTGAGAGTTCCAAGGATTTCAACACATCTCTTTGCAAATGCTTGTTTGTTTGAGTAATGGGTCTTATAAAATCTATAGAGGATCATGATCAATGTTACCAAGTATACGTCTGTTTTTTTGGGGTCGTGTATCTTGACCTCTTCCCTCTCCTTTGGCGCCGTTTGCTTTGTTCCCTCGTTGGGTTCGATGGCAACGAAGATTAGGGAAGTCACTTCTCCTTTTTTGACTGTTATCCCGTATGAGGTAAAATCAACCGAAAGAGTTTGTTCCATAGTTTTCATTACTGTAAGTAAGTAGTGAGTTATGGTTGCCGGGGTTAGTTTGTCTCCCATTATAAATGCGTATGCTGCCTTCCTCAGATCTTCCAGATTTGTCCAGTCTTGACATGTGTCTATCTTAATTTTTGGTTGGCTGCCAGCGTGCACATTGAACTAGTCTTTAGCATAAGAAACCTTTCTATCAAATACCGGACAAGTTATACCTTTTAATATAAATTTAAACAATTTGTTTAAATAATTTCAACAAAATTGTTTGCAATTCATTCTTGGAGCTTAAATTGTCATTACTACCGTTATTTGTATGAAATCGAACATTTAATATCAAGATGACGTCATAAAGTTTACGAATTGTATAAAAACTCAATAATAAACATTTGATTTTAACCAATCTTTTTAGGTTCACCAAGAAGTAAATGTATAAGACATACTACATATTTACATATATCGAGCATATTGTGTTGTTTATGGAGCCATATAGCCAGTAATAAATAAGTAAAATTACCACTTCGAGGTTCGATTGTCAATTTAGATAGCTTCTATTGCTCCCATTTTCGCGAGACCTTGACCTACGTATTTCATATGCGTTTTCACGCTCTAAATTATCAATAGTATAATTTATTGTTTCGTAGTCAAGGTCATCGGGCAATGCACTATCCATGAGAAAAGGTTATTTAAAGTAATTTTTGAGGCATTCGAATTTACTCAATCATTTTTTATTTTTGATGTCTTAACGTTTCAATTTTTTCTTGTATTTTTAATCTCTTATCTGAGTTAGTAGCAAAGTTAAGTTGTTGATATAACTTTGCTAATTCTACTCGTCTTTTTACTTTTCTTCCTGCTCTATTTCTTTTGTGTACAATTTTTGAGACAGGTATTTTTGGAATTTCTTCCGTTTTATTTTGTTTATTCCTTTTTCGATACTCTTCAATGGTAATCGGTCTAGGTCCAACTTTTTCGGATTTGCGACTCTCGAGGATCTGATTCGTAGCTTTAATAAATGTGTCTATGCACTTTTGAAAAAGTTTATCGACTTCTTCTTGAAATGTTTTATCAGACTCCTCTTGAGTCGAAATCTTATTCATTATATTTTGTAAATTAAAATTCTGTTGTTAATTTTTTTTTTATTATTTTTATCATTAAATTTTACCCCTAAGCAAATTACTGCTATTTGGATGGCAACCATAAGGCGTGCCAAAGTTTTCTAAGTAAATTTTTTTTCTTAACTCTACCTTACGCTGCCATTCTTGCCGCTAGTTATGTCTCCAAATTACCATGTTTACTACCAGTCCTGAGATTATTAATATTCCACTTCTTGTTTGCGCGCCGTTGATGTTTGCTGCCAGTCCCGAGATTATTAACAGTTGGGTTACCACACAGCACTCCTTTGCCGTATCAAATAGGCTAAATCAACCAATATTTTAATCCTTTTGATTTTATATTTTCGGCTGGCGGTATCGCTAATCAACCAATATTTTAATCCTTTTGATTTTATATTTTCGGCTGGCGGTATCGCTAATCAACCAATATTTTAATCCTTTTGATTTTATATTTTCGGCTGGAGGTATCGCTATGAGCCATATAAGTTATTTTATGTAACTATGGCTGGCGATATCGCTGTGTAAAGCCGAGTGAAATATTATTATTTATTTAAAAGCCTGGCGGGATCGCCATATAGCCAGTAATAAATATATAAATATGTTAGTCGCATTGACAAACTGACGTTGTGAATCAGTTGGGCATTGCGACTGTCTTTGGCGGTGTCTTTGACCGTCCGCATATGTGTAACAAGATCCTCGCTATGTGCGGCGAGTGCAGTCTTTGTATAAACTCCCGCTGAGTTCAATGTAACTAATTTGGGTAGAATGTTTGTTTGTGTACATTCATATTTGTTTATACATTATTTGTGTGCACATGACAATTAAAGTAAAAGGGCGATGTGTTTATGTAATGCTACATTATTAAATGAAACAATTTCCTTTTTTTTTTGTTCTCGCTCTTTGGACAGCGAATCAATTATTGATTCTTTATATATTGAACAAAATCAATTTCTTTTATACACAAAATTTCTTATGTACTACTTATTTACTACAATACATATTTACACTAATTCTTACTATGTAGATATGTATGTATGTACATATGTACGGCTTATGCATTTAATGTGTAGTCAAGTGCCCATGCACATACATACGTACATACGACTCAGCTTAAAGGCAAATGCGACAATCAGGTTCCGAGGAATAAAGACACCAATCATTAAGAAATTGTGGTTTATGGTGTCAGACCACCCTTGAGGCGCTTCGTTGTTTGGCGTTAATACGCAATAACCGGGGTTCTGAATGCTCCTTTTCATTTTAAAACCTTGATACTGGCTCTTAAACGCCAGTGGTGCATTTCACATTTTTGTGTTTTAAATTACAAGTTGAATGTGCTCAAATATTTCTGACATGCTACAATATATTTGAACACGAATGATTTTAAAACCACCAGCCCAGAAACATTCATTTATATGCATTTTGTAACTAGTAAAAGAATATATCGTCGCTCCCAACGAAGACTAGCACGGTTCAGTTAGCGTGGAAGACTAGCACGGTTCGTTGTTCGCGTGGAAGACTAACACACTTCGTTGTTCGCGTGGAAGACTAGCAGACTTCGTTGTTCGCGTGGAAGACTAGCATGCTTCAGTTCTCTGCGTGGAAGACTAACATGCTTCACTTGTTTGGGTGGAAACTAACTTACTTATCAAATATCTTTCACTCCTCGGACTATTCTCCTTATGTTCTTAACCCCTAAGCTTATTTCTAACAAACAGAAGTATGTTATACCATGTCTCCACATAACGTGTTTCGCTCTTTTTTTCTGCATTCGCGCTCTAAATCTTGGTTCGACACGGAAACCAGTGCCGAAACTCGCTAATTTCCATACAAATTTCTGAGAGCGAGTGAAGAATGAAACACTTGTTTCGTTCTCAATCCTCTTGCCAAACGCGATGATATCGATGCCTTCTCTAATTTTGTATCGAAGATCTATCGAAATCTCACACAGACCAAAACAAAAACGCAAAAATAAGCCAACATACAAACATTTAAGCATAACAAGAAAGAGAAATGTTAAACTGAATAACGATCAGCCACGTAGAGACGGGTTATTTAGCGAGATGTTTCGCTAGATGTTTCGCCGGCGAATCAAGTTATGTGGAGACGGGCTTTTAGTTTCCACCCAAACAAGTGAAGCATGTTAGTCTTCCACGCAGAGAACTGAAGCATGCTAGTCTTCCACGCGAACAACGAAGTATGCTAGTCTTCCACGCGAACAACGAAGTCTGCTAGTCTTCCACGCGAACAACGAAGTGTGTTAGTCTTCCACGCGAACAACGAACCGTGCTAGTCTTCGTTGGGAGCGGGGATAAAATGCGGCAGGAATTCGTGCTGTCAAATTCATATGCACTTAGTTCCCATGCATGCACTCAATAATACACATTTGATTTTAACCAATCTTTTGAGGTTCACCAGGAAGTAAGTGTAAGACATATGTACATGAAAGAGTTTTAGTGCTTAGCACGAAATTTATTAAAATCAATTTTTGAATTGTTGGGGGTAAGTGAAAAAAAAAATTCAAGAACTATTTACATCGAAGGTTGAAGGATAAATTAATTCTCTTGCTATGCACTCAGTAAATGTCCATTTGACTATGTCACTAGGCCTTGTAAATCCTATCGATTGGGACGCATATATATAAACGATTGAAGAGATGCCTACTTCGTATCCTGCTACAGCTATTAAAATGCTGTTTAGAGCAACTTTCCACCATGCCATTTTTATAAGAAAGACTTTGAAATTTTGATTTTATTCGATTTATTTATTTATTTTGTTTTTCTTAATTCTCTAATTTTTCGTTTTATTCTTAGTAGGTAGGGTATAAAGTGTCTTTCATAGTGGGTTCTCTACCCATTCCTATATTAGACCAAAATTGTCCTAACCAATTTAGGTAACTTCTATTGCTGCCGTTTGCGCGAGATCTTGACCTACGTATTTCATATGCGTTTTCACGCTCTAAATTATCCATAGTCTAATAAATGAATAACTTTCTAGTTTCGTGTGTACAATAGCATTGAGATTCTTTATTTACTTTCACTTTCTTTTATACAAAAATTCTTACACTAACTTACACTAATACTTATGAATTACAAAATGAGTGTTCAACATATGCTGTATCAGTATGAGCACTTAGGCTTAGAATAACATTGGAAGCGTGAGAATGGCAGCGTCAGCAATTTTGTGTACTTACAATTTGTGTGGGGCTGACTAAGTAGTCAGCGCCAGTGCGTGACAATACATTGTATAGAAATTTATTATGTATGTATGTATGTTTGCGCTTGTGTAATTACATTTGACGCTCTAAAACACCCTTCCAAAAAAAATGCTCGCTTCATTTGTAAATTTAATGAAGCGAGTATTTCATTTCAATAAAAATTAAAATTGAACTTACATATTTATTTTGATGTAAAAGTGGAAATATCTCATGCTATTGCTGTCCTTTGTGGAAACGTGCCTAGTTTGCGTGCATTGAAAGTGCAAATCATTACCACCGATGGCTTTCTTGCCACGTAGATAGATGGAAGGCAAAGTGAATTGCCACGACCTATCTGGCAAAGATCGCCATATAATAAAACGCAAGGATCTTATTAGCTTAACGTGCGAAACACGAATTCACTTTATTATACAAAATTTGGTTCTTTTATACAAAATTTATTCTTATGTACTACTTATTTACTACGATACATATTTACTCTAAATGTGTAAAAATAATGGGACTCTTTCCCACGGTATATTGTACATATGTACATGTACCTACGACATGTACCTGCGTCAGCAATTTTGTGTACTTACAATTTGTGTGGGGCTGACTAAGTAGTCAGCGCCAGCGCGTGACAATACATTGTATAGAAATTTATTATGTATGTATGTTTGCGCTTGTGTAATTACATTCGACGCTCTACAATACTTATTATAATCCTAATGTTTTTGTTGTTGATCCGGTCCCATGCGCTTTCTCTTGCTATTGCTGCTGATTGGTGGTGCGATTAAGTTGATTTCTGCTATTATCGTAAGGCTTGTGCTTCGCTGCCAGTCTGTTATATTCCACTACGATTATACGTTATTATTATTATCATCGTCATAGTCCTTTGTGCTTCGCTACCAGTCTGTTATATTCCACTACGATTATACGTTATTATTATTATCATCGTCATAGTCCTTTGTGTATAATAAGAACAGGTTGTTTAGGTTTTGAAGTGCGAAACGCTAATAATCTTTATTGTACAAAATATTCCTCTTTTATACAATATTTGTTCTTATGTACTACTTATTTACTATGATACATATTTACTCTAAATACTTAAAAATAATGGGACTATAGTAAATGGAACACCTTATCGTTTGGTTGCCACTATTGAATTGAATTTATTATACAAAATTTGCTTCTTTTATACAATAATTGTTCTTATGTACTACTTATTTACTATGATACATATTTACTCTACGTACTTAATAATAATGGGACTCTTTTCCACGGTATATTGTACATATGTACATGTACCTACGTACATGTACATATGTATGCTCCTATGAGCGCTTAGGCTTAGAATAACATTGGAAGCGTGAGAATGGCAGCGTCAGCAATTTTGTGTACTTACAATTTGTGTGGGGCTGACAAAGTAGTCAGCGCTAGCGCGTGACAATACAATGTATGGAAATTTATTATGTATGTATGTTTGCGCTTGTGTAATAACATTTGACGCTGTACATCACCCTTCCAAAAAAAATGCTCGCTTCATTTGTAAATTTAATGAAGCGAGTATTTCATTTCAATAAAAATTAAAATTGAACATTTATGTTCCTATTTTTATGCTTACATATTTATTGTGATGTAAAAAGTGGGGATGTCTTATGTTATTGCTTTAAGTCTATTTTTATGTACTATAATTTTCTTTTCTAATTTATTCTTATTTTTACCTATACTTTCTACCTTATAGGGAGTCAAACTATAATTATTCTGCTTATCAATATTTGTTACTCTATAGGGCCCTTTATATCTACTGTCTAACTTATGTCCTGCTTCGTCTCTGACTAACACTAAATCTCCTATATTTATTTCCTTAAGTTGTACGTTTTTATCGTAATTAATTTTTTGTTTTTCCTTAGCCTGCCTTATCAACCTATTAGCTCTTTCCTGGGCTATTTGTAACCTAAATTTAACTTCTTTATCGTACGCCTCATAATTATATAATGGGCTAATTGTATTTTCTTGTAAAAAGTTGTATGTCGTTGCCGGTTTTCCAAATATTAGTTCAAAGGGACAGTAACCATGAACTGTTGAAGGTGTTGTATTGTAACAATAAGTAAAGTACTTGAGGTACTCATCCCAATCGTCTTTGTCAATGGATATGTATGAACGTACATATTCATTGAATGTTCTATGGCTGCGTTCAACAGTGCCTAACGTTTGATGATGGTAAGGTGTAGAGGTTTTGTGTTCTATTTTTAACAATTTACACAATTCTTCAAAAACGTTATTTTTATATTCCGTTCCCATATCGGTTAGTATGGTCTTCATACATCCATAAGTGAGAATGAAATGTTCGAAAATAGCTTTGGCTACTGTTTTTGCATGTTTGCTTTCAATTGGAATTGCTACCAAATATTTTGTTAAGTCACATATTATAGTGACTGCATACTCATTTCCATTCAATGATTTTGGAAATGGTCCAATTGTGTCAATTTGAACTATATCAAACGCTTTTGTTGGCGTTTCCGTTATTGCCATTGGTTCTTTCAAATTTTTATTAATTTTGTTTTTATTGCATTGAAAGCATTTTTTAATATGATTTTTTATTTCATTTTTCATATTTTTCCAATAATATTTCTGTTTAATTTTATTAGTTGTGCGATTGATTCCTGGGTGGCCACCATTAACAGGATCATCGTGATATTTTTGTAATATCTTTTTAATTACTTCTTTATCTGTCACGTGCATAACCTCCGGAGTTAATGCAATAGTTAAATTTTTGAGAACTTTGGTACCTATATCTTTAAATGTGTCTACTCGAGTATAATTATTTTTAAACAATTTGTCTCCTAAGGACAACTGTATTTTATTAATTCCTAGATTGCCGGCTTCTTTCATAAGCCTGGCAAAGAATTGATCTAAATCAATCTTCGCCTCAACAATTAGGTTATTTATATTAATTTCGCTACAAATTTTCTTTCCCTTTTTGAACTGCAGTTTCGGGGGATCGAAAACGAGCTGAGCTAGCTTTTTTACTTCACATTTATTTAGCGCTTCATATATTTTTATGTTCTCTTCGTGACAGTTTACTTTTGTATTTTTATTATTGGAATTTTTATTATTGGTATTTTTATTGGTTTCTGATCGTGTTGTGACTCTCATTATATGGCATGCTTTAACTGACATGTCTTTTAAATCATTTATATTAATGCGTGATAGTGCATCTGCAACATAATTTTCTTTTCCAGCTATGTACTCCACTTCAAAGTCATATTCTTCCAGATCTAGTCTTATTCTAGTTAGTTTTGATGATGGGTTTTTCATCGAAAAAAGGTTAGTTAAGGGTCTGTGGTCTGTTTTAATTGTGAATTTTCTACCGTAGACGTACGGTCTGAAATAAGTGATAGCCCAATGTATGGCTGCTAATTCCTTTTCAATTGTTGCTTTATTTATTTCGCCTTTTGTGAAAGATCTAGAGGCATAAGCAACTGGTAATTGTTTTCCTTCATATTCTTGACTTAGTACTGCTCCGCAGGTGTATCCACTTGCATCTGTTGTTATATAAAATTCTTTATTGAAATCTGGGTATTGTAAAATATTTGGGCTAATTAGTGCATTTTTCAAATAGTTAAATGAATTTTCACATTCTTCTGTCCAATTAAAAACTATGTTCTTTTTGCAAAGTCTTGTTAATATTCTGGAATATTCTGCGAAATTTGGTATAAATCTTCTGTAATAATTGCAAAATGCGACGAATCTTTTGGCTTCGTCAGCATTCTTGGGAGTTGGGTAATTTTGAATTATATTGTAATGGGAATTTATCTGCGGTTAGTTTTTTATTTACTTGTCTGTAGTCAATAACTAGTCTCCATCTCTTGTCGTTATTACCTGGTAGTGATTTTTTCGGTACTAGTAAAATTGGACTATTATATTCGGAAATAGATGGTTCTATTAGGTCATCTTGAATTAGTTTATTTACTTGTTTATTAATTTCCTGTTTATGTGCTTCTGGTATTCTATAATTTTTTACATAGACTGGATTGTCGTCTTTCATGTAAAGTTTTTGTTTATAAAAATTGTTAGTGGTTATAGGTTCTGATTCTAATGCAAATATATCTATATATTCTGAACATAAAGTATTAAGTTGAGATTTAGCAAATGATGGAAAATTTTTATTTAATCTTTCTAGTTTTTCTTTATTATTTTCTTCATTTTTCTGTTTATTATTTACAATTATGTAGTCTTCTAAATTTTCTGTATTAATATTGAAATTTTGAATAGTTGCATTTTTATCTGTTGTATTAATAATTCTAACAAATGCTTGTTTTGGGTTCACTATTGAGTTGGCAATAAAAATACCTTCGGCTAATTGTTGATGTGGTATAAATAAATCGTTATTATTATTAATTTTAATTTGTCTAATTACTTCTGATCTTGCTGGTACTGATATACTATTGATTGTTGGCTCATTTGTCATTTGAATTGCTATATTTTCTGGGAAATCATATGGACGTAATATCAAAGTATCTTTATTACTTTGATAGTCTAAAATGCAATTATATTTTTTAATGAAATCTAGTCCCAAAATTCCGTCACATGGGATTGGGAAATCATCTTCTACTATGTGAAATTTATGTCGAATCAAAAGATCATCACCCTTCAAATCTGCTTTAACTGTTCCGAGGGTGCTTGTTATACCCTGACCAATACCTTTTAAATCTGTTTTTTTGTGAATTATTAATTGAAACATCATTCTGAATTTGACCCTTTTTAATAATAGATATATCTGCTCCTGTGTCTACTAGGAGAGTAGAAAATGAGTTATTTAATGTTGACTTGGAGGATATGTAGCTGTTCAAATGTAAATTGAATACTAAAATTTTTCTCTCTACTGTTGAAGTGGAGTCTGCTGGTTTTCCTCTTGGTTGTAGCTACGTACGTTTCGTGTGCTGTTTGTATTGTTATTGTTATTGTTGCTGCGAGCATTTGAGCGTGTTTGGTTTCTAAAGTCTCGCCTTTGCATGTTATTGTTGTTGTTATAATTGTAGCGCGTGGGAAACGCGCGTCTTTGGTTACTTCTGTTATTATTACTTTGATAACTTCTACAGAAGCTACCGCGGTAATAGTTTTGTTGGCGGATGTGAAGCAATGAGTTTGGGTTTCCAGTTACTTTAGTGCAGCTATTTGTAAATTTTGACACAGCTTCGTTCATCGAGGTGAACGTTCCAGCTTGCATAATTGTTTTCACCTTTTCGTTGGAGCAGTTTTTACACATAGCTTTCACAGCTGATTGTGTAGCATACTTGGTTGCTAACTCTGGAGTTAGTCCGTCAGATATGTATGCTCCTTCCAACGATTTTGTGAGATTTTCAATTTCTGAAGTGTACGGATTTGCAGTTTTGCTGCGCTGTTGGATGTTCATTAGTTTTGCTGTCAAAACTTCTACTGATTCACCTTTAATTGAAGTTTGCAATTTTGTTTTAACTTGTTGTATGGTGTTTTCAGTACTGATGTAATTTCGTGCAGTACCTTTAAGTTTAGTTTTTATAATGGATATCGCTAACGCTTCATGCGTATCCTTGATCTGATCGAGAATTTCAAGTGCGTCCAAAAAACTATGTAGATTTTCCGGCTTGCCATCAAATTCGGGTAAAATTGATGAAGCCGTTTTAATAAATTCTACCACTGTTTGTGGCATTTTGTCTATTTCTGTTTGAGAGTTTTGGTTATTGAATTCTTTGTGCTCTTCGTCCTTTTCGGATGATGGTTCTGGTAAGAAATCGCTAAAGTCAATTTTTATAGTTTGGTCAACAGAGTTTGGTATTTGTACCTCAATGTTGTATCTAGCCAATGATGCTACTAACCTATCCCTCACACTAGAAAATACTTGGTATGCTTGTTTTTTGTGTTCAGCAGTAAGCTTACTGTTTACCTGTTTTATTATTCCGTTAATCTTATTCAAAGATCCTACTATCAAATCCAAATGCTTTACTATTGTCTCCTTTCTAATGGAAATGTTTTTGCTTATACACTTGTATGACTTTTCTGCAACAATTTTTTCGTCTATTAGTGCTTTTTGGATTTGGTCCCAATTATCCATTGGTGTGACTAAACCTTATCTAGTCCGTTTGCACGAGAAATGTATCTCTTTTTTAAAATCTTGTTGTGGACTGAGTAGATTCTCAAAAATAAATTGATGCAATTAATGATTGCAATAACGAGCAAAATGAATTTAATTGAATCCAAGGATTCAGTATGATCAACCACTTCAATGGAATTAACCACATTGGCATTTGGTTTGTCAATCTTGGATGTTTTGCCACCCATATTGGCTTATTTGTATTAAAAAAAAATCTTAATGGAATCTTGGAATGCCGGAAACCTCACACATTCGTTGTATTTCTTCTACTCTTGTCGTAGGGTTTATAACGTCTTCTATAGTTGGTTCCCTAGTCATTCCTATCCGATACCAAAATCTTCTCAACCATTCTAATTCCCTGTCGTAATCTCTCAAATCTCTCACTTCCACTCCGCTAGATAAATCAGCAATTGAGTTCCTAGACCTAGACATTCTCAAAAAACAAAAGACACTTCCACTTTTTTTTTTTTTTTTTTTTTTATTTATTTAAACATTTCTCTTATATCCTTTAATTTATTCTTTAATTTTCTCTTTTCTTCAATACTAGTTGCTAAATTAATTTTTTCGAGGGTGATGGCAAGAGCTTTTCGCTTGTTGTACTTCTTGCCACCCCGATTTCGCTTGAAGGCTATTGGCTTCGGGATTTTGGGTTCCTCCACCCTGCGGTTAGTCTGTTGTCTTTGCCGATACTCCTCGATTGTTATCGGCAAAGGACCTGGTCTATTGTTTTCAGGTGGTTGTTGATTTCTTTCGATAAATAATCTCGACCACCTTTCAAATATTTCGTCAACCTCCTGTTGGTTGACCATAGATAGAATTTGTTAGTTTTTGAAATGGAGAAAAAAAAAATTTTAGGCAGAAATTTTTAAATTATCGCCACTGAGTAGGCAGCCGTTAGGTTGCCACAAGATTTGTTAATAAAATATACGTGTATAAAATTTAAAATAATTAATAATATTGCTGCTGCTGCTGGTCTCTGTGTTGCGAATATATCTTCATATGATATGCCAATTGCCAAAATGATTTACGGTTTGTGGTCGTATAGTGCACTTATTTGAGTGAAATGACCTTTTTAGGTATTACATTGATACGGTGTTGAGGGAAATGTCCTTTTCAAGCATTACGTTGATACAGTTTAACTGGCTCCTTTGCCTGTGGTGAGCTATAGGTTTTGATCCTTAACGCGCCCGATGGCTTTCTTGCCACGTAGATAAATGGAAGGCAAACGGATTTGCCTCGACTTTATCTGGCAAGGGTCGCCATATAATAATAACAGGTTGTTTAGGTTTTGAAGTGCGAAACGCTAATAATCTTTATTGTACAAAATATTCCTCTTTTATACAATATTTGTTCTTATGTACTACTTATTTACTATGATACATATTTACTCTAAATACTTAAAAATAATGGGACTCTTTCCCACGGCATATTGTACATATGTACATGTACGCAGGTATGCTCCTATGAGCACTTAGGCTTAGAATAACATTGGAAGCGTGAGAATGGCAGCGTCAGCAATTTTGTGTACTTACAATTTGTGTGGGGCTGGCTAAGTAGTCAGCGCCAGCGCGTGACAATACAATGTATAGAAATTTATTATGTATGTATGTTTGCGCTTGTGTATTTACATTTGACGCTCTACATGTGCTTCGCTGCCAGTCTGTTATATTCCACTATGATTATGCGTTATTATTATTATCATCGTCATAGTCCTTTGTCCATCCCCAAAAATAGTGAATTTCTGATCGCGACTTCTAGGCACAGGAACACAGGAACTATTTGTTGCTGCTTTTAATATTATTTGTTCCCCAAAAATGGTGAATTTCTGATCGCGACTTCTAGGCACAGGAACACAGGAACTATTTGTTGCTGCTTTTAATATTATTTGTTTCGAGGCGCGCGTTTTTTAAAATTAACTCAAAAAGGTTTAGTCCTTATGAGTGATTTCGCTTTTTAGCAAATTTTTTCACTCATAAGTCCCAAAACCTAAACTGGCAGGATCGCCATCTAATAAATGAATAACTTTCTAGTTTCGTGTGTACAATAGCATTGCGATTCTTTATTTACTTTCACTTTCTTTTATACAAAAATTCTTACACTAACTTACACTAATACTTATGAATTACAAAATGAGTGTTCAACATATGCTGTATCAGCATATGTGAATCATAAATATTTCCTCGGTGCACATTGACAAACTGACGCTGTCGCTCAGTTGGTCATTGTGACTGCTCGGGCAATGCACTTGACAAAATGCAACAAATGTAACTGGGGACGCCATGTGTGGCGGTGTGTGTATTTGATGTTAAACTCCCGCTGGGGTTTAACGGAATTTATTTGGGTCAGTTTGTTTTGGCAACATGTACGATTTACATGTACATATAAATTATGTGTACATGACAACGACTGTAAGGACGGTGTACTTATTCAACTGTAGCTGAGCTGGTGGCAGACCTGTGAAATCACACGGTGCTAGTTTCTGCATTATGGTCTGTGATCCGGTATCTGAGTACAGTTTTTGCATCCTGTACAAAAAGGTCGAACCGGCAAACTCTACTCCTGAAGATAGTCTTAATGGAGATTTTGCTATCCAGGTAGCCGATTTGATGTTCATCCGTATCCTAACGATTTCCTCCCTCAGTAGTTGTCCTCTAGAACCGCCAATTGTTCGAGGTACTGGAACCTGCACTAAGCCTCGCACTTCTTCTATCCAAAGCTGGATTTCATTCAACAAGCCGTAGTTAACTGCAAATGACTCGTTTTCAATGTCGAAGTTATTCCGAGCTACTCCGCACAGGGAATACGTTGATACAATCGATCGATCGAGTGGCTGTGCCGGTGAATAGCCAATACAGGACTGATTAATAGGGTGGTCCGTCCAAGACAAATCGCCAGGTAGATCCCAATCCGCGTCAACTTCGTTGTCCTGCGTCGCTTGTAGATCCTTCAATATTCGCTGGGCGAATACCGCTATGTCGTTCCCACGACAGCCGGTTCTACGTACCGGAATGACTCGGGGTTTCCCCGACCAAGGGCTGTCATTTCAGTCTAACCCTGCTTAGACCAGCACACACAACCCATAAACTACATCCAGTTGAGCAAACTCTAGCAGCCAATTTGCTCAATATACTCCTTCTAATATCAGGTATAGAACCTAACCCTGGACCTGATGAGTACTTCTGCTGCGTTTGCCTAGGAAGACTCCATCGCAACGTAACATCCGTACGTTGCAACTCATGCAATGGATGGAGTCACCTTAGAAACTGCTCAGGTCTTGCCTCTCATAGACAATGGACGCCCCAATTCGTGGCACCATGCTGCATGCACCAACCACAGCCGGCACAAACATCGCCGCAATCCCCATCAGGGAACAGGCAGCACTCAGCTACTTCACAAGGTGCAGCAGCAACAATTACATCAACTCAATCCAGGAGAGACACAAGACCTGGGCAGTTTCCGACTAACTCTCGGGACATACTACAGCCTATCATTTGGCTGTGCTCAGTATGCAACGCCAGGATACCTGCGAACATGACCTCAGTAAAATGCAACTCATGCAATAACTGGTGTCACTTTCGCAGGTGTTCTGGCTTGCGTACAACCAGAGACTGGGATGCCAACTACATTGCACCATGCTGTCAAGCTGGATCATCATCGGCACCACCGATGCCACCTCCCATGGGAAGGCAACCGCCACCCCAAAGGCAGCATACAACACCAAATCTGCCAACCAGAACAGCACAGTCTCTAACACCTAGAGTTACGTCCACCCCTCCGCGTCATTTTAAACTCTTGCAATTTAACTGCAACGGCCTAACCGGAAAGATCGCAGAGATAACTGACTTTATGAACCGGCATGGGATACCTATAGCCGCGGTCCAGGAAACAAAGCTGACCTCAAACTCAGCTTTGATTAACCATGCAGACTACAACATTCACCGTAGAGACCGCGCAAGAGGTAATGGTGGTGGTCTCGCGTTCATCACACACAACTCCGTGCATTACCGTCTAATTGAAGCAGACATAACCAGCCTGGACACTACCCTAGAATGTCAGGGCATTGCAGTCCGAGCAGGCGACGTCGAACTGCAGATATACAACATATACATTCCACCAGCCTCCTGCTGCCCACCGCAATATCTCCCCGAAATCAGTTCTCTGCTTACGGGGGATAGCCGGTTGGTGGTAGGAGACTTCAATGCTCACCATGAGCTATGGCAATCGGCTCTGTCAGAAGACAGACGAGGCCAATATCTTGCAGATCAGATAGACGGATCGACATTCTGCACGGCAAACGACGAGGCCCCCACTAGGATTACGGGAAGATGCTGCATCTCGCCAGACCTTACAATTGTTAGCGCAAATTTGATAAACAACGTAGACTGGCAACCTACGTTGACATTAGCATCAGATCACCTTCCCATAATCATCTCGATAGATATTATTCTGTCGCCCTTTCTTCGGCGAATAAAACAAGTATTTTGTGGTCTCGCTATTAAGACAGCGAGTCAATAATTGATTGTTTATTGAACAAAATCAATCCCTTTTATACACAAAATTTCTTATGTACTACTTATTTACTATAATACATATTTACACTAATTCTTACTAGCTATGTAGATATGTATGTACATATGTACGGCTTATGCATTTAATGTGTAGTCAAGTGCCCGTGCACATCTTTAGAAATAAATTTATACAAGATACAATTGCAATAACAAGAAGAATAAGCTTGATTGAATCTAAAGCTTCGCTGTGATCAATTTCTATGGAGTTAACTACATTTGCGTTGGGTTTATCAATTTTTGATGTTGTTCCACCCATATTGATTGAATATTAAAAAAAAATTCCTAAAATCTGAAAATACCGAATTTTTCAAACATGCGTTGTGTTTCTTCTATTTTTGTCGTGGGGTTAATGACGTCTTCTAATGTTGGTTCCCTAGTCATGCCTATGATACGCCAAAGAGTCCTTAAGGATTCTAATTCCCTTATTAAGTCCCTGTTCTCTATTTCATTAGGAAGTGAGCCTACTGAATTCCTTGATTTAGGCATTATAATCACAATAATTATTTTTGTATGTATATATATTTATTTATTTAATTAAATCATTAAAATTAGTATTGTTGTGGCTTAGGCCAGAAAAATGTGTATATGTAAAAATGCAAAATTTTTAGTATCGAGAATTGACACGGCAAGGATTTTTGGTCTCTTGCCCTTCAATAGGCAGCCGCAAGGTTGCCATAAGATTAGTTAGTGATCAGTTAATAAGGCCATTAGTAAGCCTTTCAATCGCTATTAGTTTTTTTATATGCTTCCGTTTTGCAATAGAATCTGCGAATACTAGTTGTTGGTAGAGTTCGGCAACTCGTCGCCGCGCTTGGTATTTTTTACCACCACGTCTCCTGTGGTATAAAGGTTTCTGTGGTTGTGCAGGTTCTCTGCGAGCTGGGCGTTGTTGCCGTCGCCTGTACTCCTCGATTGTAATTGCTCTAGGACCTTGTCGTTCTGGCTGCTGTTGCTGTTCTTGTTGATGTTCGGGTTTAATTTGTTGTTCTTTTTCTTGGGCTTGTTGCTCTTGTTGTTGTTCGGGTTTATTTTGTTGTTCTTCTTCTTGGGCTTGTTGCTCTTGTTGTTGTTCGGGTTTATTTTGTTGTTCTTCTTCTTGGGCTTGTTGCTCTGTCTGCCGCTCACTAAAATATTTTTCCCATTTCTCAAATATTGCGTTTACTTCGTCCATCACCATGTAGTGTAAACGACTGGTTAATGACAGGATCTGGCAGGATCAATGGCAAGGATCCTGGTGTGTTTAACAGGCAAGGATCCTGTTTGTCTGGCAAGGATGCTGGCAAGGATGTCTTGTTTAACTGGCAAGGATCCTGTTTGTCTGGCAAGGATGCTGGCAAGGATGTCTTGTTTAACTGGCAAGGATCCTGTTTAACTGGCAAGGATCCTGTTTAACTGGCAGGGATCCTGTTTAACTGGCAGGATCGCCATATTCTGTCGCCCTTTCTTCGGCGAATAAAACAAGTATTTTGTGGTCTCGCTATTAAGACAGCGAGTCAATAATTGATTGTTTATTGAACAAAATCAATCCCTTTTATACACAAAATTTCTTATGTACTACTTATTTACTATAATACATATTTACACTAATTCTTACTAGCTATGTAGATATGTATGTACATATGTACGGCTTATGCATTTAATGTGTAGTCAAGTGCCCGTGCACATACATACGTACATACGACTTAGCTTAAAGGCAAATGCGACAAATCAGAAATACGGCGTCAGCATAAAATTTGGCTGTTGTTTGTTTACGTTATAAATTTTAATAAATGAGATAGGTTGAATGCACTTTTAGTGCATTCCATATTTTTGTGTTTTAAATTACGAGTTGAATGTGCTCAAATATTTCTGACATGCTACAATATGCCTGCCGAGTTCATAACAATTGACAATAGAACATACACTAACCACAACAAAGCAGACTGGGACAGATGGACAGAATACACAGAGAGCATATTCGGTGCTCTCCCCGCTCCGACCGATGTGCTCGGCGGTGAGAAAAAATTCCGCAAGGTCATTGCAAAAGCTAATGCACGCTTCATTCCGGCGGGTCGAATCCCAGAGATCCGACCCAACTTTCCGGGTGAAGCCGCTACATTAGCCAGGGAGCGAGACCAGATCCGCCACACTGACCCGGGAGACCCCCGCATTAAGGACCTCAACCGGGAAATTCGGGCGCTGGTAGACGAACACAAAAAGTCGAAGTGGAGGGAGCACCTGAAATCTTGCAATCTCTCTGCTGGGGTTGCCAAGCTCTGGGCAACCGTGAAAGCCCTGTCTAACCCGACAAAGCCGAAGGACAAAGTGTCCATAACCTTTGGAGGTGAAGCAGAGTCGGACCCGAAGCGATGTGCGAACCAATTTGGTCGGCAATTCTTACTACATCCTCCGGTAGACAGAGCCAAGCGTCGAATACTCAGAAAAATGCGCAAACAACCAAACAACGATGCGCAGCTTGACATCACCAGCACAGAGGTTCAGGAGGCCATTAGGAAGGCGAAATCGTCTAAGTCAGTCGGACCAGACGGAATATCCATGCTGATGTTAAAACACCTCGGACAGATGGGAGTAAGATTCCTAACGGAGGTCCTCAACCTGTCTTTGACCACTCTTGTCATACCCAATATATGGAAGATGGCAAGGATGGTCCCACTACTGAAACCAGGGAAACCAGCCAACCAAGGGGACTCATATCGCCCGATATCTCTCCTTTCCCCAGTAGTCAAGACACTTGAGGCCGTACTACTCCCTTACTACAACGAACACCTACAACTAGCGACCCACCAACATGGTTTCCGTAAAACATACAGCACAACAACAGCTCTAAACGCCATAAACACACGGATAGTTCAAGGACTCAATCAAAAGCGCCCCTGCGCGAGAACGGTCCTCGTGGCACTTGACCTGTCGAAAGCTTTCGACACGGTCAACCACGCCACCCTTATAGAGGACCTAGCACAATCATCCCTCCCGCCGAGGCTCAAACGATGGTCCGCGAACTACCTGAGTGGTCGACAGGCATCGGTGGACTTTAGGAACGAAAAATCTAAGGCAAGAAGAATTAAACAAGGGGTACCCCAGGGTGGTGTCCTGTCCCCAATGTTGTTTAATTTCTACATATCCAAACTCCCTTCCCCACCAGAAGGAGTTAACATTATTTCCTACGCCGATGACTGTTCGATAATGGCGTCAGGCAATGACATAGACGACCTATGCTCGAAAATCAACAACTATCTCTCCGATCTTTCCGGTTTCTTTAACTCGAGAAATCTGGCTTTGTCCCCAAGTAAGTCCTCCGCGACCCTATTCACGACATGGACGAAGGAGGTAAGACTGGAATTGGATATCCACATTGGCAACACCAGGATACCAACTACGAACAATCCTAAAATTTTAGGTGTTACGTTCGACAGTCTTGTCTCATTCTCCGCGCATACGACCGCAATTGCTAATAAAGTACAAAGTCGCAACAAAATTCTCAAATCGCTTGCCGGCAGTACATGGGGCAAAGACAAGGAAACACTATTAGCGACGTACAAGGCAATTGGCCGGCCGGTCCTAAACTATGCGTCGCCAATATGGTCGCCGGGGACTTGCACAACCCAATGGACGAAACTACAGGCATGCCAAAACACAGCATTGAGGACCGCCACAGGTTGCCTACTGATGACACAACAACACCACCTTCACCTTGAAACCCAAATGCTCCCTGTTAAGAAACACAACACCATGCTAGACAAGCAATTCTTACTGGGATGCTACAGAAGAAACCACCCAAACAGTCATCTACTTGAGCCAGAACCACCCCCCCGTCATGTCAGGAAACACCTTCTTGACTTACGCAGAGAGGTGGAAAATTACATACCACAACCGCTCAACCCGGCAACCTATAGGCAGGCCCTCAATAAAATCCATTCCGACACAGTTGACAGCTATGTGTCCGTCCGCCCGGCATACCTATTAATCAGAGACCAACCACCACCTATAGCAGAAGAAGAGCGCGATCTGCCGCGAGAAACACGAGTTGCACTCGCGCAACTCCGATCGGGATACCGCAGCAGACTGAACTCATACAGGTCCAGAATTGATTCAAGCATACCAAACGTATGCCCAGCTTGTGGAGAGTCACCACACGACACCCAGCACCTCTTCACATGCCCCACAAAACCAACCCATCTAACACCACTGTCCCTTTGGACAAACCCCATAGAGGCTGCAACATTCCTCGGTCTACCGTTAGATGAAATTGATGATAGTTTATGACAAAGGTGTGTTGCCTAGGCAGGGCTTAGTACTGCTAATACAACAACAACACAACGGTGTACTTATGTAATGCTACACACTTAGGCTTAGAATAACATTGCGTTGAATGTACCTACGTACATGTACATATGTATGCTCCTATGAGCGCTTAGGCTTAGAATAACATTGGAAGCGTGAGAATGGCAGCGTCAGCAATTTTTGTGTACTTACAATTTGTGTGGGGCTGACTAAGTAGTCAGCGCCAGCGCGTGACAATACAATGGATGGAAATTTATTACGTATGTATGTTTGCGTTTGTGTAACTACATTTGACGCTCTACATCACCCTTCCAAAAAAAAATGCTCGCTTCATTTGTGGATTCAATGAAGCGAGTATTTCGTTTCAATAAAAATTAAAATTGAACTTACATATTTATTTTGATGTAAAAGTGGAAATGTCTCATGCTATTGCTTTTAGTCTATTTTTATGTACTATAATTTTCTTTTCTGTATGATTATTATTTCTACCTATACCTGTTGCTGTCCTTTGTGGAAACGTGCCTAGTTATTACCACCGATGGCTTTCTTGCCACGTAAATAGATGGAAGGCAAAGTGAATTGGCACGACCTCCTGGCAGGATCGCCATATAAAAGTAAAAAGACGTTTACGGTTCGGTGTCGGTATATGAATTAACTTTATTATATAAAATTTGCTTCTTTTATACAAAATTTATTCTTATTTACTACGATACATATTTACTCTAAATGTGTAACAATAATGGGACTCTTTCCCACGGTATATTGTACATATGTACACGTACCTACGTACATGTACATATGTATGCTCCTATGAGCACTTAGGCTTAGAATAACATTGGAAGCGTGAGAATGGCAGCGTCAGCAATTTTGTGTACTTACAATTTGTGTGGGGCTGACTAAGTAGTCAGCGCCAGCGCGTGACAATACAATGTATAGAAATTTATTATGTATGTATGTTTGCGCTTGTGTAATTACATTTGACGCTCTACAATATATTTCCTAGTTCATTTCTAAATTTGGTAGTCAATAAGTTTAGATAAGCTTGGTTCGTGACTCTAGCCATCATCTGAAGGTACTGTTACTGCGGTGTTGACTCGAGCTAGATCAAGTTCCTGAGTTTGTATGTGGAGCAGACTCCAAGGTGTCACTACACTGTTTGCAGCCCCTATGGTGATGTCGTATGATTTCCACTCATCCCTCAAAGTGCCCACCATTGTTTCTCCGACCAAATACATATAATGCAATACAGCCGTCTCGTTTAACTCAGCCTTACGGAAATCGCAACACCCAGTCTGACGTAGTGTGTGCATACATATTTACATAATTTTTTTTTTTTTTTTAATCTAATCTTTTGGAGGACAGATTACTGTCGCTTCCACGGGAGAGATTTAAATGTTGGATCAATGTCCGATTGAAGTTGAGGGACTAGAGATGTGGGTTTTCTCATTATAGACTCCATCATGCCTCGTTTTTGAACTGGTATGATATGAGAGTAGGATCATGTCACCGGGTTGACCGCCTGCTTTGGATTGTAAAGAGAGGGAGCCGATTTTATGCTATGAAGAAGATGTTCAATTTGTTTTATTCCCATCAAATTCGGGAATGATCTTTGCGGCCGTAGATATATCAAAAGATGTCATGGCTTTATTCGGTTTTAAATATTTCTTTATATTATTTGCAATAAGTGAAAATTGAGTTAATTCTTCTGGTGAATTCAAATGTCTCACCTGCAGTTCTATTTGGGCAATTTCCCGTAAAGTTTTGCTTATGAATTCTTCTGAGTATGTTCTATTTGGGGATTTTTTTTAAATTTCTTAAGATCGCAACTAGTTTGGTAATGGTCGTGAGGAATTATAAAAGTAAAAAGACGTTTACGGTTCGGTGTCGGTATATGAATTAACTTTATTATATAAAATTTGCTTCTTTTATACAAAATTTATTCTTATGTACTACTTATTTACTACGATACATATTTACTCTAAATGTGTAACAATAATGGGACTCTTTCCCACGGTATATTGTACATATGTACACGTACCTACGTACATGTACATATGTATGCTCCTATGAGCACTTAGGCTTAGAATAACATTGGAAGCGTGAGAATGGCAGCGTCAGCAATTTTGTGTACTTACAAATTGGGTGGGGCTGACTAAGTAGTCAGCGCCAGCGCGTGACAATACAATGTATGGAAATTTATTACGTATGTATGTTTGCGCTTGTGTAACTACATTTGACGCTCTACAGAATGTATGAAAACTAAATATTATTATTTAAACTTTATTCAATGTGTCAGTACTTTTTCTAATTTGTTTCTTTACATATTTCTTATAGTATTCGTTAATCTTAAAAATTATTAGAATTATTAAGGCAAATAAAATAACGTAAATTAATGTGTTTTCGACTGTGTTCTGCGCCTGGGCATTATTCATGTTCTCCACGACGATGTTGTCGTTTTTTGACTGTTTCCCCATCTGAATCGCCTAGTAGAGCCCCGAGTTTTTTAATTAATGTTTGTTTCAACTGCCAGTCAGTTGTAATTGCTATTATTCGGTGCAGTTCCGCTCTTTGTTTTCTTAGTTTACTGCTTTTACCGCCTCTTCTACGTTTTGGGTTTTCGTTTATTTTTGTTGCTCATTTTTGTCCTTCCTTATATTCTTCTACAGTAAGGGGTTTTGGCCCTACCTTTAGTTGTTTTCGTAATTTTTTTCTTTTTATTTTCTATCGGTGTTGGTATGTATACTGGTGCTCTTAATTCTTGTACCGCTTGGGGTACGTATTCATCTACCATACTGATTGAGTCAGAATAAAAATTGTATACCGCTTGTAGTCAGAAAAAATTGTAATCGTGGTCCTTTCGAAATTTTGGCAGGATCGCCATGTCGGGAAAAAATGTAATCGATTATTGTTTTGGAAAGTAAAAGATTACATTTTTACCATTCCTACGTACAAGGCCAGAGCAAGATGTGTCCTGGTTATGAATTATCAGGATTCAACAAGTCCAATTTAGTATAATAGAATTAACGACTCCTATTCAGGGATTCGTTGTCTTCTATTCTATTCTGTGTAATGCGATAAGCTAGTATCTTGTCTTTTGGTTGCATATTTACTGCTACGTCTTACAAACTAAACCTAAGCAAGGCACACACTTGCACATATGTATGTACATGCATTCATATGTGCATAGCTCGGTACCTTTCTCAATGTATATTTCAGTGCGGTCACCAACTAACATATCTAATGTGGAGCTGCAAGCAATGCAGTCACACACATATGTACATATACCAGGCGTGGAGACACTGGCAGTGCAGCCGCACATATCTACATATACTTATAGAGCCAGCGTATGCAACCCGATGCAATTCCACAGCTTGTGCTGCTCATGTACTTAGTGTGAGAAAATGAATGTAATTAGAATTCCTTTGACACAGCAAAATGTGTACATTCCACAGCCGGACATTTAGAAGTCGGGGTGTGGCTTTGTTGTTGTTAGTGACTTGCTCTGCAGACTACACTAAGGTATTGGACCGATAATGGCTGAGAAAGGCAATTTCAGACTTGCAACTCAAGGCATCATACATAGACTCCACATATTTGTATCCAGCATCTAGGAGAAAATGATGTCTTTGTTCAGACATGGTTCAGTGTTTAAAGAGGCACAATAGAACACCTGAGCTATACCTTTGGATGAGGAAGAGAACGGGAAAATATGCTCCAAGGCGACCATTATTTTGGCTTGGTGTTTTTGCATTACATTTCCCCCTGTTAGCCATTTTAATTCCGTTTTGACCCATAAGAGGAAGGCTTCCTTTTGATTATTCTGCACCCGTCTAGATTTCTTACAGGAAGTATAAAGGTTCGATGATAAAATGGCAAGTAATTCCAAAGGAGTGGTAATATTGTGGAACAATTCGAAAACTGTCATAGTGGATATTTCTTTTTTCTAAATCTATACTCTAATATTAAATTACAAAGTGCTCATCCTCATCATCTGTGGGATCATTGCGGTGAGCTTGACGGGCTTGTTGCTGTTGTCTCTGCTGGATGTTGATCAGGACATTGCGGGCCTCAACTGCTACGGCGGCATCTGCAGACACATTTATGATATCATGAAGAATCCCCTGGGCGTAGGATAGGCAGAAGGAGAATGTCGTCCCAGTAATCCAGGTTTGGATGGAAGGGATGGACCATAGTTCGCTGTCTCCATTTGCTGACACCCCAATCATAATTCCGGCGTATATGGGACAGGATTTGATTGCTATTTTTTGAAAGGCCCCCTCATCGAACAATCGTGCCCAATGTAGTGGGGGGATTAAACGCTTTCGTTTGGTTGCCAAAAGTGAATTAAATTTTATTATCCAAAATTCTTCTTTTTATACAATATTTGCTCTTATGTACTACTTATTTACTATGATACATATTTACACTACGTACTTAAAAATAATGGGACTCTTTCCCACGGTATATTGTACATATGTACATGTCCATACGTACATGTACATATGTATGCTCCTATGAGCGCTTAGGCTTAGAATAACATTGGAAGCGTGAGAATGGCAGCGTCAGCAAATTTGTGTACATTACAATTTGTGTGGGGCTGACTAAGTAGCCAGCGCCAGCGCGTGACAATACAATGTATGGAAATTTATTATGTAGATATGTTTTACATTTGACGCTCTACATCACCCTTCCAAAAAAAATGCTCGCTTCATTTGTGGATTCAATGAAGCGAGTATTTCGTTTCAATAAAAATTAAAATTGAACATTTATGTTCCTATTTTTATACTTACATATTTATTGTGATGTAAAAAGTGGGAATGTCTTATGCTATTGCTTTAAGTCTATTTTTATGTACTATGATTTTCTTTTCTGTATTAATATTATTTTTACCTATACTTTCTACCTTATAGGGAGTCAAATTATAATTGTTGTGCTTATCAATATTTGTTACTCTATAGGGAGTTAAACTATAATTGTTGTGCTTATCAATATTTGTTACTCTATAGGGCCCCTTATATCTACTATCTAACTTATGTCCTGCTTCGTCTCTGACTAACACTAAATCTCCTATATTTATTTCCTTAAGTTGTACGTTTTTATCGTAATTAATTTTTTGTTTTTCCTTAGCCTGCCTTATTAACCTATTAGCTCTTTCCTGGGCTATTTGTAACCTAAATTTAACTTCCTTATCATATGCCTCATAATTGTATAATGGGCTAATTGTATTTTCTTGTAAAAAATTGTATGTCGTTGCTGGTTTTCCAAATATTAGTTCAAAAGGGCAGTAACCATGAACTGTTGAAGGTGTTGTGTTATAACAATAGGTAAAGTACTTGAGGTACTCATCCCAATCGTCTTTGTCAATGGATATGTATGAACGTACATATTCATTGAATGTTCTATGGCTGCGTTCAACAGTGCCTAACGTTTGATGATGGTAAGGTGTAGAAGTTTTGTGTTCTATTTTTAATAATTTACACAGTTCTTCAAAAACGTTATTTTTATATTCCGTTCCCATATCGGTTAGTATGGTTTTCATACATCCATAAATGAGAATGAAATGTTCGAAAATAGCTTTGGCCACTGTTTTTGCATGTTTGCTTTCAATTGGAATTGCTACTAGATATTTGGTTAAGTCACATATTATAGTGACTGCATACTCATTTCCATTCAATGATTTTGGAAATGGTCCAATTGTGTCAATTTGAACTATATCAAACGCTTTTGTTGGCGTTTCTGTTATTGTCATGGGTTCTTTTAACTTTTTATTAATTTTGTTTTTATTGCATTGAATGCATTTTTTAATATGATTTTTTATTTCATTTTTCATATTTTTCCAATAATATTTCTGTTTAATTTTATTGGTTGTGCGATTGATTCCTGGGTGGCCACCATTAACAGGATCATCGTGATATTTTTGTAATATCTTTTTAATTACTTCTTTATCTGTCACGTGCATAACCTCCGGAGTTAATGCAATAGTTAAATTTTTGAGAACTTTGGTACCTATATCTTTAAATGTGTCTACTCGAGTATAATTATTTTTAAACAATTTGTCTCCTAAGGACAACTGTATTTTATTTATTTTCAAATTGCCGGCTTCTTTCATAAGCCTGGCAAAGAATTGATCTAAATCAATCTTCGCCTCAACAATTTCATTATTATCGACTTTTAAATTGCCGGTTTCTTTCGAAAACCTGGCAAAGGATTGACCTGAATCAATCTTCGCCTCAACAATTAAATTATCAATATTTATTTCACTACAAATTTTCTTTCCCTTTTTGAACTGCAGTTTCGGGGGATCGAAAACGAGCTGAGCTAGCTTTTTTACTTCACATTTATTTAGCGCTTCATATATTTTTATGTTCTCTTCGTGACAGTTTTCTTTTGTATTTTTATTATTGGAATTTTTATTATTGGTATTTTTATTGGATTCTGATCGTGTTGTGACTCTCATTATATGGCATGCTTTAACTGACATGTCTTTTAAATCATTTATATCAATGCGTGATAGTGCATCCGCAACATAATTTTCTTTTCCAGCTATGTACTCCACTTCAAAGTCATATTCTTCCAGATCTAGTCTTATTCTAGTTAGTTTTGATGATGGGTTTTTCATCGAAAAAAGGTAAGTTAAGGGTCGATGGTCTGTTTTGATTGTGAATTTTCTACCGTAGACGTACGGTCTGAAATAAGTGATAGCCCAATGTATGGCTGCTAATTCCTTTTCAATTGTTGCTTTATTTATTTCGCCTTTTGTGAAAGATCTAGAGGCATAAGCAACTGGTAATTGTTTTCCTTCGTATTCCTGACTTAGCACTGCTCCGCAGGCGTATCCACTTGCATCTGTTGTTATATAAAATTCTTTATTGAAATCTGGGTATTGTAAAATATTTGGGCTAATTAGTGCATTTTTCAAATAGTTAAATGAATTTTCACATTCTTCTGTCCAATTGAAAACTATGTTCTTTTTGCAAAGTCTTGTTAATATTCTAGAATATTCCGCGAAATTTGGTATAAATCTTCTATAGTAATTGCAGAATGCGACAAATCTTTTAGCTTCGTCGGCATTCTTGGGAGTTGGGTAATTTTGAATTATTTTGTATTTACTGGGATCAGGTAAAATTCCTTTACTTGTGCATTTGTGTCCAAGATAAGTAACTTCTTGGTTGAAAAATATACATTTATCTGGGTGTAATTTTAAATTATATTTTCTGCAAGTTGCGAATACGTCTTTTAAATTTTTAATCATATGATTTTCGGAACATCCTAATACTACTAAGTCATCCATGTATAGGAATGCTTGTGATGGCTTTAGACCTGCGAATGCCAAAGTCATCATTCTCTGAAATGAGTTTGGTGCTACTTTGAGACCATAAGGTAATCTTTTGAACCGGTATGTACCATTGTCTGCGGTAAATGATGTTATATCTCTTGATTCTGGGCTTAGTTCTATTTGGTGAAAGCCTGACATTAAATCCAAGCAAGAAAAATATTTTGCTCTTCCCAATTGATCCAGAATATCATCAATTCTTGGTAATGGGAATTTATCTGCGGTTAGTTTTTTATTTACTTGTCTATAGTCAATAACTAGTCTCCATCTCTTGTCGTTATTACCGGGTAGTGATTTTTTCGGTACTAGTAAAATTGGACTATTATATTCGGAAATAGATGGTTCTATTAGGTCATCTTGAATTAGTTTATTTACTTGTTTGTTAATTTCCTGTTTATGTGCTTCTGGTACTCTGTAATTTTTAATATAGACTGGGGTATCATCTTTCATATAAAGTTTTTGTTTATAAAAATTGTTAGTGGTTATAGGTTCTGATTCTAATGCAAATATATCTATGTATTCTGAACATAAAGTATTAAGTTGAGATTTAGCAAATGATGGAAAATTTTTATTTAATCTTTCTAGTTTTTCTTTATTGTTTTCTTCATTTTTCTGTTTATTATTTACAATAATGTAGTCGTCTAAATTTTCTGTATTAATATTGTAATTTTGAATAGTTGCATTTTTATCTGTTGTATTAATAATTCTAACAAATGCTTGATTTGGATTTACTATTGAATTGGCAACGAAAATACCTTCGGCTAATTGTTGATGTGGTATAAATAATTCGTTATTATTATTAATTTTAATTTGTCTAATTACTTCTGATCTTGCTGGTACTGTTATACTATTAATTGTTGGCTCATTTGTCATTCGAATTGCTATATCCTCTGGGAAATCATGTGGACGTAATATCAAAGTATCTTTATTATTTTGATAGTCTAAAATGCAATTATATTTTTTAATGAAATCCAGTCCCAAAATTCCGTCACATGGAATTGGGAAATCATCTTCTACTATGTGAAATTTATGTCGAATCAAAAGATCGTCACCCTTCAAATCTGCTTTAACTGTTCCGAGGGTGCTTGTTATACCCTGACCTATGCCTTTTAAATCTGTTTTTTGTGAATTATTAATTGAAATATCGTTCTGAATTTGACCCTTTTTAATAATTGATATATCTGCTCCTGTGTCTACTAGGAGAGTAGAAAATGAGTTATTTAATGTTGACTTGGAAGATATGTAGCTGTTCAAATGTAAATTGAATACAAAAATTTTTCTCTCTACTGTTGAAGTGGAGTCTGCTGGTTTTCCTGTTGATCGTAGCTACGTATGTTTCGTGTGCTGTTTGTATTGTTATTGTTATTGTGGTTGTTATTGCGAGCATTTGAGCGTGTTTGGTTTCTATAGTCTCGCCTTTGCATGTTATTGTTATTGTTATAATTGTAGCGCGTGGGAAACGCGCGTCTTTGGTTACTTCTGTTATTATTACTTTGATAACTTCGACGGAAGCTACCGCGGTAATAGTTTTGTTGGCGGATGTGAAGTAATGAGTTTGGGTTTCCAGTTACTTCAGTGCAGCTATTTGTGAATTTAGAGATAGCTTCGTTCATGGAAGTGAACGTTCCTGCTTGCATTATCATTTTTACTTTTTCGTTTGAACAATTCTTACACATGGCTTTTACAGCTGCTTGTGTAGAATATTTGCTTGCCAAGTCTGAGGTAAGCCCATCAGATATATATGCTCCTTCCAATGACTTTGTTAGCTTCTCTATTTCAGTAGTGTATTGATTAGCTGTTTTACTGCGCTGTTGAATATTCAAAAGCTTTGCAGTCAATACTTCCACTGACTCGCCTTTAATTGAAGTTTGCAACTTTGCTTTAACTTGTTGTATGGTATTTTCAGTACTGATGTAATTTCGTGCAGTACCTTTAAGTTTAGTTTTTATAATGGATATCGCTAATGCTTCATGCGTATCCTTGATCTGATCGAGAATTTCAATTGCGTCCAAAAAGCTATGTAGATTTTCCGGCTTGCCATCAAATTCGGGTAAAATTGATGAAGCCGTTTTAATGAATTCTACTATTGTTTGTGGCATTTTGTCTTTTTCTTCTGGTTCTGGTAATAAAATGCTAAAGTCGATTGATATAGTACTTTCGTATGTGTTTGGTACTAATGCATCAATATTGTATCTTGCTAGTGAAGATACTAGTTTGTCTCTAACAAAGGAAAATATTTGGTATGCCTCTAATTGGTGAGCTGCAGTGAGTTGATTGTTAACTTTGCGTATCACTTCACCTAAATTATTTAATGAATCTAGTATTGTTTTGAGGTGTTTTCTTACCGTTTCCGTTTTTATTGTTATATTTTTGTTTATGCATTTATATGCTTTTTCTGCCGTGGTTTTTTCTTCAATGAGTGTTTTAAGAATTATTTCCCATTTGGCCATTGAAAAATAATGAAATAGAAAAAGAAATAAAATCTGTTTAGATTTTATCCAGATCGTTAGCGCGAGAAATGTATCTCTTTTTCAGAATTTTATTGTGGGTTGAGTATATTTTCAAAAATAAATTGATGCAACTAATGATTGCAATAACGAGTAAAATGAATTTAATTGAATCCAAGGATTCAGTATGATCAACCACTTCAATGGAATTAACCACATTGGCATTTGGTTTGTCGATCTTGGATGTTTTGCCACCCATATTGGTTTATTTGTATATAAAAAAAAATCTTAATGGAATCTTGGAATGCCGAAAACTTCACCCATTCGTTGTATTTCTTCTACTTGTGTTGTTGGGTTAATAACGTCCTCTATTGTTGGTTCCCTAGTCATTCCTATGCGACGCCAAAATCTTCTCAACCATTCTAATTCCCTGTCGTAATCTATTAACTCTCTTATTTCTACTCCGCTAGATAAATCAACAATTGGGTTTCTAGGCCTAGACATGCTTGAAATGAACAAAAGACATTTCCACTTTTTATTTTAATTACATTTATATTTTTTTTTTCTTTATTTAAACATTTTTCTTATATTTTTTAGCTTATTTTTTAATTCCTTCTTTTTCTCAATAGTGGTTGCGAGGTTAATTTCCTCGTGGATGGTGGCAAGGGCTTTTCGTATTTTAAAAGCTTTGCCACCCCTTTTTCGTTTGAAGGATATGGGCTTCGGAATTTTGGGTTCCTCCACCCTTCTATTAGTTTGTTGTCTTTGCCGATACTCCTCGATTGTTATCGGCAAAGGACCCTGCCTGGTATTTTCTGGCGGTGGCTGTTCTCTTTCGATGAAGAACCTGTTCCACCGCTCGAAAATCTCGTCAACCTCTTGTTGACTGACCATGAAAAAGGAATACTCTGATGGGGTTAGTATTGAAAAATAAAAAAATGAGGCAAGAATTTTTCAATTTTTGCCACTGAGTAGGCAGCCGTTAGGTTGCCAGAAGCAATGTTAAAGATATATACGTGTGTATATTAAATAAAATACATTAATTCTATGGCTGCTGCTGCTGGTCGGAAAATTAAGATTATGTTGTCTTTTCACTCGGCCCTTTTATCGCTACGTGTTTTACAGTTGCTGTTGTAACGTGCCTAGTTTGCGTGCATTGCTGGGCTGTTTTTATTATTCCACTCCAATTATGTTCCTATCCGTCCAATGATCAATCAAATTTTCCCATAAATTGAGTATCCTTCTTCGTGCATTGCTTGACCGATTTTATTATTCCACTTCAATTATGTTCCTATCCGTCCAATGATCAATCAAATTTTTCATAAATTGAGTATCCTTCTTCGTGCAATGATTGAGTATCCTTCTTCGTGCAACGATTGAGTATCCTTCTTCGTGCAATGATTGAGTATCCTTCTTCGTGCAATGATTGAGTATCCTTCTTAGTCCAATGATTATAAAAAAAAAAACCCGCGTCGCGATGACTTCCTTGCCACGTGGATAAATGAAGGCAAAAATAAATTGCCACGACTTATCTGGCAAGGATCGCCATGTAGTGGGGGGATTAAACGCTTTCGTTTGGTTGCCAAAAGTGAATTAAATTTTATTATCCAAAATTCTTCTTTTTATACAATATTTGCTCTTATGTACTACTTATTTACTATGATACATATTTACACTACGTACTTAAAAATAATGGGACTCTTTCCCACGGTATATTGTACATATGTACATGTCCATACGTACATGTACATATGTATGCTCCTATGAGCGCTTAGGCTTAGAATAACATTGGAAGCGTGAGAATGGCAGCGTCAGCAAATTTGTGTACATTACAATTTGTGTGGGGCTGACTAAGTAGCCAGCGCCAGCGCGTGACAATACAATGTATGAAAATTTATTATGTAGATATGTTTTACATTTGACGCTCTACACCAAGCCCAGGTAATTTGCTCGGAGCCCACTTTCAAGTATTTTCGCATAAAAGTGATGATTGCCAAGTTCATGGCAGAAAACCGGGGCAGAGCCATTTAACACATTAATTTGCTAATGGGGAATTGTTGTACAGTGGCAGCTTTGTGCAGCCAGGCCAGGCACCCCATTCCAGTGTTGGATAGAGAAAGTAATCCACCAGCTGGGAATATTGGCTGGATTTTATTTGTTAAATGAAAATACCGACGCGCACAGTGTGTTTATCATAGAAAACTCAACTCCAGTTTCCTGGAGTGCCTTTATTTATACTAAATTTCCTAATCTAATTTGCACATGTACATAAGTGTATACATATGTACATTATATGTATATACATATGTACATTATGTGCGTTACTTAAATATATCTTAATCCTAAATAAACCCAACAACGTAGATAACACATGTATGTGAAATCTATCACTACTATTTAGATGCATTTAAACATCTTGTTTACTCAGGTGTCTTATCTATCTGATAAGACACTTGAGTCTCATCGTTATCGTCCTAGACGACAAACACAAGAATGCGATAGCGGTCTCGCCATAACTAAATATGCATAGCTATGAATGCTATGCAAGTAATAGTTGTGTCTTTATACATGTGTGTATCTACATATGTTGGGAGCTGTTCAGAACTCTGAACATACTGCCTCCGTTGAAATGTTTACATTTCAAAACTAAATTCTTTCTATACATTTAACATAAACCATGATATTTAGTTATTTTTTTTTTTTTTTTTTTTTTTTTTTTTTTTTTTTTTTTTTTTTTTTTTTTTTTTTTTAAACATACGAGCGGTTATCTGGCGGTCGATCATCGTGTTTCAATATACAAACTTATCTCTTAAACTAACATTCTTATCCATTATAATAAATGCTTACACATATCTAACTTCTAAATATGTATCCTCCAATAGGATACGCGGACCTTGCAGCACTGCATATGCGTCGCAAGGCGAAAAATACGATGATTCCTGCTGCGATTAGAAGAAGCAGATTTGTCGTGCTCATGCCGTAGTGTGCAATGTGGTGCCAGTCCAAATCCAGAGGAAATCCCCAAATTGTTTTCAGTTTCGGTATTTCGGGAATTTTAAACGTTTTGACAGTGCCCTTGAGTTCAATATGACTGATAGGTGGAAGATGTTCGGTAATATTGGTTTGTGGTATTTCAAATTCAGCGTTCGTGCTTAGTGATTCATATCCCCAAAGCTCGACATTCGTTGTGTTCAACTTGCAGTTGGTGTCTAATCGAACAATGCCCTGATGACTTAATTGAAGGACTTGTATACTGCCGTTACAATTTACTGTTGCTTTTTCCTCTCTTGCCAATGAGAAAAGCCAGGTGTTTGGTGAATGTAATTGAGTCCAGTACTCTTGAAGTGTGTCTATTTTACCCGGGTTGCCAAATGAAGGGTCTGCAAGATGAATATTATTGGGAATTTTTGAAATTTTTATAGGTTCTGAGGGAACCTGTGAAACTATATTTTGTACCACAAATGCCTCAATATCCGTTTCAAAATTACCATTTAAGGATTTTAATTTCAGATTAATCCTCTCATTAACATTAGTTTTATTCTGCCCAATGCCTTCAATAACAAGTGACTCTTTATTTGAATTAAGGTTAAGCTTTTTTCTGAGTTCTTTAGTTATTAAATGCACTTGGGAACCATTGTCGAGTAAAGCTCGTACTTTAACGACTTTCCCCTTACCCGTTTTAATGCCAATAATGGCAGTGGTAAGGAAACAATATTTTTGACTGGCATCATCTACCTTGGATTTTACAATAACACTTTTTGCTTTGGATTGCCTTTCTTTTTCCTTGTGTAGCATAAAGTGATGGCTGCCATTACAACTTTTGCAATTAATACCCTTGCACTCCTTTGTACCGTGCCCTGCCTTTAAACATTTACTGCATAATTTGTTTTGCAGTATTTTGTCCCACCTTTCTTGCGTATTAAGTGCTCTAAATTTTTGGCAGTAAAAAATCGGATGGGAGAAATTGCATCCCAGTACGCACCTTTTGTGGGATAGGTGATAACACCGAACCTTGTGCTGCTTCCAAGGCATCTGCTTCGTGATTTAAAAATTTCTCTAACGACTCCAGTTGTGGTATTTCCTTGGAATTCGTTAAGGAATTCTCATACCTTAATCTAAGATTATTGTCCAACTTTTGTACAAGTATATAACATAATAAAGCTTGTAACATTTTTTCATTGGACAAGCTGAGAGTTACTAAGGCTTGTGTGCTTTCAGACAATTTTTCCTTAAATAACTGCACACTAGAAGCAGTCTCAGTCACAACTGGTGCATCTAAAAGATTTTTAAAATACGTGTTTGCAAGTAATCTCTTATTTGTGTATTTTTCATTAAGTAGATTCCAGGCTACACCGAAATTTGTTGAAGTTGATGGCAAATTTGTAATACAACTGGCTGCTGAACCTTTTAGTTTGGTTTTTAAAATACACATTTTATATGTATCAGAAACATTTTTTGCAACTACCAATTGTTCGAATAATTCTTTGAACGTTTGCCACTTTGCATAGTCGCCAGAAAATTCAGGTATGTCTATTTGTGGCAAAAGATATTGATTACTTGAATTCTGATTTTTTCTAGTTTTTGCTAACTCATCGAAACTGTCATTTAGTTCGTAGAACTTAAGGGTTAATTCGTTTTCTTCAAACTGATCTAAAAGTTCTAACACGACATCTTTCGTTTTTTCTAGAATTTTCTCAGTGCTTTCTAATGAACACTCATTTAGACCACATTGCAGAATTTTCTTTTCTAAATCGGCAAGTAGAAAGTTAAGTCTGCGAACTACACCAGGCTTGCTTTCTTCTGCCTTTATTTTAGAGGAGTTTTCTAAGTTAGTTATTAAATTACTTACCCTTGCATGCGCTGTTGTATACAGCGTGCTTACCTTACCAGCCACGTCGTTTTTCACATAATCACTTTTTTGTGATTTTGGGTCTTTTATTACCTCTAAGTGGGAGCTGCTGAATGTCTTCCATAAGTCATCCAGACTCTCTTGGAGCTTTGAAATGCTTTCCAGCCCATCACTCAAGGTCACCGCCATGGCCTTGAAGTGAAGTTTCTGGATGCTTTCGGCCAATATTATTTGCTGATCCATTTTATTTAATTTTTTTTTTTTTTTTTACGAAGGGCACTCGCGATAGAAAAAAAAAACACAAACAATTTATTAAGGTTAAGCTTAATTTTTATTATTTGTTTTTAAGATTTCTTCTTTTTTTTTTTTTTTTTTTACGCGATTTTTATTCCAACGTCGGGGTCACCAAAATGTTAAATGAAAATACCGACGCGCACAGTGTGTTTATCATAGAAAACTCAACTCCAGTTTCCTGGAGTGCCTTTATTTATACTAAATTTCCTAATCTAATTTGCACATGTACATAAGTGTATACATATGTACATTATATGTATATACATATGTACATTATGTGCGTTACTTAAATATATCTTAATCCTAAATAAACCCAACAACGTAGATAACACATGTATGTGAAATCTATCACTACTATTTAGATGCATTTAAACATCTTGTTTACTCAGGTGTCTTATCTATCTGATAAGACACTTGAGTCTCATCGTTATCGTCCTAGACGACAAACACAAGAATGCGATAGCGATCTCGCCATAACTAAATATGCATAGCTATGAATGATATGCAAGTAATAGTTGTGTCTTTATACATGTGTGTATCTACATATGTTGGGAGCTGTTCAGAACTCTGAACATTATTTTTGGCAGCCTCCTCAGGATAGGCAAAGAGGCAACACAAAAAGTGAGCCACTTGGTGCATCCTTCAGTCGACCTCTCCATGCAAGGGGGAGGGGTAGGAACATCACCAGCCGGGCAGGTTTCCCAGAAACGTTTGAAGCGGAGAGTGGTGTAGGTCCAGATATGTCGGGATACGGAGATGGGATCTTTAACACTGTACCTGCTTAGCTCCAAGGCTAAGAAGGCCAGGTAATTGAGTGTCAAATCTATTTTCTCTGCGTTCTCCCCTGTGTTGGGATCAAGAGCCAGGGTGTCCCACAGACTTTCATACCAGGACGAGACACTTCTGACATCTAGGGTCATAGGAGCTCCTCCCGCTTGGGCCGATGGTCCGGAATTGCTCGCTCCCATTATGACCCCGACTGCACTGCCCTGCATATGAGATGAGTAAGTGGCGGGCTTGGATAGAGTTGAGTTTCCTGGAGGTGTTAATGTGGCACTGGTTTCTGTTGAATCAATCATCTTATCAGTGACCAGATGAATGTTGCCACATTGGCTGTAACACAATATCCCTAACATGGTGTCGATTAGTCCTGGGTATGCAGTGCCATTAACGTAGAAGTTTAAGAAAGCTTCTGCCACAAGGGATTGGGCTCTAGTTGTTCGAGCATTAATTTTCCATTTCTTCATATACGTCTTCTCAAAGTAATAATCACTCCATTCCACATCACTCGGAGCGGCAAGGTTTGGGGGCCCAAAGGTCTTGTCTCGAATAGCATCAAAAAACGCTGCATCGGCAGTTGTTTTATCAGCAAGAAAATCAGCTAAGGTTGCATCCATATTGAATCAACAATTGATCTTGATAGTAATCACAAAAGAAAGTTCGCCTTTAAGATAGAAGATTACTATCTTGATTAATTTAATTAAACTCCATGGATCAACAACTTCCCCTCTTATTTGACCAGTGAATGAAAGCGTACCTTTGATTTTTGTACATGTAACTCCATTATGACTTGAGGTCTCTAAAGATTGGTAGTTGGAGAGTGATGGCGGTTCTTTCAAAAGAGTGTCCTTGTTGGGGATACATATATTCGTCTACCATGATTTGTAGCAATGTATTGCATTTAATCTATATTGAGTTCGTGTACTAACTTGTGGTCCTATCGAGATTTTGGCAGGATCGCCATTGTGGTGGTCCTATGGGGACTCTGTTTATTTTGTGGGGAACTTCCTTGTTTATTAAGGCCGAGGAAGTTCAGCCGATCGGATAGGCTATCAAAAGAGACAGCCGAAATAGAGAGCTATAAAATAAAAGATAAGTATGTCAGTCATTCATTTCAAGTCTGATCTTTGTTCATCAATCTTAGCCTATTTATACAATTTTTGGTCAGTAAAACTGATTTCCAAAACTCCTCCTCTAACTTGGCTTCTACATAGCTGAATTCAAATTCAGCTTGGCAAACACTTTCTTTAGCCAATAGAAGTGCGTCGCGTAAGGCCGAGCAGAGCGCTAGAATAAATGCTGGCTCAGCTATAGCATTGACATACTTTAAGCAACACTATTGTTCAAATGTGTCAAATGCATTTTTCAAATGCGTCTATACAAACAGACGTGTATGTAGGTTGTGGCTGTTGCATGATATGTACATATGTTTGTATGAGTACAATACATTGGTAAGCTTTTGCTGCCAGGATGTTGTTTAGAACATGACCTTTTTCAATATACTCTATAATGCTCTTGATAAAAATCAACACCACCAGAAAGTAAGTGTCTCAGTCTGAGAAAGCCTCCTCATGATTGTTGAATGTAACAAGGACTCTGGGAACTCTGAACTGCTGTGGTCTTGAGAGGACTAGCTAGTTGTAAGGTTGTAACTTATGGGAGCAGCCCACAGACCTTTAGGTGTTTGCACTGGGCTTGAATTGAAAGTCACGTCCAACTTGGCAGTCCTGAAAGCACTTAATATCTCTTTCTTTGACTGTGATTGGAACGGAACTATCGTTTGATTTAAGGACTTTCACTATTTTATTATTGTTGTCTGCGGTTTTAAGAACGTGTCTCCACTGAAGAGATTTTAAGGTATAAGCCTTTTGCTCTACGAAATCTCTAAAAGGAGTCAGTGATTTTTATTTATTTATTTATTACGGCTTATTAGCTTAGATAAGTTATATTTATATGCCTTCCCGTCATTAGGGACCGATTTTTACCGTTCGCAAGAGAACATCTCAGGTATTTATTCGTCAGAAAGGACGTGTATTCGACGTTCATGAGGTAACTTCGTTTCTCTATACAGGCTTTCACTCCATTACGAGCCGTTACCCGGCAGATATGAAAAGATAGAAGAAAAGAAAGGATGAAATATGTATTAATAAAATTCAATTAATAGTTACGGGTGTCCACTGGGCTTTGTTTTCCATACATACCATATCGGCGTGTAACGTCGCCGAACCTCTTATAAAAGGCTCGCTATCGACTGTTATGTTGTATGCGTTAAATTTCCAGGTCCCAAAGGCTTGGTGACTACACCAACAATTCTTCGCAGAATAAACACAATTTCGTAGAACTTGAAATGTCATTACCACCGCAACGTTTTCTATAAACTATTTATCCTCGCCAGCGATAATCCATATTTCTGTATCCGGAAATATTTGTGCGAGGAGCCATAAGTGGTACTAACTGGCGTGTACCTGCTGCCGTGCGTTAACGCAGGCAAAATGCAGGATCGGGAGCGATGCCATACCTCTGCATAAATTATTGATTTGGAGGAGTGCTCTTGGTACTTCATATAAACCCTTTACAAATCATTAATTGGTTATTCTATTCCCGTATAAAATTTGAGTAGTTGTCCCGCCATTTTGCGATTGAGGCTAATTGCTTCCGAATTACAATGCAGGCAGGGTCGCGATGAAGTCTTGGCTAAGACAACAGTGGATCGATTATGTAGAAACGTGCCTAGTTTGCGTGCATTGCTCTTCCAGGATTGATTATACTATTCCACTATTTGTCCTCCAAAACCAATTAAGAAATTCCAATGACTGAGTATAAAGTTGAAATCATTACCGAACGCGATAATATACTTCGAAATAATCCGCGATTATCCTGGCAAGGATATTATTAACTTCATTAAACGGGCCGATGACTACCTTGCCGCGTTGATAAATGGAATGCAAACGGATTTGCCGGGACTTATCTGGCAAAGATCGCCATGGGAAACGTTGGCAAGTCCGAGATGTTTTAGCGATTGTTTCGACTGACGGCCATTTACGACTTGACTTGAATACGAATGAAAACCATCGAGAGCATTCGAGATGTTCCAACAATTTCGATATGGCTTCGTTCATCGAGGTGAACGTTCCAGCTTGCATAATGGTTTTCACCTTTTCGTTGGAGCAGTTTTTACACATAGCTTTCACAGCTGATTGTGTAGCATACTTGGTTGCTAACTCTGGGGTTAGTCCGTCGGATATGTATGCTCCTTCCAACGATTTTGTAAGTTTCTCAATTTCGGCAGTGTACTGATTTGCAGTTTTACTGCGCTGCTGGATGTTCAGGAGTTTTGCAGTTAAAACTTCTACTGACTCACCTTTTACTGCATTTTTTAATTTTTGTTTTATTTCTTGTATTGTTGCTTCAGTACTTACCAGATTTCTGGCCGTGCCTTTTAGCTTTGTCTTTATCATGGATACTGCGACAGCCTCATGTGTTTCTTTGATTTGCTCTAGAATATCAAGGGCATCCAAAAAACTGGGTAGGTTTTCGGGTTTGCCATCGAATTCGGGCAATATCGAGGATGCAGTTTTAATAAACGCTACCACTGTTTGCGCCATGTTTGTATCTGTTTGGGTATTCTGGTCTATGCTAGGTACAAATGTCGCTGTCTGTGCAACGGTCTCGGTTTGCCAGAGTACATCTATACCTGGAAGAAATTTTTCTTCTGATTCCTGTTCTTCCTCAGTGTCTGAACTGTCTTCGTTCAAACTAGTGTCGAAATCGATTTCAATATTATGTGCAAAAGTTTTTGGTACTGTGTAGTCAATGCCATATCTCGATAACGAGTATATTAATTTGTCTCTAATGCTCGAAAATATTTGGTAGGCTTCTACCTGATGAACTTTTTTTAGAGAATGGTTTACCCTTCGTAGTATTGTTGCTGAATTGTTTAATGACAATAATATAATTTTGAGATGTTTCTTTATTGTCTCTAATTTTATTTTAGTGTTTTTACATATACACTTATATGATTTTTCAGCGTTTATTTTTTTCTTCTGTAAGTTCCCGTAAAATATCGTCCCACTTTTCCATTGGGTATAATAATTAAATCTTATCCAGGCCGTCCGCGCGGCTCTGGTATTTCTTTTTCAAAAATTTATTGTGAAGTGAGTATATTTTCAGGAACAGACTGATGCAAGTGCAGATTGTCACAATCAGAAGCAACACTTTAATAAATTCTAGTGTCTCAGTATGGTCAACTACTTTTATGTTATTTATAACGTTAGCGTTTGGGTTTTCAATTTTGGACTTTGTACCCCCCATTTCAGAAAAAAAGAAAAAATGTATTATTATTTATTTATTTTTTTTTTTTTTTGTATTTATTTATTTAATTTTTGCGTCCCATAAATTTTACTTCGTATCTATATAGTTCTTCTGCTGCAGTTAACAATGGTGTTACTACGTTTTCCCTTGAGGGTTCCTTAGGCATTTCTATCAAATTCCACCATTCTCTTAAGGTTTCTAAAGATAAATTTCTATCTATTATACCTTGATTAATTTCTGACTGAAGCTCCTCATATGATGCTAATGGGCCTTTTTCATATTCTTTAATCTTTCTTCTATCCATTATAAAATTTCTAAACTTATTTTAAACTTCTTAATGATTTTATTTTTTCTCTTATCTTAAATTTTTCCTCCGCACAAGTAGCAAAGTTTAATGCTTGGTATGTTTTGGCTATTTCTTTGAGCTTTCTGTACTTTTTACCACCCCGAGTTTGCTTCTTTATTTTTAAAAGTTGGGGAATTTTGGGCTCCTCTTTTTTGATTAATTTATTACGCCGCCGATATTCTTCAATCGTTATCGGTTGCGGTCCTTGTCTCACAGCTGTAGAGGTTTGAGGAACCTCTTCAGTGGCTTCTGGGGTTTCTTCTTCCAAAAAGAATTGTTCCCATCTATCGAAAATGGAATCAAATTCTTCCTGGGTAACTACTTCCTCCATAAGAAATAGCCAAATCAAAATTTACAAACAAATTTGAAAGAAAAAAAATTTTGTCTTAGTATATCCCTAGGCAGATAAAATCTGCGCTTTGGTGAGCGCCCTAGGACGCTGAAGTATTCTAATTTATATGTATACTTGTACCATCAGTCGTCACGATCCCGAATCCTTTACTGTTCTATCCTTAGTAGCACCGCGTATAAATGCTTTACTGTTGTCACAATTACCACCAGGTACTGTTGCCACAATTATCGCCGGGTATAGATCCTTTACTGTTGCCACAATTACCACCAGGTACTGTTGCCACAATTGTCGCCGGGTATAGATCCTTTACTGTTGCCACAATTACCACCAGGTACTCTTGCCACAATTATCGCCGGGTATAGGTCTTTTACTGTTGCCACAATTACCACCAGATATAAATTCTCATTGTTGTATTTTAGTTGCCGTAATTACCACCGGGTATAAATTCGCACCGGGCATAAATTGACCGGGTATAAATCCTTGTTGAAAATATTTTGCTGGTCCTTTTTGATAAATTAGGCTGCGCCGCAATTACCACCGGGCATAAATTGACCGGGTATAAATCCTTGTTGAAAATATTTTGCTGGTCCTTTTTGATAAATTAGGCTGCGCCGCAATTACCACCGGGCATAAATTGACCGGGTATAAATCCTTGTTAAAAATTTATAGTCCTTTTTAAAAAACTTAGGCTTCTGCTTGGATTTCTGCAGTCTGCTGTATATAGCAGTCTGCTAATAAAATCCTATCTGCTGTTGTAGAGCAGGCAGGGTCGCCATGAAGTGTGACCAAGAATTAATTTTATTCAAATAAATTCAGCTCTATTTATACAGGTTTGGTTTACATTGTTTTCTTATTTACTACTTATTTACTAACGTTCTTACATGCTAAACATATGGACATACTTAAAACATACGTACATATATATCGTATGGAATACATTGTACATACATATTACCTTAAACATACGTACACACATATTGTGTGAAACATATGTACATATATATTGCATTAAACCAGAGATCCCCAAAACTCTAACTGCAGCAGTGTTAGTAACTGCAGCAGTATTAGTGAAAAACGACTACCCAGTTGGAAAGGTGGTCATGCATGACCTTGCGGACGCATGAAAAGATGTACGAAAAATTTACATTATAGTATGTATTCCAAAAAAAACTATGATTTCATCTAAAATCTATGTTGTGTGGCTGCCAACTTATAGGAAATCGGATACACTCTAGAATGCAACCCAAGGTAAGCGAAGAGGTCAGTCATCGGCTCTCAGCTATACCTTCCAACTTATAGAATATCGGATACATTCCAGAATGCAACCCTAGGTAAGCGAAGATGTCAGTCATCGGCTCTCAGCTATACCTTCCAACTTATAGGAAATCGGATACATTCCAGAATGCAATCCAAGGTAAGCGAAGGGGTCAGTCATCGGCTCTCAGCTATACTTTCCAACTTATAGGAAATCGGATACATACCAGAATGCAACCCAAGGTAAGCGAAGAGGTCAGTCATCGGCTCTCAGCTATAATATTGAATCTAGCAAAAAAAAAAAACAATTAGGAGAATCAGGTTTTCTCTAGTTTTGCTTTTTTAAAATGACGACAACAATTCACAGAGTCTATTTTAACAAACGGACGCATAAAAGCGGCACTAAAGATCAATATAATGTTGAATATCCCACATGGGTGAAGCAGTGAAGGGGAAGATGGTGCGACAATGAGAGAAGCAGAGGAGAACAAGCTGAAGTGAAGTTACATATTTCTAGTTGGAAATCGGATGGAGAGAGAATGAAGAGAAAAATGCAAAAAAAAAGTATTTTTTTTTATTTTTAAGTGAGAAAATAAACCGACACCGAGATCACGGCAAGAGCGACTCTCATCCAAACATTCCTTTTTGCCTTACCTTGGCAGGGAAAAGTGGATGCATGACTTCCCTAGGACATCACAATGAAAAAAATCATGCATTCTGGAATGTATAGATCCTATGGCCTTTATATCCATTTATAGATGACCATACATTACCTTTTCCAACTGGGCAGTTGAGTGCCCAGCTACTACCGTCGCATCGTTCAGTAGCTTGCGGGCAAGCAAAAAGACAACAACGTCCCAGTTGGAAAGGTGGTCATGCATGACCTTGCGGACGCATGAAAAGATGTACGAAAAATTTACATTATAGTATGTATTCCAAAAAAAACTATGATTTCATCTAAAATCTATGTTGTGTGGCTGCCAACTTATAGGAAATCGGATACACTCTAGAATGCAACCCAAGGTAAGCGAAGAGGCCAGTCATCGGCTCTCAGCTATACCTTCCAACTTATAGAATATCGGATACATTCCAGAATGCAACCCTAGGTAAGCGAAGATGTCAGTCATCGGCTCTCAGCTATACCTTCCAACTTATAGGAAATCGGATACATTCCAGAATGCAATCCAAGGTAAGCGAAGGGGTCAGTCATCGGCTCTCAGCTATACTTTCCAACTTATAGGAAATCGGATACATACCAGAATGCAACCCAAGGTAAGCGAAGAGGTCAGTCATCGGCTCTCAGCTATAATATTGAATCTAGCAAAAAAAAAAACAATTAGGAGAATCAGGTTTTCTCTAGTTTTGCTTTTTTAAAATGACGACAACAATTCACAGAGTCTATTTTAACAAACGGACGCATAAAAGCGGCACTAAAGATCAATATAATGTTGAATATCCCACATGGGTGAAGCAGTGAAGGGGAAGATGGTGCGACAATGAGAGAAGCAGAGGAGAACAAGCTGAAGTGAAGTTACATATTTCTAGTTGGAAATCGGATGGAGAGAGAATGAAGAGAAAAATGCAAAAAAAAAAGTATTTTTTTTTATTTTTAAGTGAGAAAATAAACCGACACCGAGATCACGGCAAGAGCGACTCTCATCCAAACATTCCTTTTTGCCTTACCTTGGCAGGGAAAAGTGGATGCATGACTTCCCTAGGACATCACAATGAAAAAAATCATGCATTCTGGAATGTATAGATCCTATGGCCTTTATATCCATTTATAGATGACCATACATTACCTTTTCCAACTGGGTAGTTGAGTGCCCAGCTACTACCGTCGCATCGTTCAGTAGCTTGCGGGCAAGCAAAAAGACAACAACGTAGACGCATATATTTTTCGCTTTTATGCGCTGCTATACCATGTCGCACAATGAAAACGAAGTATGCGTGTACGTTCGTATGAAAACGAAGTATGCGTGTACGTTGTTATCTTTTTGCTTGCCCGCAAGCAACTGAATCGTCGCACGGTCGTAAATGGTCACCTAACTTTTGCGCTCTTACTACGACAAAACGAGAGAGTATAACAATCTGTGTGAGTTGAGCGTTGCACCTCAGTGCTATGAAACGAAGACCCCTGCATTAAACATACGTACACACATGCTGCACTAATGTTCTAAACGTTTGTACATATGTAGCGTTCTCACGCTTGGACACATGAGCGCGGTTTCAGATAACGCACACGCTGGGAACGTAAATATGTTTGTGTCGTAAAAAATATGAAGTGCATTTTGGGTAAATGGTTTAGAACAAATTCAACATGTATGTATGTATGTTACAGAGAGAATCGAATAAAACAGCTCGGACTCGCCCATCACTACTCTATGTGCAAAACAAAAAAAAAAAACTTCTCAGGTATTTGTGCTCATCTTCTAATACATTGACATCATCGGCTGTTTATTCCGCAGTTAGAGCCGGGAATAATAATAAAAATAAACACAATAATAATTAATATTTTAGCTATAGAATTATAGTGGTTTATTGAATTGTATGAATTATTTTAAAGTAGGTATATATATATACATATATTGCTCATGTAATGAGGCACAGGCTTACTTACGTTAGCTGATGGTCGTGTGGTGTCGTTGGCGGGATGAAAACGAATGATTGTACAAAGAAAGTGACAATAAAGTGAAAGTCACTTTCTTGTAGTTAATGTCATGTTAGGGTTGCCGCAGAAGAAGTATGTTCAATCGTAACGGAACATTAGGGCGGTTAGGAATTGAGTTTAGCCTACTGGCGTAAACATACCGGCCCCCTTGCGGCAACAACAGCAGGATACACCACGTTCTTCCATCAACCAGCGTAAGGGATTATGAATGTGCATAATTTTTACATATATATTTACAAATTGAAAATGATTTATATATATAAACAAAGGATCTATAAATACATATGTGGTTACTTTCTGCACTCAATTGAATTAAATTGCGGGGACAATTTACTCCATAACAGCTCCCAGTATGATGTATACAGGGAGGCCAGATGGAGTTCTAGGTCCGCCGTTGCTGTTTGCGTCTTCCTTCGTGCCTTCTCCATAACCACAACCGTAGGTGCAAATGGAATTAGAGTGGAGTGGCAGAAAGGAAGTTGTGGGTTGGACGTAGTCCTTGTATTGGGTCGGAAGCGTTAACCGTGCCCCTGATCATAATGACGGAGCTGGCGGAAGCCTAAGTTCCGCTTCACTCGCAAATTCGTGTTGAGGCTTATGAGGTCGGTAGCGCTGAAGCTCTCGATCTAATTGCTTCTCGTGGTTTAGAGGTGGACAGAAGCGCCGAGGCTCCTGTCTACACGAAATATTCGAGGCTCCCGATATCATTTGCTTTGGTGGTGTAGGTGTGGACAGAAGCGCCAAGGCTCCTGTCTACCCGTAATCTCCGAGGCTCCCGATATAATTTCCTCTCGTGGTGTAGGTGTGAACAGAAGCGCCGAGGCTCCTGTCTACCCACAATGTCCGATGCCGAAGGCTCGAATATGTATGTATGTAAATATAGGAAATTATAGGGAACCTGAATATTTGGTTGGTTGGGTGGCATTTGTATTAATATTACAAAACGGTTGTGGTAAATTCGTTGTATAAATTTATGTTATTTTATGTTTTATTTGTAAATTTTTTGCGTAATGTGCGCAAAAACCTTGACTCCCCACGAAAAAGAAGAAAAAATTAATACCCATGAATATGAATTCGAATAGGTACGAAGCGAACGTAATTCGCTTGTTGGGTTGACTTCAAATTTTTACATCGTGGTGAATATCTTCAACTGTGCGGAGCGCCATCACTCGGTCACTAGCGCAAGTGTATATGGATTGGTGTATTGTTTACCACGATCAGTATTGCCGTTTTGTCCCTTTTGTATTGAACATATTTTTTTTGTAAATAATATTAAGTTCGAGTTTCAGGTGAAACTCGCCAAATGTAGAAAACCTTGTTAAAGCTATATGGACATGGTGAATTGAAATGTCGTGTATATGTACCGACATTTCACGACAAAATAAATGCATTTTGCTAGCGAAATTTCACGACCGTGAACCGTGTACTAAGCTTGAGATTTTTTTTTGGCGCGGCAATACTGCCTATTACAATCAGGTGTTTATGTGAGGCCACCTGTTAATTTCCTCATATGGTTTTGACAGAAGTGAATGGTGAACTTTGGAATAAAAAAAACTAATTGGAATGGGAAAAGCGAATCAGGTGGCAGAGAAAAAAAAGAAAATTTGTTAAGTATAATTGAAATTTAATTCCGCAATAAACCGGGAATAATAAATAAAAATAACAGAATTAGTTTTTTCTCAAAATATTAATTCAGTTGATTTATTTTCAATAAATAAGATGTATATGTATATATATATTCACGTAGTGAACAGAAAAACTTACGGGCGCTGATGGTTTTTGATCGGGGATTTCAAAATAGTGACATTCTTAATGGGCCTGCAAGGCGGTTACACCAAGTTTCCTTGCTTTCTATGCCTGTGGGACAGCAGAAACGACAGTGCACACTACAGTAAGCGTGAATGGCCACAACGAACTGAATTCACAGTGGGGAGGAACAACGTCAAGTGGGAGCCCTTGCTGGACCCCCAGAAGGTACTGATGCCACCACTCCACATCAAACTGGGTCTTATGAAGCAATTCGTCAAAGCTCTCGACAAAAATTCTTCAGCGTTCAAGCACACTCGAAAAACACATTCTAGAGTTAGTGTCTGGCGCACTTGATATAAAACAGCAAAGAAGCAAAAGTGCATTTATTTGCAACGACATGGGTAATTTAAAGGTTCCGAATCGGTACTTGACTGAAAAGATACAAATGAGTATTGCAAGCGCTGCTTGTCTTCCGGGAAGCAACACAACCGTGACTACCGATGCCCTATGGACTTGACATCAGTGTGTGTGTCTTTATTCTTCTTTGACTGCTTTTGAGATTTTTTCTCTGATAATGATTTCTTTTCTTTTTTCTGGTGCTGTTCGTTCGGTTTCGACTTATGATTCCTTTCTGGTCGCGAGAGCTCCATCCCAGGGAACGAGGGGCTATCGTCCTCGTCAAAGGTAGGAACACTCGCCATGAAGAAATCACTGCTGTCCGCGCTATTAGAGAATTTTTTGTACTCCGCCCTACGCTCGGGGAAGCGGCGTATCACGGATGTAAGGGTACAGTTGAAGAGGTCTTCAACATTAATTTTATATCGTGTGTCGGGTAGATGAAACCATGATCCTGTCCCCAAGAGTTTAAGACCTCTAGTGACAGAGGTTGCACTCCTGGACACGCCTGACAGAAAGGTTTCTTTAGACGGACTATGGTAAGTCAATGTAATGTATATCACCTCAGGTGAATCTGGAGAGCCAGCGTTCACTCGAGTAATCGCCACCTTATTGACGTAAAGATCGCGTTGAACATTCATTACGGAGATTTAATAAAGGAAGTACGCTACTATTTACCAGTAAAATATTCACGTTCGACCTCAGAAAGTTGGCTCGAAGGACCATGTTTATTCCGCAGTTAGAGCCGGGAATAATAATAAAAATAAACACAATAATAATTAATATTTTAGCTATAGAATTATAGTGGTTTATTGAATTGTATGAATTATTTTAAAGTAGGTATATATATATACATATATTGCTCATGTAATGAGGCACAGGCTTACTTACGTTAGCTGATGGTCGTGTGGTGTCGTTGGCGGGATGAAAACGAATGATTGTACAAAGAAAGTGACAATAAAGTGAAAGTCACTTTCTTGTAGTTAATGTCATGTTAGGGTTGCCGCAGAAGAAGTATGTTCAATCGTAACGGAACATTAGGGCGGTTAGGAATTGAGTTTAGCCTACTGGCGTAAACATCGGCAAAGGCTGATTCAGCACTGAATATTTAGGAGCTGAATATCTTACTATAAACCATTTCTGTTACTTGCTTACCGATCATAATCATCATTACTCCGCATAGTATAAAAGCGACAGCTGTCAGTAATATGGCTTCGCTGTGATCTAGAATATTTCATAATCATAATATTTTTCTTAGTGTATATACCAACTCAGACCTTTCTATATTATAAATCAGTGCGTCTATGGAACTTGCACATAGTTAGTGATATACTGATCTGAGAGATTAATCTGCTATCAGGTTTTTTTGAACAGAGAACGTTCCATAGATATACATAGCATCGTCTTTCCATCTAAATTGATCGAATCTCTTTTGAGTAAAATAATATCACCTTCTCGACCTTGGGTGTGTAGGGTGGAGGAGGGGTTATTTTATTTATTGAATATATTATAGTAAGTGATTAGGGCGGTGGATGGATCAAACAATGTGTAGGGTGGAGGAGGGGTTATTTTATTTATTGAATATATTATAGTAAGTGATTAGGGCGGTGGATGGATCAAACAATGTGTAGGGTGGAGGACCTTGGATGACGTACAAGTTTTGTATTGCAACTCAAGTAGTGAACAAAACTAAATCCGAATGAGATTTTTAATAATACATATTCGACTTAAATAATCGTTACCACCGTTTTTTATTCGTTGACTTCATTCCTAAGGATGTATTTTGCTATTTAAGCTGTATTGAAAGTAAAAACCAAGAACTTATTTCTTCAACGTGCGAAACACGAATTCACTTTATTATCAAAATTTTGCCTCTTTTATACAAATTTTATTCTTATGTACTCTACAAAGCGTAGCACGCCTCGAACTGTAGCGACTAGCGCTCCAAAAGAATGAGAATACTAAAGGCTCAGTTTAGATTCTAATTTATTCAAAAATTTGTACTTGCTTATATACTAAATTTCGGCTTACAAACTAAATAACAAAAGATATACACATACACATACTTGAATAAAAATTGCTGACTTTAATTTATTGCATTTTCTCTAAAATGCTTTGTCATAAATTTGTCGTCAATAACAAAAAATTATTTTTTCAATCAAAACAAATTCCCGACGATCGTTGATCCACGTCACATAGCACTTAATAATTAACCACGCATTTATGTACCCAAGCCAGCGATCGTTAGCCCATGTCACATAACACCTCTTGCTGCTGTTCGCTTGTGCCGTGAAGGCGACATGTGTAATGCGATAAGCTAGTATCTTGTCTTTTGGTTGCATATTTACTGCTACGTCTTACAAACTAAACCTAAGCAAGGCACACACTTGCACGTATGTACATGCATTCATATGTGCATAGCTCGGTACCCTACTCAATGCATATTTCAGTGCAGTCACCAACTAACATATCTAATGTGGAGCTGCAAGCAATGCAGTCACACACATATGTACATATACCAGGCGTGGAGACACTGGCAGTGCAGCCGCACATATCTACATATACTTATAGAGCCAGCGTATGCAACCCGATGCAATTCCACAGCTTGTGCTGCTCATGTACTTAGTGTGAGAAAATGAATGTAATTAGAATTCCGTTGACACAGCAAAATGTGTACATTCCACAGTCGAAGTCAGCGTGTGGCTTTGCTGTTGTTAGTGACTTGCTCTGATATACTACACAGCTATAAAATAAAAAATGAGTACATCACACATTCATTTTCCAATCTGTTCTTTATTCATTAGATAATCTTAACCTATTTATACAATTTTTGGTCACTAAAAGTGATTTCCAAAACTTCTTCTCTTTCTTGGCTTCTACATAGCCAATAGAAGCGCGTCGCGTAAGGTCGAGCAGAGCGCTAGAATAAATGCTGGTTCAGCTATAGCATTGACATACTTCAAGCAATACTATTGGTCAAATATGTCAAATGCATTTTTCAAATGCGTCTATACAAACAGACGTGCATGGTAGGTCGTGGCTGTTGCATGATATCGCCCGTTTTATGCAATAGGGATTTAACTCGAAATTTTCGATTTCTGGGATTTTGCCATATATTTCAATAACTGGGTAGTGCATTTGAATCTAGGCTATGTTCAGAAACGCAGCATGAAGCGCAACAGCGGCAGTAATTATTATTTTGATGATTGTGATGAGCGACGCTTCATGCAAAATTTACGTTTATGAACGCTCTGCTTGTACTACAAAATCAGGTTGCGCTTCAAACTGAGTTTCTGAACAAAGCCCTAGTCTTATAAAATACTCAAAACGATAAAAATGGCGGAAATAAAAGTGATTTTGTAGTTAGCCGTAGAAGGAAACCAGGGTTTGAATTTACTTGCTGCAAAATAGCAATAGCCGATGTTTTTTGCTTATTGCTGAATTCAGCCGAGCCAAAAACGAAAACACGAATCATTCGCTTCAGTTTTCAGCTGAGTCGTGTTTGCTTGTATAGTTAAGCCAAGCAACTCAATTTGATAGGGTTGCTTTTACTTCCAGCAATTAGTTGAGTGGTAAATTTTTGCTAACAGTTGCTTATTTTGCTGAAACTAGTTTTTAAGCAAAATTCAACATGGAAAGATGTTTACAAATGGACATACACACATATTATGTGTACATACATACATACATAAGTAAATATGTATAAAAAATTGAAATATGCGTAAACAAATCGTTTCAGCAAAATAAGCAAAAGCAGAAAAAATGAAAAGCTACAACTAATTGCTGGAAGTAAAATGAAATCCCCCAAATCGCGTTGCTTTGCTTAACTATACAAGCAAACACGGCTCAGCTGAAAACTGAAGCGAATGAATCGTGTTCTCGTGTTTTACTCGGCTGGGCGAGTTTGCTAATTTACTTTTCGTTAGCAAAAGCAAATGCAGCAAAAGTAGCTAAGCAATTTCAAACCCTGAAGGAAACTATTTGAAATTATAAAACTTTATTTGCGTTTTCCCAAAAAAAAATTTTTTTTAGTTAAATCCCTATTGCATAAAACGTGCGATATGTACATATGTTTGTATGAGTACAATACACTAGTCGTGCCTGCGCTACGCCAAAATTTCCTTAAAAATTCCAATTCTCATAATTTCCATATTGTAAATCTTCCATTGAGATGGAGTAAAATATTTTTTCATAAATTTGTTTATTTTATTCATAAATTTGTCTTTTAATTTACTCTCCTTATCAATCTATTTGTTTCTTCTACTAGTGTGGAAGTATTATATCCATTGTGGGTGCTCTGCCCATTCCTATGTATGCCCAAAATTGCCTTAACCAGTTAAGCTGATGCCTATTACTACCTATATCTCGTGATCTCGATCTACGAGCAATATCTGCGTTTTCACGCTCTAAATGTTCTACAATTTTGTTTATTGCTTCATAGTCGAAGTCATCGGGCAATGCACTATCCATAAGGGATGTGTATTTAAAATAATTAATGAGAAGAGAGAAAAAAATTTAAATCTGCATTCGAGTTTACTCAATTTTACGTTAACTTCTAAAAGGTCTTTTCGTCTAAATCAAATTTATATATATAAATATTCCTAAGCAAAGTTAATTGCTAATTGGTTTAGCGGCCGTTAGGCTGCTCAATTCCATTTAAAATTTCTTAATGTAATTAAATTATACTTATTTTTTTTTCTGCTCTTCACGTCTCTGTACGCTTCCAAGGTATCATCGGGTTGCTAACAAATTTGGTTGTGTGGGTAAGTTGATTTCTCCGTACGCTTCTAAGATATTATCGGGCTGCTAACTAATTTGGTTGTGCGGATAAGTTGATTTCTCCGTACGCTTCTAAGATATCATCGGGCTGCTAACTAATTTTGTGAATTGGTGGTCTGCGATCATCAATGTTAAACCATGTAATTTGTATGTTTTGTAAAATTGCCTTCAAACCGTAGCTGCGATATGTAATTTGTTTTGTAAGATTGCCTGCAAACTGCAGCTGCGATATGTAATTTGTTTTGTAAGATTGCCTGCAAACCGTAGTTGCGATATGTCATTTGTTTTGTAGGATTGCCTGCAAATCGTAGTTGTAAACCGTAGCCAAGGTTTATCCGAATAGAGGGTATGTTACTTCCGTTTTTATGTGTGTTTTTGCAATTCCAATCAGCTTATCTACTGCGATATCCTTCTTTAGATAATTCGTAGCCCGCGGAACCGGTTAGTCCTTATGAACGCTACTTAGCAAATTTTTCGTTCACAAGGATTAACTTTGAACTGGCGGATTGCCATCTAGTAAATACGTCGTGTAGTTTTGGAGTATGAAAATGCATTCCTTTCTTTATTGATTTACTTTCTCTATTTATACAAATTTCCTTACGCTAACTTACACTAATATATATATAATAAAGAATGAGTGTTCAACATATGCTGTGTCAGCATATGTGAATCATAAATATTTCATCGGTGCACATTGACAAACTGACGCTGTCGCTCAGTTGGTCATTGTGACCGCTCGGGCAATGCACTTGACAAAATGCAACAAATGTAACTGGAGACGCCATGTGTGGCGGTGTGTATATTTGATGTTAAACTCCCGCTGGGGTTTAACGGAATTTATTTGGGTCAGTTTGTTTTGGCAACATGTGCGGTTTACATGTACACAATAAATTATGTGTACATGACAACAACTGTAAGTGCGGTGTATTTATGTAATGCTACAAAGCCCTTGGGCGATACGTAGGAGTTAAAAGATTAAAATCACACACAAAGAACACTGAATTGATTCACAAAAAAAACACGGACGTGCTAGGAATTCGCGATAATACCGTGCACCTATGTAGCTACAATGGTATGCAATAGACGTCGTAGAAATATCCTTCTACGGGCGGCTATTATAATTTCTTCTAACCTAACTATTGGGTTTTTTGACCTAGGCATTTTAGAAAAATAAAAGATTTTTATTATTTTTATTTATTTATATTTCTTTCTGATTTCCTGCAATTTATTTTGTAAATTATTTTTTTCCTTTAAATTAGTCGACAAATTTATCTTTTCATGGGTTTTGGCGAACTCGGGCAGTCATTTGTTTACGTTATATTTTTAATGACTGCAATGAGTGAAATGCATTTTAAGTGCATTTCATATTTTGTATTTTTTATGTTATGAATTAGAAGTGTGGGAATGTCTCCGATATGCTACAGTGTGTAAGTTAATAGTTACGGGTGTCCACTGGGCTATGTGTTCCACACATACCATATCGGCGTGTAACGTCGTCAACCCTCTTATCAAAAGCTCGCGCCCGACTGTTATGTTGTATGCGTTAAATTTCCAAGGCTTGATGACTACAACAACAACCAACCAACAATTCTTAGCAGAATAAACACAATTTCGTAGAACTTGAAATGTCATTACCACCGCAACGTTTTCTATAAACTATTTATCCTCGTCAGCGATAATCCATATTTCTGTCTCCGGAAATATTTGTGCGAGGAGCCATAAGTGGTACTAACTGGCGTGTACCTGCTGCCGTGCGTTAACGCAGGCAAAATGCAGGATCGGGAGCGGTGCCATACCTCTGCATAAATTATTGATTTGGAGGAGTGCTCTTGGTACTTCATATAAACCCTTTACAAATCATTAATTGGTTATTTTATTCCCGTATAAAATTTGAGTAGTTGTCCTGACATTTTGCGATTGAGGCAAATTGCTTCCCAAACAGCAATTTTGCCGAATTACAAACTAGACAGGGTCGCGATGAAGTCTTGTCTAAGACAACAGTGGATCGATTATGTTATTTATTTCTTATCATTTTCTCACTCACTCTCTCTTTGGGAACAAAGCATTAAACTTTGCTATCCCATTACTTGCTGTGCCTTGCTTGCATTAACCAATAAAGCCTTGCTTTTAGCACGAGCAAAAACTAAACTAGTTTGCTCTCGTAATAGGCCAGAGCAAATACCGGAACATACGTGCTCGCACTTTCAACTGCTCGCGATATGAAGAAACCGGTGAATTTTGGTTTTTACAGAGTGTGTCATGTTTATGGTCCCGTATCGTGAACTTAACCGATTCAGGTGGGATATGCGAGAAGACGGCGTCAAACATGACAAAAATGGCGCCCTGTCCACGAAACGGTCAGTATCAGAGTTATTCACGAAAGGAATCAGAGCCCGACTCACGGGCCATCCTCCACTCAGCGATGGCGTCCACTATACTGGACACTGCTCCTGAAAGCGCGCCTACCCAGTTACCGGTCAATATGTGTGGTAACACTGCCACCCCACCTTTCAGAAGCCAATCCAACAGAGACTCAGGCCACTTTAAGCCTCCCGCAGTCTTATTCTGGCTGCTGTGTATACTCTTGTAAACGTGCAATCGACTTTGGCAAACTGTGCACAATCTCTGCCGTGAGTGCTAATAAATACAACGAGTTTTGCCTGCATCATGCACTTAATTCATTTATTTTACTCCTTTGTATTAATTATGCAAAACGAAAAAAAAAAACGAAACTTTTCTCAGGTATTTGTGCTCATCTTGTAAAACATTGACAGCGTCGGCAAAGGCTGATTCAGCACTGAATATTTAGTAGCTGAATATCTTACTATAAACCATTTGCCGGTGAACATTTCTGTTACTTGCTTACCGATCATGATCATCATTACACCGCATAGTATAAAAGCGACAGCTGTCAGTAATATGGCTTCGCTGTGAATAATATTCGACTTAAATAATCGTTACCACCGTTTTTTATTCGTTACACTAATATCATCGCTACTTTTTAAACCTACGACTACCATTGGATCACCATTAAAACATTTTCATTTCCAAAATGGATTTGTGTGGTCATTTATTAGATCTTCAAGAGTCCAACTCTTCTTTAATGGCATATTCTGCTTGCGCAGCAGAACAAATTATCGTAACCGATGATTTATTGCTATTAAAACGCAAATTTTGGAGTTCTTGCTACTCTGACAGCAAGTTGAACAATTCTTTGGGTTAGTAAAGAATTGAACGGCAGGGATTTTTACTTTTATGAATAAATTCAGACAGGTACAAAATGTCATGATTAAAAGCATTACTTTTATGAAGTCTAATGCCTCGCCATGGTCAATTACTTCAATTGAATTAACTACGTCATTTTGAATGTTTTTCCACCCATATTGACTAAATTTATTTCGAAAAATTTATCAGAATCGTCCAAAAGTCTCAAACATGTGTTGCGTTTCTTCTACTCTTTTTTATGGGGTTGGTAACGTCTTGCATTGTCGGTTCCCTAGGCATACCTATAAGTCGCCAAAATCTCCTTAAAAAATGTAGTTCTCTCGCTAAGTCCCTAGTCCCAATCTCATTGGGAAGTGAAGCTATTTGAATCTTTGATCTGGGCTTTTTTTTTAATAAAAGATTTCCACCCTTCTTTTATTTATTTATTATTCTATTCTGCATCTCTCATTCATGAACTGACATCTTGTGACTGCCGTATAGGTACCCAGGTGAGGAAAAGAACTGTTATTAAAAATCCCTTGGAGAGAGAAGAGCCAATGTCATCATGTTTTCTCTAATTCTGTTTTGCATCTTGCATCTCTCATTCATGAACCCATATAAGCTAGACAACATACTCCTTGAATAATGCCATCACCTGGCTACGGGTATGTCTCATCGAGTACATTATTTTTGAATTAATATAAAGTAACATACTGGCTTCACTAGATACTGAAGTTTTAATGGGGTAATTTCTAGTTTGATATTCAAGAGGCAGAACTGTAACAAAAACCCTAGGGTGTTCTGTTGCATACGAGTCAAATCCACACACGTATCTTAATATTTTTAACTGAAATTCATAGTCTGAAGTATTTGCTTGCTTCATTCATGAACCCATGTTAGCTAGACAACATACTCCTTGAATAATGCCATCACCTGGCTACGGGTATGTCTCATCGAGTACATTATTTTTGAATTAATATAAAGTAACAAACTGGCTTCACTAGATACTGAAGTTTTAATGGGGTAATTTCTAGTTTGATATTCAAGAGGCAGAACTGTAACAAAAACCCTAGGGTGTTCTGTTGCATACGAGTCAAATCCACACACGTATCTTAATATTTTTAACTGAAATTCATAGTCTGAAGTATTTGCTTGGATGAATGTTTCAGAATTATTGTTCTCAATATGATCAAATTAATGAGCTTTCCCTAAATACATGAGTGATTTTTGATTGTCAATATTGCCATCACATGTTGGTTGTATCAAGTCCCAAAAAACATATCCATAATCACCTAAATAACACTGTTTGTCAAAATATGGGCACTTTGCTCCATTGCATTTTGCATCTCTCATTCATGAACTCACCTCTTGTGACTGCCGTATAGGTACCCAGGTGAGGAAAAGAACTGGTATGAAAAATCCCTTGAGAGAGAGAAGAGCCAATGTCATCATGTTTTCTGTTATTCTATTTTGCATTTTGCATCTCTCATTCATGAACCCATGTTAGCTAGACAACATACTCCTTGAATAATGCCATCACCTGGCTACGGGTATGTCTCATCGAATACATTATTTTTGAATTAATATAAAGTAACATACTGGCTTCACTAGATACTGAAGTTTTAATGGGGTAATTTCTAGTTTGATATTCAAGAGGAAGAACTGTAACAAAAACCCTAGGGTGTTCTGTTGCATACGAGTCAAATCCACACACGTATCTTAATATTTTTAACTGAAATTCATAGTCTGAAGTATTTGCTTGGATGAATGTTTCAGAATTATTGTTCTCAATATGATCAAATTTATGAGCTTTCCCTAAATACATGAGTGATTTTTGATTGTCAATATTGCCATCACATGTTGGTTGTATCAAGTCCCAAAAACATATCCATAATCACCTAAATAACATTGTTTGTCAAAATATGGGCACTTTGCTCCATTGGGGAAAATTAGAATTTTATTTTCAAGGTCCAATTGGGCCTCATCTGTTACATGGGTGACATGAATATTACTATTAATGATCGGACGTGAGTGGGAAACTCCATTTATAACAGTGTTTATGCCTGGTTCACATGATCCAGTGGCAGCAGTGTTGACAGACCCGAAAACCAGTTGTGATATTGTAGTGGTTGATACTATAATAGGTTTCAACAGTGGGTGCAATGGTTTATAATATCCGGACTCAACTAGATTCTTACATGATTCATGAGAGAATTTTAAAATCTCAGATTGTAGAGCATGCATTTGAACTTGATCAATTGTTTTTCCACATCTAGTTATAAGATGATCCACCAAGGTCCAATTGGGCCTCATCTGTTACATGGGTGACATGAATATTACTATTAATGATCGGACGTGAGAGGGAAACTCCATTTATAACAGTGTTTATGCCTGGTTCACATGATCCAGTGGCAGCAGTGTTGACAGACCCGAAAACCAGTTGTATTATTGTAGTGGTTGATACTATAATAGGTTTCAACAGTGGATGCAATGGTTTATAATATCCGGACTCAACTAGATTCTTACATGATTCATGAGAGAATTTTAAAATCTCAGATTGTAGTGCATGCATTTGAACTTGATCAATTGTTTTTCCACATCTAGTTATAAGATGATCCACCAAGGTCCAATTGGGCCTCATCTGTTACATGGGTGACATGAATATTACTATTAATGATCGGACGTGAGAGGGAAACTCCATTTATAACAGTGTTTATGCCTGGTTCACATGATCCATTGGCAGCAGTGTTGACAGGCCCGAAAACCAGTTCTGATATTGTAGTGGTTGATACTATAATAGGTTTCAACAGTGGGTGCAATGGTTTATAATATCCGGACTCAACTAGATTCTTACATGATTCATGAGAGAATTTTAAAATCTCAGATTGTAGAGCATGCATTTGAACTTGATCAATTGTTTTTCCACATCTAGTTATAAGATGATCCACCAAGGTCCAATTGGGCCTCATCTGTTACATGGGTGACATGAATATTACTATTAATGATCGGACGTGAGAGGGAAACTCCCATTTATAACAGTGTTTATGCCTGGTTCACATGATCCATTGGCAGCAGTGTTGACAGGCCCGAAAACCAGTTCTAATATTGTAGTGGTTGATACTATAATAGGTTTCAACAGTGGGTGCAATGGTTTATAATATCCGGACTCAACTAGATTCTTACATGATTCATGAGAGAATTTTAAAATCTCAGATTGTAGAGCATGCATTTGAACTTGATCAATTGTTTTTCCACATCTAGTTATAAGATGATCCACCAAGGTCCAATTGGGCCTCATCTGTTACATGGGTGACATGAATATTACTATTAATGATCGGACGTGAGAGGGAAACTCCATTTATAACAGTGTTTATGCCTGGTTCACATGATCCATTGGCAGCAGTGTTGACAGGCCCGAAAACCAGTTCTGATATTGTAGTGGTTGATACTATAATAGGTTTCAACAGTGGATGCAATGGTTTATAATATCCGGACTCAACTAGATTCTTACATGATTCATGAGAGAATTTTAAAATCTCAGATTGTAGAGCATGCATTTGAACTTGGTATAGCCACAAATAAATAAAGTTACAACTCCAAGGTTCGATTGTCAATTATTCTTTCTTTATTGATTTTACTTTCTTTTATACTAAATTTTTACACTAATACTTACAAGCTATTTACGGACTAAAATGTATATCTACCCAATAAACACAAAAGCGAGGATGATATCGTGGCGAATTCGAGAAGAATTCGCGGAGGTGAATGTAATTTTTCGGACTCGTATCGAGTTCGAGATGGACTCGAGAAAAATCAATGATCGCAATAGCATTTATTAATTTTATTAAATCTGGCTTTACACGAAGAAATTCCCTGTTGGGCTTTAATTTACCATTTAAAACTCTACTCAAGAGATTGAAAAGCTCAGATGATATCGTGGCGAATTCGAGGTGGATTCGCAGAAGAAGATTTTCTAGAATGTATTCGCCAATGGGCATAAATCTCGAATCGCCAACGATCCGAGAATATAAAAATGCGCGAATCGCTAATGAGGGGTGACTCGCCTGGGAATTCGGATTCGCCGATCTATCGTCGCAAACTATCGCCGCGATAATATAATCAGAGAAGCGAATTCGTCTCGAATTCGAGGCGAATCCGTTGTGTTTATTGGGTACGTACCCATTCGAGAATTCGTTCATTCTCGGATCGCTGGCGATTCGAATTTTTTATAATTAGCGATTCGAGAATTTTTAATTTCTCTGATCGTTGGCAATTCGAAAATTGGTTCATTAGAGATTCGATATTTTTTTATAAATGGCGTTTCGAAAAATGAAAAGTTCAGAGTTTGGTTTACTGGCAATGGGTTAAATCCGTATAAAATAATACAAAGCACTTAACATATTTTTATAAAGAAAGTTTAACTTTGATGAAATAACAAAAGCTTTTCAAATAAATTTAAGCAGTAAATAAAGTCCTCTTATTTAAACAATTTTGAATTGGTTTTTCTACATACTCGTAGCTATTTCATTATAAACTGATTTGATCTACTTTCGCGAACTCTCCTAGAATTGTGATATTCGAGTTCAGCTATAAATGTAAAATTTCAGAACTATAATAATTTTTTAGTGCAAAATAACTTAAAAAAAATAGAAAAAAAGGATATCGCGAAAATTGATTTTCTCGAACTTGCCGCGAAGTCGAGGCGAATCCGAGAAATTACATTCGAGAAAATCTGCTTTCGCGAACTCGCCTCGAATTCGCCGCGATATCATCCTCGCGTCTGTGTTTATTGGGTATATACATATTACCAATACATACAAACTAAAATGTATAATTCTAAAATATATGCTGAGTCAACATATGGTTGCAATAAATATAAAATATGTTAGTCGCATTGACAAACTGACGTTGTGAATCAGTTGGGCATTGCGATTGTCTTTGGCGGTGTCTTCCACTGCGCCGTCGATGTTATAATATCACTTATCAATATTCCACTACGCCGTCGATGTCATAATATCACTTATCAACATTCCACTGCGCCGTCGATGTCTTATATGTATTTTATTGTTTTTCCACATCTAGTTATAAGATGATCCACCAAGGTCCAATTGGGCCTCATCTGTTAAATGGGTGACATGAATATTACTAATAATGATCGGACGTGAGTGGGAAACTCCATTTATAACAGTGTTTATGCCTGGTTCACATGATCCAGTGGCAGTGTTGACAGACCCGAAAACCAGTTGTATTATTGTAGTGGTTGATACTATAATAGGTTTCAACAGTGGGTGCAATGGTTTATAATATCGGGACTCAACTAGATCCTTACATGATTCATGAGAGATTTTTAAAATCTCAGATACATCATATTTGTGCCTTAAATCCACAAAAAGTCCGCAAAATAAAGCAAAGAATGGTACTTTTATCACACATTTCACTTTAAGCCATATTTCGAGTGGTTCCGGAGCTCTATTAAAGTGCTTCTCAAGTTGTTGAGATATCGTTGCATTGACAATATGTCATTTAATTCGAATGATACACTTTGATCGGCATCGCCTAGAAAGACATATCCATCATCCATGCCGTGCTGCTTACAACCCAGGGGTTTCTTGCAGCCTTTGACAAAGCCCAGACTGCCACTATAGAAAGCAATTTGCCGCTCGAGTCAAGACAGACAATGTCTATTCTTTCGCTTCTGCGCACACATTGATTTTATTAATAATTTTCGTTCTTATTATTATTTATTAAAGAAAAAGAAGTTAATTATTCATTACCACCGCATTGTTTTTGATCACACACTTGTAACTACATAGTTGTCCATAAAAACTTACGGAAAGTGACCCTCTTTCGGGTGTTCAAATCAAATGTTTAAAAAACGTAAAAAAAAAAACGCTGAACTTAAATAGTCATTAGTACCGCGTTTTTGATGTTTCGTTTAAAACTTTTGTATATAAAGTTGTATTATATGAAAGTTATTAATGTATATTTCGTTGTGTTTTCTGGGCGGTTTGAACTGGGCGAAAAACCTCTCGACCAGTGTTGCCGCCCTATACGAAACAGTACTAAATAAATGTATGCACACATTTTTAATATTATATCATCTTTATTTCAATACATTTATTGGGATGCTATGATATAAATTTATCGCTATTTCCTTATACTAATTGCTTAAGTGACCTGCGCTTGAAAATGGCAATCATTATCTCCAGCTGAAATGAACATTCTTTCATCTGCTTTATTAAGGATTGAGCAGTTGTTTGGATCCTGGCTACGCAAGAGCCTAGCGGGAGTAGTATCTGGGGGATACAGCTCGGGGTCAAAGGCAATAGCCATTAGGGCAAGACGTGCAAACACTGCTACGTCCATAACTGTGCCGTTCTCATCAAGGAGAGACTTCGCCAGTGAAAACATAGTTGTCCCGTCTCTTACAGACTGGCTTTTTATTATGCTTCCTAGAGCACTGGTAGCCGACTGTTCCTGCAGCCTGGCTTTTAAAGAAGAAGTCAGGTGAGATTCGGGATACCCGTGCTCAACCTCATACTGCGTCTGTCGAAAAACGACTGACGCCATCTGCGCAGGTACGCGCTGCATATGGATGGGAAAATGCTCAGTCAATCCGGTCGGGGGAAAAGGCCTGTCATTCGGCCTGACAAGCGCCCTGAAAGTCGGCGCTCCCGTGTCAGTCGAATAGCGCTGATTGTACACCTGGCCAACAATCGATGATGGGGAAAAGAAATGCTGGAGCACAGCTCTGACCGAGCTGGTGTCACTATGGGCAGCAGCCCTCAATCTTTCGGTGAGCTGCATGGTGACCTGGGAGACGTCATGGGACCCTGGAGTCTTGAGCGATGCCAACGTGTACCAAGACTGTGGGCTGCCCAACCCATGTCTAGAGACAATTAGTGTCCAGACTGCGGAAGCTTCGCTATGGTCACCTACCTTAATGGAATTTATTACATTCGCATTAGGGTGTTCTATTTTAGATTTTGTACCTCCCATCTCAGAAAAAGAAAAAATTTATTATTATTATTTTTTTTTATTTATTTATTTATTTAATTTTTACGTCCTATAAATTTTACTTCAAACCTATATATTTCCTCAGCTGTAGTTAATATTGGTGTTATTACATTTTCCATTGTGGGTTCCTGAGGCATTTCTATTAAATTCCACCATTCTTTTAAGTTTTCTAATGATGCTATATCTCTATCTTTTATATTTTGGTTAATCTCTGACTGAAGCTCCTCATACGATGCTAATGGACCTTTTTCGAATTTTTTAATTTTTCTTCCTCTTTCCATTATAAAAATTTTTAAATTTATTTAGAACTTCTTAATAATTTTATTTTTTCTCTCAATTTAAACTTTTCTTCCGCACAAGTGACGAAATTTAGTAATTGATATGTTTTGGCTATTTCTTTTAGTTTTCGGTATTTTCTACCGCCCCGTGTTTGTTTTTTACTTTTAATAGTTGAGGTATTTTAGGCTCCTCTTTTAATTAATTTATTCCGCCGCCGGTATTCTTCAATAGTTATCGGTTGCGGACCTTGCCTCACAGCTGTAGAGGTTTGAGGAACCTCTTCAGTGACTTCTGGTTCTTGTTCCAAAAGGAATTGTTCCCATCTATCAAATTCTTCTTGGGTGACTATGTCTTCCATAAGAAAAATTCAAATTAATCAATATTTACAAAAAATTCTCTTTTTTTTTTTTTTTTTTTTTTGAGAAAGAAGATTTAGTTTCTTAATCTACCCTAGGCAGATAAAATCTGCGCATTGGTGAGCGCCCTAGGACGCTAAAGTATTCTATATTATTATACCTAAAACCGAGCGACAGCGAAAAGCGAGCCACGGATCCTTTGATAGCAAAAAGTGAGCCACATATCCCTTGGTAACGATAATCGAGCAACAGATCCCTTGATCACGAAAAGCGAGCCACGGATCCCTTGATAGCAAATCATAGATCCTTTGATAGCAAAAGTGAGTCACCGATCTCTTGGTAACGATAATCGAGCAACAGATCCCTTGATAACGAAAAGCGAGCCACGGATCCCTTGATAGCAAAATCGAGTCACAGATCCTTTGATAGCAAAAAGTGAGTCACAGATCTCTTTTGGTGTGTCACGACGGCGAAGTCCGGACTATATGCCATTTACAATGGCTTAAACATGGGCGTAGCCCGTTAGCCTGGAAGGCATAGTCCGGACTTCGCCGTCGTGACACACACACGCACGTGGTGGTGGTTGTGTTATTGGAGATCTTTACCGTTGCGTAAATAAAATAATCACCAATATGTATATGTAATAATAATGGAAATTTCCTATAAATAACAGAGATAAACAAAATAAATTTTAGTGTCAAATCCACCGGGATTCAAGTATTTAGGTCCGGGAAATAAATTGAATAGAGGACATCCATACAGTGAAGCAGATTTAATAGCTCAAATACATGATATTGAATATGCATTAGCGAATACTGAAGGTGAAATACGTGAAGCAGATTTGGAAGCAATACGAAAATTTCATAAAATAGAAAATCCTTTTGATTTTGGACGTCTTCTTGGAAAATTTGGTTTAGCAGCAAAATATGGAATTGAATCACTTACAGGTGTATTGTATGGTGGAGGAAATATGAGTGATCAACCATGAAGAAAACGAAATTTAGGTCAATATTTATATGGTGAACGTCAAAAAGAGGTTCATAGAATATTTAAAGAGTTGAAAGCACAAGGAAAATATTTAAATTTACAGGAATTTTATAAAGGTCCCGAATTTAAACAAATTATCGATAGTTATAAATTTGGAGCAGCAAATTATAAACGATATCGACAAAAATATTTTGATGATATACCAGGAACTTCAAGACAACAACACCAACAACAACAACCTGAGGCACAAATTGAGAATCCTATTGCAGTTGAACCCGATAGACCCACCGATACCAGTCCCGGACGACGATCCGATCAACCCCGATGAAGCACTCCAATTAATAGCGGCAGTGAAGCGGATAGTATTGACTTTGAGCAACTTATTAGTGATTTTGATCTTAGTCTTAATAGTGCTAATTTGGCAGATTTGCCTGAGACATCGAGAATGGATATATCACAATCTGGTAGTGCTCGTGGACCGAATACAGGGGCGCGTAGTGAGGCTTCGGGGTCGACAATGGGTACGTCATCATCAAATGGAGGAAATAATTCCTCTCCATGGTTATCAGAACCAGTTCCACAACGTACCATTGAATTAGAATTTACTAAAAGTCGTATTCTGTATAGTTATGCTTTTTCTACGGAAAAATTAACTAATGCCGAAAAAACAGTGGATTATTTAACAACGTCATTGGCATTAATCCCAGTAGATTTTTTGCCATTTTACTTAACGGAAGCTGAATGTGGTAATATTCCGTTTGGTTCTCGCATTGATTCGGTATGGTGCAAAGTATACCCATTAGGAACACGTACTGCATTTGATACTGGTACAACATTATCGGGTACTGCAACATCAGAATATATTCCTATAGGTATGTCGGCTGTTGGATTGAATTTAGATTTTTATGGACAAAACGGAACATTAAGCGGAGAAGCGACAAAACCAATGGTTCCAACAGAAATGGCAGAATTGAATGCTCAAGCTATTGTCGATAAGTATTACGAGGCTGATACCAGTTGTGCCATGGGAGTTCCACGTTCCATATCTGAGTATTTCATTATGACTAAAAATAAAACAGTTAATCCCGATCCTAAGTTATATCCAGATTATCAAGTAAATGAATATGGTCAAAATCATTTAGATCATCGCTTAAAGAAATTTTTAATTAATGGATTAATTAATCAACCGATTGTCGATTATAAGTATAAAGTTAAAACGGGCGAAATTATGAATACCAAACACCATAGCATACCATATACGCGTAGAAATGATCAATTTTGTACTCACAAAACTAGAGGTTCTTATAATGATTTAAAGTTTTTTCATATTGGTACTACACCTGCAAAAGGTCAAGTCGGTTTGAAAAACAGACGTGGAGACGTTCATACAATGAATAATGAAATTGGAAATACATATAAACGACAATTGGAATTGTATGGTACATTTAATATATATTCCGGTAGTTCACCCTATTACGCTCAACCACAAGTACACGTTGGAATAGCTGCAACTCCACAATTAAATCCGCAAAATGAAGATAAAAATTTCTTAAATTCATGTTGTTATTGGAAAGTCGACTGTGGCATCACGATTCATTCGAGTTATCATTCGGCAATGACGCGAAGAAATATGATCAGCTGGCCCAGAGAAGTAACATTCAAAGAAAACGAAAACTATCGTTACACAGATGGAAAAACATTATTTGGCAGTATTGTGGAACCTTCTGGAAATTTAACAAATATGATTGATGAACTTACCGAATATGAAATTGTATATCCAAAAAAGAAAAAATAAATACTATTTATAAATAAAAATAAATACTATTTATAAATATTTTTATTTTCATTTTTTATTTAATACAAATTCTTGATACGAATAATATATAGCTAATGGATGTGGTTTCCTGTTGTATTTCTTTAAATATCCTGCTGGTCGCCAATTAAATTGGTACATACGTGACCTAAAAGCTTCACTCTTAGGGAATATGTCATTGTTAGATAATATTATTACAGGTGTACGCATTATTACTGCATCACCTTGATACTTAATCTTAGCATTACAGGTATCACCGCCAAGTATACATTTAAGGGTTTCAGTTGCAGACGGCTCCATAACAGGCTCATTCCATAATATAATTCGTTTGTCTACACATTCCATTAAAGGGAAAGTGCAGTAACGATTAAAATTTCCCATTTGACCGTAATTTATACAATAATGTACAACGGCATCGAAAAAATAATTTTTTCCCGAATTTGGCGGTGACAGTACAAAAATTGTATTATATTTGGGAATTTTCTTATCGAGAACATTAAATAAAATATGATAAAATTCTTCTATCTTATTCATATTATTTGAAAATTGATAATTAATTAATTCTTTTAGTACATTTATTGATTTCTCCAATGAATAGTAGTATGTATAAATGTTACATTGAGGTGCATTGAAAATTAGATGTTGTGGATCTAATTGTGCAAAATGAGTATACAGTTCTTCAATAGTGAGTTCATTATAAAATGATGAATGAATTTTCATTATATTAATCATTAGAGGACTGATTCTGTTAAAAAATTTCCACTTAGAATTTAACCAAATAGAAGTTGAAAAAATATGCGACACCGGACTTATGGCATATTTTTTGAGCCAAAGTAAAAGTTGTTCGGCTTTTCCTGTTTCTTTGTCCCCTCGATTGTTACAATTTGTTTTGCCACATTCTGTTTGTAGCAGTCTGCTGATTAAATCCCAAAGATCTGCTGTTGTATAGCAGGCAGGGTCGCCATGAAGTGTGGCCAAGAACTAATTTTATTCAAATAAAATCAGCTCTATTTATACAAATTTGTTTTACATTGTTTTCTTATTTACTAATTATTTACTAACGTTCTTACATGCTAAACATATGGACATACATAAAACATACGTACATATATATTGTATGAAACATATGTATCTACATATTGCATTAAACATACATACACACATGTTGCACTAATGTTCTAAACGTTTGTACATATGTAGCGTTCTCACGCTTAGACATATGAGCGCGGTTTCAGATAACGCACACGCTGGGAACGTAAATATGTTTGTGTCATAAAAATATGAAGTGCATTGTGGGTAAATGGTTTAGAACAAATTCAAGACGTATGTATGTATGTTACAGGTCATCGATGACCTTAGTCGCATACCCCGAAGTGTATGCACCATCACTGATGGTCCATCAGACGTCAAATACCCGTGGTAGACGCACTCCCGCAGCGACATCATTGAGGATGCTCCAATCAAAGTCACCAGGCGCCAATAGATGTTACCATGTTCACTGGAAAGATTATTAATTAAATTTGTTCAATAACGATAAAGTTACGAGTATTTTTTATATTCAGCTCTTCGTTCAGGAAAGCGTCGTATAATCGAGGTTAAGATGCCTTTAAATAGGCCATCTACGTTTATCTTATATCGAGTGTCAGGGAGATGAAACCATTTTCTTGTCCCCAGCAAATTAAGCCCTCTTGTAATAGGGACTTATTTTATGAATTCTTTAATAGTGTTACGCATTTCTGGAAAATCCTATCAAATTCTTCCTGACTTTTAATGTCTTGTGACATTTTTATAAACAAATTTTCGAATTTTTATTTTTATTTATTCATAAAAAATTTTATTTAGATTTTACGTAACGTCTATTTGGGAATGTTAAATCAATCATTCTCATTGTTTCCTCTTCTAATGTGGTAGGGTATATGGTGTCTTTCATAGTGGGTTCTCTACCCATTCCTATGTTAGACCAAAATTGTCCTAACCAATTTAGGTATCTTCTATTGCTTCCGTTTGCGCGAGATCTTGACCTACGTATTTCATATGCGTTTTCACGCTCTAAATTATCAATAATGTAATTTATATTCCCGTAGTTAAGATCATCAGGCAATGCACTTTCCATTAGGGATGTATGTATATTTTAGGGCAATTAATGAGAAGAAAAAAAAGGATTCGAGTTTACTCAATTGTTTAATCTGTTACATTAACTTTAAAAGTTTTTTTTTTTTTTTTTTTTTTTGAAAGCAAGCAAATTATATACGTATCTTAAATATACCTAAGCAAAGTTAATTGCTATTGGGTTTAGCGGCCGCTAGGCTGCTCAATTCTTTCTAAACATTATTTTAAAATTATACTTATTTAATTTTTGTTGCTGCTCACGCTGCTCATGTCACCGTACGCTTGTCCTTGCTATTGCTGTCAAAATATCATCGGGGTGCTAATATTTCCTTAGTTGCAACGATTGTAGTTAGGTGTTAGTGGTATTATCTAATTCTTTGATCGTGCTTTGGAATGGCTGGTGTGGCGTAAGCTGATGAAGCACTGTTGCTAATATTTCCTTAGTGGTATTATCTAATTCTTTGATGGTGCTTTGGAATGGCTGGTGTGGCGTAAGCTGATGAAGCACTGTTGTACGAGGGTGCTGGGCCAGGAGCTGCTGCCGTGATCGTGTAGTAGGAGATTAAACGCTTATCGTTTGGTTGTCAAAAGTGAATTAAATTTTATTATCCAAAATTCTTCTTTTTATACAATATTTGCTCTTATGTACTACTTATTTACTATGATACATATTTACACTACGTACTTAAAAATAATGGGACTCTTTCCCACGGTATATTGTACATATGTACATGTACCTACGTACATGTACATATGTATGCTCCTATGAGCGCTTAGGCTTAGAATAACATTGAAAGCGGGAGAATGGCAGCGTCAGCAAATTTGTGTACATTACAATTTGTGTGGGGCTGACTAAGTAGCCAGCGCCAGCGCGTGACAATACAATGTATGGAAATTTATTATGTATGTATGTTTGCGCTTGTGTAACTACATTTGACGCTCTACATCACCCTTCCAAAAAAAAATGCTCGCTTCATTTGTGGATTCAATGAAGCGAGTATTTCGTTTCAATAAAAATTAAAATTGAACATTTATGTTCCTATTTTTATACTTACATATTTATTGTGATGTAAAAAGTGGAAATGTCCTATACTATTGCTTTAAGTCTATCTTTATGTACTATGATTTTCTTTTCTGTATTAATATTATTTTTACCTATACCTTCCACCTTATTACTGTTCCTATCGATATTTGTTACTCTATAGGGAGTTAAACTATAGTTATTGTGCTTATCAATATCTGTTACTCTATAGGGCCCCTTATATCTACTGTCTAACTTATGTCCTGCTTCGTCTCTGACTAACACTAAATCTCCTATATTTATTTCCTTAAGTTGTACGTTTTTATCGTAATTAATTTTTTGTTTTTCCTTAGCCTGCCTTATTAACCTATTAGCTCTTTCCTGTGCTATTTGTAACCTAAATTTAACTTCCTTATCATATGCCTCATAATTATATAATGGGCTAATTGTATTTTCTTGTAAAAAGTTGTAGATAAGTTAAAGGTCGATGGTCTGTTTTGATTGTGAATTTTCTACCGTAGACGTACGGTCTGAAATAAGTGATAGCCCAATGAATGGCTGCTAATTCTTTTTCAATCGTTGCTTTATTTATTTCGCCTTTTGTGAAAGATCTAGAGGCATAAGCAACTGGTAATTGTTTTCCTTCGTATTCCTGACTTAGCACTGCTCCGCAGGCGTATCCACTTGCATCTGTTGTTATATAAAATTCTTTATTGAAATCTGGGTATTGTAGAATATTTGGGCTAATTAGTGCATTTTTCAAATAGTTAAATGAATTTTCACATTCTTCTGTCCAATTGAAAACTATGTTCTTTTTGCAAAGTCTTGTTAATATTCTAGAATATTCTGCGAAATTTGGTATAAATCTTCTATAGTAATTGCAGAATGCGACGAATCTTTTTGCTTCGTCTGCATTCTTGGGAGTTGGGTAATTTTGAACAATTTTAAATTTACTGGGATCAGGTAAAATTCCTTTACTTGTGCATTTGTGTCCAAGATAAGTAACTTCTTGGTTGAAAAATATACATTTATCTGGGTGTAATTTTAAATTATATTTTCTGCAAGTTGCGAATACGTCTTTTAAATTTTTAATCATATGATTTTCGGAACATCCTAATACCACCAAGTCATCCATGTATAAAAATGCTTGTGATGGTTTTAGACCTGCGAATGCCAAAGTCATCATTCTCTGAAATGAGTTTGGTGCTACTTTGAGACCATAAGGTAATCTTTTGAACCGGTATGTACCATTGTCTGCGGTAAATGATGTTATATCTCTTGATTCTGGGCTTAGTTCTATTTGGTGAAAGCCTGACATTAAATCCAAGCAAGAAAAATATTTTGCTCTTCCCAATTGATCCAGATTGTCATCAATTCTTGGTAATGGGAATTTGTCTGCGGTTAGTTTTTTATTTACTTGTCTATAGTCAATAACTAGTCTCCATCTCTTGTCGTTATTACCGGGTAGTGATTTTTTCGGTACTAGTAAAATTGGACTGTTATATTCGGAAATAGATGGTTCTATTAGGTCATCTTGAATTAGTTTATTTACTTGTTTATTAATTTCCTGTTTATGTGCTTCTGGTATTCTATAATTTTTTACATAGACTGGACTGTCGTCTTTCATGTAAAGTTTTTGTTTATAAAAATTGTTAGTGGTTATAGGTTCTGATTCTAATGCAAATATATCTATGTATTCTGAACATAAAGTATTAAGTTGAGATTTAGCAAATGATGGAAAATTTTTATTTAATCTTTCTAGTTTTTCTTTATTATTTGCTTCATTTTTCTGTTTATTATTTATAATTATGTAGTCGTCTAAGTTTTCTGTGTTAATATTGTTATAGCCACAAATAAATAATGAATGAGGTTACTCCAAGGTTCGATTAGCAATTGAATTTCTTTATTGAATTTGCTTTCTTTTATACTAAATTCTTACACTAATACTTACAAATTACACAGTGCTACAAAATCAGAAAAAAAAAATATGCAGGGGCTCTCACATGGTTTTTTGGTTTCATCATGGCCCATAAATAACTACCTCATTTGCGGTTTTTCACCATCACTTCGTTTTTAAATTTTTTGAGTACAAATATAATACAACTCTGAAATTATTGAAATTACAACTTCGAGATGCTATAACTTTCTTGTTTCTTGATCGAATTCAATTTTTTTTCTTTTATTTGAAGGATGCTGCTTTTACCTTTCAAACAAGCAAAATAGTTTGCAAATCGGCCTAAAAATGACCAATTTTTGGTCTTTTATTCCAAAAAAAAATAAAATTTTTCTAAAAATATTGGTTTTCGGCACGTTTTTATTGGATTTTGAAGTTACAAACAATGGGTTTTAAACCTTTATAACAAAATACATAAAATCAGCTTTTAAAAAAGCAAAAGTAAATTAAAATTGATTCAAAATTACGGTAGTAGTGTTTCATAAAGTGAGTAGGCCTTGTTTTTTTGTTTTTTTTTGTTTTTATACCTTTCATGAGAATGAAATGGTATTATAACTTTGTGCCAAAAAATTTTTGTCGAAAGTACCAGAAGGAAGCGTGGGGGACCCGCCAAAATATATACCGATATGATCAGAATCACGAGCTGAGTCGATTAAGCCATGTCCGTCTGTCCGTCCGTCCGTCTGTGTGAACGCAAACTAGTCCCTCAGTTTTTGAGATATCTGAATGAAATTTGGAATACAGGTAGGTTGTTATATGCAGCTGATCATTTGTCGGAATCGGCCGTATCGAACCACTATAACATATAGAAAACAACCGATTATTCAGATATACATATATGAAATTTTGGGGTGTAATTTCTGCATAGCTTCCCCATTTAAACAGCTAAGGACATGAAACTTTGAAGTATTTGTACCCATATTGGCCTAAACAAGGTTGCCGAAAATTGTCAAGATCGGACCACTATAACATATAGTTCCCCTACAACCGATTGTTCAGATATGGAAATTTTGGGGTATAACTTCTCAATTTTAGCAGATAATGACATGAAACTTTGAAGTATTTTTACCGATATCGGCCCAAATAGAGTTACCGAAAATTGTCAAGATCGGACCGTTATAACATATAGCTCCCATACAACCGATTATTCAGATGTACACATTTTGTCGTATAACTCCTCCATTTAAATAGCTCAGACACCATTTTTTCTAATAAATCCTTCCATAAATAACCCACACAATTGAAATTATAAATTATACTAAATTAGGCTATGTACATACATGCATAGGTAACTTTTCATTTCCCCACTCATGAAAGGTATGAAGTCTTCGGTACGGCCGAAGGCAGCCGCGCCTTGTTTGGATTAACTAAGGGAATATTTATAGTATTTTTTTCACCAACTACAAACGATGTACGTGGAGCCCAATCCTTTTGTTTGTAGTGTAGGCTAATTGCTCGGCTGTCCCATTCGCTGAAATAGCATGGATACTTCGTATTTCCACCCTGAATACCACTTAAAATATTGAGCACCTTGAAGTCAGTTACAATTAGCCATACTGTCATATGATTCTTTAATATCGGTAGCGTAGGCCAGTGGGACTGATGGATATATGCCAGTGTTGTGTAAAAGCACAGCCTTCAAACCTTAAAAATTAAATGAAACTAGAATATGTAATTACATAATAAACATTTCAAGTGTACTTTTTGTTGAACCGTCGATGAATAGACGCCAATCTCTTGGGAAAAAATTTAAAGTAGGTAAACTGACCAATTCTGACAAGTAACAAAGAGCACACTCAGATCGCTCTATACTCAGTTTTGTGAAAGTTCATACCTACTTTGTATGCAAATATTAATCTATAAAAAAAAAACATTTTTAAAACACAAAAACAAAGGCTTACTCACTTTATGAAACACTACTACCGTAATTTTGAATCAATTTTAATTTACTTTTGCTTTTTGGAAAGCTGATTTTATGTATTTTGTTATAAAGGTTTAAAACCCATTGTTTGTAACTTCAAAATCCAATAAAAACGCGCCGAAAACCAATATTTTTAGAAAAATTTAATTTTTTTTTTGGAATAAAAGACCAAAACTTGGTCATTTTTAAGTCGATTTGCAAAATATTTTGCTTGTTTGAAAGGTAAAAGTAGCATTTTTCAAATAAAAGAAAAAAAATTGAATTCGATCAAGAAACAAGAAAATTATAGCATCTCGAAGTTGCAATTTCAATAATTTCAGAGTTGTATTATATTTGTACTCAAAAAATTTAAAAACGAAGTGATGGGGAAAACCCGCAAATGAGGTAGTGATTTATGGGCCATGATGAAACCAAAAAACCATGTGAGAGCCCCTGCATTTTTTTGGTGTAGCACAGTGTTATTTACAGACTAAAATGTATATCTACGTAAATACATACAAACAATAATGTGTAATTCTAAAATATATGCTGAGTCAACATATGGTTGCAATAAATATAAAATATGTTAGTCGCATTGACAAACTGACGTTGTGGATCAGTTGGGCATTGCGACTGTCTTTGGCGGTGTCTTTGACCGTCCGCATAAGTGTAACAAGATCCTCACTATGTGCGGCGTGTGCAGTCTTTGTATAAACTCCCGCTGAGTTCAATGTAACTAATTTGGGTAGAATTTTATTACATTATTTGTGTGCACATGACAATTAAAGTAAAAGGGCGATGTGTTTATGTAATGCTACACCTTCCCTCTTAAAAAAAAAAATAGATATATATATTTGTAGTCAACTATATATATCTATTTGACTGATTTAATGAACCGTTTGATATTTGTTTGGGTTGACAAAATTTTAATTGTTTTAGGATCTTGTTACCATTATTTTGTTACATGTTTTTCTTTTGTTTTTTTTTTTTCTTTTCATATTTCTTTTGTTTATTTGTATATTTGTCTGACATTTGATTTTGTTTTCTTTTGGCTGGTGCCGTATATAAGATTGAGTAAATTGGAGTGCTTGTTTTTTTTGTATTAATAAATTATAATGGATAAAGTGCTATGCTTATTTTTAAAGGGTTTAAATTGGTTTAAGCCTATTTTTATGAATTACGATTTCCTTTTTGTTTTTATTGCTATCTCCTATGCTATGTGGAATTAAAGTATAGTTGTTGTTCTTATTAATAGTTTTAACTTTATAGTGTCCTGTATATCTATTCTCTAACTTATGGGAGGCCTCTTCTCTAACTAAAACTAAATCTCCTATTTTAATTTCCTTACTGTAGCTATTTCTATCATAATTTGTTTTTTGTTTTTCTTTAGCCTCTTGGACTAATTTTCTAGCTCTTTGCTGTGCTATTTGAAGTCTATATTTTATTTCTTTGTCATAAGCTTCGTGATTGTATAATGGGCTAATTTTGTTATCTTTCAAAAATTCGTAATTTGGTGGATTTTTCCCAAATATAAGTTCAAAAGGGCAATATTTATGTGTCGTTGATGGGGTTGTATTGTAACAATACGCGAAATATTTGAGATATTCGTCCCAATCGTCTTTGTCGCTGGATATGTATGAACGTATGTATTCATTGAATGTCCGGTGACTGCGTTCCACAGTACCCAAAGTTTGATGATGATAAGGTGTTGAAGTTTTATGTTCAATTTTTAATAGTTTACACAGTTCTTGGAATAGGTTATTTTTGTGTTCTGTGCCCATGTCTGTTAAAATTGTTTTCATTTGACCATAAATCAAGATGAAATGCTCGAATATGGCTTTAGCGACAGTTGTTGCATGTTTGCTTTGAACTGGAATCGCTACTAAATATTTGGTTAGGTCACATATAATGGTAACTGCATATTCGTTTCCATTTATGGATTTAGGTAATGGGCCGATTGTATCGATTTGTACAATATCGAATGCTTTCGGGGGTGTCTCCGTTATCGTCATTGGTTCTTTGATGTGTTTACCAATTTTATTTTTCTTGCAGTGGATGCAGTTCTTTATATATTTTCGTATGTCATTTTTCATATTCAGCCAGCTAAATTTCTGCTTGATTTTATCTGTCATGCGATTTATTCCTGGGTGGCCACCACTAATAGGATCGTCATGATATTTGTGCAGAATTTCTTTAATTTTCCCGGGATTTGTCCCATGTATAACCTCTGGGGTTAGAGCAATTGTTAACTTTTTGAGAACTTTATTTCCCATTTCCATAAATTTGCCTACTGCAGTATAATTCTTTTTAAACAACTTGTCCCCTAAGGACAACTGTACTTGTACAAGTCCTAAATTGCCGGCTTCTCTTTCGAGCCTGGTAAAGAATTGTCCTAAGTCAATCTTATCCTCAACAATTAGGTTGCTTGTATCAAAATTGCTACAAATTTTCTTTCCTTTTTTGAAATATAATTTCGGAGGATTGAAAACGAGCTCGACATGTCTTTTTACTTCAAATTTATTTAGCGCTTCGTAAATTTTGGGGTTCTCTTTGTGACTTTCTTTAATTTCAGTTTTATTACTGCTGGTATGTTTCGCTGCTGATCTTGTTGTTATTTTTAATATTTTGTTTGCTTCCACTGACATATCTTTTAAATTTGTTATAGTTATGCGGGATAATGCATCCGCGATATGATTTTCTTTACCAGCTATATACTCCACTTCAAAATCGTACTCCTCTAAATCTAATCTTACTCGTGTTAGCTTAGATGAAGGACTTTTCATTGAAAATAGGTATGTTAATGGGCGATGGTCGGTTTTTACTAAGAATTTTCTACCATATACGTATGGTCTGAAGAAGGTTATGGCCCAATGGATTGCGGCCAATTCTTTTTCTATTGTTGCTTTATTTGCTTCACCTTTTGTGAATGACCTGGACGCGTAGGCAATTGGTAACTGTTTGCCATCATGTTCTTGGCTAAGGACTGCTCCGCAAGCATACCCACTAGCATCTGTCGTTATGCAAAATTCTTTACTGAAGTCTGGGTATTGCAAAAGTGTTGGGCTAATTAATGCTTCTTTTAAATAGACAAAGGCTTTTTGACATTCGTCTGTCCATTCAAACGTAACATTCTTTCTGCAAAGCCTAGTTAACTTTCTTGAATGTTCTGCAAAATTCGGTACAAATCTTCTGTAATAATTACAGAATGCTACGAATCTCTTAACTTCATCAGCTGTTTTTGGTGTTGGGTAATTTTGAACTGTTTCGAATTTGCTTGGGTCAGGTAGTATTCCCTTATTTGTACATTTATGTCCTAAATAAGTTACTTCTTGGCTGAAAAATAAGCATTTATCTGGATGTAATTTTAAGTTGTATTTTCTGCAAGTAGAGAACACGTCTCTTAAATTTTTTAGCATATGGTTTTCTGAACAACCTAATACAACTAAATCGTCCATGTAGAGAAATGCTTGAGATGGTTTAAGGCCAGCGAACGCTAATGTCATCATTCGTTGGAATGAATTTGGGGCTATTTTTAATCCATATGGTAATCTTTTGAATCTATATGTGCCATTTTCGGCAGTAAATGAAGTAATGTCCCTAGAGTCTGGGTGTAATTCTATTTGATGAAAACCTGACATAAGGTCTAGGCACGAAAAATATTTTGCTCTTCCAAGTTGATCTAAAGTATCGTCAATTCTTGGAAGTGGGAATTTGTCTGCTGCCAATTTTTTATTTACTTGCCTGTAGTCTATTACTAATCTCCATCTTTTTTCTGTATTCCCTGGGAGTGATTTTTTAGGAACTAATAAAATTGGGCTATTATATTCTGAAATTGAAGGTTCTATTATATCATCTTTGATTAGTTTATTTACCTGATTTGTAATTTCTCCTTTTTGTGTTTGAGGTAATCTATAATTTTTAATGTAAACGGGGTTGTCATCCTTCAAATATAATTTTTGTTTATAGAAATTGTTGGAAGTAATTGGTTCTGTTTCCAGTGCAAATATATCTATGAATTCTGTGCAAATTGATGTTAATTGATCTTTAACAAAATTTGGAAAATTTTTGGTTAATCTTTTTAATTTTTCTGTATCTGTGCAACTTTTACTGTGTGTGGTTGCTTTAATTAGTGTATAGTCGTCTAAATTTTCAGTATTAATTTTATAATTTTGAATAGTTGTGTTGTTATGTGTAGTGTTAATAATTCTAACGAAAGTTTGCTCGTTATTTGTAATGGTATTTGCAATATAAATCCCTTCAGATAGCTGTTGATGTGGTATGAAAATGTTTTTATAATTTGTATTTATTTTAATTTGTCTAATAACTTCTGATCTAGCTGGAATTGTAATTGTGTTGACAGATAGATAGTTTGTTAGATTCATTGTTATTGTTTGAGGGAAATCATATGGTCTTAGAATTAGTTTATCTTCTGTTTTTCCATAATCTAGAATGCAATTGTATTTCTTTATGAAATCTAGGCCTATTATTCCATCACATGGAATTGGGAAGTTGTCGTCTACGACGTGAAATTTATGGTAAATTAGAAGATCATCGCCTTTTAGATCTGCTTTGATTGTGCCCAATGTGCTAGTTATTCCCTGACCAATGCCTTTCAAATCTGTGATTTGCTCAGTATTAATTTTTTCTTTATTATTTATTTGTTGTTTTTTAATTATGGAGATATCGGCTCCAGTATCGATTAAAAAATTTGAGTATGAATTGTTTAATGATGTCCTTGTAGATATATAGCTGTTTAAGTTTAGATTAAGTACGCATATTTTTCTATTTACTGATCTTGAAGTGGAGTTTCCTGGTTTTCCGTCTGGGTGCAGCTGCGCACATTACGGGTTTGATTATATGGTCTGTTTGTATTTCGGGATTGTGATCCTCGTTGATTGCTATTATTGTTATTATTATTGGGTCTCGAGTTATTGTTGTATCTTGGTTGCGGTCTAAATCTCCTACTTTGGTAATTCCCATAGTTGTTGCTTCGGTAGCCTCCACGGAAATTACTCCGGTACTGACTCTGTTGTCGTACATTTAGGATTGTATTTGAACTGCCCGTTATTTCGGTGCAACTGTTAGTGAATTTCGAGATTGCATCGTTCATGGTTGTGAACGTTCCGGCCTGCATTATCATTTTGACCTTGTCATTAGAGCAGTTTTTACACATGGCCTTAACTGCTGCCTGTGTTGAATATCTCGTGGCTAAGTCTGGATTTAATCCATCAGAGATATATGCTCCTTCTAATGACCTTGTGATTTTTTCTATTTCTGCGGTGTATTGATTGGCAGTTTTGCTACGTTGTTGGATGTTCAGGAGTTTTGCGGTTAAAACTTCTACTGATTCACCCTTTATTGCAATTTTTAATTTGTTTTTAATTTGTTCGATTGTGGTCTCATTACTAATGAAATTCCTTGCTGTACCTTTCAGCTTTGTTTTTATCATGGTAATGGCCAATGCCTCGTGTGTATCCTTGATTTGCTCAAGTATATCGAGTGCATCTAGGAAACTGTGTAGATTTTCTGGTTTACCATCAAACTCTGGTAGTACTGACGAAGCAGTTTTGATAAATTCTACTACGGTCTGTGGCATTGTGACGTTTATTTCTCGGATGTCTATTTTAGTTTCTTCCACCGATGTGGCTTGACTTAATGAAGGTGAGGGGGTTCGGCTAGGAACACGATCAGATAGAAGTGATGAAAAATCTATTTGAATTTCCTCCTCTATGGTGGTTGGTATTGTTATTTCTATATTATATCTAGCTAAAGAAGCTACTAATTTATCTCGTACGGTAGCGAAAATTAAATAAGCTTCTTTTTGATGTTCTATGGTAAGTTTTACTGATTTAATTACTTGTATTATGTTATTTAGGGCTTCCAAAATGGTATTTAAGTGTTTTAATATTGTTTCAGTTGTAATAGGGATATTTTTATTTATGCATTTATACGATTTGCTAGCTTTTAATTTCTCTTCATTTAATGTGTCGTAGATATCCTTCCATTGACTCATGTCTTGCTATCTCAAATTGTTGCTTAAACACGTTGTTGTGCATTATTAAATTGTCTCAGTTTGTTCTTTATATAATTTTTTATTAAAATTGTAATCGCAACAATTAAAAATGTACTTACGCACATAAAAATTACTAACCATTTATCAGAGATTTCTGATTTATCCTCTAGAATTGGATGGGGTTCGAATTTGGCTATTTTGTTCTCATTATTTTTATCTTCAGAGGTTTCTTTTCCTACCTCATATCCTGCTATAGCTACTAAAATACCGTTCAATGCGGTTTTCCACCATGCCATTTTAAAACAATTTTTTCTTTTAGTTTATGTATTTTTGCATTTATTTATAAAAAATTGTATTTCGATTTTACATTATTTGTTTAATGCCTATTTGGGGATACAAAATTAAGCATTTTTATTATTTCTTCCTCTATCGTGGTAGGGTATAGCGCGTCTCTCATAGTGGGTTCTCTACCCATTCCTATAATCTGCCAAAGCTGTCTTAACCAATTTAAATATCTCCTATCGCTGCCATTTTCACGAGACCTTGACCTACGTATTTCAAATGCGTTTTCACGCTCTAAATTGTCAATGGTATAATTTATTTTTTCGTAATCAAGGTCATCGGGTAATGCATTATCCATGACAAAAAAAAAATTATTTAAAGTAATATTTACGCAAGTCGAATTTACTCAATCATTATTTTTATTTTTGACGTCTTAATATTTCAATTTTTTCCTGTATTTTTAACCTTTTCTCTGAGTTATTAGCAAAGTTAAGTTGTTGGTGTAACTTTGCTAATTCTACTCGTCTTTTTACTTTTCTTCCTGCTCTTTTTCTTTTATTTACAATTTGTGTGACAGGAATTTGTGGAATTTCTTCCGTTTTATTTACCCTATTTACTCTGTTCCTTTTCCGATACTCTTCGATGGTAATCGGTCTAGGTCCAACTTTTTCGGATTCACGACTCTCGAGGATCTGATTTGTAGCTTTAAGAAATGTGTCTATGCACTTTTGAAAAAGTTTGTCAACTTCTTCTTTGAATTTTTTTTTTATCAGATTCCTCTTGAGTCGGAATCTTACTCATTATATAAAAATTCGCTTGTTATTTAAATTTTACCCCTAAGCAAATTACTGCTATTTGGATGGCGACCATAAGGTGTGCCAAAGTTTTCTAAGTAAGAAAAAGAATTGTTTTTTTTTTTTCGATTACTTAAATCTACCTTACGCTGCCTCTTTTTTTTTTTGTTTTTGCTGCCAGTCCTTTCGCTTCCTTTGTGTTCTATCTTATGCTTACGCTGCCATTCCAATATGCTAGTATGCCGCTGCGCCGTCGTTGTCTGATAGTATTCCACTTCTTTTGCGCGCTTATTTACTCTTTCGCTGCCATTCCAATATGCTAGTATTCCACTGCGCCGTCGTTGTCTGATAGTATTCCACTTCTTTTGCGCGCTTATTTACTCTTTTGCTGCCATTCCAATATGCTAGTATTCCACTGCGCCGTCGTTGTCTGATAGTATATGGTGCCGGGTACGCTTCACAATACGGTTCAACGCCAAATGCATCTGGGCAAGGATAATGTGGCACGGAAACCTTTATAAATCTATTTGACGCGTTTTCGCCAACTGGTCTCTTTGGAAGGATACGATGAAATACCTGATTGTCATTTGCGGGATCCTCTAGCGGTGTCGGTATTTCTATGAGCCATATAAGTTATTTAACTATGGCTGGCGATACTGCTTAGTACAATCGAGTTAAGTACTATTTTATTTATTTAAAAGCCTGGCGGGATCGCCATATAGCCACAAATAAATAATGAATGAGGTTACTCCAAGGTTCGATTAGCAATTGAATTTCTTTATTGAATTTGCTTTCTTTTATACTAAATTCTTACACTAATACTTACAAATTATTTACAGACTAAAATGTATATCTACGTAAATACATACAAACAATAATGTGTAATTCTAAAATATATGCTGAGTCAACATATGGTTGCAATAAATATAAAATATGTTAGTCGCATTGACAAACTGACGTTGTGGATCAGTTGGGCATTGCGACTGTCTTTGGCGGTGTCTTTGACCGTCCGCATAAGTGTAACAAGATCCTCACTATGTGCGGCGTGTGCAGTCTTTGTATAAACTCCCGCTGAGTTCAATGTAACTAATTTGGGTAGAATTTTATTACATTATTTGTGTGCACATGACAATTAAAGTAAAAGGGCGATGTGTTTATGTAATGCTACATTGTAATTTTGAATAGTTGCATTTTTATCTGTTGTATTAATAATTCTAACAAATGCTTGATTTGGATTTACTATTGAATTGGCAATAAAAATACCTTCGGCTAATTGTTGATGTGGTATAAATAATTCGTTATTATTATTAATTTTAATTTGTCTAATTACTTCTGATCTTGCTGGTACTGATATACTATTAATTGTTGGCTCATTTGTCATTCGAATTGCTATATCCTCTGGGAAATCATGTGGACGTAATATCAAAGTATCTTTATTATTTTGATAGTCTAAAATGCAATTATATTTTTTAATGAAATCCAGTCCCAAAATTCCGTCACATGGAATTGGGAAATCATCTTCTACTATGTGAAATTTATGTCGAATCAAAAGATCGTCACCCTTCAAATCTGCTTTAACTGTTCCGAGGGTGCTTGTTATACCCTGACCTATGCCTTTTAAATCTGTTTTTTGTGAATTATTAATTGAAACATCGCACAGTGGTTCGGCTCCATACATTTTGCGGAAAAAAATAGAAGGAGTAGTCCTAGGCCATTGAAATTTTGCACAGAGGTTATATGTGAGCTAATTAAGAAATTTTCAAAAAATGGTTCAAATCGGTCAACCCCTAGGGGTACCTCCCTTGGACCTTTAAAAAAAATGATTTAAATACAAATTTTAGTTTCAGCTAAAAAAAATTAAGATATCTTCACGAAACTTGGTACATGAGTTACCCTCATTAAAGGCATTGACAGCACCAAAAATTGTTGAAATCGGGCACTCCCTAGGGGTACCTCCCCTGGACCTATAGTAAAAATTTTTAATGAAAAATTTTAATTTCAGCTCAAAAAATTAAAAGATCTTCACGAAACTTGGCGCATAAGTTACTGTCATGAATGATATCGACAATACCAAATATAGACGTGATTGGCAAACAACCACGCCCACTTTTTATACACCTTTTATTCAAAAACAAATGAAGATATATGTACATTTTCAGTAACTGAAACAAAGCCATTGTAAAAATTTGGTTTACTTAATAATTATATTTACAATATAATCGAAAATATAACTATGTATGTACATATATATGGAAAGAAAAAAAAACAAATATAAGAAAAATATTTAATGATCTAGCATATCCTTGACAACAGGATCCAATTCCACACACTTTTTGTTGGGTTGTCGTGTTAGGGATGTTATATAAGGATCAGAACTTGCCAGTAATCGATTAATAACATCTGTATTGGTAGAAATTCCATCACTTTTCCTAGAAAACATAAGCCCCATTTACTAGTAAGGGTTAACTCAGAACATGATAAGGAGTTCACTCGATAAAGTTCGTTAACGAATCCACATTTCGATCACATTTTATTAATTCCTCACTTAATTCTTTATAAGAAATTGAAAATACACTCATTGTTTTAATAAAAAATACATAAATAATATGTATATTGCAGAGCTATCTATGTGTACAAATTCTTAAACAAATGTGTTTGTTGCTATTGTTGTTTGCAAACCGCAATGTTATGACGAATGTGTTTGTTGTTATTTTTGTTTGCATTACCACTTGATTCTAACAAATTAGGTGTATAATTTACCCATCTGCATTCTTATCTCATCCTCTCTATGCCTGCATATTCGTAAACAAAAAATGTCACATAAGATGTAAACGTTAATATATACGCATGAGCCTAAAAGCATGCTACATTTTGTCAATTTTATAAAAATTTGATGGGACTTTCGACATTAAAATCAAGTTTAAATCGATTGGGGAAAATATGGGAAAAAATTTTTAACAGAAATCGATAGCAGACATTCCAAACTTTCATTTTATTACAGTTAGCGAGTGTAGCACGCTGTAGCACACAAACTTTTTGTCCATCGAAGTTAGAAAAGGTAGCATTTATGAAGTATCATTTTTGCTGGCCTATATTTTTTTTAATATTTCGTCGATTGCACTGATTTTTTCTTTACTTAGTCAAGGAGGTGCTATATTTACTTTTAAACTCACAAGAAAAACAATAAAGATATAAGTTATAAAGAAAATGTATAGCTAAAGTTAGCAAAAATTTCAAGCAGTTTTTGTTGAATAAAATTTTTCTGACTTCTGATACCATTATTTTGTAAAAAAATTTCAACTTTTTGTAAAGTAGTCATGAATTGTTCATATTTGGACATTTCTTTATAAGACTACATCATTAAAATCTGAAAATTAGGTATTGAAAAAAATGAATTTTTTCCGCGGCTGAACCACTGTGCATCGTTCTGAATTTGACCCTTTTTAATAATTGATATATCTGCTCCTGTGTCTACTAGGAGAGTAGAAAATGAGTTATTTAATGTTGACTTGGAAGATATGTAGCTGTTCAAATGTAAATTGAATACAAAAATTTTTCTCTCTACTGTTGAAGTGGAGTCTGCTGGTTTTCCTGTTGATCGTAGCTACGTATGTTTCGTGTGCTGTTTGTATTGTTATTGTTGTTGTTATTGCGAGCATTTGAGCGTGTTTAGTTTCTATAGTCTCGCCTTTGCATGTTATTGTTATAATTGTAGCGCGTGGGAAACGCGCGTCTTTGGTTACTTCTGTTATTGTTACTTTGATAACTTCGACGGAAGCTACCGCGGTAATAGTTTTGTTGGCGGATGTGAAGTAATGAGTTTGGGTTTCCAGTTACTTCAGTGCAGCTATTTGTGAATTTTGAGACAGCTTCGTTCATCGAGGTGAACGTTCCAGCTTGCATAATTGTTTTCACTTTTTCGTTGGAGCAGTTTTTACACATAGCTTTCACAGCTGATTGTGTAGCATACTTGGTTGCTAACTCTGGAGTTAGTCCGTCGGATATGTATGCTCCTTCCAACGATTTTGTGAGATTTTCAATTTCTGAGGTGTACTGATTTGCAGTTTTGCTGCGTTGTTGTATGTTCATTAGTTTTGCTGTCAAAACTTCTACTGATTCGCCTTTGATTCTTGATTTTAAACTTTGTTTTATTGCTTGAATGGAGGATTCTGTGCTTATAAAATTTCTGGCCGTACCCTTTAGCTTTGTCTTTATCATAGATACTGCGACAGCCTCATGTGTCTCTTTGATTTGGTCAAGAATGTCAAGTGCGTCCAAAAAACTATGCAGATTTTCCGGCTTACCATCAAATTCAGGCAGAATTGATGAAGCCGTTTTAATAAACTCTACCACTGTTTGTGGCATTTTGCCTATTTCTGTTTGGGGGTTTTGGTTATCGAATTCTTTGTGCTCCTCGTCTTTTTCGGAGGATGGTTCTGGTAAGAGATCTCCAAAGTCAATTTTTATAGTTTGGTCAACAGAGGTTGGTATTTGTACCTCAATGCTGTATCTAGCTAACGATGCTACCAATCTATCCCTTACACTAGAAAATACCTGGTATGCTTGTTTTTTGTGTTCAGCAGTAAGCTTGCTGTTTACCTGTTTTATTATTTCGTTGATCTTATTCAAAGATCCTACTATCAAATCCAAATGCTTTACTATTGTCTCCTTTCTAATGGAAATGTTTTTGCTTATACACTTGTATGACTTTTCCGCAACAATTTTTTCGTCTATTAGTGCTTTTTGGATTTGGTCCCAATTATCCATTGGTGTGGTTAAACCTTATCTAGTCCGTTTGCACGAGAAATGTATCTCTTCTTTAGAATTTTGTTGTGGACTGAGTATATTTTCAAAAATAAATTGATGCAACCAATGATTGCAATAACGAGTAAAATGAATTTAATTGAATCCAAGGATTCAGTATGATCAACCACTTCAATGGAATTAACCACATTGGCATTTGGTTTGTCTATCTTGGATGTTTTGCCACCCATATTTGCTTATTTGTAAAAAAAATTTCAATGGTATCTTGGAATGCCGAAAACTTCACCCATTCGATTAATTTCTTCTATTTGTGTTGTAGGGTTAATAACGTCCTCTATTGTTGGTTCCCTAGTCATTCCTATGCGACGCCAAAATCTTCTTAACCATTCTAATTCCCTGTCGTAATCTATCAACTCTCTTATTTCCACTCCGCTAGATAAATCAGTGGTTGGGTTTCTAGGCCTAGACATGCTCGAAAAGAACAAAAGATATTTCCACTTTTTATTTTATTTATATTTATTTATATATATTTTTTTTTTTTTTCTTTTTCTCATTTAAACATTTTTCTTATTTTCTTTAACTTATTCTTTAATTTCTTCTTTTCTTCAATAGTTGTTGCGAGGTTAATTTCCTCGTGGGTAATGGCAAGGGCCTTTCGTTTTTTTGAAAGCTTTGCCACCCCTTTTTCGTTTGAAGGATATGGGCTTCGGAATTTTGGGTTCCTCCACCCTTCTATTAGTTTGTTGTCTTTGCCGATACTCTTCGATTGTTATCGGCAAAGGACCTGGTCTCAAATTTTCTGGCGGTGGTTGTTCCCTTTCGATGAAAAATCGATTCCACCGCTCGAAAATCTCGTCAACTTCTTGTTGACTGACCATGAAGAGAAGCGAAAAAAAAAAGGTATGAAAAAAAAAAGGAATACCCTAATGTTAGTATAAAACAAAGAGGCAAGAATCTTTCAATTTTTGCCACTAAGTAGGCAGCCGTTAGGTTGCCAGAAGATTTGTTAGTAAATATACGTGTATATAATAAATTATACTAATATATATTGCTGCTGCTGCTGGTCAATGAAAATGAGAATTCTGCTGCTCTCTTCGTTTGACGCCGTCTGTTCTGCTGTTGTTGTTGTCCTTGTGCAAATGATTACCACCTTCAGTGAAGCCTTCTAATCAGTTGTCCTTGTTCAAATCATTACCACCTTCAGTGAAGCCTTCTAATCAGTTGTCCTTGTTCAGATCATTACCACCTTCAGTGAAGCCTTTTAATCAGTTGTCCTTGTTGTAGCATTTTCATATAAGCCGTAAACTTCGTAAAATATCCTGGAGGCTACCTTGCCACTCAGACAAAGGGAAGGCGAACGAATTCGCCGGGACTTTATCTGGCAAGAATCGCCATGTAGTAGGAGATTAAACGCTTATCGTTTGGTTGTCAAAAGTGAATTAAATTTTATTATCCAAAATTCTTCTTTTTATACAATATTTGCTCTTATGTACTACTTATTTACTATGATACATATTTACACTACGTACTTAAAAATAATGGGACTCTTTCCCACGGTATATTGTACATATGTACATTAGGGTGTCCCGTTCATGTATGAAAAAAAGTTTTTTTCGAGCTACGCTATCGCAAGAGGTATCAAAAGTTGCGTAATTGAATACAGATCACAATAAAAGTAAAAAACCCGGAATTGAATTCGATCTTGAGGGCTCTACCGAGATCTGAAATTTTGTTAACTTCATATATTTAGAAACCTAAACTTTAGAGCTAAAATAATAAAAATATCATACTCAAAAATTATTTTATTATTGAAAATAACCATATAAGTACAGAGAAAGAAATTTATTGCATTTAATTAATTTAAAAAACTTGGAATTAAAATATATTTTTGTGTCCAAATTTTGGTATTTCTGCTTGAGATTGCGACTATAATATTCCTTTGAACCAGTGGGAATATTTTTGGCTTCCGTCCGCGTGTTTATACTTTTGGATTATATTTTTCAGCATTTTCCAATATTATTTCAAAGCAATTTCACATTTCGTCAATTTTCCGGCAAGAAAAACACTTATTTTGGAGATTTTTTCTTTTTGCTATAAGTTGAATAGTACAGGGGTTTCCTCGATCCATTCTGAGTCCCTGATGGCATTATAGGGTTAAAAACCTAGTATATTATAAAACTTTATTTGATATTCAGTGAATTAGTTTTCTATTATCTACTAAAATCTCCACCCTTTCGAAAAAAATTTTAATTGAAGTTTGGTGTCCCTATTATTTTTCACAAGCTGAAACGAACTCACTCCACAAAATCATCAGCCATTATGAAACTTATTATTTGTAGCATTGGCAACAAATAATTTATTGTTATTGTTATTTTCTAAACAAGAAAGATTCAATAAAAACAAATATGAAAAAAAAAAATTATGAAACGACGCAACAAATGGCCGATTAAATAACTGTTCCTTACTTCGGAGACATCTGAGCAAGAAATTAATGTATAAGTTTTGACCATTGTTTAGAAATTAAGGCAGGATCGATCTTTGAAATATTTCAAGGCAAGTGTCCCTATTATTTGTCATATGACTGTACTACCTAAAAAAATTAATTGAATAAAGAATTTTTAACTGAATTATTTTTAAAATTGAAAAAAAAAGTGCTGCAAACCTATTTCTGTGTTCAGGGGATTTTTGTTTATCTGATATGACTTTCGTTTAAATAAATAAAATAAAATAATTTTAACATAATTCGTTTTAGTAAAGTACATTATTCAATTATTAATAATTGCGAATTCTGTAAGGCTGCCAAAGAAAAATTTGTACACCTATTTTAGTGTCAATATATGTATATTTGAATTTGACGGATTTTTTTTTGCATGTTAGAAATAATAAAAAATAACATATCGTTATGAAGTTAAAGCATTTTATTTTATATGAAGTTTTAATAGTTTTTCTCTGAGATGATACTTAAAAACAATATACATATATTATTCTGTTTTTACGATCCAAATTTTCTTGAACTCGCGGGAACACTGAGCGTATGAAAACCCATTTTGCGGTGACAACACTACATACTAGTACCTTCGCCCAGGGCTTGTAGTCTCTTCTAAATCTTTTCTGATTCCAGAATATGCGTAACGTTATAAAATTAAACTTTACGTAAATAAGAACTTTATGCTTTAGTTAAAGAACCGTATTGTTTTTTTTTTTATCGAACTGATTCTCCACGATTGAAAGGCAAATAAAATGCAGAAGCCGAAAAAAAACCCATTGTAGAAAATATGTTTATGTACGAGTATTTTCATTGTAACTACATGGAATTCAGATTTTTGCACTTAAAAGTAAGTTGCATAAAAAATTAAGCGAATATAACTTATAAGAACGAAAAGAATTACATAGTAAGCATGCAAACAATATGCGGATGTAATATATGTTGTGGTGAGTGGGCGTTCTGCATGAATGACAAAACCGCAAAACTTTGAAGATCGGTAGAGCCCTGAAGATCTAATTGTATATAGTTTTTAAAACTTGTTTCGTAATTTGCGCTCAAACCCGCAAATTTTGAGGGGTCTTGCGTTAAGGAAATCCAAAAAAAAATATTTCGGGACACCCTAATGTACATGTACCTACGTACATGTACATATGTATGCTCCTATGAGCGCTTAGGCTTAGAATAACATTGAAAGCGTGAGAATGGCAGCGTCAGCAAATTTGTGTACATTACAATTTGTGTGGGGCTGACTAAGTAGCCAGCGCCAGCGCGTGACAATACAATGTATGGAAATTTATTATGTATGTATGTTTGCGCTTGTGTAACTACATTTGAGGCTCTACAATCGTGATAAATACAAATATACGGTTTTGTCCACATAAATCTTTATTATGTTTGGAACCAGTTAGTCCTTGTGGACGATTTCGCTATAAGCAAATTTTTCGTTCACAAGGATTAATTTTGAACTGGCGGATCGCCATCTAGTAAGTGAAACAATCGTAGGTCGAGTGTGAAATGAATTGAAATTCTTTATTTACTTTCACTTTCTTTTATACAAAAATTCTTACGCTAACTTATACTAATACATATGCATTAAAATGCGTGTTCAACATATGCTGCGTCAGCATATGTGAATCATAAATATTTCGTCAGTGCACATTGACAAACTGACGCTGTCGCTCAGTTGGTCATTGTGACTGCTCGGGCAATGCACTTGACAAAATGCAACAAATGTAACTGGAGACGCCATGTGTGGCGGTGTGTATATTTGATGTTAAACTCCCGCTGGGGTTTAACGGAATTTATTTGGGTCAGTTTGTTTTGGCAACATGTGCGGTTTACATGTACACATAAATTATGTGTACATGACAACGACTGTAAGGGCGGTGTATTTATGTAATGCTACAACGTCTGAAAGGAATGTTTCTTTAGATGGGCTGTGATATGCGAGAGTCAAGTAGATAATCTCGGATTCGCCAGATGAGGATCCTTCATTCTAGTAACCGCGATCTTACTAATATAGAGGTCTCGTGGAGTACTCATTGCGGAGATTCAATAAGAGCTTTGCGATCCAATTTTCCTTTACCTTCCCTTCGCAATTTTTGTAAAAACTGTTTATTTTGAAAAACAGCTAATAAGAAAAGAAAAAATTATATATCGTGTATGTATTAGTACCGCGTTTTTGATGTTTCGATTAAAACTTTTGTATATAAAGTTGTATTATATGAAAGTTATTAATGTATATTTCGTTGTTTTCTGGACGGTTTGAACTGGGCGAAAAACCTCTCGCCCAGTGTGAGCAGTTGTTTGGATAGTAGAGTTATTTTGGGTTAGAGTTTGTATAGTCCGAATGCTTTGTTGAAGAGCTTTATTGTAGTCACAAATCCACTGTAGAAAGTGCGAATTATGGCTAATGCAAATGACATAGATTAATGATCTATTGAGGATAGAGTTCTCTCGATTAAATCCTTTTGAAAATGGGAATCATTTCCAGCTGAAATATGGGAGATTTTTCGGGCTTAGAAAGTTCCCATGAATGATGGGTTCTCATCTTCGTCAAAAGTTGGTACACTCGCGACAAAGAAATCTGCGTTAGTGGTATTATTTGAGTATTTTTTATATTCAGCGCTTCGTTCAGGAAAGCGTCGTATAATCGAGGTTAAGATGCCTTTAAATAGGCCATCTACGTTTATCTTATATCGAGTGTCAGGGAGATGAAACCATTTTCTTGTCCCCAGCAAATTAAGCCCTCTTGTAACAGGGACTTGGTCGCTGGATACGTATGATAGGAATGTTTCCCTTTTTTAAGCTTAGCACCAAAAATAAATTGATCTAATATAAAGGCATTTAAGTTTCCTCCAAACTTGCAGCTTAATGCAAGTTTCTTTACTCGGGAGTACCATTCAGCTGCCGTTGCACTATCCTGTTGTTTGGCCAAATGAAATTTCTTACGTTCTTGAAACACAATCACCGGTGGCGTATAATGCGTTTCCAAAATACTACAAAGTTCTTTAAAAGTTTTCTCCAATGGTGATTGCGGACTACACAAACTATGTAGTACGCTGTAAGCAGCCGTACCCACTGTTTTCAGCAACACATTTTTCTTTTCCTCATCTTTTGTGCACTTCAATTCAATTTCTTGATTGCGTCGGAATGTTGGCGTTCAAGCGGTCTGTACCCTAATAGGTTTTCGTTTGGTGTGCAATTGGCTGGAAACCAGCCTCTTGGCAGCGGTGACCAAGTGTATACGCGGCTGTTTAATGGCATGGCGCCAAGAGTCTTGACGTACTGGGATGTAACGTACGGGCTAACGTAGCACTGATAAACGTTATGTGTATTAGCATTGATGGGGCCGAATGTGCCTGGCCTTGTTACATTAGCAAAAGTTTTTGTCTCATCTGGTATTGCAAGGGTGGGTAAATTCCAGAACACCTTGTCTCCTGTCGGCGTGATAGACAGTCCGAATCCACATATATACTCGTATATGGGTAGAGGGATATTATACTCCTCTGCGCTAATGGCCGCAAGCAGATCCGTTAACGTCTGTAAAGCCGGTATCTTCAACGTGAATTTCCCTTGATGGAGTAAGTATGCATTCAACAACTCCGTCATGGCGTGCTGGAAAATTGCGTATTGAAGTGCATTTTGGGTAAATGGTTTAGAACAAATTCAACATGTATGTATGTATGTTACACCACCGGCTTTTAAAGAATATCATTACACAGTGTGTGATGGTATTCTATTTAAATGACAAATCTCAAGTGGCTTTGTAGTTTTTTATTTTGTTCGTTTTACTTGTGCGGTCTATTTGTGTCAAAATAAGGTACTTAAGTTTATGATTTATATTTCCTTTTCCTTTTGGTTCTGTGGTGTTGGTTGATTTCTTATGTTACAGAGATTTTCGTTTATTTCATTTTCAAATGGGCTATTAATATTTATTCATTCCAGATTTTTTTTTTTTGTTTGTTTGTTTTTATTGTAGTTTCTTCTGTATACAATAAGAAAATAAAAGTGATTTTATTCTACGAGTTTAAGCCTATTCTTATGTACTATGATTTTCTTATTTTTATTGCTTATTAGGTTTTCTACTTTTTTATTTTCTACTTCATATGGTATTAATGTAAAGTTATGGTTCTTATCGATATTTTCTACCAGGGTTTGAAATTGCTTAGCTACTTTTGCTGCATTTGCTTTTGCTTTGCTTTTGCTAACGAAAAGTAAATTAGCAAACTCGGCCAGCCAAGTATTCAGCTGAGCCGTGTTTGCTTGTATAGTTAAGCAAAGCAACGCGATTTGGTGGATTTCATTTTACTTCCAGCAATTAGTTGTGTCTTTGCATTTTTTCTGCTTTTGCTTATTTTGCTGAAACGATTTGTTTACGCATATTTCGATTTTTTATACATATTTACTTATGTGTATGTATGTATGTACACATAATATGTATGTATGTCCATTTGTAAACATCTTTTCATGTTGAATTTTGCTTAAAAACTAGTTTCAGCAAAATAAGCAACTGTAAGCAAAAATTTACTACTCAACTAATTGCTGGAAGTAAAAGCAACCCTCTCAAATTGAGTTGCTTGGCTTAACTATACAAGCAAACACGACTCAGCTGAAAACTGAAGCGATGATTCGTGTTTTCGTTTTTGGCTCGGCTGAATTCAGCAATAAGCAAAAAACATCGGCTATTGCTGTTTTGCAGCAAGCAAATTCAAACCCTGTTTTCTACCTTATAGAGCCCTTTATATCTATTGTCTAACTTATGACCTGCTTCATATGATGCTAATGGGCCTTTTTCGTATATTCTAATCTTTCTTCTTTCCATTATAAAACTTATAAACTTATTTTGAACTTCTTAATAATTTGATTTTTTCTCTTAATTTAAACTTTTCCTCCGCACAAGTAACGAAGTTTAATGATTGGTATGCTTTGGCTATTTCCTTTGAGCTTCCGATATTTTTTACCACCCCGAGTTTGTTTCTTTATTTTTAAAAGTTGTGGGATCTTTGGTTCCTCTTTTTTAATTAATTTATTACGCCGCCGATATTCTTCAATAGTTATCGGTTGCGGTCCTTGTCTCACAGCTGTAGAGGTTTGAGGAACCTCTTCAGTGGCTTCTGGGGTTTCTTCTTCCAAAAAGAATTGTTCCCATCTATCGAAAATGGAATCAAATTCTTCTTGGGTAACTATTTCCTCCATAAGAAATAGCCAAATCAAAATTTACAAACAATTTTTTTTTTTTTGAAAGAAACAAAATTTTTTTTTTGTCTTAATATATCCCTAGGCAGATAAAATCTGCGCTTTGGTGAGCGCCCTAGGACGCTGAAGTATTCTAATTTATATGTATACTTATTTTATCCTATGGTACCATCAGTCGCCACGATTACCACCGAGCACAAATCCTTTACTGTTCCATCGAGCGTTGTATCATCAGTCGCCACAATTACCACCGAGCATAAATCCTTCACTGTTCCATCGAGCGTTGTATCATTAGTCGCCACAATTACCACCGGGCATAAATCCTTCACTGTTGTATCATTAGTCGCCACAATTACCACCGGGCATAAATCCTTCACTGTTGTATCATTAGTCGCCACAATTACCACCGGGCATAAATCCTTCACTGTTCCATTGAGCGTTGTATCATTAGTCGCCACAATTACCACCGGGCATAAATCCTTCACTGTTGTATCATTAGTCGCCACAATTACCACCGGGCATAAATCCTTGTTAAAAAATTTTTCGCTGATCCTTTTTGTTTACTATTTTTTTTTCTTGATAAATTTATCAAATAATATTTATATTAATAAAATTAGGCTTCTGCTGGGATTTCTGCAGTCTGCTGTATATAGCAGTCTGCTAATAAAATCCTATCTGCTGTTGTAGAGCAGGCAGGGTCGCCATGAAGTGCATTTTGGGTAAATGGTTTAGAACAAATTCAACATGTATGTATGTATGTTACAGTATGGCATACACCGTGGTAAACGTTGATCCTCTATACATAGCCTATCGTATGTTTGTCGAACTAGCTGGATAAAGCCGGCGCAGTCGAAATTTTGGCCTAGGGTTTTCTTCACAGGTTTACTTCCCCGCCCGTTACCAGTATATAACTGTTCATCTTTCGGGGCCGTTTCCTTTACGGTTGTGGGCGCAGCGGGAGGCGGTCTTCGCTGTGGTGGACGATTTTGGGATCTTCGCTGTGGCCGGGGTGCTCTATTGCGAGCTTCCTGTTCCTGCTCGGCCATTTGTACTTGGTTGCTCCAGTTTGATTGCCCAAATTGGGCTTCGTGTTGCCTTTCGTTATATCGAGCTATACGCTCTACATCACGTGGTCTCATCCGACGTGGTTGTTGTTGCCTCTGGGAATTTCCGCGTCCAGGGTCTTGTTGTTGCTGGTCTTGCCAGGATGCACGGGGATTCCTAAATGTATTGTAATATTTCGGTGCAGTCACCAACACTAACATATCCAACGTGGGGCTTCAAGCAATGCAGTCACACACATATGTACATATACCAAGCGTGAATTGCACCGGCAGTGCAGCCGCACATATGTATCTACATACATATACTTATAGAGCCAACGTATGCAAGTGATACAACTCCACGGCTTGTGCTGCTCATGTAGCAAATTAAGCCCTCTTGTAACAGGGACTTGGTCGCTGGATACGTATGATAGGAATGTTTCTTTGGATGGGCTGTGATATGCGAGAGTCAAGTAGATAATCTCGGATTCGCCAGATGCGGATCCTGCATTCTAGTAACCGCGATCTTACTAACATAGATGTCTCGTTGAGTACTCATTGCGGAGATTCAATAAGAGCTTTGCAATCCAATTTTCCTTTACATTCCCTTCAAAATTTTTGTAAGAACTGTTTATTTTGAAAAACAGCTAATAAGAAAAGAAATAATTATTCATCGACTGTTATGAATTTTTGACTTAAATAATCATTATCACCGTTATTGTATATAAGAGCTAATTATTGAAGGTACATCACACTCTACCAATACCATTCAATCGGAAAATTATCGGTCTAACGTATATAACGTATATAACTAACATTCTAGTAAAAGTACGCATAGGTTCGGGTATAAAATAGAATTACTTTCTTTATTGAATTGCTTTCTCTATTTATACAAAATTTCTTACACTAACTTACACTAATACTTATGAATTACAAAATAAGTGTTCAACATATGCTGTATCAGCATATGTGAATCATAAATATTTCATCGGTGCACATTGACAAACTGACGCTGTCGCTCAGTTGGTCATTGTGCCTGCTCGGGCAATGCACTTGACAAAATGCAACAAATGTAACTATAGATATGCCATGTGTGGCGGTGTGTATATATGATGTTAAACTCCCGCTGGGGTTTAACGGAATTTATTTAGGTCAGAGTGTTTTGGCAACGTGTGCGGTTTACATGTACACATAAATTATGTGTACATGACAGCGACTGTAAGGGCGGTGTATTTATGTAATACTACACCATATCCAAATGTGTTCGCTGGTTATATCACCATATCGACGCCTGTGTAAAAGATCTCCCTATTACAAAAGTTGTTTCAATAAATATATATGGAATTTTCAGATAAATATATATGGAATTTTCTTTGAAATAGAGCATTTTTTCAGCAAAATCTGAAATAAGACGTTATTGGAGAAAATTCTGAAATAGGACGTTTTTGAAATAACTTTTGAAATAGCGTGATCTTTTACTCAGGCGCCGATATTCAGATATGTCCTTTATATCATCGTATCCGCCTTATGAAAAAATGCTGTTATAAGTAATTTGCCACGATAGTGTAGTTAGGATTTTTTCACGATGGTTCTCCTGTGTGGAGTTTCCTCTTAATGTCAAAGAACATTAAAATTTTCTTTATGAATTTCAATATTTTCGCAAAATTCTTTCCATTCCATATTTAAATTTGCTCTTGTTGAATGTTGAAAGCGATTGCTTTTTTTAAATTCTTTCTTTGCATATAAAATCTAAAATTAGAATTACTACAATAATAAATAGAAAAATATTTGTAGACGATATGGTGTCATTATCGACCTTAATTTCGTTCAGCACATTGGCAGTGGGGTCATTTATTTTTGATTCTCTTGAGCCCATTTTTCTAAAAAAAAATTTTTTTTATTTTTCTAGCATAAGTTATATAAAAATTTTATGCATTTGTATTTTAAAATTGTAGATTCTTTAAAGATTTCTTATTTCTAATTTAACATTTTTCTTTTCCTTTAAACTAGTACTAAAATTAAATTTCTCGTACAGAATTGCTTTGTTACTACGACTCTTGAAACCGGCTCTCTTAGGTTTTTTTTCCACCTTTGGTACTGCTGGGGTACCTCTACTCGTTTCTGGTTTCTTTTCCTATATTCCTCGATAGTTATTGGTTTTGGCCCAGCCGCCTTTGGTGTAGGATCAGACATTTAATTTGGCAGGATCAAATATTTAAATTTGGCAGGGTCGCCATGTGGAGTTTCCTCTTAATATCAAGAACAGTGTTTCCTATCAACGGCTAGCGAATAGCCCGTCCTGTAGGCGCCGTTAGGCAGCCAGAAAATTTTATAAAATAAAAGAGAAGATATTGGAAGTTTAGACTTCTGTCTCGATCTTAATTTTAATTTAGGAAATGTATAGCTATATATACCAGCAGTTATATTCAGTAGTATTCAGACGAGGACAGCAATAATATTTAAGCAAATACGAGGATGCCAATGATTATTTTATGATGTTCAGACGAATACGAGGACAGCAATGATGATTCGATGGTAGCCAAGCAAATGCTTGTTTATTATACCAATAACCTGCCTCCTTATGACAAAGCCAAATTGCTGGTGCAAGAAACTTGCGACCCCTGCCATGGCGGCCTTTCCTCTTATTGTTGCTGTTAACTTCCTGTTGTGAAGTTTTGTTTTTTCTGGCGAATTGCCCAGTGAAACTGCAGCCGAATACATCATACAATTATGTGCAAGGTATTTTGAACTTAAATAGACATTACCACCGAATTATTGCTTGGACTGTAATCAAAGAACCATTCGGCTCGAAAGACCAAATGCGACCGTCAAAGAACCGTACCGTTTTTTTTCCTAGTATAACCGATCAAGTCGCTGAGGTCTTCAGTATGGAGAACCCTCGTCAACATACTCTAATAAGCGCAAACGAACAGATATCGTGTGTGAACAGAATTGATTTCTTTATTGACAATCATTATATTTATACAAAATTTCTTACACTAACTTACACTAATACTTATAAATTACAAAATGTGTGTACAACATATGCTGTGTCAGCATATGTGAATCATAAATATTTCATCAGTCACATTGACAAACTGACGCTATCGCTCAGTTGGTCATTGTGACTGCTTGGGCAATGCACTTGACAAAATGCAACAAATCTAACTAGATATTTGCCATGTGTGGCGGTGTGTATATTTGATGTTAAACTCCCGCTGGGGTTTAACGGAATTTATTTAGGTCAGAGTGTTTTGGCAACGTGCGCGGTTTACATGTTCTCAGCTCTTGCGGATCCAGAAGATTGTCCTGCTAAAGATGGTTGGGCTTGGTTGGTTGGAGCCGATCCTGAGTGAATATTTTTAAAATGAGAATGTCCTGGTACCTTGTAGCTGTTATAGAAAATTGTAGTAAATGAACTAGCAGATTGTCCCCATTCAGAGGCAATCTCAATTCCGAGTGTAGTCAAGTGTTGTTTAACCTGATCAGACAGAGCGTTGTTTCTTAACAATTCTGTCATATCAAGAGTGGTTTCTCCATCGTCTTCCCACATTGTGAATCCTTTCATTCCAGAAACATCATTTTACTCTCCCATTATCGACAGAAATGCTTTGTCTTTTTCATTGTAAAGAGTCTTAATGAAACTGACAATATCTTTCTTCATGATAACACGTGTGGATGTGGGCTGCGGTATTCTCTGCATTTCATTGTCACTTGATGTATTTTCAGCAGGGGCCTCTGTAGGTGCTGCTAATGTTGATTGCAAGGTTAGTTTATTATTACGGTCCTCGGTTACAAAGAACCCATATGAAAGCAAAAGGGTTTTATATCCAGCGTCTTCGGACCCATGTTCCTCTTGACCTTCGTATAGACCCACTGCAAAGCTTTGGAGATAAGCAGTGCTTTTCTTCAGACTTTTCTCTGCTGGTGAAACATAATTAGTTCTGGTTTCACGTCCACGACCTCTTGATAATACATAACATAATTACGAGGCAACATAAGCTACATCGGCATAAGCACTAACTGGGATTTTCGGACCCAGAGGAAGTTCAGCCGATCAGATAGGCTATCAAAAGAGACAGCCGTAATAGTAAGTTATAAAATAAAAGATGTCAGTCATTCATTTCAATTCTGTTCTTTATTCATAAATCTTAGCCTATTTATACAGTTTTTGGTCACTAAAAGTGATTTCTAAAACGCCTCCTCTTTCTTGGCTTCTACATAGCTGAATTCAAGCTCAGCTTGGCAAACACTTTCTTTAGCCAATAGAAGCGCGTCGCGTAAGGCCGAGCAGTGCGCTAGAATAAATGCTGGAGTGTTGATAAACACAGTATGGCATATTGCGCTCTATGTGCGGGTCAATTTGTCGTAGCTGGACCGTCCGTTATACTTTCTAAACCGATCGAACCGATCTGTATTACATTTGACACATTGGTTAATACCAAAATTAGCAGAAAAACAAAATCGTTGAAACTTAATTAGTCATTATCACCATTTTTATTGAAAAATATTCAACGCTGTTGTAATTGTAGATTAAAACGCCGATACGGTTCGGTTGACGTGTAAATCACGAATTGAATTTATTATACAAAATTGGCTTCTTTTATACAATATTTGTTCTTATGTACTACTTATTTACTACGATACATATTTACTCTAAGTACTTAATAATAATGGGACTCTTTTCCACGGTATATTGTATATATTATTAGCAATAAAATTAACAGTTTGAGGTTCAGATATGAATTGAATTAGCATAGAATATATTTGGGTCAGTCTGTTTTGACAATGTGTGTGGTACATGTGTACACAATAAATTATGTGTACATGACAACAACTGTAAGTACGGTGTATTCATGTAATGCTACACCTTCCCCCTTAAAAAAAATAGATATATATATTTGTATTCAACTATATATATCTATTTGAATGACTTAGTGACCCACTTAACGTTTGTCTGAGTTGACAAAATTTATTAATTGCTTTTCGGCTCATATTGCCTGTGTTGCATAAAATTTTATTATTCAAAAATTTTTTTTGTGTTACATTTGCTTTTGCCTGCATTGCATTTTTATTTGGACATTACTTTTGTTTTTTTTTTTTTTCTTTTTACATTTGGTTCGTATTGTGTATTTATACATATATTACATTTGTTTTTTTTTTTCTTTGGCGTGTGCCTGTTTATTAAATTGAGTAAACTGGAATGCATATGTATTTACGTTATTACTAAATTATTCTTATTGGGAAAGTGCAGTGCCTAATTTTAAATTGGTTTAAGCCTATTCTTATGAATTATGATTTCCTTATTGTTTTTATTGCTATCTCCTATGCTATTTGGAATTAAAGTATAATTGTTATTCCTATCAATACTTTTAACTTTATAATATCCTGCATATCTATTTTCTAGCTTATGGGAGGCCTCTTCTCTAACTAAAACTAAATCTCCTATTTTAATTTCCTTACTATAAGTATTTTTGTCATAATTGGTTTTTTGCTTTTCTTTAGCTTCTTGAATTAATTTTCTGGCTCTTTGCTGTGCTAGTTGAAGTTTGTATTTTACTTCTTTGTCATATGCCTCATGGTTGTATACCGGGCTAATTTTATTTTCTGTCAAAAATTCATAATTTGGTGGGTTTTTCCCAAATATAAGTTCGAACGGACAATAATTATGTGTTGTTGATGGCGTTGTATTGTAACAATATGCGAAATATTTGAGATATTCATCCCAATCGTCTTTGTCATTGGATATATATGCACGCATATATTCGTTGAATGTTCGGTGACTGCGTTCTACAGTACCCAAAGTCTGGTGATGATAAGGTGTTGAAGTTTTATGCTCAATTTTTAACAATTTACATAGTTCTGTGAACAGGCTGTTTTTGTATTCTGTACCCATATCTGTTAAAATCGTTTTCATTTGGCCATAAATCAAGATGAAATGCTCGAATATGGCTTTAGCGACCGTTATTGCATGTTTGCTTGGAACTGGGATCGCTACTAAATATTTTGTTAAATCGCATATAATGGTAACTGCGTATTCGTTTCCATTTATTGACTTTGGTAATGGGCCTACTGTGTCGATTTGTACAATATCGAATGCCTTCGGAGGTGTCTCTGTTATTGTCATTGGTTCTTTTATGTGTCTATTAATTTTATTTTTCTTACAGTGGATGCATTTCTTTACATATTTTCGTATGTCGTTTTTCATATTCAGCCAGCTATATTTCTGCTTGATTTTATCTGTCATGCGATTTATTCCTGGGTGGCCACCACTAATAGGATCGTCATGATATTTTTGCAGAATTTCTTTAATTTTCCCGGGATTTGTCTGGGGTTAGAGCGATTGTTAACTTTTTGAGAACTTTATTACCCATTTCTATAAATTTGCCTACTGCAGTATAATTTCTTTTAAACAATTTGTCCCCTAAGGACAACTGTATTTGTACAAGTCCTAAATTGCCGGCTTCTCTTTCGAGCCTGGTAAAGAATTGTCCTAAGTCAATCTTATCCTCAACAATTAGGTTGCTTGTCTCAAAATTGCTACAAATTTTCTTTCCTTTTTTGAAATATAATTTCGGAGGATTGAAAACGAGCTCGACATGTCTTTTTACTTCAAATTTATTTAGCGCTTCGTATATTTTGGGGTTCTCTTTGTGACTTTCTTTAATTTCAGTATTATTACTGGTCTTTTTAGCTGCTGATCTTGTTGTTATTTTAAATATTTTATTTGCTTCCACTGATATATCTTTTAAGTTTGTAATTGTTATGCGGGATAATGCATCCGCAATGTGATTTTCCTTTCCTGCTATATACTCCACCTCAAAATCGTACTCTTCTAAATCGAGTCTTACTCGTGTCAGTTTAGATGAAGGACTTTTCATTGAAAATAGGTATGTTAATGGGCGATGGTCGGTTTTTACTAAGAATTTTCTGCCATAGACATATGGTCTGAAGAAAGTTATGGCCCAATGGATTGCGGCCAATTCTTTTTCTATCGTGGCTTTGTTTGTTTCACCTTTTGTGAATGATCTAGAGGCGTAAGCAATTGGTAACTGTTTGCCATCATATTCTTGGCTAAGGACTGCTCCACAAGCGTATCCACTAGCGTCTGTCGTTATGCAAAATTCTTTATCGAAGTCTGGGTATTGCAAAAGTGTTGGACTGATTAATGCTTCTTTCAAATAGACAAAAGCTTTTTGACATTCTTCTGTCCATTCGAAAGTAACATTTTTTCTGCAAAGCCTGGTTAACTTTCTTGAATGTTCTGCGAAATTCGGTACAAATCTTCTATAATAATTACAGAATGCTACGAATCTCTTAACTTCGTCTGCTGTTTTTGGTGTTGGATAATTTCGAACTGTTTCAAATTTGCTTGGGTCGGGTAATATTCCCTTGTTTGTACATTTATGTCCTAAATAAGTTACTTCTTGACTGAAAAATAAACATTTGTCTGGATGTAGTTTTAGGTTATATTTTCTACAAGTGGAGAATACATCTCTTAAATTTTTTAACATATGATTTTCAGAACAACCTAATACAACTAAATCATCCATGTATAGGAATGCTTGAGATGGTTTTAGGCCTGCGAATGCTAATGTCATCATTCTTTGGAATGAGTTTGGTGCTACTTTTAATCCATATGGTAATCTTTTGAATCTATATGTGCCATTCTCAGCTGTGAATGAGGTTATGTCTCTGGAATCTGGGTGTAACTCGATTTGATGAAAACCTGACATAAGGTCTAGGCATGAAAAATATTTTGCTCTTCCGAGTTGGTCTAGAATATCATCAATTCTTGGGAGTGGAAATTTATCTGCTGCTAATTTTTTATTTAATTGTCTGTAGTCTATTACTAATCTCCATCTTTTTTCTGTTTTTCCTGGGAGTGATTTTTTAGGAACTAATAAAATTGGACTATTATATTCTGAAATTGAAGGTTCTATTATATCATCTTTGATTAATTTATTTACTTGATTTGTAATTTCTCCTTTTTGTGTCTGAGGTAATCTATAATTTTTAATATAAACAGGGTTGTCATCCTTCATATATAATTTTTGTTTATAAAAATTGTTAGAAGTAATTGGTTCTGTTTCCAGTGCAAATATATCTATGAATTCTGTGCAAATTGATGTTAATTGATTTTTAACAAAATTTGGAAAATTTTTCGTTAATCTGTTTAATTTTTCTGTGTCTGTGCCATTTTTACTGTGTGTGGTTGCTTTAACTAGTGTATAATCATCTAAATTTTCAGTTTTAATTTTATAATTTTGAATAGTTGTGTTATTATGTGTCGTGTTGATTATTCTAACGAAAGTTTGGTCGTAAGTTGTAATGGTATTTGCAATAAAAATGCCCTCAGCTAGCTGTTGGTGTGGTATGAAAATGTTTTTATTATTTGTGTTTATGTTAATTTGTCTAATAACTTCTGATCTAGCTGGAATTGTGATTGTATTGACAGACAGATAATTTGTTAGGTTCATTGTTATTGTTTGAGGGAAATCATATGGTCTTAAGATTAGTTTATCTTCTGTTTTTCCATAATCTAGAATGCAATTGTATTTCTTTATGAAATCTAGGCCTATTATTCCATCGCATGGAATTGGGAAGTTGTCGTCTACGACGTGAAATTTATGATAAATTAGAAGGTCATCGCCTTTTAGATCTGCTTTGATTGTGCCTAATGTGCTAGTTATTCCTTGACCAATGCCTTTTAAATCTGTGATTTGTTCAGTATTTATTTTTTCTTTATTATTTATTTGTTGTTTTTTAATTATGGAGATATCAGCTCCAGTATCGATTAAAAAATTTGAATATGAATTGTTTAATGAAGTCCTTGTAGATATATAGCTGTTTAAATTTAGATTGAGTACGCATATTTTTCTTTTTGTTAATTTTGAAGTGGAGTTTCTTGGTTTTCCGCTTCGGTGCAGCTGCGCACGTTACGGGTTTGTGTGTATGGTCTGTTTGTATTTCGGGATTGTGATCCGCGTTGATTGTTATTGTTGTTATTGTTGTTAGACCTCGAGTTATTGTTGTATCTCGGTTGTGGTCTAAATCTCCTGCCTTGGTAATTTCCATAGTTGTTACTTCGGTAACCTCCACGGAAACTTCTCCGGTACTGACTCTGTTGTCGTACGTTTAGGATTGTATTTGAACTGCCCGTTATTTCGGTGCAACTGTTGGTGAATTTGGAAATTGCGTCGTTCATCGTTGTGAATGTTCCTGCTTGCATGATCATTTTGACCTTGTCATTGGAGCAGTTTTTGCACATGGCCTTAACTGCTGCCTGTGTTGAATATCTCGTGGCTAAATCTGGGTTTAATCCATCCGAGATATATGCTCCTTCTAATGACCTTGTGATTTTTTCTATTTCTGCGGTATATTGATTGGCAGTTTTGCTACGTTGTTGAATGTTCAGGAGTTTAGCGGTTAAAACTTCTACTGATTCACCCTTTATAGCAGTTTTTAGTTTATTTTTAATTTGTTCGATTGTTGTCTCGTTACTAATGAAATTCCTTGCTGTACCTTTCAGCTTTGTTTTTATCATTGTAATTGCCAAGGCCTCGTGTGCCTCCTTGATTTGCTCGAGAATATCGAGTGCATCTAGGAAACTATGTAGATTTTCTGGCTTACCATCAAACTCTGGTAGGACTGACGAAGCAGTTTTGATAAATTCAACTACCGTTTGTGGCATTGTGACGTTTATTTCTGGGGTATTAAATGGACTATTAAGTGGTTTAATTTCTTCCACTGATGTGGCTTGGCTGAACGAGGGTGAGGGTGTTCGGTTAGGGACGCGTACAGATAGAAGTGATGAAAAATCTATTTGAATTTCCTCCTCTACTGTTGTTGGTATTGTATTTTCAATATTATGTCTGGCTAAAGAAGATACTAATTTATCTCGTACTGTAGCAAAATTTAAATAAGCTTCTTTTCTATGCTCTTCAGTAAAAAATTTATTTTTCTCGTTTATAATATGTCTTATGTTGTTTAGAGCTTCCAAAATTGTGTTGAAATGCTTTATTAAAGTTTCATTTGTGATTGGTATGCTTTTATTTATGCATTTATAGGACTTATGAGCTTTTTCTTTTTCTGCTGCTAATAATTCATATATTTCTTGCCATTTAGTCATTTCAACTTATATGCGTTGTTGCACATTGTTTAATTGTCTCAATTTATTTTTAATGTAATTTTTGATTAGAATTGCAATTGTGACAATTAACAATGTCATGACGCATCCAAAAATTGTAAGCCATTTGTTTGAAATTTCTTCTTCTTATTCCACAATTGGATTTTCAAATTTTACTATTCTATTGTCAGGAATTTTTTCTTCTGCGCTTTCTTTACCTACCTCATATCCTGCTATGGCTACTAATATACCGTTCAATGCGGTCTTCCACCATGCCATGTTTAGAAAAATAATATAAAATTTTAAATTTATTTATTTGTTCATTTGTTTATTTATTTTTTTTTTTCTTAATTCTCTAATTTTACGTCTTAATTTTATTCTATCTTCCTTATTAATACATAAATTTAACAACCTATAAGCTTCGGCTATTTCTTTATTTTTCTTTACTCTTTTACCTGCCCTTTTTCTTTTTGTTATTATTGCTGGGGAAGGTATTTTTGGTATATCTTCCTTTTTTGCTCTATTTCTTCTCCTATACTCTTCTATAGTTATAGGTTTTGGTCCTTCTTTCTTATTCTTGAGGTGGTCCTCAGCAAATTTAATGAATTCTTTAATGGTGTTAACGCACTTCTTGAAAATCCTATCAAATTCTTCTTGGCAATTAATGTCTTGTGACATTTTATTTTTATATATTATATGTTTGTTATATTTTTAATCTGAATTTAATAGTAATAGCAATAAGTAAAAAAATTTTTAATTTTTAAATTTTAATTTTCTACTCTCCTGAGTGTCCTATTTATTTCCTCTTCTAATGTAGTGGGGTATAACAAGTCTTGCATTGTGGGTGCTCTGCCCATTCCTATAAAAGTCCAAAATTGCCTTAGCCAATTTAGCTGGCGCCTATTACTGCCTATTGTACGAGCTCTTGACCTACGGGTGTTGTTCGTGTTTTCTATGTTTTCTATTTGGTCTATTATACTATTTAAAGCTTCGTAATTGAAGTCGTCTGGTAATGCACTATCCATAAGGGATGTGTATTTAAAGTGAATTAATAAATGAAAGTGTACTAGCATTCAAATTTACTCAAATTAAGTTGAAATTGTTTTATTTATAATGAGAGCCTAATTTTTAAAAAAAATATACGTATTTAAAAATAATGTCTCTAAGCAAAGTTAATTGCTGATTGTTGTAGCGGCCGTTAGGCTGCTAAATTCATTAAAACTTAATATTATACTTATACTTATGTTGCTCGCTTTTGTCGCTTGTTAGCAAATTTGTTCTCATAAGGGTAAACCAAACTGGCAGGATCGCCATCTAATAAGACGCGTAGTAATAGTTTGGAGTATCAAAATCGATTGTCTTCTTTATTTTCATTTACTTCCTTATATACTAAAAATTATTACAATAACTTACACTAATACATAGATACAAAAAGAAAGACTTACACTAATACAAAAGAGAGAGTGTTCACCATATGCTGACGCAGCATGTCAGCATATGTGAATCATAAATATTTCGTCGGTGCACATTGACAAACTGACGCTGTCGCTCAGTTGGTCATTGTGACCGCTCGGGCAATGCACTTGACAAACTACAACAAATGTAACCTGAGAAGCAATGTGCAGCGGTGTGTATATTTGATGTTAAACTCCCGCTGGGGTTTAACGGAACTAATTTGGGTCAGTTTGGTTTTGCAACGTCTGCGGTACATGTGTACACAATAAATTATGTGTACATGACAATAACTGTAAGTGCGGTGTATTTCTGTAATGCTACAACGGCTCCTCTGTGTCGCTCTCGTAGATCTGAATAATCTTCTCTACCAGAGTTGGACGCAGAGGTTTTTTCAAAAATATCGTGCACAATGCGTCTTTTTGGCAGGCACTTGCGAAACTCCCGAATGAACACTTCTTTAATTCGTTCGAATTCATTTTTAGTTTCTTGAGCACACTCATTATACCGGTTTGAATACTCATTATTGTACGCTTGTCCCCCAAATTGCGTTCTTTCACGCACATACGTTCCACTTTCTTCATAACCCCCATAATTACCTTCAGAAATAGCGGCGTCCACAACAGTTCCATTAGGTCTAGGAATAGCATTGACTTGCTGCACCCAGCTTCGCACGCTGCTGTATCGGTCAAAATTACTTTCTCCATTGGCGGAATATCCTGTGTCGGCAATAAAGGATCCTCCGACAATTGTTGGGACTCTGGTATTGTTGTTATCTTTGCTGCTGCTGGCACTTGTTGTCCCGGAGTTATTTCTTGGCAGCTTTCGTCGCCACTGTCGTCGCTCTCGTTGCTGCTGTGATGCTTCTGAATGGTATTTGCTTTCGATTCGATATCGCTCTGTTGATCGCTGTCCTCGTCTGATGATGACATCCTCATCTTGTTTACTTCTTTCAGTACATCCTCCGTTTGAAATGTTACTGGCGGTAAGTTCGTTTTGCTCCGTTTGGAATTCGTTGCTTGGATCATAGCTGCTGCTGCTTGCTTGATAGTTTTTATTGTTCTCACCATCACGAATAAATTTTTTAACAATCGGTTCTTCAAAACTTGAATTAGTATAATTATATGAGCACAAGGATAAATTCTCTTCAGAATATTGATATGATTTGCTTAATGTAGAAATTAATTCTGTGCAAATTGATTCTGCTGTATTTAACGCTTCACTTAAGAATGACATTTAATTTCAATTTATATTTCCTTATATTTATAGTCGATTTTGAATTTATCAGCTAAGTTTCATATTACGCAGCTGAAATATGATTATTACGCATTCCATTAATTATCATGTGATTATTTACGTTATTTGACTCTTTCATACTTGTACGGTAAAGATCTCCAATAACACAACCACCACCACCACCACGTGCGTGTGTGTGTCACGCGGCGAAGGCCGGCCTATGCCTTCCAGGCTAACGGGCTACGCCCATGTTTAAGCCATTGTAAATGGCATATAGGCCGGCCTTCGCCGCGTGACACACACACGCACGTGGTGGTGGTGGTGGTTGTGTTCGGCGTGCATCAATAGATTATCCTCGGCAGTTGACCTCAGTTTATTCCTCTCTGCCGGCTGCATGGTCCCCAACGTTTGGTGCTGGTTGAGCTTGTGGAGGTTGAGCTTGGAGGGGATTGACTGGGCGCTGCACATCTGCTGGAGGAGCTGACATGTGAACATTAGTGTAACGTGAATGATTCGGAATCACATATGTGGCAAACAATGGAGCTGTAATTAATTTCCTGGAGGATCGCCACTCGTTGTGTATAGATACCTCCAATAGAGTAAGCTTGGATATCAAGTCCTCAGACAAGGCCACAGTTTTTACGCTCTCAGTAACATCCACAACTGTTTCAGGATTATCCGACCAAATACCAAAGCCGCTCATGGATGCAGCTTCATCTAATGCTTCCATAATGGCTATAAAAGCTTTATCCTTCTCATTGTGTAATGTGCGTAGGAAATTTAAGATATTAGCCTTCGGAATGACCTTCTGTGCTGCTTGAGGTTGAGTCTCTATATGTGTGTTGTCTGTGGTGTTGGGAGGAGTTGCAATGACAATGTTATCCCCGGAATCATCAAGAACTGTCAATCCATAAGCCTGTAAGATTCCACGATGTCCTGATTCCAATGCAGATTGTTCTTCTTGGTGACTGCAGATACCTGCTGCAAATCCTTGAAGGAAGATAGTGCTCTGCTTTATATGCCTTTCTGCTGGGCATACGTAATTCGATCGTGCTCCACGAGAACGATTCCTGGGGATGACATACATCAGGTAAGAGGCAACATATCCGATATCAGCATAAAAGCTAACTGGGATTGTGGGTCCGCTGATGGTGCTATACGGATTTGATATTATGTGGGCAGCTAGAGTGGCGATGTGCTTCCACTGTCCTGTTCCAAAGGAGAAAACTAATGATGTATATGATACGTTTGGGTATCTAAGAATCATTTGGCAAACTGCCATGAGACTTGACACGTTTGGCGCACGGGATTACTCTATCTTTCTAGCAACTGTAGTTAGATTTGACTTTTTAGCAATTTGATAGGAATAAAGAAGACTACCGATTTTAAGCTCACACCTCTTGAGGCTCTAAGTCTTCGAAGAGCTCGTGATACTTCAGCATTGTGCTCAGCGTTCAACATGATGAGAGGTTAAGAAGAGAATCAATTGAATTTTAAAAGATTAATTTGTGATGATAATTTTGATTACACGAATTTCGAAAGAAAATAGCAGAATCTTAAAGATTCTGGAAAGGTGATGTATTGCAAGACATTGGCCAAACGACGATTTACTCGAAGAATATTGGCAGAATCCAGGAATGGATTCAGCGGTGAAAACGAGCTCTTTTTGTGTATAGGTTTGTCATCTGTATGATTCGAATATTCATTTGGATAGGGCCTTTCTTTTTCTTGGCCAAGCTTGATGAGATGATGTTTGACAAACGGAATTTCGCGTTGATTGATTGATACCCTTTCGTAGTTGGTATCGTGAGTGGACTTTATATTCGGTTTGGTATGGTGAATGAAACGGAACATATAGGAGACGACACGCAAGGCTTTCGACCAAGAAGAGAAACGATCTAAAATATCAGGCTCGTTTTCGGTGAGATGTAGAGCTTCCACTTTGCGTTCTTCGAGCGATGGTACGTTTTGTCGAAGTAAGATTGGCCATTGATTTGGTGGCTTCAAAAGCCATTCGGGTCCATGCCACCAAAGCGATTGGTGCAGCAAGTCCTGAGGCCGACAACCTTTTGTTTCCAAGTCAGCGGGATTGTGAGTGGTTGAAACTTGTCGCCACTGAATATTTCCGACGTTTTGCAGAATTTGGGAAATTCGATTGGCTACGTACACTTTCCATGAGCAAGGAGGTTTTTCAAGCCATGCTAGAACTATTGATGAATCAGACCATAGGAAAATCTCGGTTTTCCCTAACAGAAGTGGTTGAGCGACGTTTTGAATGCATTTTGACGAGAATGGTGCACCCCCCATTACTAACCTGGAAAGGCTATTAGTTTGTAGGGGTGCCACCTTTGTCTTGGAAAAGAGTAGATGGGATGAACTATTTTCGGAAGATTGGATGCATATGTTTATTGAAGCGCAATATGATTTTCTGGACGCATAGAAATGTCCCATTAAAGAAAATTGTACATCAAATTGTTCCATTGTATATATTAGAATACATACAGTGAATATTGTCCATCCTTTTTGTCTAAGTCCTTCAATACCTCCTAGATGATTACTCCAAACATAATCATCTTCCTGTAAATAAATTCCATCAGAACGTTGAACAAATTTAGGAACATAAGTTCCATCAGCTAAATACATTTGAGATTGATTAAACATTTCATGAGTTCTTTGGATACAATTTTGTAATCCAAATAAATTATCCATGGCTTTAAATATGTCTTTGGTTTCTTCTTCTCTCATGTATGTTTTCCATTTCTGGAAGTCAATATTTGTAACAACATTTACATATTGTAATAACGAAGAAGTATCAGATTTCCGCATATCTTTGGTTTGTTCAAAAAATTTCTTTGATAATGTAATGTGATCATCTATCATTGTAATTTGAGGAAAGAATGGAATAATAAATTCAGCAATCATTGCTTCAGTTAAAACGATATACATTCTTTTGGCTAGTGTTGATAAGCCAAAAAATCTTGCTATTATTTTAAGTTCCCTTTCTTTTGGACAGACTCCAAATATCCTTTCATAAATTCCAAATCCATATTTGTCAATCATTTCTAAAAATTTTATTGGATCATTTAAGTTAGATTTTAGCCATTGAATAATAACAGCTTTGTCAGTTGCTAATCCAATATTACCGAATCTCTTTACCTGTTCATACAATTCATCAACCCCAAGAAACATCGCTTTATCAGAGATAAGGTCTGAGAGATTTAATTTATCTAAGATTTCAAATGTTTTTTTTCTTGAAAAGTCATCTTCTGTTCCAATATGATGTTTTTAGATAAAGGCAGCGCTGTTTTCCTTCTGTTTGAAATCCGCCTTGACTATTTTTATGTCTTTAATAGTATAATAAGAACAGGTTGTTTAGGTTTTGAAGTGCGAAACGCTAATAATCTTTATTGTACAAAATATTCCTCTTTTATACAATATTTGTTCTTATGTACTACTTATTTACTATGATACATATTTACTCTAAATACTTTAAAATAATGGGACTCTTTCCCACGGTATATTGTACATATGTACATGTACCTACGTACATGTACATATTTATGCTCCTATGAGCGCTTAGGCTTAGAATAACATTGGAAGCGTGAGAATGGCAGCGTCAGCAATTTTTGAGTACTTACAATTTGTGTGGGGCTGACTAAGTAGTCAGCGCCAGCGCGTGACAATACAATGTATAGAAATTTATTATGTATGTATGTTTGCGCTTGTGTATTTACATTTGACGCTCTACAATAGTACCTAAAGTACCAGAAACTAAATTCAGGGCATATGCGCTGTGGCATAAGCGTCCCGTGATGGTATTTGACTCATCAAATTCACGCTCCGTTTTCGAGTGGCATCGGCATGTTGGCGTTCAAGTAATCTAAATCCGAGAAGGTTTTCATTTGGTAAACAGTTGGTTGGAAACCAAGTTCGCTGACATTTCTGCGAGCGCTTTCACATACTGTGAGGTAACATTTTTATGCGTTGTGGTTTGCCGCATGTGTAAATGATTCTTTTGGAATTGCGGCGGATGGCAAGTTCCAAAATACCTTATATCCGGTAGGTGTGATCGAGGCACCGAATCCGCATATGTATTCATAGATAGGTAGCGGTATGTTATTAATCCTCAGCATTTATAGCTGCGAGGGGGTCCATCAGAATCTGGAGTTCTGGAGTCTTCAACACGAATTTGGCCTGATGAAGCAGGTATGCGTTAAGAAACTCAGTCATCGCGTGTTGGAAAATGGCAAACGGCATGCTTGGTGGCAATCGCTGGTCTTCAATGCAGAGTCGATTGTAAGTCTGGCGCACTAACGGTATAAAACCGGCGCAATCGAAATTCTGCCCGAGCGTTTTCTTCACGGTTTTGCTAATATCTTAATACCAATTAAACACAGGCATCATTAAACACAGCAAATAAATTTACCACTGCCAATCTGTGGCAACCCTGTTCATCTATTCGCGATTGATGAATAGGTGTTGGAACAGGTTGGGAATGAATAATGGTCGTTCGGCATTCGGCGTGGAGATTAAACGACGGTGCGTACTGAAGAACTGAAGAATAACTGCTCGATAGATATTACACGACTGTCCCCTGGCAACGTGAGACTTGCTTTTTATAGGGAATTGATGGGAAATGGTTTGACCGCTATACTGGAAGGAGACTCGAGTATGGCGGTCGGACTTCCAACTATGAAAGTGATGTCAATAGCTAGAAGTGAAGTAGGGTTGCCAAATCATGCAACCTGGTATATGCCCGTAAGGCATATACATACCTAATTTAAGTGAGCGCAAGTCACTTAAACAGTATTCATTAATTTTAAAAATTATTATGGCAACTAAAATAATGTAAATTAATGTGTTTTCGATTCCTCCGGCTATGTTCTGCTGCGCCTGGGCATTGTTCATGTTCTCCACAACGATGTTTTCATTCTTTGATTGTTGCTTCCCCAGCTGAATTGCCTAATAGAGCCCTGAGTTTCTTTATTAACGTTTGTTTTGACTGCCAGTCAGTTGTAGTTGCAATTATTCTGTGCAGTTCCGCTCTTTTTTTGCCTCAATTTATTGTTCTTACCACCTCTTCTTCGTTTAGATTTTGCGTCTACCTTCGGTGCCCGTTTTTGCCTTTGTATTCTGCTATTGTTAGCGGTTTTGGTCCTACCGTTAACTGTTTTCTCTCTTTATATTCTTGTAGAATAATTATTTTCTTTTTGCTTTCTATAGGCGTTGGTAGGTATACCGGTGCTATTATTTCCTTTATCGCTTGGGGTATGTATTCGTCTAACATAGCGACTTAGGCAGAATAAAAATTAAAATCGTTCGTTATACTTTGCAAACCGATCGAACCGATCTATATTACATTTGACACATTGGTTAATACCAAAATTAACAGAAAAACAAAATCGTTGAAACTTAATTAGTCATTATCACCATTTTTATTGAAAAATATTCAACGCTTACTGAACGCAAATACGGATATATATAACCAGCTGCAATTGACGTTCCTGAACAATGCTGCCCGCAGCCAGCTAGGTGGTATTAACCTAGAATTTGCAACCGTAATAGTTTAAGTATAAACGCTTTATTTATTCTTTTAATCTAACTTAAACACGTAAGATTGTGCATATATAAATAAATATGTATCCAAGCTGTCTAGTTGGAAGCCGGCAGCGCGGCACTTGGTCCTCGTAACTTGGGTTTGGCACCCCCTAAAAGCTCGTCGCAAGCCTATAAGCTTTGTGGAGTGGTTCTTTCGAACGAGTGTAGGATGAAATGGTAGCATCGGAGCTACCCAATTCAATTTGAAATTCATATAATCTGAGTCTATAAAGAGGGGTGAACTACATGTTGTATGGTTCCTCTTCCACTTCGGAGGCTTGCGGTCGTCCGCGTTGTCTCGCTCCTCCCATTTCTTGTTGTTGCAGACCGAGCAGTACAGCTTTTGGCTTCTGCAGAGACTGCAGATTCGAGTGACACACATCTGAGATTGTTCAAAATTTGTTGTGCGTATGATAGACAGAAGTCACGAGTGACCCCCTTGATCCAGGACTGGATGGATGGAATATCTCACAGTGCGCTATTGGCGTCGCCGTTGGCAGCAACTCCTATCATTATTCCCGCATAAGTGGGTCAAGCCTTTGCTGCAATACCCTGAAATGCTCCGTTACTAAATAGACGAGCCCAGGCCCAGGTGATCTGTTCTGCTCCCTTTTTAAGGTAATTTCTGATGAAGGTAATTATTGCTATATTCATGGATGAAAATCTTGGGAGTGTCATGCAACACATCAGGGTACTTAACGTCACTTGTTGGACTGTGGCTGCTTTATGAAGCCAAGCTAGGCACCCCATAACCGTATTGAAAAGAGATAGAAGTTTCCCAGCCCTATAGATAGACTGGATCTTACCAGCTTCTCCTTCTTCAGGGGTATACAAACGATGCAACACAGAAGGTTAACCATTTCGTACGGCACGGCCAGTCAAAATCCACCCAAATGGTCTCTTGTGCAGGAAGCGTATTTAATGCGTTCTTACTGATGCCGCCTAGAATGATTTGAGGATAAAGATCCCCACCCAGGATAAGATCAACCGGTTCATGAACGAAAAACCTCTTATCCGCTATTTCTAGGTCTGGAAGTTCTTGCCGTGTCATAAAAGGAGGAATGCTCTTCGATTGAGCCACGCTTGATAAAATCAACAACATATTGTTTAACTTGAACATTTCATATACTAATTCTTGGATATTTTGATAAGATCTCCAATGCGGGCAGTTGCTAAGTGGACTTATTACCACAGTTTAACAAAAAAAAAATAACTACATTTCACTATTTCCATTTCACATATAAATTAGTACACTTTTTACTCTCGATTCCTTCTGTTCGTCTTTCTAACCAAACTCTTTTTTTTCCTTTAACGTAAGAGACCTCCCCCGTAAAGGACAACATGTCGATGCCCACCTATGTATGTATGTATATGTTTGTGAGGTAGCAGAAGGGATACTTCTTAAATAGTCATTATCACCGTATTGGATTTGAATAAAAAACCAAATTGGGGAGGTGGTATGGTACTAACATGAACTAAATTTTACAGCTTTTCAATGCAAGCCTTGAAAACGAATGATTGTACCCAATGCAGATGACCTTTATTTATTGAAATCGAAGCTGCATTTCTTACCTAAAAATATTGGCTTTGCAGAATTCACAGTAAAACCAATGGATTTGCTTTTATACATACTACATATGTATATACATACATATATGCCTTATTTATGTATATACTTCCCTTGGTATTTGCAATTGGCGCCATGCTGCACGAATCAAACAACTATCGCGCTTTATTGAACTCGGCCAGAATCGTCAATCAAGAAGAAGAAGATACCCGGGTATCTAGAGCTCTATTTTCGACTTAATTCACTATAGAATAAATTTCATTCTAGTTTTACATGATAGATTTTCCACTTACTCCACTTTCCGATAGTGTTCGCAGCCTCATTGAGAGGGAGGTAAATAGTAATTTAAATTCGGGCGCACTGTATACCCCTGACCAGTACGAAACCTTAATTAGGAATGCGAAAAAAACTAAACGATCTTTAAAAGTACATGAACTAAATTTTATGACCTAAAAGCCTTACAAGAGGAATTGGGCTACAATTTCAAAACGAATGTGAATTAAGCGGCTTTGAATTGGAATGAATTAAAAGTTTTAAAGATGTCTAAGGAGTATGCCTCAACTTTTTTCTATAAAACTTCATTGAAGGAAGAAGATTACGAATCAGTAAATGTAAGAAACAAGCAAACGTGAACTTTAGTTGCGTTTTACGTGGATATGTTATGAATAAATAACAGAAATATACTGTATATGTATTTTGGTCTTTCTTTAAATAAATAAGTTCGTTTAGCTCGCAGTTTCTACTTCAAATGATACTTCATCATTGCATTATTGATAATATTTTATGATACTTACTTAATATGTATATCTAGTTATAATAATTTCAGGCACCTTGAGTAAGAAAAGGAATTATTTCATAAAAGCTCTATGAATTTTTTATGCAAAAGTGAATTATCTGGAAATGAAAAAAGTAAAGCTAAAAAAAAAACCAACCTCTGTTAAATAATATAATTATATTTTTATACAGTCTGATAGCCTAATTATTGCAGTTTTCCGTCATGCACTTCACATTAGCGTATCTCTTACAGTGATCTTGTAGTTAGCCGTAGAAGTAAACTCTTTTGAATTATAAAACTTTATTTGCGTTTTCCCAAAAAAAAATTTTTTTGAGTTAAATCCCTATTGCATAAAACGTGCGATATATTTATTTTTTTTTTAAATTTTATTTAAAATTATACGTTAACAAAATTCGTTGTTTATTGTTTAAGTTTCAAAATTCTCTGAAGAAAATTTTTGAAGTTATGTATTTCAAATTTCTCAATAGAAATCATGATCAACAAGATCAATAAAAAACAAAGTTAAATTAACCCTACATTTACTCGCCCTCCAGTAAAACATACATACATATAAAAATAAAAAATTAAGCTAAATAATAAATTAATTAATATTAAAAGTAACTTTTTTAGAATTAATATTAGATTCAGTTGGTGTAGTAGATGAAATATGTGCAGGTTTTAAATGGTTAATTGATACAGTTTTAATAGTATTACCTTTTTGAATGTTAAACGTATTTTTTTGTTTTGATATTACCTTAAATGGTCCTTCGTAAGGTGATTTAAGTCCAGAAGTTTGATTAATCTTTACAAATACATATTCACATTCTTCGAGAGATTTTGGAACAAAGCTAACATCTTTAATATGATGTAGAATTTTTGTTCTAACTTTTGAAAAATGATCTCGCAATCTTTTAAGTGTTTCCTCTGAAGAATATTCGTCTTTTCCACAAACAACTAATTCTCCAGGAATTCTAATAGTTTGTCCATAAACAAGTTCAGCTGGGGATGATTTTAAATCCTCTTTAACAGCAGTCCTTAAACCTAATAAAATAATTGGTAAAATTTCTGACCAATGTATTGAATCACCTGAAGCTATAATTGAAGTTTTAAGTTGACGATGAAATCGTTCTATCATACCGTTAGCTTGTGGATGATAAGCAGACGTTTGAATTTTGTGTGATCCAAGAATTTTAGTTATTTCATTAAATAATTGAGATGAAAATTGTGCCCCTTGATCAACAGTAATTTTAAGAGGAACACCAAATCTAGAAATATAATTTTGAACAAAAGAGTTTGCTACAGTTTGAGCAGTTATGTTTCGAAGAGGATAAGCTTCTGGCCATCGTGAATGTCTATCAATAATTGTCAAAACATAACGATAACCATTCGAAGGTGGAAGAGGTCCAACTAAATCCAAATGGATATGATCAAATCTATCTTTTGGTATTTCGATTTTTTGTAAAGGAGGTTTAATATATCTTGAAATTTTTGATTGTTGACAAGCAATACAATTTGAGGTCCATTCATTTATATAATTTCGCATATTAGGCCAAAAATATTTTGATTGTATTAAACGCCTAGTTGCACGAACTCCTGGATGTGATAAAGAGTGTAATTTTTTACAAATAATCTCTCTCATGGAGTTTGGAATATAGGGACGTGGTGTAGTGCCAGAAACATCACACCAAATTTTAAAATTATGAATTGGAATGATAATTTCTTTTAAATTATTTTTAGTTTTTGGAGAAGATATCATAGTTTTAAGAAGCTCATCAGTTTGTTGTTCAGCAAACAAAGTCTGAAAACTAATGTCTCTTGTTGAAAGTTCATCAATTTCTGGAAAGCTTGATAATGTATCTGCCACAATATTGTTCTTTCCAGAAATATGTTGTATATCATTGGTAAACTGTGCAATATATTCCAAATGTCGTGTTTGTCTTGGAGATCTTTCAGTGTTTGATTTTAAAATGTATGTCAATGGTTTATGATCTGTATATACAGTAAATATTTGACCTTCTAAAAAATGTTTAACCCATATAGTCCTAAGCAAATTTTTTTGAAGCATATCTTGATGAAATTTTCACCTTTAAGTAAATTTGAGCCTCTGAATTCAAATCTGTTATCAAAAAAATTATTAAAATTTTAGTTTTTGAGATATCATGTGTTCGATAAATCGAACACTCGGCCTATCTGTATACATTTTTTTGGGTTTTTCTTCCTGCGAACAAAAGAAAATGTATGTTCCTTTTTTTGTTCATATTTTATTTTTTGATAAGTGAAACAGAAAAATAAGATATTTAAGTCAAAATTAATTTACTTTTGGTTTTTTAAATGATACTTATGACTCAAAACAATGGGTATAAAGTGAAAAATGCCATCTCTTGCACAAAAAGTAACTTGGTTTGTCTTACAATTTGTATCTCCATTTCTTATTATTTTCGATTTTGACTACGAGATATTGTCCTTTGATTCGCTGCAGATTTCTCGGATGAGCATCCTTTGAAAATCCAGGTCAATCATTACGTCCCTTTTGTCGCCTTCCGCGACCTCCATATCCTCAGAGTCCTTGGATTCGTCATCCGCTGTCATTAGCAGAGAATGTGCAATATCCACCTTAAAATCTTGTTGGGGGAGAATATTTATTTTAAATAACGGCGAATGAAACAGTCTAGCTTGCATGCGTTGACGATGGCTGAATTTAAAGTCGAAATCCATAAAGGCCAATACCACTCTTTGGACCGCATTGCAATATGATAATTCTGTGCTTCATTGTCGTTCAGATCTACTGCGCCAATCCCTATATTGTAATTCTTTATTAGCTGGGGCTGGTTATAGTTCACATAACGGCCGGGCATAAGAGTTTTCCCTTCATTGTTGGTTTTCTGTTTCTTCCATTCTTTCACAGACACCATTGGCAGGATCTGCTCGAAATAGGTGTCAAGTGCAACCCCGCTATTATCCTGCCAACGACAAATCAAAATACTGTTCTGGGTATCAAAACAGAAGTCATTATTTCATTTTTCGAGTTTTCTTCCAGATTTTAATTATGCACCACCAATACCGTTTGCTCGTACAGTGCCTATGGTCCTCAGGAAAAAAACCACTGAGTAACGCCCAGCGTTCGATAAATCGAACAGCTAACTTTAAATATATGAGCTGTTCGTTTTATTGACTTTGCAAATAAAATTCAAATTAAAACTTGAATTTTATTTTCTTTCCAAATGAGGTGTATACTAAATTTTATTTAATATTGGTATTTTTTATATATTTTGGCAATTTCAAAATCATATTAAAATTAAGGGTTTTTCTTAAACGCCCCGTTCAGAGAAAGCTGGGGGCTTAAAATTAAATATTTATTTTCAATTACAAAAAATATTCCACAGTATTAAACTACATCAAAATTTTGGGTTTAGGTTCTGAAAAACAGATCAGATAAAATAATAAAAAATGTTGAAATTTGCTGTTCGATTTATCGAACATTAGGACGATATGGGTTAAAATGTTTAATTGCTCTATATATACCTAAAAGTTCTCTATCAAAAGTAGAATACTTACATTCTGCTGAACTTAATTTTCTCGAAAAGTAAGCCAAAGGTTCCAAAGTATCATTCTTAACTTGTTGTAAAACAGCTCCAATTGCAACATTAGAAGCATCAACAGATAAAGATAACTTAGAATTTTTATCAAAATGATTTAGAAGTGTATTTTGAGCAAAAAGGTATTTAACATTATCAAAAGCGGAAATAGATTCATTAGTCCAATTAATAGTTTTGTTCTTATTCTTATTTGCAATTGTTACAATTTGATGTAAAGGAAGAAGTTCCTTTGCAATCATTGGAATATATCGATGGTAATAATTTACCATTCCAATGAATTTTTGCAGTTTACTTATAGAATATATTATAATTTGGTTCAGAAATAACTTCAGGAAATTGTTTAATTAATTCGGTAAATTTGTTAATTTCCAATGGTATCATTAATTCAAAAATTTCACAGAAACCCAAAGAGCCTACATTTTTTAATTTTGTTTCTGAATCTAATATTAATTCTAAAAAAGTTACTTTTAATATTAATTAATTTATTATTTAGCTTAATTTTTTATTTATTTATTTATTTTTTTTTTTTTGTTTTTTTTTTTTTATGTATGTATGTTTTGCTGCATTATGTATGTTTTAGTGCATTATTTCCAAATTCAATTGTTGGACAAGAATTACTTTACAAACTTTGGTTACGTAAATTACCTCAACAAATTCAAGCACATTTAACATCTTGTGATAAAGAATCTTTAGATAATAAAATTTTTATTTCTGACAAAATTTATAATCTTTATAGTAAATCACAAATTTCTTCAATTTCACAAACTTCTCAATTAGAACAAATTATTAAAAATTTAACTCAACTAACTTCCATACTTTGTGAAAATTTAAATAAATTAACACTTGATGTAAATGAATTACGTACAAGATCAAGATCACGAAGTAATAATAACAATTATAATAAAGGATCTTTCAGAGTACGATCAAATTCTCCTAATAATTTATGTTGGTATCATTCAAAATTTGGAAATAATGCACTTAAGTGTGTTAAGCCTTGTAAATTTTTTAATTCTAAACAAAATGATTTAAACTGAATTGGTCTATCATGCCGGTGGCTGGATGATAGAAAAGAAATTAAACCCGCTAGCCGCCTTTTCGTTTTTGATAAACATAATAATCTTAATTTTTTAATAGATACAGGAGCTGTTGTTTCAGTAGTTCCTATTAAAAAATTCAAAGAGTTTAAGAGAAATTCAGATTTAAATGTATGTGCAGCAAACGGAACAATTATTCAAACATTTGGCTATAAATTACTTAAAATTGATTTGGGATTAAGGCGTGAATTTCATTTTCCATTTATTTTAGCAGAGGAAAATTTGGACTTTTAGTTGATATTAAAAATAAACTAATCATAGATTCAGAAACATTTTTTACGTTACGCAAACATATCCCTAACGATGTTGCTTGATCAAGCATTTTTATGGATTCCACAAATGCAGTTTCTATTTTGTCAAAATATCGATTTTCCTGGGCTAACATTATGGCAAGTGTGAGAGGACCAAGAGACTTTAATATGCCCATCCTTTTTTCAGGTTTGATACCAATGCCAGCTAACGCCATTACGAGCATCCAGGACCATGTTGCAGTAATGAACGTTGTGGAGATCCCAACGGACTTTATACAAGTTTAGTCATTTGGCATTCTAATGTAGCTAAGTCGCGTCTGTCGGCATAGTGCATGGCCAGATATTATACTACGTATTGCTCCCCAATCGAGTGGAGTATTGTAAGACACTAACGCTGTATCGGCGTTACCGATTATTTTATTTATAATGACACTAAGGATACCGTAATATTTCGGAGTTCCTTTTAGTGTCTCGTAATTGTTTAATATGCGATCTACACTTTTTTGTTAAGAGTCGAATTCTTCAGTGTGCCCTGAAAATTCCTTCAGACATTTTACTACGTCTGTTATTTTGTCTAACTCAAATTTTTTCCCTATGTTCTACGTTAATAATTCGATCGTATAACATAGCCAGATTGGCATTTGTGTTAAGGACGTGTTGAGCCACCTGTGTGGTCGGTGTTGCCCCAGGATATTGGCTGCAATATCCGATATGAGGTTCCTCAAATTTGTTAATTTTGAACTAATTAGTCATTATCATCGTTTTCTGAAATAACCACAACGTTTAGACGCAAACATTTCCTTTTAAAGTTCCCCACGTTGAGCGCCAAGTCGGACGACTACACTCGTTTTGTGAAAGCGTCTTTTAATTTTTTTTTTATTGTTTTGTTAAAAAATATTTTTAACAAACAAATAATTAACATTATTTATTTTACAGCTTATTTCCTCTATTCTATTATTGATATGAGTTTATATTCACGAAATCCATAAGTTTATCAACTTACCTCTTAAGCACGCTTTGAAGTTGTTGCGAGCACTTACCTTCAGTAGCCCAACGTTAGAAAAAAAGGAATACAAACATACATATAAGGGAAAAGGCATATATGCCAGAAAACCCCTTTTTATTTGACAACTGACTGGCACACGTGTTGCGCCATTGCTAGCTCACTCACAACTAACTGAGCTCGCCTTCGTTCCGAGATGATAAACCTGTTACCTGTTAGAAGTAGGCATCAGTGTTGCCATCTCGGTACGAAACAGAAGCTGAGCTGACCAAATCAATAATTTGGGCCGAGCGGTTAAAAACCCTACATTTTCCTTATGTATGACAGCAATGTCAATTTCGGAATCGGTTAATAAATATAATTTGCGATCTTGGAGTTGTAAGTGGGTTTGTACGGTTGAAGCTAGCTTTACCAGAAAAATTTAGCCGCATAACTCAAGCCGTGGAAGCCTTATGGTCTTTTTTGAACTAACTAGTCATTATCCTCATTTCTATAATAACCATACCGTTCAGACCGAAACATCCCAATAACACAGAAGCGAGTTTCAGTATGGACGCTTTTGATTTAATATAAAATATAAAAGAAAAGTTGTATTGTCTTTACTTCTTCACATTTGACAAAAGACTGAATGTGGCCAGTTAATTTAAAAGTAAGAAAGAGTAATAAAAGAAAGAAAGCAAACAAAAGAAATGTCTCTAATTCAGTGATATCACACTGTAGAATAAATATATGTATAACTCAGTAAATCGAGTTCTTCTGTTTGGTGACAATGACGCTCTCACTAAACATGCCCAAGATATATTTCGTAAAGGCGTTAGATTCACTGACAAATCGTAGTCTCCTGGTGGGAGAGTACTCCTCATCTAAATTTAAAGAAGCTATTGCGTTATCGCAAATTCGCGATTTCATCGCAATGTCAGATAGTGATCGTGAAAGTCCGCACTCTGTTTTTAGCTTATCCATTATAGAAAAGTTTTCTATAAGCGGATTTCCGCACAAAGAGCGATCTAAATGTAGTATCGTTTTTCCGTGTAAGGGGTATCTAATGGCTACGCGCTCAGAATCCTCCAAGGTTCGAAGGTTCTGAACTGAAGCACTATTTCTGAAGGTAGTATACCACTGAGTTGAGAGGAATTCGTTTTGCCGTACGTGGAAATCCTGAATCCGCCTCACAATGGTACAGAAGTAGCCAGCAAGAGTGGAGAGGTCCTTGCAACGGCTCACGAAATCTGTAATGGCGCGGACGATGGGCCACGACTCCGTTCCAATTACATCATGCTCGTAATTAATATAATCTTGGACAACAATTCCATAATTTATGCCACTGCCACAACCCGGATAGTGTGAAGTAATATTAGGGTGTCTCCGTTTTTGTTGTAATCTAAAATGCAATTGTATTTTTTAATAAAATCAAGTCCTAAAATTCCGTCGCAAGGAATTGGAAAATTATCTTCTACTATGTGAAATTTGTGTCTGATTAGTAGGTAATCATCTTTTAGGTCTGCTTTAACCGTTCCAAGAGTGCTTGTTATACCTTGACCAATGCCCTTTAATTCAGTTTTTTGTGAATAATCTATTGTGACATTACTGTCAATTTGACTCTTTTTTATAATTGAAATATCTGCTCCTGTATCGATCAGGAGGGTTGAAATTGAGTTATTTAGAGTTGTTTTGGAGGATATATAGCTATTGAGGTGTAAATTGAAAACATATAATTTTTTATTTATTGAGGTGGAGTTTGTTGGTTTTCCTGTTGGTTAATATTTCGTACATTTCTGGTATTATTACGGTTAGAACCTCGTGATCCAAAGTTTCGACCCGATCTTTGGTTATTAGACCGATTATTATTATTATTGTTGTTGAAATTATTAAAACGTGATGGGTATGTACGCCTTTGGCTACCTCTATAATTGTTAGATTGGTAACCTCTGCGGAAATTACCGCGAAAATAATTTTGTTGGCGTATATGAAGTAACGAATTAGGGTTACCCGTTATTTCTGTGCAGCTATTTGTGAATTTCGATATGGCTTCGTTCATCGAGGTGAACGTTCCAGCTTGCATAATGGTTTTCACCTTTTCGTTGGAGCAGTTTTTACACATAGCTTTCACAGCTGATTGTGTGGCATACTTTGTTGCTAACTCTGGGGTTAGTCCGTCGGAGATGTATGCTCCTTCCAACGATTTTGTGAGTTTCTCAATTTCAGCAGTGTATTGATTTGCAGTTTTACTGCGCTGCTGGATGTTCAGGAGTTTTGCAGTTAAAACTTCTACTGACTCACCCTTTACTGCATTTTTTAGTTTTTGTTTTATTTCCTGTATAGTTGCTTCAGTACTTACCAGATTTCTGGCCGTGCCTTTTAGCTTTGTCTTTATCATAGATACTGCGACAGCCTCATGTGTTTCTTTAATTTGTTCTACAATATCAAGGGCGTCCAGGAAACTGGGTAGGTTTTCGGGTTTGCCATCGAATTCGGGCAATATCGAGGACGCAGTTTTAATAAACGCTACCATTGTTTGCGCCATGTTTGTATCTGTTTGGGTATTCTGGTCTATGTGAGGTGCAGGTGTCGCTGTCTGTTCGACAGTCTCGGTTTGCCAGAGTATATCTATACCTGGAAGAATTTTTTCTTCTGATTCCTGTTCTTCCTCAGTGTCTGAACTGCCTTCGTTCAAACTAGTGTCGAAATCGATTTCAATATTATGTGCAAAAGTTTTTGGTACTGTGAAGTCAATGCCATATCTCGATAACGAGTATATTAATTTGTCTCTGATGGTCGAAAATATTTGGTAGGCTTCTACCTGATGAGCTTTTGTTAGAGTATGGTTTACTCTTCGTAGTATTATTCCTGAATTATTTAATGACAATAATATAATTTTGAGATGTTTCTTTATTGTCTCTAATTTAATTTTTGTGTTTTTACATATACATTTATATGATTTTTCAGCGTTTATTTTTTCTTCAGTAAGTTCCCGTAAAATATCATCCCACTTTTCCATTGGGTATAATAATTAAATCTTATCCAGGCCGTCTGCGCGGCTCTGGTACTTCTTTTTCAAAAATTTATTATGAAGTGAGTATATTCTCAGGAACAGACTGATGCAAGTGCAGATTGTCACAATCAGAAGCAACACTTAAATAAATTCTAGTGTCTCAGTATGGTCAACTACTTTTATGTTATTTATAACATTAGCGTTTGGGTTTTCAATTTTGGACTTTGTACCCCCCATTTCAGAAAAAGAAAAAATTTTTTTTTTGTATTTATTTATTTATTTAATTTTTACGTCTCATAAATTTTACTTCGAATCTATATATTTCTTCAGCTGCCGTTAATATTGGTGTTACAATGTTTTCCCTCGAGGGCATTTCTATTAAATTCCACCATTCTTTTAAGTTTTCTAATGATAAATTTCTATCTTTTATACTTTGATTAATCTCTGACTGAAGCTGCTCATATGATGCTAATGGGCCTTTTTCGTATATTCTAGTCTTTCTTCTTCTTTCCATTATAAAATTTTTAAACTTATTTTGAACTTCTTAATAATTTTATTTTTTCTCTCAATTTAAACTTTTCTTCCGCACAAGTGACGAAATTTAGTAATTGATATGTCTTGGCTATCTCTTTTAGTTTTCGGTATTTTTTACCACCCCGAGTTTGTTTCTTAATTTTTAAAATTTGTGGGATCTTTGGTTCCTCTTTTTTAATTAATTTATTACGCCGCCGATATTCTTCAATAGTTATCGGTTGCGGTCCTTGTCTCACAGCTGTAGAGGTTTGAGGAACCTCTTCAGTGGCTTTTGGGGTTTCTTCTCCCAAAAGGAATTGTTCCCATCTATCAAAAATGGAATCAAATTCTTCTTGGGTTACTGTTTCCTCCATAAGAAATAGCCAAATCAAAATTTACAGACAATTTTTGTTTGAATTAAAAAAAAAAATTTTTTTTTTTTTTTTTTAATATTACCCTAGGCAGATAAAATCTGCGCTTTGGTGAGCGCCCTAGGACGCTGAAGTATTCTAATCTTATATATGGCTTTATGTATAAAAATAATTAATAATACCGTTATCCATATCAAAGGATCTGTGGCTCTGAGATAATTGATTATTCCGCTATCGAAGGATCTGTGGTTCTGAGGTAATTGATAATATCAAAGGATCTGTGGCTCTGAGATAATTGATTATTCCGCTATCCGCAATCAAAGGATCTGTGGCTCTGAGTTAATTGATAATATCAAAGGATTTGTGGCTGGTTATCCTCTATCCTGCATATCAAAGGATCTGTGGTAATATCCTATGGCTTCTGCTTACTAAGATCTCTGCAGTCTGCTGTTTGTAGCAGTCTGCTGATTAAATCCTATCTGCTGTTGTAGAGCAGGCAGGATCGCCATGAAGTGTGGCCAAGAATTAATTTTTATTCATATAAAATCAGCTCTATTTATACAGATTTGTTTTACATTGTTTTCTTATTTACTACTTATTTACTAACGTTCTTACATGCTAAACATATGGACATACTTAAGACATACGTACATATATATCGTATGAAATACATTGTACCTACATGTTACCTTTTTTTGAGTTGTTTTTGGGAGGGAGGTTACTCTTCACATGAGTTGGCTGCGGAGGAGTGTGATGAGTTGTATACTTCTTTGGTTTTTTTGGTCAGAGGTTTATCGTTGGCGATCTTGTTGTTCTCGATCCAATCATGAGCAAGTTTCTTTTCATGTTGATAGAGACTGGAGTTGATTTGACTTCCTTTTAAAATCTGTAAGTTGTCAATTTCTCCTCCCTTTCCACTCACTGCCATATAAGCTGCGCATCTTAATATCAGCCTTGTATTGGCCTGAGTTTTGAAACGACTGAAATGTTCTTGATTACACAAGCGAGCGTAACGCCATGATGTCTGATATTTGATCTCATATTCCTGGTCCAAGATTTTTAAATTGGGAATAGGGACTCGAAAAGACGGTAAGTTTGGTGAGCGCCCTAGGACGCTGAAGTATTCTAATCTTATATATGGCTTTATGTATAAAAATAATTAATAATACCGTTATCCATATCAAAGGATCTGTGGCTCTGAGATAATTGATTATTCCGCTATCGAAGGATCTGTGTATCTGTTGTTCTGAGGTAATTGATAATATCAAAGGATCTGTGGCTCTGAGATAATTGATTATTCCGCTATCCGCAATCAAAGGATCTGTGGCTCTGAGGTAATTGATAATATCAAAGGATTTGTGGCTGGTTATCCTCTATCCTGCATATCAAAGGATCTGTGGTAATATCCTATGGCTTCTGCTTACTAGGATCTCTGCAGTCTGCTGTTTGTAGCAGTCTGCTGATTAAATCCTATCTGCTGTTGTAGAGCAGGCAGGATCGCCATGAAGTGTGGCCAAGAATTAATTTTTATTCATATAAAATCAGCTCTATTTATACAGATTTGTTTTACATTGTTTTCTTATTTACTACTTATTTACTAACGTTCTTACATGCTAAACATATGGACATACTTAAGACATACGTACATATATATCGTATGAAATACATTGTACCTACATGTTACCTTTTTTTGAGTTGTTTTTGGGAGGGAGGTTACTCTTCACATGAGTTGGCTGCGGAGGAGTGTGATGAGTTGTATACTTCTTTGGTTTTTTTGGTCAGAGGTTTATCGTTGGCGATCTTGTTGTTCTCGATCCAATCATGAGCAAGTTTCTTTTCATGTTGATAGAGACTGGAGTTGATATGACTTCCTTTTAAAATCTGTAAGTTGTCAATTTCTCCTCCCTTTCCACTCACTGCCATATAAGCTGCGCATCTTAATATCAGCCTTGTATTGGCCTGAGTTTTGAAACGACTGAAATGTTCTTGATTATACAAGCGAGCGTAACGCCATGATGTCTGATATTTGATCTCATATTCCTGGTCCAAGATTTTTAAATTGGGAATAGGGACGATAGATAGACTTAAAATATTTGTCACATTTATTAACGATGTTTTTACTGCAGATGTACAAATGAGATTGCTGAAGTCATCAAGATTATATCCAATACTCAAAGCTGCCTGTTCAACATGTTTTACCGGAGCAAGGCCAAACATTCCTACATGGGTTAAACATGACCCCATAAGAATTCCTTTTACTGCGTACATACGTACACACATATGGTGTGAAACATATGTACATGTATTTATATGTGCATTAGAGTGCGTTTAAAATTCAAATTAACGATATTTTACTGTATCGCCCCCTAAATCTGTAGTAACATGGTCAAAGATATCACAAATAAATTTTGGTCCCGATTGGGGGCGGTTAAGGCGTGGCGCATTGAGGTCAAAGTTCAGAAAACTCTATGAAGGGTGAAAAAATCAAAATATTTTTTTTAATTATATTATACCCAAAATTAATACTTCTATACCCAAGGATAACAAATATAAATTTTGGTTCCGATTGAGGACGGTTTAGTGGTGTTTTAAGGGGGTCAATGTTCAGATTGCCATAGAAGACTTACATTTTTAGTGTCGCATATGGTAATCTGAACTTTGACCCCCTTGAAACACCAGTAAACCTCCATCAATCGGAACATAAATTTATATTTGTTATCATTGGGTACAGAAGTATTAATTTTGGGTATTAGATAATTAAAAAAAATATTTTGATTTTTTGACCCTTCATAGAGTTTTCTGAACTTTGACCTCAATGCGCCACGTCTTAACCGCCCCCAATCGGGACCAAAATTTATGTGTGATATCTTTGACCATGTTACTACAGATTGAGGCGGCGATACAGTCTTTTTATGAACTTTTAAATTTTTCATACAAATTAAAAGCACCCTAATGTGCATAGCTCGGTACTTTACTAGATGCATATTTCAGTACAGTCACCAACACCAACATATCCAACGTGAGGCTGCAAGCGATGCAGTCACATACATATGTGCATATACCAAGCGTGGAGACACCGGCAGTGTAGCCGCATATATCTACATATACAGCTGCGGTCAAAATCTTAGTAGTGCACCCACCGTAGATAAAAAATCTAAAAAAAGTTGGATTTTTTATACTAAATGTTTATTTTGGATTTTATTACAATAAACTACTACTAATAACAGATACATCATGCAGAAGAACTTAGTAAGTTAATTATTTGTACGGTTTTAAAATAACATTTTATACCTTGCCCTCAAAATATCAACGGTCAAAATCTTAGTAGTGCGATTTTCTTTAATAAAAATATAGTTGAACTAACTATTTATTCAAAAGATTTTAATTGTGGATTAATAATAAAACTATAATAAAGTGTTTAGTACATCGTAGCGTATCCTTTATTAGATATAACAGGAGCGCAACGCCGATGCATCGAGTTTACGAGTGTTTCCCATTGTTCGCTAGGAATTGCTTTCCATGCCCGCTCTTCCGTTTCCCGAAGTTGATTGTTATTTGTGGGATTGCACTGGGCTACTCTCTGCTTTACGTCGCACCATAAATTTTAAATTGAATTGAGGTCTGGAGACTGTACAGGCCCTTCCATGACTTCAACCCTATTTCTTTCAAACCATTGTTTTACTGATTTGCTCGTGTGCTTTGGATCATTATCTTGCTGGAAGACCCAAAGCAGCGCCATTTCATCCCGGGCATATGGCAGCATAACCCCCTCCATGATTCCAACATACACTGTGTGATCCATGATCTCCTTAATACAATATATTGGCCCAACTCCATAGAACGAAAAGCAATGCAAATCATAAGACTTGTTTAATTGTCTTATTAGTGTGTTTTGGGTTATACCGAGTTAATAGGCCGTCTTACATATTGGCTCGCTCCTCTGGTCCCACACAACATGATTTTAGATTCATCCGTCCATAGTTTACATGGAAGATTAAGTATTATGATTTGCATTGCTTTTCGTTCTATGGAGTTGGGCCAATATATTGTATTAAGGAGATCATGGATCGCACAGTGTATGTTGGAATCATGGAGGGGGTTATGCTATCATATGCCCGGGATGAAATGGCGCTGCTTTGGATCTTCCAGCAAGATAATTATCCAAAGCACACGAGCAAATCAGTGAAACAATGGTTTGAAAGAAATAGGGTTGATGTCATGGAAGGGCCTGCACAGTCTCCAGACCTCAATTCAATTTAAAAATTATGGTGCGACGTAAAGCAGAGAGTAGCCCAGTGCAATCCCACAAATAACAATCAACTTTGGGAAACGGAAGAGCGGGCATGGAAAGCAATTCCTAGCGAACAATGGGAAACACTCGTAAACTCGATGCATCGGCGTTGCGCTCCTGTTATATCTAATAAAGGATACGCTACGATGTACTAAACACTTTATTATAGTTTTATTATTAATCCACAATTAAAATCATTTGAATAAATAGTTAGTTCAACTATATTTTTATTAAAGAAAATCGCACTACTAAGATTTTGACCGTTGATATTTTGAGGGCAAGGTATAAAATGTTATTTTAAAACCGTACAAATAATTAACTTACTAAGTTCTTCTGCATGATGTATCTGTTATTAGTAGTAGTTTATTGTAATAAAATCCAAAATAAACATTTAGTATAAAAAATCCAACTTTTTTTAGATTTTTTATCTACGGTGGGTGCACTACTAAGATTTTGACCGCAACTGTATAGAGTCGGCATATGCAACCCGATGCAACTCCACGGTCTGTGCTGCTTATGTACTCAGCGTGAGAAAATGAATAGAATTAGGATTTTGTTGACATAGCAAAATGTGTACATTCCACAGCCGGACATTTAGAAGTCAGCGTGTGGCTTTGTTGCTGTTGGTGACTTGTTCTGACACACTACAAGTGATCTAAGCATCTTTGCACAAAGGAAATTTCGTAGCAGGAATTCAATAGAGTGTATGCGTCAATGCGTGAGAAGGTGAGAATTTCGGCTCTATGAACATCATTGCATGTATTCAATATGTCGTTAAGCCGATCTCGGGTTCTAGGCATTTGAAGCCTTGCATATTCGAGAATATTATCTCGAACTTTTGCGCGGGCTGGATAATCAAAGCAGTTTGTGAGGATATAAGGTATCTGGTTCGCTTGAGCGCGAACCGGAGAACATAGTAGAGAAAGGTGTTGCCGGTATTCGTCATCAAAGGCGCCCATCTTTAAAGCGTCATCGAGGGGGAATCCTAGTTTCATTGGTTCATAGCATCTTTCCAAAGATGTCAAGTTAATGCGTGGTAGCTCAAACAGATATGTCTCAGCCCTTTTGCACTCATCCTGGAAGTCCTTTAAAATGGAGCTAATAAGTTCATCGCTATTTGAAAATTTTATTTTATGAGGACATGTCGGAAAGATATACCTCTTATCATTCGGTCTATCGTGCCATATGGAGTAATTCGATTCAATGGAGTTGATTGGAGCTAGTGTGATTTCGCAATGGGACGTAAGATCGCGCATAAGAGCTCTGTCGGCGCTCGAAAAGACGGTGAGTCTTCGCGCCAAAACAATTCTTAAGCTACCGATTACATCGATTAGCTGTCCAAGCTGGATCCCCTCTGACTTTTCTGTAGGAGCGTCTTGTGGAGAGGCCTTCTCCTCGCCAACTTTCTCCGTTTCGGATACCGCATCCGGAGGAGTGATCGGAATTCGTGATTCGCTCATGCCCAGTCAGCCACTTCTACGTCTACAAACAAGAATATTATAACGATTCTAAAAAAATGTTTATTCATATGAATAAGTAGATATAAAAAAGTGTCTAAGGGAACTTACGTAGGCTGACGATGGAGCTGGTGAATATCTGTTCTTTGATACTTGCGATCTCAAAAACGGAAGTGGGCAAGAAAAAATTATGTATATTAAAAATGGAATAACATTTTAAGAAAACAGTTATTAAAAATGTCTGGTGGTCCTATGGGGTTTTATGGGTTAATTTACCCCAAGAATTAGGGGTACTTCCTTGTTTATTAAGGCCGAGGAAGTTCAGCCGATCAAATAGGCTATCAAAAGAGACAGCCGGAATAAAATAAAATATGATGATAACATCAGTCATTCATTTCATATTTGTTTAGTGTTTCATTAACTCATTTACTTGCATTGAGTTTGAGGTTGTAGTATTTTAACCTGTCGAAAACGCTTATGAGGTTTCTGTTATGGTGCTTCAAAGAGCATCCGAAAACGATGATGTCATCTACGTAAAGGAAAGCTTCCGATTTTAGACCGCTTAATGCTATTGTTAGCATTCTTTGGAAACTGAGGATATTTTTAATCCGAATGGTAGACGTTTGAATTGGTAGTGACCGTCTTGGGTCGAAAATGCTGTGGGTGGTCTTGAGTCGTCTTGCAGTGGTATTTGATGGAAAGAGCGTGTCATGTCTAAGGTCGTGAAATATTTGGCTCTGCCTTAACATCTAATACGTCCTCAAGTCTGGTTAAAGGGAATTTATCATTTATTACTTTGTCATTTAGTTTTCTATAGTCCACTACCAGACGCCATTTCTTTTCGTCAGTGTTACTCTTTTTGGGTACTAGAAGCAATGGAGAATTATAAGGGCTGACTGATCGTTCGATGATGTCGCTGTCGACCATTTCTTGAACTTGTCTCTGAATCTCATTTTGCTGGGTTTGTAGTAGTCTGTAGTTTTTAATGTATACTGGTACGTTATCGGTTAAATTAAGCTTTTGTTTGTAAAAATTATTTATTGAAAGTTTTTCTCCTTCTAAGTGGAAAATGGATTGATATTTGTAAAATATGTCTTTTAGCTAATTTTCTGTGTTTTCGTCTAACTTATCTAGTTTTAGTTCGTTTATTAATTTATCAAAACGTTCGGGGCTGTATGAATTTACCTTGTCTTTCCTACTTAAAATGTCGTAATTGGATAGTCCTTCTGTCATAAATCTTAGTTCTTTTAAATTGACTGCGTGACTGTTAGTATTCATTATTTTTACGTGTACTGTTCCTTTGGCAGGTGCTATGGAATTTGCCAAAAATACACCGTCTTGTATCTCTTGATTGAGAACTACACTGTCCTCTTCTATTTTTAGGTTAATTGGGAGAATTATTTCAGTTCTTGGCGGTATCATTACAGATTTGTTTGTGGGCGGTTTCGTATGGATTGTCAAAATAATTTCCTTGTTTTTGAGATTTATTGCTATAGTGAATGTTTCATAATCGATTTTGCATAGGTGTTTCATCAGGAAATCTCTAACCAGTATTCCATCTGTTGCTATTGGAAAGTTTTCGTTTACTAATTGGAAATTGATACATGTTTTATTATTATTTATTTGGAAATTAAGCTTTGACATACCAATAGAATAGATTTCTTCATTAGTTGTGCCTGTTAGTTTGCATCTAAATCGATTTTAAATTCATCGTGCAAAGGGTTTTTGCAGATTGAAATGTCTGCTCCTGTGTCTATCAGGAAAGACATTGGCTTGTTGAATTCAGAATTATTTAGTGTTAGGTAATTTGTCAGATTTTCTGTGAAGACGAAAATGTTTCTGGACTTATTTTTATCTACATGTCCCTGTTCCCCGGAAGATTGCCATCGTGGTCCTCCGGGTCGCCTACGTTTCCCTGGAATTGGACAACGTTTATGCGGCGACTATTGTGATTGTTATTTCCCTGTCTCTTGTAATTGTTACTTCCCCGTCTTTGGTTATTGTTATGAGAGTTGGGCCCTTGGTTATTCGAATACCTATTGGAATTGCCGTTTTGTGTCTGGTTGGACACATTCCTTGAAAAATTTTATTGTCTACCATTATTATTATTGGAATATCTAGGCTGGGAATAGTTTCTATTGCCGTTGTTTTGCTGCCTATATGTATTCTGGTAGTTATTGTTCCTGATGAAATTATTCTGTCTTTCAAAATCGATCAATGCTGGTTTTGCGGTATCTGCTAAATCATTGTAGATGATTTCAATGATTTACAGAAATGCGTCCAGTTCCTTGTAATTTCCTGAAAAACTAGGAATTGATTTTGAGGCTTAGGCTTTGTTCAGAAACTCAGTTTGAAGCGCAATCTGCTTTTGTAGTATAAGCAGAGCGTTCATAAACGTAAATTTTGCATGAAGCGTCGCTCATCACAATCATCAAAAAAATAATTACTGCAACTGTTGCGCTTCATGCAGCGTTTCTGAACATAGCCTAATTGCAAATTAAATTCCGACATTGTTGCTAACTCTTCTTGAGTATGCTTTGGGTCAAAAATTTCAGAAGGGAATTCAATATTCTTATCAATTGTGTGTGGGATTTCAATTTCGTATTCGTATTTAGATAAGATTTTCAATATTTCATCCCTTTTGCGCCAGAATATGTCTAATACCTGTGCTTTGTGCTGCTTTGTGAGCTTTTCAAAGTACGCATCAGAAATACTCCTTATAGCTTCTAATTCCGTAAAAAGGATAGTGATGTGTTTAGGAAAGTGTCTTTTTTAACATTGAACGTCTTATTTAGGCATTTATATGATTTTTTGAATTTTTCTTCTGAAACTTTAATTTTTTCTTCTATTTTTTGCCCATGACTCATTATTTAGAATTTAGATTTGTTCATTTTTGATGGATTTGTTTATTGCCTTTTTTTAATTGGCTTCTATATATAGCGTGAATTTTTAGTATTAATTTCAAAATTACGATTATTGTTATTATTCACCCCTATTCTGCATTTCGATTACGTTTCCGCATTCCGCTCCGCATAAATCGGAGTTTGGTATTCTGACTTACGCACGAATCGAAAGAAGAAGAGGAAGAGCTGCCAACTTTTCGAAATCAGCTGCTTGCTTGGAATGTGTGAAATTGAAACACAACAAAGCAAACAGAGAAACAGAATATTGTTGTTTAAATAAAAATAAACAAATTTTATAGTGTTTTTAATAAAATATTTATAAAAAATGGAATCAATAGCGACAGCAATATTACTTGAGGAGGAGCCTTTACCTTTCTCTCCATGTATTGGCATCCTTTGACGGTGGACCGAGTGCATTTAACGCTCTTGCAGCCTGCTCTCAAAACTCCATCTTTTCTTCCTTTAGTCTCTTTTGGAATCCCCGGGCAATATCTTGTTTGGCGGCCATAATTTCATATAATTTTTCGTACTGATCCGGTGTTGTTGTTTTTGACCTGAAAACATATCAAAAAAAACATAATTTAATCATAAGAAATATCCTTAAGGATTTTACAACTATAATAAAGTCTTTTGCTTACATATTTGTGAAAAAATTATTATTAAACCGCGCAAAATATGAAATATAACAGTTCTCCGCCAACAAAACTTCAACGTAGAGAAACGTAATTACGATCGAAATGTAGAATACCCAAAATTGGAATTTCGAAGATCAATCGAAACGGAATCGAAACGCAGAATACCAAAGTTGCCAAACAGAAAATTTCGATTCGACTTGAAATGTAGAATAGGGGTGATTATTAGTAGTATTTCTATAAGGCTGGAGGAACCGTTTTGTGTATTATCTAATACAACTTCATTGACCACGTTGGCCTTTGGGTCACTTATCTTAGATTTCTGTGAGCCCATATTAAATTGTTTAAAAGTTTATAGAATTTTTTTTTTTTTTTTTTTTGGAAATTTTATTTTTTATACCTTAACATTTTCAATTTATTTATAATTTCTAGCTTATTTTCTTTTTTGTGCTCTAGATTTAATTGCCTATAGAGGATTGCTTTCTCCTTTCTCTCTCTGAACTGTTTTCCGCTGCGGTGTTTCTTTTTGGGTGGCGGTGGTGTTGTTGTTTGATTTCTATTTTTGGCTTGTCTATCCTTGTACTCCTCGATCGTGAGCCTTTTTGGGCCTTCTTCTATTGTATCTATTGGGGTAGGTGTATAAGTTGGATATGCCTCTGTGGGCTCGGTTGGTACGGGCACATAAGGCTCCGTGTATCTATTGAAGATTGAGTCGAACTCAGCCTGGCTGATTATTTCTTCGCTCATCTAGGAGAGTTAGAATTGCCTGGTCATTGATTTGGCAGGATCGCCGTCTAGTGGTCCTATGGGGTGTAAAGGGGTACTTCCTATTTTATAAAGGCCGAGGAAGTTCAGCCGATCAAATAGGCTATCAAAAGAGACAGCCGGAATAAAATTAAAATAAAGATGAAAACATTAGTCATTCATTTCCAACGTTCAAGTCTTAAGTGTCCCTTTATTCTGTTCTGTCGCCCTTACTTCGGCGACTTACAAATTGTTCTGTCGCCCTTACTTCGGCGACTTACAAATAAAACAATTATTTTGTAGTCTCGCTATTAAGACAGCGAGTCAATAATTGATTCTTTATTGAACAAAATCAATTCCTTTTATACACAAAATTTCTTATGTACTACTTATTTACTATAATACATATTTACACTAATTCTTACTAGCTATGTAGATATGTATGTACATATGTACGGCTTATGCATTTAATGTGTAGTCAAGTGCCCATGCACATATATACGTACATACGACTTAGCTTAAAGGCAAATGCGACAAATCAGAAATACGGCGTCAGCATAAAATTTGGCTGTTGTTTGTTTACATTATAAATTTTAATAAATGAAATAGGTTGAATGCACTTTTAGTGCATTCCATATTTTGTGTTTTAAATTACGAGTTGAATGTGCTCAAATATTTCTGACATGCTACACCTCCTTTCCTAAAAAGAATGCTTATACATTTGTAGGGTCAATGTATGAGCATTCTATTACATTTAATGGGTTGCTTATCGCTTGTGTTTATTTATTTATTTCGGTAAAATTAACATTTCAGTTTTTGTTTTGTGCTTACATACTTACATTTATTGGAAAAAATGAAAATTTCTTATTCTATAGGTTTAAGTCTATTTTTATGTACTATGATTTTCTTATTCGTGTAGCTTAGTGTATAATTATTGTGATTATCAATATTTGTTACTTTATAGGGAGTTAAACTATAATTATTATGCTTATCAATGCCTATAATACTCCAAAAATTCTTTAAGGACTCTAATTCCTTTATCAAGTCCCTAGTCTCTAACTCATTAGGAAGTGAGCCTACTGGATTCCTTGATTTTGGCATTATAATCACAATAATTATTTTTGTAACAATTTATGTATATATTTATTTATTTATTTAATTAAAACATTAAAATTAGTATTGCTGTGGCTTAGGCCAGAAAAATGTATATATGTATTTTATGTTAAAAATGCAAAATTCATTTAGACAAAAATTGTTAGTATCAAGAATTGACACGGCAAGGATTTTTGGTCTCTTGCCCTTCAATATGCAGCCGCAAGGTTGCCATAAGATTCGTTAGGTAGTTAATTGATAAGGCCATTAGTGAGCCTTTCGATCGCTATTTGTTTCTTAATGTACCTCCTTTTTTCAGTTGAGTCTGCAAATATGAGTTGTTGATACAGTTCGGCAACTCGTCGCCGCGCTTGGTATTTCTTACCACCCCGTCTCCTGTGGTATGAAGGTTTCGGTGGTTGTGCAGGTTCTCTGGGCGCTGGGCGTTGTTGACGTCGCCTGTATTCCTCGATCGTAATGGGCCTAGGACCTGGAATTGGTTGTCGCTCTGTCTGCTGTTGCTGTTCTTGTTGATTTTGTTGTTGCTGAACTTGTTGTCGCAACTCCTCCCACAACTCCTCGAAGCCTTCCATATATATCAATAAAATGTCGCAGGCGGGTGTTGATGAGAGGCTCGAGCGGCTCAGTTGTATTATGTGCTTAACTGGCAAGTCATATCATACCATGGCAAGGATGCTGGCAAGGATCCTGATGTGCTTAACTGGCAAGGATCGCCATGTTCTGTCGCCCTTACTTCGGCGACTTACAAATTGTTCTGTCGCCCTTACTTCGGCGACTTACAAATAAAACAATTATTTTGTAGTCTCGCGAGTCAATAATTGATTCTTTATTGAACAAAATCAATTCCTTTTATACACAAAATTTCTTATGTACTACTTATTTACTATAATACATATTTACACTAATTCTTACTAGCTATGTAGATATGTATGTACATATGTACGGCTTATGCATTTAATGTGTAGTCAAGTGCCCATGCACATACATACGTACATACGACTTAGCTTAAAGGCAAATGCGACAAATCAGAAATACGGCGTCAGCATAAAATTTGGCTGTTGTTTGTTTACATTATAAATTTTAATAAATGAAATAGGTTGAATGCACTTTTAGTGCATTCCATATTTTGTGTTTTAAATTACGAGTTGAATGTGCTCAAATATTTCTTATTTCTGACATGCTACAATTCGTAAATCTTAGCCTATTTATACAATTTTGTTCACTAAAAGTGATTTCCAAAACTCCTCCTCTTTTCTGACTTCTACATAGCTGAATTCAAATTCAGCTTGGCAAACAATTTCTTTAGCCAATAGAAGCGCGTCGCGTAAGGCCAAGCAGAGCGCTAGAATAAATGCTGGCTCAGCTATAGCGTTGACATACTTTAAGCGATACTATTGGTCAAGTGCATCAAATGCATTTTTCAATGCGTCTATACAAACAGACGTGCATGTAGGTCGTGGTTGTTGTACATATGTTTGTATGAGTACACTACATTGGTAAGCTTTTGCTCCCAGGATGTTGTTGCTAGTGACTAGCTCTGACATACTACAATATACTACAGGATTCATCCATTTTTAAGTTTTAAGTAAACTAGCATGTGGTGAATGATGGTACATACACTGCATGTGTACGTTTCACGACGGCGGCATTGGTGGCGGAGTTCCCGGCGCATCACTGCCTAGACTCACTGCTCCTGGTTTTATTAAATTTGTTTTACGTCTATTTTTGCCGGACGGGTTATAATTCGTTATTCCTTCGATTCATTACGTTTACATTCCGTAGTAAACGTGCGCTGTTGACAGCCAGCTGATTGTATACTCATATCCACAACGCTCCTCTAATCGATGAACATATATGGGGAGCTTAAAATTTGAATAAAGCGTTCCTTCACAATGCTCCCTCCATCTGTTCCGCGGCTGTTAGTTCAACAGGGCTTTAGTAATCCTTTATGTTACCAAATGGCAGACACCGTAAACAATAGTCTGCAATAGATTCCCCTGAATTTCTAGAAGGAACCGCGATAGTGCCCATATCTTTACACAGGAAGGCACTTTTCTTTCCATTTGGCTTTAGGTCGATTGCGCCGGATACCAACTTGGGGATTATTTTCTGCATTGCACTTAACCATGGTGAGATTAGTAACGAGTCTCGAGACAAGGCGTCAGACGAATATTCGTCCGGAAATATTTCATCAGCGTTTGTAATTAGGTGGTTATTCCAGATCACCCTTCGGTATTGGATTATTTTTCTCAAAGGCTTGACGGTACGCAAGCGGCGTATTACGTATCAGACAACACAAATACAATTTTGCGTAGATTTGAAAAAGTTACGTTTTCAGGACGCGGCACTAGCCGATTTGATCTGTCCGTTGCATCATTTGGAATAACAGGAAGATAGATATCTTCATTATACGCAATAATACCAATTGCGTTGCCAACTGCATACGCATGTTACAGCATCATTAATACTGACACAGCTTTTATTGACTTTCGGTCAATAACTAGCGTGAGTCTCAATTCAGCATTTAATGGTTAAGAATTACAAAGCTCGTATTAACTTACATGAGCCGGGCAAATGGAATGAAACATTAACCTGTTGTTCTATTGTTGTTGCTGCATAATAAAGCATCACAATTGCACTACGCTTTTTGCATAGTGTTTTTGGAATGCAAACTCTCACATTCTCCTTGTACTAAAAAATGACAAGACTTTTCAGTTTGACGTGCGAAACACGAATTGAATTTATTATCAAAAGGTGGAAAGGTCTTTTATACAAAATTTATTCTTATGTACTACTTATTTACTTAGATACATATTTACTCTAAATGTGTAATCTTAGAATAATAATGAAACTCCTCACGGTTTCTCGTATTGTACACATACAAATGGTGACTTAGCAAGTTGCTGATATTTAGAGAGAAGAATAATTTATAAAAATACAATTGTAGATATTATCTTGCATAGCAGGATAAATAGTATCTGTGAGTGAGTTTGAACATTTTTGTTGTAACCCTTGCATCAAAGGTGGAATGGTCGCACTCAGTGTAGTATTCAATAGATATTAAATAATGGATGCCGGGCTTGTATGAGGCGAGGTGGTTTGCACTTGCTTGAGCTGTATTTTTCAAGTTTTGTAAAAGGGGTGACGTCACTGCGGATAGGTTCTCCACTGTTAATCCGTTCCAGCACTCCGCTATAAAATTTTCGCTTTTCGGAAACGCCTAATTATCGCTCATACCTCCTGAGTGGCATGGCAAAAACATTGCAAAAAAATTTGATTTTCCACAAAGACAGTGCTCAACACAACAGTTTTATAATGTTTAGTTTTAATAACAATTCAACGATTTCACAAAATAGAGTTAGTGTATTAAGAAAAAAAGATACAAAAAATTTGAATATTTCATTTTAGTTGATCAATTAGCTATTTATGTAGCTAAACCAATGACAAATTTGTCAAACCAAAAAAAAGTGATTTAGTACAAGCGAAACGTGTTACATGTTGAAAACTTTTTTCAATATTTTAATTGAAAGAAGTATTTTGTGCCACATTTTTGAAACTTGGGGAAACCTCATAAAAATTAAAGTTGTGCTGAACCAACAGTTCACCAGTTTCAAATCAAAATAGAATTGATTAAATACAATGGCGATTTATTGCGCTCCAGATAATAACTAACTTAAACAATTCTGTTGCGTATATCACGGCTTGAATATTAAAGAAAAATAATTTGAGAAAATATCTTTTTTTTTTTGTTTTACTTCAGAGAAATTTGTTTTTTAGTACTAAAATTGAAACGGCCGTTAGATCGCCGTAACCATATTATACATGGCTTCCACCTCCTTCCCTATATTTTCCTGCGCTACTAAGACGTCAGCGGTGTTCTCCATTTCTGTACTCAACATCCTTTTGCGTGTTAGTAAAATTGTTCATAACTATATGTAATATGAAATTGCCGATGATTTTAGACACATTTTAATTGTGAGCCAGACCAATATCCGGCTCGAAGGACCTTTGATGAGTTGTAGAGCGTTTTCATAAATATCCTAACATGCCATCGAAATTTAAATTTTTTTCTTATTATATGTACTATGTACATACATATGTCTATGCTATTGCATTTAGTTACGGAATAAGTAATTTTTTTATGTAAAATAATAATAAACTTGACAAATTTAAAACACAAAAATTATCATACATACTAAATACATACATGTTTTTTGCATAGAAAACAGTGACTTGTAGGTACTCAATATATCAATTTCTTAGATTATGCAAACTATTTGCTAGCATCAATGCGAGCTTTTTAAGCTAACACACTGAGTGAGGTTAGATATCGATTTGAGGATGACACAAGAACTAGCGTTTTTCTCAAATCGCGCTAACGTTAGAGTATGAGGCTCGAGAAATTTTCGCATACCATAACGTTCTCAAATAAAATGCGACATACTACATAGTTCTCAAATCGAGAAAATTTTAATTCTCGAATCGAAATGTAAAGTAGTGTAATTCTAATTAAAATTTGCAAATATATATTTTTTGTGTGTATTAATTTCCAATCGAATTCTAGCGCAGTTTTCTAATTTCGCTTGCGATTAGAGTACATATATACTTATAGAATGACACTACTTATCTAAGGTAGTCTACACAAATTCCCTAACGTTTGAGATTGTTTTTGCTGCATAAAAGCAGCTTTAAGATAAGGAACAAATTTAACATTTTTTTTTTTAAGTAATAAATAAGTTTTAAGCAATTTTAAATGTAAATTTTTGTACATTGCATCAATAAAAGGTGGAATTAATTAATCATTAGTTACAAAAAATAAACATGCTGTAATTAATCTTCTTGTAACTCTTTAATGTTTAATTACAATTACTTTTAACTTTTAATGATTAAAAGTTGATTAAATTCAAAAAGTACATTAAACAATTCATTAATTAATTTTAATTGCATATTTATTCGGATTATTTTCAATTATTTATTTATTACATGATTAATTAATAGTTTAATTTTTCATGCTTGTCTAATAACATGTTATCCATACGCCAAGGCGTATAGTTTCGTACGGAAACAATAATTAAAAATAATCATGAAAAAATAGTAATCTTATGTGTAATTGAAAATGAAAATAATCATGCAATTAAAAATAATTAAGCAAATAAAAACAATCAAACAATTAAAAATAATTAAGCAAATAAAAACAATCAAATAATTAAGCAAATAAAAACAATCAAATAATTAAGCAAATAAAAACAATCAAATAATTAAAAATAATTAAGCAAATAAAAACTATCAGAGTTAAACACAATCAAACAATTAAAAATAGTCATGCAATTAAAAATATATACATATATGATTATTTTTGATTATTATTCTTTAATTGCTATTAATCATGATTATTTTTTATAATTTTTTAATTTATGTAATAGATTTATGTAAGACAATTAAAAATAGTCATGAAAATTTAAAAATCTGAAAAAACTAATCATTAATTAATTCAATTTCAAATTAATTTTAATGGAAATTTAACACGTCTGATTGAATCATTAACGAAATGCAATTTATATTAAGATGTAATTAAATTTATAAAAAGATAATTTATCGTATTAAAACTAGCTTTAAATTAAGAACCAAAAAAATTTATGGAAAATGCGAAAATGAAAAAAATAATAAATAAAGTTTTAAATAATTGCAAAAAAACGAGATGAAACGTAAAATATGAAATCTTATTATTTCGCCGAACAGGATTTTTAAAAATCAGGTGAGTACATATGTATGTATCTTAATTCACTTCACTAAAAGCTACTGTCTCAAATTGATACAAATTAAGCCTAGCCGTTATATTGGCGTATCAGCGCATGTCATAAACACTTTAGATACTATGACCCTATTACTCCAATAAATTATGGGTGGTTTGTTGTCTCAATTGATGGCCCACTAGTCGTACGTTTTTTAGGAACAGGAGTAGATTACATACATACATATGTATGTGTATGCACAAGGCCCAATAAACACAAAAGCGAGGATGATATCGTGGCAAATTCGAGATTAATTCGCGGAGATGAATGTTATTTTTCGGATTCGTATCGAGTTCGAGATGGACTCGAGGAAAATCAATTATCGCAATAGCATTTATTAATTTTTTTGGATCTTGCTTTACACGAAGAAATTCCCTGTTGGGCTTTAATTTACTCTTTAAAAGTCCACTCGAGAAATTTAAAAGTTCGGATGATATCGTGGGGAATTCGAGGCGAATTCGCAGAAGAAGATTTTCTAGAATGTATTCGCCAATGAGCCCAAATCTCAAATTGCCAACGATCCGAGAACAAAAAAATGCGCGAATCGCTAATGAGAGGTGACTCACCTGGGAATTCGGATTCGCCGATCTATCGTCGCAAACTATCGCCGCGATAATATAATCAGAGAAGCGAACTCGTCTCGAATTCGAGGCGAATCCGTTGTTTATTGGGGGTTTAAGACCTGTTATGTTGCTTCCGTTTATGTACATGTATTCTGGAAAGTTCTTGGCAACTCTTGGTCGACATGGTCTGGATTTATTCATCCCTCTCTGGCAGTTTTGTGTCGTTGCTAGATTTGCACGTGTTCCGCGGCCATTTACTAAAGATGTGAGTTGAATCGATGACAATAGCCATGATTTCATCTAAGCCCGCTGGATAAATTCTAAAATATGCACGCCAAAGACAGCGAAAAGATCAGGTATCGATACTCAGCTTTAGCTTCTATAGAAGTTATAAATTATATGAACTTAGATATATCAAGAAACAGCACGCCTTGGCAGCCACGTCAATGTTGATAGCTACAAATTCGAAACTGTTAAGGACTTCGTCTATCTGGGAACCAGCATTAACACCAAGAATGATGTCAGCACGGAGATCCAACGAAGGATCACGCTTGCCAATAAATGCTACTTCGGACTAAGTAGGCAACTGAAAAGTAAAGTCCTCTCTCGACAAACAAAAATCACACTCTACAGGACGCTCATCGTTCCAGTCCTCATGTACGGCGCAGAAGCATGGACAATTTCAAAATCAGATGAGATGGCACTTGGAGTATTCGAGAGAAAAGTTCTTCGTAAGATTTATGGACCTTTGCGCGTTGGCGTGGGCGAGTATCGACGGAGATTTAACGATGAGCTGTACGAGCTTTACACAGACATCGACATTGTTCAGCGAATAAAGATCCAGCGGCTGCGTTGGGCAGGTCATGTCGTGAGAATGGACGAAGGCGCTCCGGCCAAGAAAGCATTTCTATCGAAACCCGCTGAACGCAAAAGAAAAGGGAGACCTCCACTGCGTTGGGAAAATCAGGTGGACAGCGATGCTGCCTCCCTAGGTGTTCCCAAGTGGCGCCATGCTGCACGAAACAGAAGCAATTGGCGCGCTCTGTTGGACTCGGCCAGAATCGTCTAGACGGTTAAGCGCCAATCAAGAAGAAGAGAAGAAGAAGATATATCAAGCCGTATGCGCCGGAAAGATGTAAAAACCAAATTCAAAAATGTTCAGGAGAAAGTTTTTAAAAAATTTTTTTTACTTTCATTTCTTTATTTCGATTTATTTTTTTCGCTTTTTGACAATTTTTAAACAACTTTAACCACCAAAAATATAAAACTATACTTTTCTAAAACAAAATTTAACGTTGATCCCGAATAGCATATCCATTTTTTGTGGCAGAGCCAGTTTCTGAGATATTGGTAAAAATTTTGAAAAAGCATTGCATCACATACATACATATGTAAGTGCATGAAAGAATTGTATTAGCCACCGTAGCGATTTGGCATCTAAGAAGAGCTGGTAAAGAGAATTCCAACAAACATTTTTTGCCTTCACACTTAAAACTTGGTCAAGTAGTTTGGTTAAAATGGCCAAAAGAATGAAAAAAAATCTAAGTTTATTTAAGAAATTTCTGATCCGACTCCTATCTATCTATCCTATAAAGAATTTAAATGTGAACATTCTGAGACTACTTTTACAATAATTGGATGTACCAGTATCTATATCTACCTATTTTTATTTAGAGTTCTTATCCTAAAATTTTCGATTTCTTTATAAAACTTTATTAAGGAGTAACATTTAACATTATTTTTCCATTTATTATGAGTTTTGAAGTGCACGATGTCTCTCAAAACAGCGATGCATAGAATAAAGAATTAATTGAATAAGAAATTTAATGCATTTCGCGATATTAACCCATTAGTGGTCAAAGCCAACCTACAATAAATGTAAAACATATCATTGGGTGTTCCCAAATTGGCACGGCGACCACTAATGGGTTAAGGAGAGGATAAATAATGAGGGATGTAAGTACTTTCGACCATTCTTTTGTAATTTTCTGGATTTGCCTCCCATCTTATCCTCGTTTCTAGATCCTTGATATCGCCTTTCAACAAATTGAAGCATACAAATCAGCATTAACTGTCTTACGAAACTCTTCGTGCATGCACCAGTTTTGTGGGTTGAGGTTCAATTTGCTAAAGCAGTGTGGCTCAAAAATTGTTTCTGTGCCCAGGATGAGTTGACTAAAAAATTGAACTATGTAGGGCCGCCGGCAAAGACTGCAAAGCTCAAATGGGCTTTGTTCAGAAACTCAGTTTGAAGCGCAATCTGCTTTTGTAGTAGAAGCAGAGCGTTCATAAACTTAAATTTTGCATGAAGCGTCGCTCATCACAATCATCAAACAAATAATTACTACCGCTGTTGCGCTTCATGCTGCGTTTCTGAACATAGCCATACTCATTATTTTTGCAAGCTACTTACTCTCATTGCATTGAGACTATGAAATAGCATTTATTGATTTTGTTAAATCGTCTTTGCACGAAGAAATTCCCTGTTGGGCTTTAATTTACCATTTAAAACTCTACTCAAGAAACTCAAAAGCCGGATGATATCGTGGCTAGGCATGGGTAACACTGCGCTGCGCCGCGCAATTGCGCTAACGCCAACTCTGGCGTTATTGCGCTAACACCGATTTGGAAAATGCGCCAAATCAATATTGTGCCATCTCAATATTGCAATATGAAACCAACTCAATTTCGCGCGCTAACACCAGCACCGGCTCCAATATAGCGCTAGTGTAAAATGGCGCAACCACAACGCCAATAACAGCACCATAGTATATGTATGTATATGTATGACACCGTCACAATTATGTATGGTTGATAGTGATCTAAGTGACTCTAATTTCCAGCATAATTTCACAAATATACGGAATATGTTTCCAAATGATTATGAAAATTAATTGTGCCCTCGTATATGTAAGCAGAATTGCGCCAAAAGAAATAAAACGGGGATGGTGAACAGTAACAAGCGAAAAAATTTTATTTATCGATTATTCCATGACAATTGCGCTAAAGGTGTTATTGCGCCAGTACCGTGAGTTGGCGCCACGAGTGGCGCTGGAGTTATTGTATCAGCGCCAAAAAATTGCGCCATTACCCATGGCTAGTAAACAGTAACAAGCGAAAAAATGTTATTTATCTATTATTCCATGAGAATTGCGCTAAAGGTGTTATTGCACTCTAAGCTAGCGATTTGAAATTCAGAAAATTATAATTGAAATTCAGAAAACTTCTTGAGTACTGCGGAAGAGGTTTCTGAATTTCAAATGGAATTTTCTGAATTTCAGTTGTAATTTTCCGAATTTCAATTGTAATTTTCTGAATTTGAAATGGAAATTCTGAATATCAATTGGAACTTTCCGAATGTAAACTGAAAAAGGTGTAGATTGTATTCGCCAATGGACCTTAATCTATATAAAAATGCGCGAATCGCTAATGAGAGGCGACTGGCCTGGGACTCATTTTTTCCTTAAATACACTTAAGCTACTGTTCAATATAAACACAGATTTAATTTACTTTCAAATCTGTATGTAACAATTAATTTAAATTCAGCTGTTTTTTTATATAAATATTACTTACGTATGTACATATAGTATGTATAAAAAATTTTTAAATTAAATTTTGTACTTTTTGATAAAAAATACAAATACATATAAGCCGCTTTCGATTCGCAATTTCTCTGCTCGCTTTAAATTTCTATCTGCCAAATGATAGCGAGCAAAGGGAAATTTTTATCGACCAGTTAGCGAGTATGGCTACTACTCATTATGCGTTCGAACATTTTTGTTCGATCCGACCTCGCTTATTCGATTGCGAATCGAAAACGCCAATACAAACATATATACTCAGAGAAGTAGAAACAAAACGAAAAAATTATAATGTATGACTTATTTTGCCTAGTGTATATAAGTATGTACAGCTGTGTTCAAAATAATAATAGTGCTATGAAATCAACATATATATAGTACTTCTATATTGATAATCACCCTTATTACGGTTGTCGTCGTCGACACTCACTCGACGCTGTCGGCGACGACCTATCAAAATTGGTATTACGTATGGTAAAGTCGATAACTTGTGACAACTATCGAAACATATTTGGTATCAGCTAAGTCGACGTCGACGGTCACTCGTTGCCATTTTCGTCGACGCGCTGTTTAATGGTGACAAGAAGAAAATTTAGTATGTATGCATTTTTGTTTTTAAAATTTTATTACGCGAGTGTTAAAATTAGTAGAACTAACATCCGCAGAATATTTCCTGCTAGTTTTATTGAAAAATTCCCACTAGTTTAAAAATAAATTCGGTGAGCGCACATACCGAAGCCGACCCAAAGGTTTTCAATGGGGTACGATACCAACTAATTTTTTACAACATTGAGAACCAATCACCATTAAATTGAATGCCTTGGCACCTCCTTTAAGAAAGATTGAGGAGAAAACTAATTTATTAAATATTTATGTACATACATACATATGTATGTATATATCGTCGCTGCGCCAACAAATTCAGTTATATGTTTTTTTTCGATTTTTTTTTATTACATATTTATTTAGCGCTATCCGCTAGCCACATTTCTGCATTTCCCGTTTTCTGATATCCTTCTTTGGTTAGAAGTTATCAAACACAGCTATATGCTCTCAGTAGTAGAAATGCTATATTATGTATTTGAACTAAAATATTTTTTCTTTTATTTATTAATTACTCGAGCACTTCATTGCTATGTTCATCGATAAAACTTGATGAATCATATGCAAAATACATTTATTATAAAGAAATAAATTATCTAAATAGCACAGATTAAAAATACGGAAAAAAAAGCGCACAGATTCTAAATAAAATCAAACAGCTAGTGCAGAAATTATAGTGATGGTACTTTCGTCATTCGGTTTACCGATAAACAGTCGACGTCGTCTCAATACGCTTAGCTAATACCGATTTTGCGTCGATGTGACGACGACGTCGAGACGACGTGATGTCGACTGAAAAGTGACAACGACGTCGACGAATACAACCGTAATAAGGGTGTTAATGTCAACTGTGAATATGTGTGACAAATACATTCAATTGAGTTCAGAGGCGTTTGAAAAAAAATTGAAAGGCATCATTGTGTTCTAGGGGACTTATACCCCTTTGATTTTAGTTTTTTAATTTGTTTATAATTAATATAAGAATTTTGACACATTTATTTTAAGATGCAAACTTTTGTGAATTTTTTTTTAATGAAAATTAGTGGAAATGTTCTAGAAAAATCTATTTTCTATGCACTCATATTTTTATGAATCGCGGCGGAAAGCGTTTCATGCTAAAATCCTGTGGTCCGATCCATGGGCATTATATGAAAAAGTCGAATTCTGCCGTTTGAGGGTTATGTTTGTAAAGTATGTACGTTCGAATGCCGCCAACGCGGTGAGTACTGCGAATTTCTAAACTGAATAACAGGACAATTTAGACGACGAACTTTTGGACACAGCAACATATGAGAACCAAAGTTCAGACTACGTTACTCTCCAAACCGACCTCAACAGGGGACCACAGGTAATAATATAACAAGACGGATGGAAGAAAGGACTACGAACCAATCGCTATATGTTCCACATATTTACAGGCGGATAAAAGGTGGACGGGTGGGAGCTGCAGTGTTTCGTCCGGAGCTTAGGTTTAAAAAATCGGTTTTAGTCCCGGACTACTGCAGTATCTTTCAGGCATTGATACGTACATGCGATTCCTAGTGTAATCGCTTTTTTGGAAATGGTTGCTGCAGATTCGAATGTTTTTAACAACGTCGTCAGGCATCAGACCGCACGCATGCATCCATTGTTTGCAAATGGTTTCGTCTTTTGGAAATCTATTTACATATGTATATATATATATTTATATAACCAATAATGCACTCAAAACGAAATACGTATGTAAAGCTATTTTATTTATTTTATCCCTTTCATTATCACAAATATAGCGCCGCTTCGACATTTTTTAATTTTTTAATACGAGAATCAAATAATAAATATGTAAATTCCCTATAACTTTTTTTATGTGCCGTCACTGCGGTTTATTTTGAATTCATATGTCATTTTTTAAATTTGATTGCTCGGTTTTCTCTTTCTTTTTTTATATGTCTGTACTGTAATGTTGGCTGATGGAACTCGTAGGTATTACGAATATAGGAGTACTATATATATGGAAATCAATGTGCAACTTTCCCATAAAAAGTTTATTTTAATTTCTTTTTGGTTAAAATTGGGTACAAAAGTAGCAGAGAGATTCATTTCACGCGTCACAAAAGTTTTACTGTGTTAAGTTGCAAGATAACCGATTTAGAAAGACAAAGGTAAAATAACTCAAAAATTCCTTGTTCAAAAATATAATAGTATTTTTATTCTAGTTTAGATAAGTATTTAAAAAAGGGCAAAATCAAAAAATTTAGAATATACAAAATAAAGTAGTGTTTAATATTAGTTCGTGAAACCATCATTGTCTAAAAACACCTTACAGCGACGCGGCATAAAATCGACTAATCCTTCACAGCGTTTCTTGGGTATTTTTTCTCAACAATTCTTTCCCAAATCCCAAAGTTCACGATTATTGGCTGGTTTCCCATTTCTTTATGTCGCCCCACAAGTTTTCTATAGCATTTAGTTCGGTTGATTGTGCAGGACAGGACATTTCCTCAATTCCTTTGAACTCCTTGCCTATCCGACTCGTAGGTTTTGGGTCATTATCCTGATGGAAGGTTCATTCCAGAGAAATTTTGTGTTCCGCATAAGGCAGCATAGTGTTCTCCAAAATACCCACGCAGGCACGTTGACACATGATAGTGTCAATACGATCTATGGGCCCAACACCATAAGAAGTAAAACACACTCAAACTAATATTTTCGACCCACAACGTTCAGCTGATTTCTTGCTTTCGTCCGTCCTTTTTTCGAGGCACAGGTTCTCAACAGTATGTCCGTGGTCCACCGAATACTGAATACAAGCCCAGATACACAACCAGAAAGGTTAAACATGGTGGGCTAAAAATATCAGTTTGAGCATGTTTTATTTTTTATGGTCTTGGGCCCATAGATCGTATTGACACCACCATGGATTAACGCGCCTATGTGAATATTTTGCAGAACACTCTGATGCCTTATACGGAATACAGAATTTCTCTGGAATGAACCTTATATCAGGATAATGGCCCAAAACATACGAGTCGGATAGGCAAGGAGTTCAAAGGAATTGAGGTAATGTCCTGTCCTGCACAATCAACCCAACTCAATGCTATAGAAAACTTGTGGGGCGACATAAAGAAATGGGAAACCAGGCAATAATCGTGAACTATGGGATTTGGGAAAGAATTGTTGAGAAGAAAAACCAAGAAACGCTGTGAAGGATTAGTCGATTTTATGCCGCGTCGCTGTAAGGTGTTTTTAGACAATAATGGTTTCACGAACTAATATTAAACACTACTTTATTTTGTATATTCTAAATTTTTTGATTTTGCCCTTTTTTAAATATTTATCTAAACTAGAACAAAAATACTATTATTTTTTTGAACAAGGAATTTTCGAGTTGTTTTACCTTTGTCTTTCTTAATCGGTTATCTTGCAACTTAACACAGTAAAACTTTTGTGACGCGTGAAATGAATCTCTATGCTACTTTTGTACTCAATTTTAACCAAAAAGAAGTTAAAATAAACTTTTTATGAGTAAGTTGCACATTGACTTCATAGCACTATTATTATTTTGACACAACTGTATACCTAAATCTAAAATATACATTACAAATAACCAACAGACTACGGCATTATTCTGACCTGAAGAAGAAAATAAAAATATGTATAAAAAATTTTGATTTTTTTAAATAATTCAGTCGCTGCTCTTACCGTGCAAATTTCTGCTGGTATTTGAACATCAGCTCGTACAAGTCAGCCTTGAACTCTTTTGCCAGTTGGGGGAGTTCAGCTGCCCATTCACGACCATTTGATGCGATAAAATTGCCCAAATCGTCCCAACCATCTCTTTTTGCGGCGGCTGACATTATCTCCAATGCACGTACGACCACCTCAGCAAACCCGTCATCGTCTTTATGAGCGCGTCGTCGTGCTACCGATGCTCGTGAGGTTGATGGTGTTGGCGGTGTTGTCTTCAATTCCTCACACTCTTCAGAATCTTCGGTGTCACACGGGTAAGCAGGTGAGCTAAGCGGCGATAAAGGGTTCTATAATACCAACATATATATACATATTAGTTAACCACTGAATAATCATATATGTACATACATTTATAAATAAATACAGCAGTCAAAAAAGTAATATGTACACAACAGTACAACGAGAATAAAGAAATATAAGTGCAATACCGTGAGTTTTTTTTAACACGCTTTTATTAGTTTCACCTGTATGTATGTATGTTTGTATGTACCCTGCAAAAAATGCGATCACTCCGGGATACATCCGGGACAACTCGCAAGGGAGCATGCGATTACTACCCATTTGTATATCTTTATATGGGTTGAAGTGTTCTCTTTTGTTTGAGCATGTCCTATGAAGAGACTAATTGTACCCAGTTTGTACCCGAACGGGTAGCAAACGCGCACAATTGTACCCGTTTTGTACCCGAACGGGTAGCAAATGCGACACATCCATTTGTGCGACTAATTGTACCCGTTTGATACCATTTCGGGTACAATTCGTCTACAATTAGTATACATATGTACCCGTTCGGGTACAATTGGGAACAATTGTAGACTAATTGTACCCGAAAGAGAGCGCTCCCGGACAAATCTTTTTAGAGACTCGTCGCACACTTTTTTGCAGGGTATGTACCCTGCAAAAAATGCGATTAATCCGGGACGTGTCCGGGATCAATCGCAAGGGAGCATGCGACTAATACAATTTTACATCCCTTTATATGGAGTGAATTGATCGCATTTGTTCGAGCATGTCCTATAAAGAGACTAATTGTTCAACTTGTATACCCGAACGGGTACCAATGTAGATTAATCACTAACATACCGAACGGGTACAAATGTAGATCAATCGCTTTCATCCCGAACGGGTACAAATGTAGATTAATCGCTTTCATCCCCAACGGGTACAAATGTAGATCAATCGCTTACATCCCGAACGGGTACAAATGTAGATCAATCGCTTTCATCCCCAACGGGTACAAATGTAGATCAATCGCTTCCAGCACGAACGGGTACAAATGTAGATTTTTCCAAGTTGTTCGCCAAGGCAATTTTTAATAACAATCTTTAAAAAATTATAAATGTTAATGCATATATAAATAAAGATTATATAATGTTTTACTTTTGAAAAAAAAACTCAATAAATAAATAAAAAAATGTAAGTTTTGAGTATGCATTATATGAGCGTAATGTAAAGGATTTTTTCATAGAATATTTTAGGCAAAATTTTGTTAAAATTATTATTCATCATTGTTATTAAAAGAAAGGGTGTTCAATTCGTTTTACCGGTTGCTCTACAATTTTTTAAATACATTGCATATTTTTGTAAAATTTGTACATTTAAGGAATCTAGATTTGTACCCGTTCGGAATGAAAGCGATTAATATACATTTATACCCGTTCGGGATGAAAGCGATTAATCTACATTTATACCCGTTCGGGATGAAAGCGGTTAATCTACATTTATACCCGTTAGAGAACAATTGGTCTACAATTAGTCTACATTTATACCCATACGGGAACAATCGGGGACTAATTGTGGACCGATTGTTCTCGAAAGAGATCAATCCGGGACAAATATCGTTCGGTATTAATCGCACATTTTTTGCAGGGTATGTATGTATGTATGTATGTAATTTCTAGCTGCTGTCTAAATATATGCAACACATTTTACTAATGAGATTAGGTTATAACCACCGCTATGTTCCAACAGATGGCGCGCGTGTATTTATATTTTTAAAATATTCACTTATTTGTTATAGTTGTGTGTGCATATTAGAAGTTAATCAAAAATTAATCATATATATGTTTATGAATATGTACTTACAGTTGTAAAATTGGACACTGTGTTGGCCTCAATGTTAAGGGTCGGCTCAAGAAATTTCAGTGAGTTGTATAGCGGATTCATCGCTACAGGTTTGAATGCACCCTGTCCACGTTTTCTTTTTGATTTTCTATTGAATGCCGCCTATTAAAAATTTCTGTTGCTTAGTAATTCAGCCCTATCATGAACTTCATGTGAAAAATTTCCCTCGAAAAATATAAAGCAAAACAATAACAATTTTTCACATTTGGCGTTTTCGATTCGCCATCGAACAAGCGAGGTCGGATCGAACAAAAATGTTCGAATCCATAATGAGTAGTAGCCAGTGTTGCCACTGAAAAAATTTACCGACCAAATTACCGCCCAAGTCCGCCAAAAAAAGCCCTGAAATTAGAAGTCAACTTAAAATGGGATTACATATTTATTTTTAAATATGTACATACTAAGTAATATCCATTTTAACATGTGTAAGTATGTATATACTATGTGTACAGAAATATGTTCATATAGGAGATCAATCGCGTTATAAAAACTCACATTGGTTCAAAAATTATATTCGCAAATAACACTTAAGAATCAAATCAAAATTTATTTCTTAACAATTCACACATTTCTAAAAAGAAACAAAATATGTACATATGAATTATATGAGATCAATGTATGTACATATCATATAGTTTTTCGCGTTGTAAAATATTGCATTACTTCAAAAAGTTATATTCAAAAATAATATTCGTTGAACTAGTTCATCCAAGTGAGTGAACGAACTAGTTCATGTTCCCAAATTACATACCATGGCTTACCCATAAAGTGGGCTCCTCTCGTCAGCTGATTTCTCCTTTTTTTCGTGCAAAGTTAATTGCGCCCTGCGCCCTCACTCTGCAGTTTAATTCGAAAGAAAATTCGTTCGATTTCAAGTTCTATTCCATATATTCTATACCATAGGTGGCCACGATTTAAGCGTAAGGGAGCCACACGACAACAACATCAATAAAAATTGCAACAACCTTCTTCTCGGAATTATAAAAATATTATTTTGCCAAATAACAGAAATTTCTGTGTAGTGCAAGTTAACAAACAATAAATAAAATAAATAGATATGATGCAGCTAGGCATTCAAATATTTTGCTAAAAAACATAAACGAGGCAGCAGATATAAATGTACAACATACATATGAATGTATTGGCGTTTTCGATTCGCCATCATACAAGCGAGGTCGGATCGAACAAAAATGTTTGAATCCATAATGAGTAGTAGCCATACTCGCTAACTGGTCGATAAAAATTTCCCTCTGCTCGCTATCATTCACATATAAAATTGGCAGAGGGAAATTTATAGCCAGCAGAGAAATTGTGAATCGAAAGCGGCTTATGTATGTATGTATGAAGGCGTAACTACACAATGAATGTCGGTCGATGCTGGACCGTTAGGTTTGAGTGCTCGCCGCGACAACGATTTCTATGAAAAAAAGAAATGCGCGTTATTCTGTCGAATTTGATTTGCTTGTTGTTGGGAGCCACTCGGAGCCACAGCGTTGTTGTTGGGAGACAAACGGAGTCACTGGAGCCATTGGCTGGCCATCTCTGTTCTATACAATAAAAATGTGTTTTCGAATCGAATTTCTCTTTCAAATAGAACTACAGAGTGAGGGCCCTGGTGAAATGCATTAGGTTTTCAAATTAGTTCAAAAAGGAGGTGTAATCCGCTTTCTTCTTGTGGTATCGCAACGGGCCTCTGCACTGGCCTAAGTGCGACTCTATGGCAGCCACTCCAACCTAACCTATTCGTGGAATAGCCCGTATGTTCGCTGGCGCTTTTCAAGTGAAAAATAATTTGTCTCAAATTTCTGCATTTTGTTTGCAAAATAAATGTCAGATTGTCTGATTTTGACGTTTCATTACACTTAGCATGCGAGACGAGTTCCAAGGGAATTTAGATATAACGAGTCCCAAGCGAATTTATGCGAATTGTGTGTTTCACTAACAATAAAAGAACTTTACACAGGAAAGATAAAATGTTAAGCGTCAGAGAAATTGTGTCCACTAAAAATATTCATTACAAATCGGACCAAAATTGATTTTAGCCGCCCAACAGCCCAAAGTAAATTTATCACACCAGATTTGGTCCGAAAGGCCCAATTTCGGCATCACTGGTAGTAGCCATACTCGCTATCCCATTCTCATATAAATTTGACAGAGAAATTTATAGCGAGCAGAGAAATAGTGAATCGAAAGCGGCTATTATGTTTTTGGTTTGCTTTGTAATTTTTGGGAACATTTTGTTCACATGAAGTTCGCGATAAGGCTGATTATTATTTGAAAAAAAAAAAAAACAGAAGGAACTTACGCGAAAAGAACAGCGGATACTGTTCCATTTGGTAGACACTTCAGACCGCAGCATATTTAATTCATCCGCCACTTCTTGCCACTGGGCCTCCCTCAACTTTCTGTCCTTGTATTGAGGAGAAAGAAAATTCCACGTGCCTTCCCTGGCCTCCACTTCCTGCACCAACCTCTCCGTTTGTTGTTGTGTCCACTGCACTGTCAGTTTTCGCACCCGCTTTTTTCTTGTGTTTATGCTATTTCTAGGCTCCACAACAGCTTGGGAATCGTCTTGGTATTCGTCCATTATCTCTTCCATTTTCTTAAATTAAAGCACTAACCAAAGATGACTTGATACGAAACTCTTTTTTACTCTCTCACTTTTATGATTTTCCCACGGGTTTTCCATGATACAAGAAAGAAGGTAGTGTAAACGTCAAATTTTTTCCGCCATATTAGCCACCTGACAATTATATGGATTATGACATTTCGTGCTGCCATACTCAATGCTAAAAATCCTCCATTTATGTTATTTTTTATTTCCATGGTAACCATGGTATCGATTGCAACAGAACGAATTTTTTCAATTTGAATATTGATATATGTAAATAAAAATACGTACATTTACGTGTTATATTCTTCATAATATCAGATAACAAATATTATAAAAAATAAGATTTATTCTTAAAACAAGTTGCGGCAAGTTTGTGGAATATAGTACATACTATACTAACGTAAGTTAAATATATAAAATAACATATTTTTGTAGTCTCAATTTGGCTCGCCGTGCAACAAAATAGCTGGTATTATCGGTGAGCTTTAATCAGGGACTTGTAACGCGTTTCGGTTTCGGTTTCTGTTACACAGCTAAGTAACGAAACTGAAACAGAAACAAAACTCCTTTGTAACAAAAGTCGTAACAAAACTCCGAAACAGTACCAGCAGAAACAAAACCTATAACGAAACTAAATTAATTTTGTTCCTTGTAACAGAAACAGAAACAAAACTCCTTTGTAACAAAAGTCATTTGGTTTCGAATTTAGTTTCTATCGTTCTCTTGGAACAGAAACGCCAGAAACGCAAGTTTCGTTTCGTTACGAGCTTTGTTACAAGTCCCTGGTTTTAATACCGGTAGAATTCGGTTTTTTTTTTTAAATATGTATAAATTAAATTAATAAATTTGCTCATACTAAATAAAATATCAAATATTATAAAAAAGTGAAATTTCAGTGTTTTTAATTAAAATGCTTGGGAGAAATACAGAAGTAGAGGAATTTTTATTAACAAGTAAATGAAAAGCCATTAAAATTTTCATAAAAAATAGTAAATATATTTGTTAATAGACACTCTTACTACACCTCCTGGGAATTGATAAGAGTTTTCGACTTTAATAATTGCATAAATCTCTTTTATTTTTTATGAATAACTCATTTTATTTTTTTTTTTTTTTGAAAAGGTTTTTTCAATATATTTAAAATGTTAAAATATACTCATTAAATCCGCTGATTTGTTTTGTTGATTAAAATATGTAAAAAACAAAATTTCATTTAAAATACCCAATATATTGTTCAAATATACCCTCAGCCAAAAACTTTTGATTGGGCAACGCTATCCTAAATTTTTGACTTTGAGTAAGACGTCAAAAATCCATATTATAATCAAAAATGACAACGTCAAAGTGAAATGGAACTACCTTGTTTGTTTGTATCATGGGGTTTTCTGTGGCTTTGTTGCCAGCATCAACACAACAGAAAACCCGGCCGATCAGCTGTTTGTACAAATTGCAGGTGCCAGAAAGCAAACCACGCCAAAATAAATTGTCACATTCGGTGGATTTTGATGTTTTGTTATATGTGCCCAATTTGGTTGAAATAATAAAGAATTATAAAAAATACAGAGGTAGTTGTATTGCTTGTGTGTAATATGCAATGTAGTTTATTGTTTCTACTGAAAAAAAATTGTATTTCAGTTAAAATTATAAAAAATATGTTAATGAGATGGAACGCGGGCAGCGGTTCTTCGGTAGATTTATATCAGCGATGCGCAGCCTCTTGCCCGCGGGCAGACCAGCTGTTTGCGATTCACACGTATACTCACCAATTGTCACTAATACAGACAAATAAAGAGCGTAAAACGAGCGCTTACGATGGGACCAGGCGATCGTCGCTTAGCAAAAAGAATTAATTTGCCTTCGACTGTCGTGAAAGCAAGTGGTCGTCGCTTGAAATTCTTTTGTTTTATTTGCAGAAGCCAGACAACAAACAAAACTATCAAGAGTTTGCATATAACATACATACGTATGTATTTGTATACGTACGTTGTTTCATAATTTCGCAAGGCGTGCGCAACATGACCCTGCTCGCTCAACATCTGCATGCAGACTGATTATTGTTTGTCGTTTTCCACTTTGGCCTACAGTAGACGCACCAATACACACTAATTTTTGGAGATTGTTTGAATGTGTTTGTGTGCCCATCCCTGATTTATATATATATCCGGTTAAAAATTATTATATTTTAGTTCTAATACATTCACATTTTAATAGAATTGCAAAACAGAGTAAAATATTTCTTAAAAAATACCACCCAACTACATGTATTATCGTTCACCACTTTTTGTGCGTTATTCTTAATTTGTCTGAGATCAGGTTTCGAACACGAATATTCGGAATGTGGGAAAATCATACTATCCTGTGTATCACATTTGTGGTTATATCCTTATCTTAATTTGGTATAAACAAAATTTTATTATTGCTATAGTCTTCAATAACATAAGGAAGCCGAAAAATTCTTAGAATTAATATCTAAAATACCCATTTTCAGTTTTCGAACAGAGTGGCACTAATGAAAAATGTTATAAAAAATGTGCATTTTGACAGCGCTCTCACGAAATGAAGAGTTTCGTATCTAGTTAAGCCCTACTCAAACAGAAGCGATACGATACAGCCCACATATGAAAAATCGTATCGCGTCATGCACAATTGCATATGTGGACTGTATCGTATCGCGTCTGTTTGTTGGGACCTTTATCTATGGCTACGTTCAGAAGTCGCAACGGTGGAGCACAACTGTTGTGTAGATATCACTAATCGGAAAGTGATACAATTTGCGCCTTCTGAACGAGGTGATACATTAAATAAACAAATTATTATTTTAATTATCCCCAACGTAATCGCCAATAATTTCGCGGCTTTGAAACATTTTTATTACATTCCAAAATTCATAAACACTATTTATATTTTTGTACATATGTCAAAATCGTAAGCTCAACATGTTGTCTAAAGTGAGCGTAAAAAATTTATGATGCAAAAAAGTCTCCAAACTCACAACATGTTGTGTTGATCAGAAATACTCAACGTTGCGTTCAGAAGATAAAACACAACAGTTGCGCAACTGTTGCGCCACCGTTGCGCCTTCTGAACGTAACCTATGCTATACACACTTGCGACTCAATCGATTTAGTCGAATGTTGATTTGCGTGGGAATGTATGGAAGCATTCACACTACATTCAATTAGTTGTACAACTGAAACAGTTGGATTTGCAGTCCAATTTCATTCCAACTGAAACAGTTGTACAACTGCTTGATCAGCAAGGCGCCCTTCTACGTATTCACACTAGAGACAATTTAGTCGAACGACTACAACAACAACAGTGATATTCGTAGTGGAAGAGTTGCCATGCTGACAGCACTTATTTCACTTTTGCTAAATTGCAGATTGAATATTTCAATTAATATTTTCAAAATGATAAAAAAAAAAGGTTCGTTTCTTATTAACTGGAATTATCTAACTAAGGATATTTACTTCCGTTTTCATGTGTTTCTTGATATTGTTGTTCTCTTCAAATATGTCATTAATCGCATTTTAAAATAGAAATAATGAAAATGAAATTGCATGCAAATTATTAATGGCTAATTTTTACTATTTTTCCGTTTCTTGTACTTCTGTTCGTTTCGTTCTTTATGAGCGCAATTCCTTCCGTTTTTCTCTTTTCATTTACTTGACAGCTAGTTGCTGGTTTAATAAGAAAGAAAGCCAAACAATGTATGCACTTTTTGTTTATTTTATTATTTTTTATTTATTAATCAAGTTGACAGATGACAAGAAGGTGCTTTCATGTAAGAATGCAGATAAAGTGATAAAAGCAATTTAATAATTCATCTCTTTATACGAAGACCACTAATGTAAAATTTGCTGTGTAAAATCTGAACATTGGCAACACTATGTCATTGTCAATCACGTGACTATAGTCTCTAGTGTGAATAGCTGCCACCGATTCGACTAAATAGTTGGCGTAGTGTGAATACAACAGCCCAATTCGACCAAATCGATTGAGTCGCAAGTGTGTATAGTAATATAATATAATACAATGGCGCTATTATAACTCTGACGAGTTTTATGGCCGAGCTTCTCTCCCAATTCGAGGTGTGCTCCTTTTTGTTTTTCCTACTAATTGGGTGGACCTACAGTTTTATGCCGGCTCCGAACGGCGAATGCGTTTTTTGTGAGAAGCTTTTTCATGGCAGAAATACTCTCGGAGGGTATGCCGCCCACTGCCGAGAGGTGACCGCTGCTCTTAAAAAACCCAATAATTGGATTTTTACTAATTAGAAAAATTTGTTTGGCTCGGACCGTGGTTTGAACCCGAGACCTCTGGCATAGCAGGCGAGCACTCTACCCACTGCACCACAGCGGCCACTGTGTGTATAGGCTCTAACAAAATGAATAAATTGTATAAACCATGGTATAAAAATTCAGAAGGTAATTTCACTTCAAACCAGCGTTGCCGTTTTAAATTCTTGAGATTACCCAAATAATATTCAAATTACCCATAATGCCCAAAATTCCCCATAAAAATGGAACAAGTAAAGAATACCGTCCGGTGAGCTAAAAAAAAAACAAAAGTGGGCGTGGTCCGCCTTTTTGGCCTGATTTCAGTGATATACTTCTTTTTTGGCGCAAACGATTTTTGAGGGAGCTAGAGGGGGATGAAGTTTAAAAAACCCTTTTTTTAAAAAGCCAATATCTTCCATAATATTCACTCAATTTTTAAAATTAAGGCATCGTTGGAAAGCTTACTTAAATGCCTTTCATATAATACATAAATATTTCCCCAAATTCCACACAATTTTTGTAAAAAAGAAAAAAACTTTAATTTTGGTAATTTTTTTTTGTTTTTTCTTTTTTTTTTTGTTGAAATGACCTTATTAACACTATACAAAGTTATTTACATTAAAAAGAACGTTAAATTACCTTTCATTTGATATATAATTTGTTACGAAAATGTTGCTAAAAACGTCCAAAACAATTCTTGTTAGTTATGTATAATATCAAGAAAGCATCTATAGCGCGGACAACAGTACTTTTATACAGAACCCCGAATAGCGTTGGCGGCCTTCGGCCGCGCTTTAAAAAAATAACCCTCAGCCGGCAGAATTCTACTTCTGCAATAGCATCTATGGGGAAACTTTCCAATAATGTCACACGCCCCCAAAAAAACGACTTCTACCGGGGGTAGGGGAGGGGATGGGTGTTCTGAATCCGTAAAATTTAGGCGCCGGACGTACCTCGTTTTCGAGGAATTTATGGTTAAAGTTTAGTAACTCTCCATATAAATACGATAGATAAAGAAAAAACTTTTGCGGAGAACAGATTTTGCGTTGGGGCCTTCGGCCGCGCTTATAAAAAAATAACCCTCAGCCGCCAGAATTCTCTTTCCGGAGTGATATCTATGGCCCGGTCCACAGTGCTTTTGCGCAGAACACTTTTTTGCGTTGGCGGCCTTCGGCCGCGCTTATAAAAAATAACCCTGGGCTACGCCATCCGCCCGGACGTGTGCCCTAACCGTGGCTACCGCCACGGTGATGTCCTTCTGCGTAGTACACCCTTCGTGTGTGAGAAAAGCCTACTGTACAACTTTTTTCATGGTTCTCTGTATACCTAAAACTACTAAAACATCTTTTCATTTCACGATAGCTAATTATATAGAAGTCTTGCTATAGAGAATAGTATATGAAATGAAAGATATTTTTATGCTATTTTAAATGAATATAATTTTTAATATACTTAATAACAAAAAAAAAAAAATCACAGTTTTTCCCTAAAAAAAATACCAAAATTTGAGTTTTTTGTTTTTTAACAAAATTTGTAAGGAATTTACGAAAATTTTGATACGTCATATGAAAGGCCTTTAAATAGGCTTTCCAATGATACCTTAATTTTAAAAATTGAGTGAATATTTTGGAAGATATAGGCTTTTTAAAAAAAAAAGTTTTTTTTTAACTTCATCCCCCTCTAACTCACTAAAAAATCGTTTTCGCCAAAAAAGAAGTATATCACTGAACTCAGGACAAAAAGGCGGACCACGCCCACTTTTTGTTTTTTTTGTAGCTCACCGGACGGTATCCTTTAATTATGCCATAAAAATTTTCAAATTACACTACCCGACAAAATTTCAAAAATTTTGATATCCTCGACTTTTTATACATCTTGTATTTAACTTATTTTTTGCATAAAAACAAATCTGTTGTCCGCCATAATTCCGTCACTTTAACGTCGATTTTATGTGGAATTGAAAAGGGTATTTCATCCTCTCAAAATGAAATGAAATGAAATGAAATGAAATAACATAAAACTCGAGACTGTAATGGCGGAGATATTGACAGATTAGTAATCCTCCTTTTCTTTTTATTTTACTTTATAACGGTTTGTATTTTTAAAGCTCAAATTAGTTATGCAGTAACAGTATCGTTATAAAACAGCTGATCAACCAACCTAATGGGAAACAATGTATTTGATTAGTGATTCGCTAGTCGGTAACGCTATCGGTAACAACCAAATGAATTTTGGTTTTCAGCAGTAACGCTAACCAGCTGATCGATTGTTTGTTTCAGTTGTTCACTGTCATGACCCAATAATAATATGGTCGTAGCAATGAAAAGAGAACACGCAATTAGCATTAACACAAGATATGATAATAGCTTTGTTCGCGTACTTTCTCCAACAGCATTTACTCAGCAGCCTCCAACAGCCAGGTGTTGGAGAAAAATGTCACCTATCCTCTCACAAGAGAAAAATATCGTAAGAGGTAAACGAACACAAAATTTGCAGAGTTCAACAGCTTTGGCAAACAGCTGATTTTTATTTACATTCACAAGCCCCAAATTCAAAGGATAAAAAGGATTAAAATTAAAATGATAATAAAATTGGTGGAAATTATTGCTGTTAATTATGTATATATGTACATATAACATAAAAATAATAAAATAAAACATAGTTTTTTTCTTATTTAATTTCTTTTGATTCGTTTTGGGTTTCGTTTTGGTCAGTCTTTTGTCACCTCGCGATAACCTCCTCAATCTAAAAAATCGTTCGCATAGGCTCGCAAAAAGGTTTTTTGAAGTTCGTAAATGCATCCGGAACTCTCTTTTACAATAAATCGGCACTGTTTGTTCTATATAAATGCTAATGGAGTTACAATTCTGCCTGAAAACAGTGGAGATATATGCACATATGTATGTATCTGCAATACAATTAACTTCATGTTGTTGTTGTTGTAGCCACCAAGACACTCCCCGAAGGTTTTGATGAGTGTAGGGGATGTGACAGTCCTTTGCCGGATAAATCCGGCACGCTCGGGTACTAGTCCCTTCTGACACTAGCCCGACTGTCGTGCGAACGATTTTTTCTGGCCATAATCAACCTTCTAGGCCGGTGGATTTTAGTCGCGTCTTACGACAGGCATTCCTTACAACGGGTATATTCTAGACCCCCTAACCCGCTGGGGTTCGCTGTTACTATCTAATAAATAGGATTTCATTGTAATAATTATCACACTAACAATTGCTTTTCTTTGTACCCATGTCCATACTGTTTTCCACCGCAGTATGTCTTCGCGTCTGCTGCCCCGCAGAAGAGATTTCAATTTAATGCACCCGGCCCTGGCCATGCTTTAAAAAAATAACCCTCTATGGACCGATCCACAGTACTTTTGAGTAGAACAAACTTTTGCGTTGGCGGCATTTGGCCGCGCTTTAAAAAAAATAGCCCCAGCCAGCAAAATTTCCTTTCTCGAATTATATCTGCGGAGCGATCGGCAGTGTTATAATTACTAAAATTAACATCCATAGAAGATTTCCCGAAAGTTCCAGTGGTTTGAAAATAAATACGGCGGGCGCATTATACTGAAGCCGACCCGCTGCAGAACTACTCTCGGAGGGTGTGCCACCCACTGCCTAGAGTGGCTGCTATTTTTAAAATCCGGATAATTGGGTTTTAGTTAGAATTTGTTGTCTATCCAGGCTCAGTGAAACTTTCAGGAAATATTCTGTAGATGATAATTCATCTTATCTTAACACTTTCAACTATTATTAAATTATAATATTAAAGTTCTCCAGAAATAGAATTCTCCCGGCTGAGGGTTATTTTTGTAAAGCGCGGCTGAAGGCAAAAGGTGTTCTATACAAAACAACTGTGGATTGCTCCATGGATATTAATCCAGAAAGAGAATTCTGCCGGCTGAGGGTAATTTTATTGAAGCGCGGCCAAAAGCCGCCAACGCAGAAAGATGTTCTACACGTACATACATTAATTTAACAAGGAATGTCTCCTGAACTATAAGCGTCCGGAGGGTAGTACTTTGTTTTTTGTGATCTGTGAGACCACCCCTACCCTCTGGAAAATTAATTGTTATCGGATCGTGGATCATTATATACAAATTTTCCCTCTATCCAGCCTGGGGATCCAACCCATGACCTCTGGTATGGCAGACTAGCCACTGTCCGCCACACCACAATGGCCACAACACTCCCCACTGCACCACAGCGGCCCCGTTAATATATATTCCCGCAAAGGAGATTACAATTTACTAAGGTACATAATATGCATATAAATACTTCGCAAAAAGTATGTAACTTATTTTGCATATTTAATTTATCCATATTTGTTGCCAATTTAGTGTATTTTTCCAATTTTATAATTGATTTGTATATTTTGCAAATCTTGTTACTTGCAAAAATTCAAGTCAGCTGTTGTTTGATCAGCTGTTTTCCTGTTGGAAAATTGCTGTTGGCAAAAATTTGTCCAACAGAATTCAACAGCTTCTCACAAACTGAAATGTCAGTTTTCTCTCTCAGTTGGTTCTCTTCTGTTGGAGATTTGGCGTAAAAAAACGACGACAAAGTGTTTGTTTTTAAAAGTTTTCGAAAAACATCAAAAAATATCCGTAAACGAACAAAACTAATTTCGCAACCTAAAAAACCAAAAGAAGAAGAACGACTATATTGCTATGGTCACCTTTATTGGGCTATGATCACTGTTCAGCTGTTTACTGTTACTGCACCAATAATCGACAGAATTAATACCGATACTGTTACTATTATGGAAATAAAGTTAATGCATAACTAATTTAAGCTTAAATTCATGTGCATATATGTATGTACACAGGGCCGTGCGCAGGAATTAGCCTTGGGGGGTTTTTAATTTTGGTTTGCATTCGCATACATTTTTCGCTAAGATAAACATATTTGCTGAAACAGATATCCAGACCCATACATCATAAATTTAAATGTTCTCTAACTTTTCTGAAACTTCATACTCTGATGCTTAAAATTATACCCAAGAATTTTTTTTTCTTGTACAAATTTTTCTGTTATTGATAGAGAATTTGTGATATGGTGGCATATTATTCGCACTAGTTGACCAGGTCCTGAACAGTACTGTTTACAGTACTTGTTAATTAAAACTTCTCACTGTTTTCACAAAATGAACATTTTTTGTTATCAGTACAATTTTTTGAAAAATGCCAAACGAACATATGCTACACAACTTTGTAATTTCGGAAAGCTCCAAATGCAATTCAAAGTGCCGAACTTATGTATTGGCCAACCTTATTTTTTGCAACTTTCACCAATTTCTTCTTCCGTAAAATTATTGTAACTAATTTTGTCAAAAATTATGAGTCAAGATTCAATGCAAAATTTATAAACTGTATTTTGAAAATTTTTGCAAAATCATTGCAACTTAGATTTGGCCATGGGGGAGGTTTTTAACCCCCAAAACCACCGCCCCCCTGCGCACGGGCCTGTATGTACATATACATATGTGTGGTTAAAAAAAGTTATAAAGAAACATAAAGCAAGTAAAAGAGAAATGAAACATTAAATAGTCCGATTTTCTTTAATTTATAGGTACCTCCAATTCTGTGGGTTGTTTATGCAAATATTTATAAAAAAATAACGTTATGATTTTAGCAATTTAACGGGAGAATTTTTATCCCAAAATGTATGGTTGGTTGCAGAGCTGGAAAAAACCAAGTACCAGTACAATTACCATTACTCAGTAATTGAAAAGCCCAATTACAAAGTATAAGTATATTATACTGGTACTTGATACTCAGTACGTACATTTTTCAATTCTTTTGCAATTCTTTTCCAATTACTTTCAATTCTTTTTCAGTTGATTTTCAATTACTTTCAATTCTTTTTCAGTTGTTTTTCAATTCTTTAATTTTTTTTATTTCATTGTAAATATAAGATAACAGTTTAATAACAATAAATTATTAAAACGAGTGCATACATTTGCAAATTTTTCGCATGCAACTCCTTTAACGTGATGAGTTAGCTTTCATTAGTACAAAATTTTCAAAAGAAATATCAGTTAAGGAATTATTTATAATGGTGGCTATGAAAACAGTCGCTCAACTGAAGCTGATGAAGCCGAAGTTCGTATTGCCACGCCTAAGATTATGGGATATTTTTTCAAACTTGGAAATTACATCTCAAGATCTCGTATAGTATATTCAAAAAAAATTCAGCAATATAATTTGATGAAGTAAAGGACTGGCCAGAAAAGTTTTGTGGTTTACTTTGACTTAGATTTTTTTAATTAGAAAAATTTGTTTGGTGTTTTGCTCGGACTGGGGTTTGAACCCGAGACCTCTGGCATAGCAGGCGAGCACTCTACGCACTGCACCACAGCCATATTAAAAAAAGTAAGGAAGCCTAAGTTCGAGTGGAATCGAACATTAGATACTCAGCTGTATGCTTTCATTGTTTGTTTGCGTGTGATGGAAACACGGTGTACTTTATAAAGCGATTCTGCATAGAGTGGGCGTAGCCACGCCCATTTTCTAAATTTTTATCAGTCATCCAACTAAGCATATGAAAATTATTCTTTGTGCAAAATTTCATCCCGTTATGACTTTTAGTTACAAAGATGTCACGTTACAAATTCCTAAAGGGTGTTCCAGAAATATCTTTGTTAAAAAGTATGCGTGGTCATAAGCCGATTTCAATAAATTTTTGCGTGTCTATTAACACAAGTTACAAAAGTGTATAAACCAAGTTTCGTCATAATATCTCAGTTATTTGTCGAGTTATGGGCTCCGAAATCTCGTAGATTCCTTTGTCTAAAAAGAGGCGGTGCCACGCCCATTTTCCAAAATTTTTCTATTTTTTGTTTCCGGTCTATTGTAGAACTTATGCCACAAAATTTCAATGAATTATCTTTATATTTGACAGAGATATCGCTTAAAAGGTTTTTATTAGGTCACTTTATAATACCCATATATAAAAGTAGGCGTGGTTGTCAACCGATTTTGGTAATTTTTCGTCGACACATTTGTCTAAGTAAATATATCACCAAATTTCATCGATATATCCTTAACGGTTTCTGAGTTATGGCTTATAAAACTTTCAATATTTGCCCCTTAATAAGTGGTCGTGGCACCGCCCATTTTCCAAAATTTTTGTGTTTTTCGTTTTTCGTCCGCAGTTGGACTCGTGCGACAAAATTTCAGTGATAGATCTTTCTATTTTACGGAGATATCGCTTAAAATGTTTTTATTAGGTCACTTTATAATACCCATATATAAAAGTGGGCGTGGTCGTCAACCGATTTTGATAATTTTTCGTCCAAACATTTGCCTAAGTAAGTAAATCACTCGTACCAAATTTCATCGATATATCTGCTACGGTTTCTGAGTTATGGCTTATACAACTTTCAATGTTTGGCCCTTAATAAGTGAGCGTGGCACCGCCCATTTTTCAAAATTTCACCAAATTTATTCATAAGGGCCTGAGCTCCACACGCGGGTGAAATTTTATCACTCCAGCTATATTTATTTATTTATTTATTTATTTATTTATTTCGTCTATGAAACCAGTTCTTACAGACTATTAAAAAAAAAAAACCTAAGTTACAAAGAATATATGTTTACAATTACATATTTTAATATAATTTAACGGTATCTATATTAGCGATAAGCTTGAATTAAAACAGATTTAACATAATTTTTTCCAAGCCCAAAATCAATTTCATATTTCTTCGCAAGGCTATTAAATTCAGTTAACGCTCTGTTTATTGGCGAATTTAAAGCATAATTAGTACGGCAAACTCCCATATTAAAAAGATAAGAGTGCCTAAGCAATCTTGACGGTACATTAAAGTTAATTAAACCAAGCAGATGCGGGCAATCGATAATTCCAACAATGATGTCAGTTATGAAAGAAAGTGACAGTATCTTTCTTCTATTCTCTAATGTTTTAAGATCAATTAGCATACAGCGGGATTCGTAAGATGGGATGGGCTCATTAAATTTTAGGGGATGTAAAGCAAAGCGTATAAATGCCTTTTGAACACGCTCTAAGCGATATGCATGTATCGAGTAAACTGGGTTCCATATAACCGAAGCATACTCAAGCCTTGAACGAACTAAGCTGGTATATAGAGACTTAAAAGTGTAAGGATCAGTAAAGTTTGAGCTATTTCGACGTATAAAGGCTAGAAGTGAGTATGCCTTCGGTAGTATGAAATTCACATGAGGTACGAAAGAAAATTTCGTATCAAAAATCACTCCCAAATCTTTTACTTCTTTCACAAAGTTAAGTCGTGAATTAGAGAGAAAGTAGCTCGTGGGTATCGGCGTATTCGATTTAGAAAAAGTTGCCACAGAGCATTTGTTAATATTCAAAAACAGAAGATTTCTTGTGCACCAATTATTAACAGAGTTGATATCCTCTTGGAGTTTATCAACATCACGCAAGTCACGTATTTTTAAAAATAATTTCATATCATCTGCAAATAAAAGGCAGTGGGCATTATTTATTTGAGATACGATATCATTTATAAAAAGAACAAAAAGGAGTGGCCCAAGCACACTGCCTTGTGGTACACCAGAAGTGGCAACAATAGGTCTTGAATGTGCTTCCTCAATGCTTACAAAACTTAATCTGTTTTTAAGATAAGACTCAAACCAACGTAGTAAATTTGCGTGGATACCAAACTTCGATAATTTTTCAATAAGGAGGGAATGACAAACTTTGTCGAACGCCTTAGAAAAATCCGTGTAAATAGCATCAACCTGGTAGCCTTCTTGAAATGATGAAACACAGTATTCGGAGAAAATTGTTAGATTTGTAACAGTTGATCGGCCAGGCATAAAACCGTGCTGGAGGGGAGAAATTAAATTTTTGACACTACGGAAAAGTTTGTCTTTTACAATGGATTCAAAGAGCTTACTTATGGTTGTAATCTTTGATATCGGACGGTAATTGCAGATATTACTTTTATTGCCAGCTTTGAAAATTGGAGTAATAAAAGTGAGCTTCCATTCCTCGATAAAGATCCCGGATTTTAACGAATAATTAAAGATATATTGGAGCGGACTCGCAAGAGCATTACAACACTTTTTCAAAAGGTAAGCGGATAAGCCATCATTATCTGGTTTACGGGACATTTTTAATTTCGAGATGCCCAATATTACATCATCTTCTGACACTGTGATAGAACTGATATTCGGTGTATACCCATTCGTAATACACGAACTGTCAATAATATTAGGCCCATTTACAAAGTTAGATTCAAAAAAATCTGCAAATAAATTTGCTGTTTCTAAAGAATTTGTTGAAGTTTTATTGTTTAAAAACATGGAATTTGGTATATTCGAGCTTTTACGTTTTGAGTTAATATTAGTGACTGAGATACAAAATTTCCGATTTTTACTATATAGGGGAAGTGGGCGTGGTCATGGTCCGATTTCGCCCATTTTCAATACCATCCGTTCCAGTCTTGATACCAACCTGCATTCCAAATTTCATCAAAATATTTCAATTTTTGCGCGAGTTATCGTGCGTAAAGACGGACGGACGGGCGGACATGGCTCAATCGATTTCTCTTTTCACCCTGATCATGCCTATATCTATCTCGATTATTTCATTCTGTTACAATCCACCGTTGGGAAATCAAAACTATAATACTCTGTGTACTAGTACAGCTGAGTATTAAAAAACCCACCCTAATGTACGCATGTATATTTAATAAAGAGTTCTTATAAGGGAATTTTCCCCCTTTTAGTGGTTGTAATATTTAGTATCCGATGTATCTTATGAAGAGGATAGAATAAAATACAATAGTTAAGATTAATTCACTGATTAAACTCCATGTAATTGAAAAGAATTGGTCGTAATTGGTGGTAATTGAAAGTAATTGGTGAAAGAATTGAAAAATTGGTACTTAATTACCAATTACCAGTATAAAGTAATTGTACTTGATACTTGAATTTTTTAATTATCAAGTAATGGTACTTGGACCAAGTACAAGTACCAAGTATATTCAGTACTTCACAGCTCTGGTTGGTTGTAGGGTAGCTTTATGTTATAATGGTCCAATTTGGCCGATACCGACAAATGATCAGTGTATCTTAACAACTGATGAACTAGCTTATAATTCTGATACTATCGGTATATATTTTTGTGGGTCTACTATTTCTCCTTCTGGAACCTGTTTTGGCTCAATGTTATAATACCATTTCATGTTCATGAAAGGTATAAAATTTGCTTATTTTTTCCTAGCTAACTTCTAGCCCATTAAAGCTTATGGAGTTTGCTTGTACATGTTCGACCAGACGGTAATTCAAGATTAAATAAATGCTGCAAAAACTCATGCACACTTTCACACAATGCGAATGTAATAGAAACTCATGAAAATAATTAATTTTTTTTATATGTATTATTATTCATATAGTTAAAACTATTAAAAGGCAAATTCCCCAAAAATTCCCCAAATCATAGCATTCCCCAAAAATTACCCAAATATTAAAAAATTCCCCAAATTTGGGGAATTACCCACAAAACCTTCATCTTCAATCTTCATAAACATTGTGAATGGGTACAAGTGACTTGACTCTGGGATGTGTGTTAAAAAGGTCGAACAGCTGTGCTCAGCTGATTTCAGGGTTGCTGTTATGGCCCAATAACGATGGTGAAAGCAATAGAAGTTGCTCTTCTTCTTTCTGTTTTGTAGGTTGTTGATTTTACATTCTTGCACATGTTATTCGTGGAATAGCTGGCGTTTACGCTATCACCGGGAATTGCGTTTTAGGAACTCAGCCTTAAATTCTTTTCGGAATTATGAATTGGTTTTTTCAATTCCCAATTCCGGAATTGCGTTTCTGTCTTGATTGCTACGACCTTGTCATTATGGTCCCTTTTCTTACAACAACCACATCCGGCCGCCATACCAATCTGTACCCCCGGAAGTCGCCGCCATACCAATCTGTCCCCGATTTTGACATTTTTCGATGACTTATCGTCTTTTTTTTTTATCGAATTTCGACTACGCATCCCAGAGCCATTTCACTGTATGCTATACACTATGTTCATAAACACACGAACATAAGCATTTTTTTTTGTTGACATATGCCACACACACACGCAGCCTAGTATTTCCATAGGGGCCGAATCTGTCAAATTCTACATTCCTCTTTGCATGGCACTTCTGGCCCCACTATGTATGAAGGTATGTCGTCATGCGAAAACCTTTATTGTTGAATCATGCTTTTTTGGAAAGATTGTGAGTGAGGCTGCCATATTGGACAAATATAAAAATGGAGATTTTTTAAGAAAATTTTGGTAATTTTAGTTTTAGTTGAAGTAAGCTCAGAGATTATCAAAGAATGTCATATATTATTAAAAGGGATGTGAAAAGTGGGAAGTATTTGGCACAGCAGACAGAGCATTTGACAAAGAAGTAAGACTATAGACATCGTAATGTCCGAACAAATTTTTTTGTTTACAATTTGGCTCGTTCTTTTTCACTTCTATCTTACAGAAAGGGGAGAGAAGGAGTACAATACAAGGATATCTTCGAGACATAAAAGTGAAATGAGATATTTTCTATTAACTGTTTGTTTATAAAGCATTTACGTGCCCACAGCCTCGAGATTTTTGCTCACAAAGCTTTCCACTAATTGCACTCTAAAAAATACATATTTCATTAAGATTTATGCACATTTTAATTATTGCGTCCATACTTTGTTTTCGCATTATAACTTGGCACTGCACATTTCGATAATAACGTTTTGTTGTTTGTACTACTAATATCGCTAGCACGAAATGCACTGAGCTCATCAACGGGTTCTTTGGAAGATCGAACTTCTCTATTTGGCACGCTTGAAGCCATTGATTCCTTATAAACGGAATTACTGGAAGCCTAAAAAACTTCACCGCTGAGCCTTTGCAAAAGTGCACGGTATTTCGCATCCCCTGAAGAGGCAGCAACTAAATTTTCCAAATCTTTTTTCACAAATTACGCGTATGAAAATAAATTTATTTATTTTGCATAAATCGCACAGCTTTCGAAGCAATTGCTTTTTTGAAAATAAATTAATTTATTTTCACAAACTTCAGATTTCGGCCCAAAAAAACATTTGCTGCTGTTTACTCTGGTAGCATGGTTTCAATGAAATGTCATAAATTCAATAAAAGTCAAATGGCTAAGATGGCTGCCTACGTCAGTCAATAAGTGATTTTACCTCTATTTTTCTACCATTACACAATCAGCTGTGTGCTCCAGAAACCAGGGCCCCAGAGCAAAGGAGTTTTTTCGTTTGCTCCGCTCCAAAAACTTTTTGTTTGCTCCATGACAACTATACGGGTAGTAGCATAACAACAGCTGATTTACCTTTTTTCATTTTTAATTTCTCTCGATTGACAAACTTTCGTCTCTTTTATAGGGGCGTCAGAATGAATACTTTTCCGTCAATCCAGCAATCCTTTTAACTGACAGCAGAGTAGAATTACAAGTATTTGAATGACGATCGATACATTCAGTACTTCAACTTTGCCGTAACAAATATATGAAATTGAAGTATGTGTCAGTTAAACGGAGCTGGATTGCCGGAAAAGTATTCATTCTGACGGGCCCATTACTTCCTGGCAAGGCAGATCTAAGGAGGTAGGTACATAGGCGAATCAGAAATTTCATTTTATTTACAAAGGTAGAGTGTAATGTCAAAATCAAAGCGAGTTCACATCATGACCAATAGGAATGGGCGAGTCCCAAGCGAAATATTATTTTGACATTACACTCTACCTATCACAATAGCAAAATACATGAGAAATTTCTGAATTCGACTATGCGCCTACCTTCCTAGATCTGCCTTGCTTCCAGGTCTTTTGACGTTTGAGAGGCAGCGTATTTCCGGCATGTGAAGAGACTCCGCATAACACACAGCACCTCTTTGAATGCCACCTCAAATCAACTAACTTAACACCCTTCTCCCTCTGGAAAGCCCAAAAGAAGCTGCAACATTCTTGGGCCAAAGAGCATATATCTATTAGTACAGCTCGCTACAACAACAACCCGGTTTAACATCATTATCGACTTCATCAAACCATTGACCGGACATTCATCTTCCGGTTAGCGTTAATCAGAGGTTGAGTAAAGGGTGATAATCCCTGCAATAAGGACGACACTGAAAAAAAAAAATCATTGTATAAATACACACACTTCGGCCTAAAACTATGCAATGCAAAATGGAGGCGTTTACTTCCAAACAGCATTGCCATTTTGGTTACTTTTTAACGAAATTGGATACCATTTGGATACCATTCTTTCTGCCGATTTTGGTTACATTCAAGGTCCATGTATTCAGTACACTATGGTTACATTCAATTTTTAGGAATACTTTTTAGGCTGATGCCACATAGAACGTTGTGTTGCGCTACGTGACACTTTCTGCGTGACAGCTGGGATAAAATACATGTATGTATCTATATGAGGTTTCTCACATAACAAAAAGTAACGCAACGCCGAAGTTACGTAAAGCACAAAGTTGCCCAAATTTCAACTTTTGGGGCCGTTGAAATATTTTTTCAGTTTCACTTTACTTCAAATGTAAATAAACAAATTTAAATTTCATACAATTGGAAAATAATTTAATAGGTTTTTATTTTCTTAGTTACTTTTTTGTAAATAAAACGGAGAATGAGATTTTTCAGAAAATAAATATTTTTTGAGTGATGTTACAGCGTTCATTGTGGCATAGTTTTTCAGTTTTGCGTTTTTTGACACAGAAAAAGGCGTAACGCAAGGCGGAAAAAGTTTTATGTGGAATCAGCTTTTCCACACTATAAAAAATTTGTGGTCCGAATTGATGTTTTATTTTTTTATCAGAAAATTTATTTGACAGAAGGCAGCGACCAAATTAGAAATAAATCTATTCTGGTAAATTTTCGCTGGATTGTCAGCTTTTTGGTTATGCTCATTCTTATATACTGCCGTGTTTTTAGATGTTGATAGAACGCTACGGCCGGGCGATATTTCATCCGGCGTTGATTCTGTTTAAGACCTAAAGATGTAAAACAAGTTTTAGTTTTTGTTAACCGCATATCTTGTTTTGCTTTGAAATAAATAGCTCTATCGTTAATGGAAAATACACCTATATTATTAATTTATTTTGGTTGTTTCTAGTTTGGGTTACTTTTATTTTCTATTTTTGTCAATTTAAAATTTTTAGTGGCAATGCTTTCAAACAAACAGGTAAAACTACATAATGGCATACAAAAAAAAAAAAAAAAAGAAATCGAAAAGAAAAGCAACTTCACCATGTTTTTAGCTCAATACAAAAAATTATAAGAAAATTCCTTTGAGTTTAAATCATTAACTTAATATTTTTATTTGCTCCATTCACATTTTTTATAATTTTATCTTTTATTTTAACTTAATTCTCACATTCGCCCTTTTAGTATATGTATATGTATGTATGTATGTTTTTGATAATATGTGTATAACTTGCTCGAAAGCAAATTCTATTATGCGTCGAAGTTTTTTTATCTTTTTGTGTTTGCTTTCCACAGTTTATTTGCCAAATATTAAAAATATGTTTTTATTTTTAATTTTTTTTTTTGTACTGACGCTTGATTTTATGTCGTTTGTTGTTTTTATGTTGCCCCTTTCTATTTTTAGTTTTTGTTTTTAGTATATTGCATCTTCTTTCGCTCTCTAGCTATTTTGTGATCGGTTAAATTTATTTTATTTTATTTTGTTTTACAATTAACGCTTTCGCATTTAAACTGCGCGCATATTTATGTATTTAAATTGAAAACCCAAGGGTGAAAAAAATTCTGATATTAAAAATTTCTTTCGTTTCTTTTTTGTGTCTCTTTATTTTTTATTTTATTTATGAATTTGCGCATTTTTTTATTTTTACGCATACTATATATAATATACATATATGCATACGTAGTACTTTATAACGTGTTTTTGTTTTTTTAATTTTTAATTTGTGTTTCTTCTTTATCATTGAGTTTTAAACATTTTACAGAAATTCTACACATTTGCTTGCATTTCACATTTTACATTCTCTTTTTTTTGTTTTTGTTTACTAAAAATATATTACCGAAAGTCATCAAAAGAAAAACTACATATTTTTTATATTTTTTTCTTTTGTATACAAAGTTTTAAAACTAAGAGAAAAATAAAATACATAAATGTATATGTACGTGGTTGTGTATATATGTATGTACGTGAGCGTGCACACAAGCAGACTAATTTTAAAAGAGCATAAGTATAATAAAAATTGTTGAAAAAATAAGCAAACGTTGTTGCAGATGTTGTATTCTTTCAAAATTGCATGAAATTAATAAAGTTACACAACAACAACGGCATATATATAATAATTACATTTGTATACATATGTAAATTTGTGTACAATCAGATCTTCAAGCAAAAAAAATAATAATAGTAATAATAAGTATAGGTTATCTAAAATCGTTATCGTATTGTGAGCAATAAAAAAAAAAGAAAATTCCTTAAAACAACACACTATTGTTGTTGTCTCTCGCATTTGTCAAATTGCAACTTATTCAATAGTTAAAATTAATTTCTGTATACATAAATACATACATCGAGAAGCATTGCTGTAACGCAGTTTGGCGGCAAATTGCTGTTTTGCTGTTGTTGATTGTTGTTGTTATTATTGTTGGCATGCATGTACATTTTTTTTTGCTTGTTGCTGCTGTTGCTCGCTTGTTGCCTTTTTTCTGTTCTTTCTTTTTTTAATTTACAAAAATTGCAGTGTTGTGTGTGTTGTACATTGCTTCACCTTACTTTTTTCTCTTTATGACGTATTTATGCCGCAATTAACTATATAAATGACAAAATAAAATAAATGTTATAATAAAAAAGATCCAACAAAAAAAAAAAAAATATTCATCGTACTACATACCGCTTTCACTGTAGCCTTTATAAAATCCTTTTTATCTGTTAAATCGAAGTCTGGATATTTTGCATAGACTTGTTTGCACACAGTTTTCATAGTGATCTCCTCCAAATTGGCTTTATCTAAGATTTCCTTAACATAGTTGCGTATCTGTTCATCCTGCAAAAAGAAAATAGCAAGCAAATTAGATTAAGATACAAAAAAGGCCAACAGCGAGCATGTCGTCGCATGTCGTCACATGTCCACTTACCGTCGGGAATGTCGCCTTGCCCTTTTTATTTAGCGGCTCATCCTCATCATCATCTGAGTCATCTTTCTTGCTTGCTTTTTTCGGCCGACCACCAGAGGCTAATAGAAGGTAAATAAAATAAAAAAACATTAAAAAAGTGCATATACAAAAAGAACAAAACAAAAAAGATTTATAAAAACAAAAAATACATATGTATACAAAAAAAAAAAATAAATTAAAAAATACATATATGTACAAAAAAAATTTATTAAAAAAAAACATTTTAAAAAAATTAAAAGAACATTATAAAAATTACAAAATACATATGCAGAAAAAACAAAAAAAAAATCAAAAACAAAAAAACATTTAAAAAAATAAATATGTATACAAAAAAACAAATATTTCAAAAATTAAAAAAACATTTAAAAAATACGTACACAAAAACCAACATTTAAGAAGTAAAAATTAAAAAAAAGCATCAATTAAAAAAAATTTTTAAATATTAAAATAAATAAAAAAATAAATTAAAAATTAAAAAATACATATAAAAAAAACAAAAATAAATAAAATAAATTAAAAAAAAACATTAAAAAAAATTAAAAGAAAAAACATTATAAAAATTAAAAACAAAATACATATACAGAAAAAACAAAAAAAATTTAAAAAAATCAAGAACAAAAAACATTTAAAAGAATACATATACCAAAAAAAAAACAAAAATATTAAAAAAACACAAAAACAAAAAATTTAAAAATACAATATTTAATAGAAGTTAAATAAAATTTAAAAAAATTAAAAAAAATACGTACACAAACCAACATTTAAGAAGAAAAATTAAAAAAAATTAAAAGAATTAAAAAAAATTTTAATATTAAAAGAAATAAATTAAAAAAAATAATAAATAAGAATTTAAAAAATACATATACAAAAAAAAAATAAATTAAATAAAAAAACATTTAAAAAAAATTAAAAGAAAAAAACTAAAAAAATACATATACAGAAAAAACAAAAAAAAAAATAAAAAAAAAGACATTTAAAAAAATACATATACAAAAAACAAACAAAGAAAATTAAAAAAAGCATTTAAAAATCGCATTTAAAAAACACATTCAAAAAAATACAAAAACATTAAAATTAAAAATTAATGAAAAAAAATTTAAGATTAAAAATTTTTAATTTTTTAATATATAAAAAAAAAATATATAAAAAAATTTAATTTTTTGTATCCAAAACTTACCTTTAACTGGCGTTTTAGCTTTATTATTGTTTTTAGCATTTTTCACAGGTGCCGATGGTTTCTTAAATTTCTTTGACTCTGCCTCCTGCAAAGCATACGAAAAGTAAAAATTAAAAATTTAAAATATGAAATGCAATCAATAACGCCGATTATTATTTCTTTAACATACATCACTTTGATCGCTGCCAAAATCAGACAACTCCTCTTCCTCCTCCTCCTCGTCCTCAGACATTTCCTCATCTTCGCTCTCCGAATCCTTGCGTTTGCGCGATTTATTTGGCTTGCCGCTACGTCCGCGCTGGCCACGTTTATTGCCGCCACCGCCTGCAGAAGGTCGGCCACGCTTGCCAGATGTTGAGCGCTTACGTTTCGGCACCTGCCAAGTAGATAGTGTGTTTTTGTATAAAAATTACCAAAATTTATTTTATTTATTTTTTTTAGAATATTAAATATTTTTGCAACAAAAATATATTTATGTATATATGTATACAAAAAAATTATCTGTATATTTCCTCTCACATCACTATCGGCATCGGATAGATCTTCATCCTCGGAATCAGAGCCCTTCTTCCAACTTTTACGCGCTGGCCGTCCACCGCGTCCGCCGCGTGCCATTTGCTTACGACCGCTACCGCCTCGTGCACCATCAGAATCGGAATTTCCGCCTGATGGATTATACTGGAAATAAGTAAACAAAAAATTAATATACATATGTACATATATACATATACTGATGTAAAGTATGTATCTAAAAATAATTTTTTTTTTATAAATAACTTACATCTGAACCCGATTCAGAGCCATCGTGACGTTTACGTTTGGCCGGCACTTGATGACGTTCACTTTCGTCTGAGCTGGAGAAATCGACATACGCAGACATTTCTACAAAAAAAAAAAGATAAATTTTAAAAAGATTTAATTTCAAGCGAATTTTGAAATTACTTTTGCCAGCAGTGGCGCGCCGTGGGCGACCACTTGATGAATTGCGTGCGGGTGCGCGACTTGGCTTACGCTTGCGTTCATCCTCCTCAGCACTTGCTTCCTCATCTTCCTCAACGGGCTACAAAAAACAAAAACAAAGAAACAGAAAGAAAAAATTAAATAAAACAATTGACAACACAAAGTGCTTTTTACTTTACACACCTCTTCCTGCTCCTCAATTTCTTCATCCTCATCGCCGGCTGCGGCCTCATCAACGCACAATGATTCGTCCGGTTCCATAAGAAATTTGAGCACGCGATTTGCAACTTCATCTCTTGTGCCTACATTTGAGCAATAATTTTATATATGAATTGTAATTAATTTGCTTTGTTTTTGTATTACCTTTACGTTCCAATGCCAGAATATCACAAATGCTCTTTAATGCCTTTGCATTGGTCTTTTTAATGGCATCCAACTTTTTCTTGTATTCGCTCGAGTCCTTTTCAAACTCAAAACCGGCAAATGAGCGCAAATTCTTTTTGACCACATTATTTTTGCCCACCGAACCAAAGCAGAGCTGTACAATTAGAAATATTTGCATGTTAGTCGTCCAATTCAAGTAAATTTTTTTTTTTTTTTTTTTTTTTCAAATCACAATTTTCTGTTTTGATATCCATACATACCTCATGCAGTGTCTGCAAACCATCAACGCGCGTTTTATTTATATTATCATTGATTCTATCTATTTCAGCTAATGCCACAACATTCTCGTCGTCCTCAGCCACCTCATGGTTCTCCTCCTTTGTACCGGCGTCCTTTCCGCCCTCACCACCACCACCGCCACCATCTTTTTCGTCCTCGCCATCATCGTTTTCGCCATCTTTATTATTTTTTTCGGCTTTTTTGTCGTTCTTCTCCTTGCCTGGTTCCTTGTTGACCGGCTTCTTTTTGTCAGCGGCGGTGGTATTGGCGCCGCCTGCAGCACCTTCAATTGTACCATTCTTTTCCTTGGCGACATCGCTCTTCTTCTTTCCATCATTGTCATCTGTCACATCATCATCGTCAGCATTCTTGGAGTCGTCGTCGTCGTCGTCGCCTTCGTTAGTTTCCTTCTTTGGAGCATCAGCAGCGGCTTTATCCCTCTGAGCACTTTTCTTATCATCGCCTGAATCGGCGGCTGTGGTTTTGTCATCGGTTTTTTTGTCTGGGTGGGGGAAAGGGTAGCACAAAGCAATTAGCAATGTAGGTACATATAGAATTATTAAGCAAGTAGGTATAGCATCTACATACATACATTGTAAATACATAAATGGTATATCTAAACAAATCTTTAGTAAAAATAAGAATTATACGTACACTAAAATTAATAAAAAAAAACATATAAAAATAATTAAAAAAAAAAAAACAAATAAAAAATCAAAGCATTGTGTTGTCTTCACCCTTGGGAAGTTTAACAGTCCCACATAACCGAGACGAGATAAACTATGAATAGCGATTATTTATTATACCTTGAACATTACTACACATAAACCATATCTTTCAGGGTTTAGTATGAACAAATCCAAGGAGATAAAATTAGCAAACAAACTAAATTTGACTACAAACGAAAGAAAGTAAAGGAAAACATTAAAAACTCCAATTTGAACAAATTTTTATTTTTTTTCCTCCACTAGGATTCGAACATGCGCGACTCGCGCACTATAAAATGCGCGCCAAATCACACAAAATTCTTGACGACATGCTTACACTCTGCGCCAAACAACGTCAGCAACGTTTGCCGGCAAAGAGTGCCTTTTACTGTAATGCTTAAGGCATACAAACATGTGTACATACATATGTAGGTACATATACATACATAAATATGTATATACTCTACATAGCAGCATATATACATACATACCCTGCAGGCAAAATTAAACTAGTATGAAAATAAACTAGTTGATCAACTGGTATGTAAAGGAAAAAATTCAACTAGTTGGTTTTCTACTAGTTGATCAACTGGTAGGAAACGCACAAAGTTATACTAGTTGGTTTTCTACTAGTTGATCAACTGGTAGGAAACGGACAAAGTTATACTAGTTGGTTTTCTACTACTTGATCAACCGCTTTTAAAAAGACAAAATCATACTAGTTGGTATTCTACTAGTAATATACCAATTTATTTATTAACTGAAAATAGCAGTTTGTGCAATTCTATCACAAACTAAGCTTTATTGGCGATTTTGAAGTAAATTTACGCTATTATTTAACAAAAGGGTCAGAATAGTTATTACCAATTTGCCAAAAAGAAACAACCATTTCTCACAAAATAAATATTTTTAAGTCTTTTCATTTATTTTTGTGCAAGGGTACACAAGAACAATTACATACATACATATGTACTAAATGTAACTTTAAAAAGGACTGATCTAATTAAAGTGATCTTTATTAAATGAACTAAAATGCTATTTTTTCACCTAGATGAAATGGCATTTTTCTAGTATTATTCTGACTGGTATTCTTCTAGTATACCCTTAACTGGTATTTTTCTAGTATGAAGCTGATGTGTTGTCTATTGGTATGAAACTGAGTGGTATTTTTCTAGTATGAAGCTGATGTGTTGTCTATTGGTATGAAACTGAGTGGTATTTTTCTAGTATGAAGCTTATGCAAGAGAAGACAATTGCCATCTCGTAGGCCATCGCCACGTTAAAACTACCAGTTGCTTTCAAGTAAAATGGATAGTTGGGCAACTAGATGCCGACATTTTCAAACTGGTAGAATTGTAGTATGCAACTAGTTGTTTTGCCTGCAGGGTATATATTTGCTAAAAGCCAACGCGTCAGCAGCTAAAGGCAGGCCAAGCAGCACAGCGGGAGCCAGTTGACCGAACAGAGAAAAGAATTCGTAGCAAAACAACTAAGACCAAAAAACAAAAGCAACAACTCGCATTTAGTGGGCTAAAAATTCATCGAATAGGCCAATTAACATATATACATATGTATGTACCTACATACATACATAAATATCGAGCCGTATGCGCCCAAAAACATACCATGAGTTAAAATAGAAAGTTTACATGATGGTTTTTTTTATTTTCTTTGCATAAAGTATGTATGTACCTATGCAGCCATGAAGTTTGGGAGTTGATGCGTATGCTAATAAATTGGTTCGGCTTTCCATTAAGGCAGCACAGCCCGAGAAAATCACCTTTTCAGCGGTGTAGAGGGGCTCTCACGGATCTCCAAACTGAAATCAAAACTTGCCGGAGGTTTATAGTTTACGAGATATTTGTTGTTAAATTTGGATGGGTCCATTCAGTTCTAAGATCAAGAGAGCCCCATACCCCTCTGAAAAAGTGATTGTTTTTTTTCGGGTAGTGCTTGCTTAATTGAAAATTTTCCCAATTAATTACTGATTTCCATAATAAAGATAAAATCGCAAATTATGGTTAATGTGTCTTTTTGGCGCACACCGTGCGATATACATACATACATACATACATATATGTACATACCCTGAAGGAACGATGGGGGCAATTGTCTTAAAATTATAGCCCTAGGTATAGTTGCATTGTAAGTAGACCAAAGAGAGTTAAAAAAATTAATGCAATGTATTGCTAAGCAGGTCAATTGCCTCGAAAATAGTCCAAATGTAATGCGGGGTAGGTCAATTGGACTTAAATTGGTCCGAATGTAATGCACATTGTGCATTGTTTGTTATACGTAATTTGTATTTTGAAATATTTTTAACCATGGTAACTGTTCTTATTGAAATTTGTTGATTATTAAGGGCCTTATTTTGCAAAACGCAACGCGACGCAACGAGTCACCCAGAGTCACTTTTTGTCGTGTTCGTATTTTGTATCTCTTTAGGTGACTGAAAGTGACTGTAGGTGACTCGAAGTGAATGTGTTACGTTTTCTGGTGAGTATGTTACGTTTTTGGTATTTTATAAAACGCAAAGTGACGAAAACGCTCACTTTAACTGTCAAAAGAGTCACTTCCTTTTGTTCGAGTGAGCATTCGATATGTTTTAATTTGCAACGGCTAAAATTAGCCAATTAAAAAAAAAAACGGGGTATCAATCGACACGTTTCAATCTCGCGAACCCGAATATGATGCTGAACTAATTTTTTATTTGATTTAAATAATAAGTTATCAATAAAAACGTTTTAACTTTTGTCTTGCTTCTTGAACACACGCGAACACACAAATGCATTTTTTAACATTGGATAACACGTACATATATTTATTTATTTATTTATTTCAATTTCAATTCAATTATTTATATTTTATTCAAAAAAAACAAACTAAACAAAACACGTATGTATGTATTTACACACAATGTCAACAAATACTTTTTTTATTTTTGTTGACTTCCCATTAAACACTGAAAAAGAAATTCTAAAACGTTGAGAAAATATTGTTTCTAAATTTCAGAATCAGCATATATGTATATAATTTGAAAATTAACATATTTTCAAGTGTTCATGAAACATTGTTTATCAGTTTTAGAATAACTTACAACACATTTGAAAAAAAAAAAATTGTTTCGCATTTTGTACCATTTCACGAATTTCATCATGTCAAGGTTTCAAGGAACGAAGAAATTTTGTACCTATGTTTGCAAATTTCAATCAGCGTTCGTTGTTTTACGTGGGCAGTCTCTTAACGGTTGAAATTATGATAGTTGGAAATGATTGTGTGTAATAATGATTCCGTATTTCTTACTCTTATTTTATTTGTTTGTTGCTTTTTGTGAAGTTACACAAACTTTATTAAAAACATAGTTAGTTTCTCATATGTATGTATGACTGTACAAAAGGCACAGGCGAAATTCACCCGCACGGGTAAATGAAAAACATCACATCAGAGTACAAATATGTAATACATATCGTCGTACCATACGAAAACTAACATACGTTTTTTTGTGACTGACGAAAAGTAACAAGTTCGACTTTTGGCTGACGAAAAATAACAAGTTCGACTTTTGGCCGACGAAAAATAACAAAATCGACTTTTGGCTGACGAAAACTATCAATTTTGTTTAAACAACAACAATTTCAATGTAAAAACAGTATATAATTACTGATACTTTTCGTCAGCCAAAAGTCGATTTTATTATTTTTCGTCGGCCAAAAGTCGAACTTGTTATTTTTCGTCAGCCAAAAGTCGAACTTGTTACTTTTCGTACAGCATTTTTTTATTGATAGCTTTCGCCAGAAATTTTAAATATGCTAGATTTCGTATGGTACGACGATATGTACATATTAGAGCTCTCGATTTTTTTTAACATTTTCGTGTAGCCCGAACAATTGTTGTTCAAATGCTCGAACAGTTGTTTTTTTGTTTGTTTATTACCCGTATGTTTGTACGGGCATTTGAACAATTCGGGTATTTTGAATTTTTTTTTCTTTTGTTTATTATTTTTTTTTTTATATGTGGTTTTTTATACTCAGCTGTACTAGTACACAGAGTATTATAGTTTTGATTTCCTAACGGTGGATTGTAACAGAATGAAATAATCGAGATAGATATAGACTTATATATATCAAAATGATCAGGGTGAAAAGAGAAATCGATTGAGCCATGTCCGTCCGTCTGTCCGTCTGTCCGTCTGTCCGTCTGTCCGTCTGTCCGTCTGTCCGTCTGTGAGCACGATAACTCGCGCAAAAATTGAGATATTTTGATGAAATTTGAAATGTAAGTTGGTATCAAGGCAGGAACGGATGGTATTGAAAATGGGCGAAATCGGACCATGACCACGCCCACCTCCCCTATATAGTAAAAATCGGAAATTTTGTATCTCAGTCACTAATAGAGCTGGAGTGATAAAATTTTACCCACGTATTGAGCTCAGGCCCTTATGAAGAAATATGGTGAAATTTTGGAAAATGGGCGGTGCCACGCCCACTTATTAAGGGGCAAACATTTCAAGTTTTATGAGTCATAACTCAGAAACCGTTGAAGATATATCGATGAAATTTGGTACGCGTGATATAATTACTTAGGCAAATGTTTGGATTAAAAATTGCCAAGATCGGTTGACGACCACGCCCACTTTTATATATGGGTATTATAAAGTGGCATAATAAAAACATTTTAAGCCATATCTCTGTCAAATATAAAGATATATCATTGGAATTTTATGGCAGGAGTCCAACTGCGGACATAAAACGAAAAATACAAAAATTTTGGAAAATGGGCGTGGCACCGCCTACTTTTAGAAGCAGGAATATACGAGATTTCTGAGCCCATAACTCGACAAATAATTGAGATATAACGACGAAACTTGGTGTGTACACTTTTATTACCTGTGGTAATATATGTTAAAAATTTTATCGAAATCGGTTGCCGACCACGCCCACTTTTATATATGGGTATTATAAAGTGGCCTAATAAAAACATTGTAAGCGATATCTTTGTCAAATATAAAGATAATTCATTGAAATTTTGTGGCATGAGTTCCACAATAGACCGGAAACAAAAAATATAAAAATTTTGGAAAATGGGCGTGGCACCGCCTCTTTTTAGACAAAGGAATATACGAGATTTCGGAGCCCATAACTCGGCAAATAATTGAGATATTATGACGAAACTTGGTTTATACACTTTTATAACTTGTATTAATAGACACGCAAAAATTTATTAAAATCGGTTTATGACCACGCCTACTTTTTCACAAAGATATTTCTGGAACACCATCTGGGAATTTGTAACGTCACATCTTAGTAACTAGAAGTCATAAAGGAATGAAATTTCGCACAAAGAATAATAATCATATGCTTAGTTGGATGACTGATAAAAATGTTGAAAATGGGCGTGGCTACGCCCACTTTATGCAGCACTCCCTTTATATAAAATACACCGTGATTCCATCAAACGCAAACAAACAATGAAAGCATACAGCTGAGTATCTAATGTTCGATTTCACTCGAACTTAGGCTTCCTTACTTGTTTATTTTGCTTTTCCCATACACAATCCCATACTAAAAATGTGCCTCAAATGAACCTCAAATTGAAAATGAAAAAAAAAAAATGTTTATTGGGTTGCAAGCTGCCAATTTTCCAGGGTTAACCAATCAATAAAACAGTTCGATTAAAAAAAAACACACCAAAAATTACTAAGGAAATGAAGAAAACCAGAAAAGTGGTAAATAGGCTACGTAAAGCGTTTGACAATCGTCGTGACTACGCAACGGAGCGAACGAAAAAACGTAAAAGCTTATAAAATACCAACTTTTAGGTGAAGGTGAAAGTGAGTGAACGTGAGTGACTGCGACGCAACGAGTCACGGCGTTTTGTAAAATAAGGGCGTAAAAATAAATTTTCCCATTATTTCTGAGGAATTTGCAGGATATTGAAAATTATTTAGTTTTTTATTACAATATTTTAACCGTTGGAAAAAGGTATTGTGAAATCAATGTAGCTATATATTAAAACACATTTTCTATTGAAACTAACGCCTTTATTCTTACAGCGGCGGTTGACCGAGTCTAATCATTAAAGGACATCGCGGAAATTATAGCTGATGTGTGGATTGCGTCACAAAACTAATAACAATATATGCATGTGCATATGTATAATTTGTTATTTAATTTCTGCATCATGTATTTATTTACATCCTTGCAATATGAATTTCTTCAATTAACTTTTAGATATAATGTTCAATTGTTTAATAAAATAAAATAAATTAAATAAATAAATAGAGAAATTAGATATGAGAAATGGTTCCATCTATATAGCATAAGTATACTCCGATTGTAATGCGAAAAGGTCTAGACCAATGTATATAGAAAAAGTATATTCCGACTGTAATGCACAAATGTCCAATCGACCTAAAGCTGGTCCGAATGTAATGCAGATAGGGACAATTGACTTCGACCTAGGACATGCAATGTTAAATGTAATTAGAATTTTACATGGGATTGGACCAAATTTCGAACCAGTTACAATCACAGTCTAGTTTAAGGAGTATACTAAGTCCACTCCGATATCCTACAGGGTAAGTATACCATGTATGGGTGGTACGCATATATGTATATACATTAGAGCGTATCACGGTGTATGGAGGAAAAAAAAGTTGAAAATGTTCCCCCCCAGTTTGAACACTTACCTTATGAGGTTTTCAAAAAAAATTTTTTTTAATTTTTTTGTCACCCTGTAAAAACAGCGAAATTTGTTTTTTTTCTATAATTTCTATATTTTACGTTCGATTTTCAAAAGTGATACATTTTTAGAAAGGTATTCACCAAGGCAATATTTCATCCATAGAAACTTTTAGCCCATCATGCCAAGTTCAGCTTTTATTCTATTTTTACTAAATCCAACACCCTGTATTTGAAAAAAAAAATTGTTTCCTGAATACTAAGAAAAACAAGTAAGAGCGCGGCTGACTTCGGACGTACCAAAGACTGCATACCTTTCATGAATGGGGAAATGAAAAGTTGCATAGTCTGATATTGTTTAATTTATACTTTCAATTCTCTGGGTAATTTATACAAAGATTCCTTAGAAAAAGAAGTGTCATTATTTAGATGGAGAAGTTATACCCTAAAATATATATATCTGAACAATCGGTTGTATGGCAGTTATATGATATAGTGGTCCGATTCGGCCGATTCCGACAAATGATAAGCTTCTCCTAAAAATACACTCACATTCCGAATTTCATGCAGATATCTCAAAAATTGAGGGACTAGTTTGCGATTAAACAGACAGACAGACAGACAGACAGACAGACGGACATGGCTTAATCGACTCAGCTCTTGATCCTGATCATATTGGTATATATTTTCGTAGGTCTGCAACGCCTCGTTCTGGTACTTTCACCATTCGTGTTTCGGTACAAAGTTATAATACCATTTCATTCCCATGAATGGTATAAAAAGAATATTTACCTGCATATAATGAGGAAATAAATGTAATGCATTTATGCTAAATCTTTTCTTGGCTCTAATTTTCTGTAACGTTCTCGGCTACTTACTTTAGCGAGTATATAACCTAGGCGTTCCTCGTCGGCAACTTCTGTACAAGAATCACTTACTACCTTTTCAAATCGCTCAGTATTTAGAGAATGGCATAGAAAATCTAAGTAAATTAATAGGTTATAATTAGTATAATTAGTATCAATCACTGCTGTTTGGAAATATTAATCAGGTATTTTTATAACATCATTAGAATTTTGTAGTTCCTGCAAGTCCGTATCAGAATAAAATTGCAAGCTTGGTGGCTCTGTAATTCTAAATGAGCTCCAATCGATCATTTGAGTGTACTATGTACTTTTTCATGGCATTTCTGCTCTGAGTTGCTCTATGTTGCTCTATTTCGACAGCTGCCCTACTTTGCTCTGCTCTAACCTGCTCCGAACTTTTTTGTTCATTAAACAGAGCTAATATTAATAAGTAATAATGGTTTTTACTCATATAATGATGTCAAAACTAAATTCAAGGCTAAATTTACTTTATTCAAAAAATTTTTTTTTAATACAGGGTGTTGGTTTTAAATAAATTTTAATAAAAGCTAAAGTTGGTGTCGCAGGTTAATGGCTTATATGGACGAAATATGACACGGGTTAAAACCTTTACAACAATATATTGCTCGTTAAAATCAAACACCAATTTCGCTGTTTTTACAGGGTGCCGAAAAAAATTTTTTTTCCATTTTTGAAATCTCCAAGGAGTAAACAGTCGAACCAGAGGGGAACATTTTAAACTTTTTTTGGCGATACGCTCTAATGTACATATGTACATACATGTGTGTATATCTGCATACATTTCTTCCATACATCAATATACATATGTATGTATGTACATACCCTGCAAAAAATGCGATTAATCCGGGACATGTCCGGGATCAATCGCAAGGGAGCATGCGACTAATACAATTTTACATCCCTTTATATGGAGTGAATTGATCGCATTTGTTCGAGCATGTCCTATGAAGAGACTAATTGTTCAACTTGTATACCCGAACGGGTACCAATGTAGATTAACTCATTACCGCCCAAATCAAATCTGCTGGTAGAAAATTGTTTTCATTGTTATTTATTAAATCATTCTTAGTCAAAAAAGAAGTTACAAAGAAAAAAAGTGGAAATTTTTTTTAGTTTTTGAGAAAAGTGGGTGTCCCCATATGGGGACAATGGGCACTTGTAGTATGAAATTTAGCAAAGAAGGTGCGTTCAACCCAAATAGTTTTTGGGCATAGTCCACACCGCCAGTGGCATTTAGAGTGAAAAACTATGCTGTGCAATTAACTTTTAAAAGTTTAGGATTATGGGCGTTGTTTTTCGACACCTTATCAACTACTGCGGATGAGGAGCCAGGTTGCCTAATTAGGTTCAAATTGTGTTAGTTGTTTTGATTTTCGTAAATAACGCCAAATACCATTATAAGAATATGGATTCAATAATTTTCTCAAAAAAGTCCGTAGGTGTACGACAAGTATTGTATTAACAATATTTCCTATCAATGGAGCTATATTTGACACTAAAGTTATATGAAAACCGTCTCCAAGTTGTTCCTTCGAACTAAGTCCCTTTACACTTAGCACAGCGTGAAGGAGGCTTGGACAACCTCAAATCTTCTAGCTATTTCATTTGACATGGCGGTGCATACCAAAGCACCCTAATTTATCTACTATTCATCACCAACAATGGCAGGAGGGAGGACTAATACATACATACATATATCATATTCGAGGGCACCATATTCATTAGAGTGCAGGCTAGGAAGCTAGGCTAGAAAGAATGCCACGAAAATTATAAATGGAAATACCGTATAGCTTTTATGTCGGGGCTGTGATAAATGCTAAGCTCAGCACAAACCACGAAGAAAATACCTACCTTATGGGAATGGAATGTATAGCGTTTATGTTGAAGCGAAGCGGGAAAGAAAGACAGGAACGAAAATTATTAACGGAACTCGCTTAAAGAGTTATAATGGAGTTGCGCTGTAAACGCATAATATAATAGAGTCGCACTAGTCAAAGCTATATCCCTCTTCGATGTGCTCGCTCTCATATAAACACCCACAATATATCCTATACTTGATATCGCTCTCGATATTAGCTCCAACATAAATGTATGCATATGTATTATCCAAGCAACGGCCGAATATAGTGATAAAAAATTATTCTAGTCCTTCAGAAATTTACGATATGCCACAGTTTTGCCTTCTAAAACAACTGCTATAAGTTGAAAAAAAGCTAACGCTTATGCCCATTGTCCCCATATGGGGACACTACTATAAAACTAAAATTTTTTAATACTATTTAAATTTTTTTCAACACAATTTCACTTTCTAAAGCTTTTTAACTCTCCATTTGATATTTAAGTCAACTTAGTTTAGTTTAGTTCAACAATATAACCAAAAAATATATATAAGTACTCCACAAGAATTAGACCGACGAAATTTGGAATTTTAAAGGGCTTTAAATCGTACATTTATTGTCACAACCTCCATATGTTTTTGCTTACATAAACTTTGGCATTCTATATTTCATAATTGCGGACATATTGCGAGTTTTTTGTATTTAGTAAAGAGTAGCAGCTACTTGAAGAGGTGTCCTCATTTGGGGTTAGTGGGCGGTAATGGGTTAATCACTAACATACCGAACGGGTACAAATGTAGATCAATCGCTTTCATCCCGAACGGGTACAAATGTAGATCAATCGCTTACATCCCGAACGGGTACAAATGTAGATCAATCGCTTCCAGCACGAACGGGTACAAATGTAGATTTCTCCAAGTTGTTCGCCAAGGCAATTTTTAATAACAATCTTTAAAAAATTGTAAATGTTCATGCATACATATATAAATAAAGATTATATAATGTTTTACTTTTGAAAAAAAATCTCAATAAATAAATAAAAAAATTGTAAGTTTTGAGTATGCATTATATGAGCGTAATGTAAAGGATTTTTTCATAGAATATTTTAGGCAACATTTTGTTAAAATTATTATTCATCATTGTTATTAAAAGAAAGGGTGTTCAATTCGTTTTACCGGTTGTTCTACAATTTTTTAAATACATTGCATATTTTTGTAAAATTTCTACATTTAAGGAATCTAGATTTGTACACGTTCGGGATGAAAGCGATTAATCTACATTGGTACCCGTTAGGGAACAATTGGTCTACAATTAGACTACATTTATACCCGTACGGGAACAATCGGGGACTAATTGTGGACCGATTGTTCTCGAAAGAGATCAATCCGGGACAAATATCTTTCGGTATTAATCGCACATTTTTTTGCAGGGTAGTATGTATAGCTATGCATGTACATACATATCGAGCCGTATGCGCCCGAAAGTTGTAAAAGCCAAATTCAAAAATGTTCAGGAGAAGGTTTTTTAAAATTTTTTTTTACTTTCATTTTTTTATTTCGATTTCTTTTTTTTTGCTTTTCGACAATTTTTAATCAACTTTAACCACCAAAAATATAAAACTATACTTTTCTAAAACGAAATTTAACGCTGATCCCGAATAGCATCTCCATTTTTTTGTGGTAGACCCTGTTTCTGAGATATCGGTAAAAATGTAGAAAAAACCGTATATACAAGACATCGCATGACACACATAAGTGCATGAAAAAATTGTATTAGCCACCGTAGCGACTTGGCATCTAATAAGAACTCGTAAAGAGAATCCCAACAAACATTTTTTGCCTTTTACTTAAAAAATGGTCAAGTAGTTTGGTTACAATGGCAAAAAGAATGAAAAAATCCAAGCTTGTGTAACGAATTTCAGATTCGACTCCGTTCTATCACATAAAGAATTTAAATGTGAACATTTTGAGACTACTTTTGCAATAATGGGATGTATCAGTATTTATATTTACCTATTTTAATTGAGAGTTCTTAACCTAGCAATTTCCGTTTCTTTATAAAACTTTATTAAGGAGTAACATTTAACATTATTTCTTTCCATTTATTATGAGTTTTGAAGTGCACAATGTCTCTCAAAATAGCGATTAATAGGATAAAGAATTAATTGAATAAAAAAATTAGTGCATTTCGCGATTTTAAGGAGAGGATAAATAATGAGGAATGTGTGTAATTACTTTTGGCTATTCTTTTGTAATTTTCTGGATTTGTCTCCCACCATATCCTTGTTCCAAGATCTTTGATATCGCCTATCAAAAACTACTAAGTTCTGATGAAATCTCTCACCATGTTCATCACTTTCAGCATCTACGTTTGGAGGGAAATTATCGAGATTCAAGAAATAAATTTTGGAGAAATTTTAGAAATACACAACCAGTTTGTTTAAAACTGCTCTAAGCAGTAACAAAAGGGACCCTAACTATCGTGAAATCGGTAGAACTTTATTCCAAAATTATGGAGCAATAAAATGCAATATGCCGCACAAGAAAACCATATTGGCCATCGATATGTAATAAAATACAAAGTAGAAGTCTTCAAAGTGATAAAACCCTTGGTTAAATACCAACAAAACCCCGTTAAATTTGTTTATTAGTCACTAGTCTTCAATAATTTGAGAAGCAAAAAAGATGTAAAAGCCACTTCGTACTCACAAAAAAAGTAAACAAACTGAACTTATGTACTTACATCAAAATTGCTTTTCATAACGGTACATTTTTCTGACATAAAATTTTTGGAGAACGTGTGGGTGATGACAAGTAAGCCATTTCTACAAAAAAGTGAAAATCGGAAATCATGGCCTTTACATCTTTCCGGCGCATACGGGCCGATATAATGGTAAGCAAATGTGGCAAGTTTCAGAGTTATCCGATTTAAAATGAATTTTTGGCAATTTTTTTTGTAACACATTAAAAATCGTATTACCTTAAAACAGTTTTGCCTCAAAATTGTACTGGCTTTAGCGACCTCTATTGGCAACTAAAGCATGAGATTATAAATTCTACTTATATATTTATTTCAGGTGATATGTTAGCTTCACAAAAATATATATTACTTGAATAAATTATGCAGTTTATTTTATCTTAATTTTGCCTATGGGACGAAGCACTGTGTGCCGCCCACTGCCGAGAGGTGACCGCTGCTCTTAAAAAAACCCAATAATTGGATTTTTGCTAATTAGAAACATTTTTTGGTCTTTGCTCGGACTGTGGTTTGAACCCGAGACCTCTGGCATAGCAGGCGAGCACTCTACCCACTGCACCACAGCGACCACTGACCAAAACAAGAGTCAAATATCGTCAGGGTTGACATCGATGTATCGGCGAGTTTTCGATACTGAGTAATTTTCAAACATCGATGTTAAACATCGAATTTTAGTTCGATACTATCGATGTTTCAAAAACATCGCTGTATCGTTTGCATCCCTACTGCCGTCTCTCAATGCTAAAAGCGAATGTCTGGCACGGTCTCACATCAGACACAGATGTAGTTAATTGGTCCTTAGAAACAAATGATTCGAAAATTGTGGTGAGCTGCAACAACAATTCTTATTTTGTCCAGAAGTAAGTGCGTCAAAATGGCGACCAGTGTACTAATATGATAACTTTTATTAAAAAAAAAAATTTTTTAAGCTTTTGAAAATATTATAAACATAAATTTCCATTATCAGTAACTGTCGCGGCATAGCTAAATAATTGAAAACCAACGATATATGCACATTAGGGTGGTCCATAAATGCATGGAGGCAAATTGTATATCATATTTCCTCAACCTGACCCGTGGAGTCGATGGCAATATAGTCGAAGATACTAGATATAAATTTTTCTCCCGATCGGAGACGGTTAGGGGTGTCCCACAGGGGCCACCTACGGGACAAAAATTTACATGTGATATTTTTGACTGGGCTGTTACCGATGTAGGCGATGAGACCGAAGTAAATCTCTTTACCGTATATCCGTATGAAATAATGAATTCAGCAGATGATGTTACAAAGCTGTTTATTAGATATATGTATGTACATACATATGTATATATGTAGATATGAACATTAAGTATTTTTATATCAACTGGAAAATGTTAAAATTATAGCTCTTGTTAATGATTGCCGTTGCGTACTGTAGAATGGTAGCTCTGTTTTCTATGGACCCCTATTTCTTGCTCTTTTTTTTTTTAGGCTGACTCTTTTCAGCCGGATTCGTCTGTACTGATGGCCTCCGTTCAGGCGGGCTCCGTGTACGCGATCTCCGTGTAGATAAGCCCGGTAGAGGCGCACTTATTTGGAAGGATCTCCGTGGAGGCGAGAACTGTTCAGACGTGCTCTGTGGAGGCAAATTGTCTTCAATCTCATTCAGACTTTGTGTAAGCGCCTTCAGATTGAATGATCCTTTTTCAGTACGGGTCATGCCCTTTCCTACAGGAGGGAGATATGATTTATCGTCTTTACCTCCTTTACCTGATCCTGATCCCGAAGCTGATGCCCGATATGCGATTTCCCCAACGATGTCGGTTTGTTTTTTATATCCAGCATTCACAGAACTGTCAGAGACTTTGGTATTTACTTCTGCAGCATTTGCATTTTCGTCCTTAGCAGAAGCCTGTTGAGTTAACAGCAATGAAGCCACAAGGACAGTTAGAAAAACTGTTAGAACTTTCATTTTAATTATGATATACAGTCGCCTATACACTTTAGCTTTGGTGTCTTTAAGCAGTTCACTCCCTTTTATACCAAAAAATTTGTCAAAAAAAGTGTTCCTAAGTCAATATGATGAGAAAGCTTATTTGCTTTGAAAAGTGAATTTGCGTTTTTAATCGTGTCTTTAAGCAGTTGCCAACTACACACTTTTATACCAAATCCACAAAAGTTTTTATTTATATGAATTGAAAAGGAAAACTTCTTGGTTGATTTATTCATGTCAAAAGGAAAAAATGTATATGTACATTTTCATTGTACCATTAACCAATATTTTGGTAACAATCAATATCAAACAGAAAGTTGGTTTCCCCAACGTGTATATTTGTTATGGTAACGAAAATATTGGTTAATTCATATCTAAAAAAAAAAGTAAAAATATTTACGAAGCTTTATGGCTTCGGCTCTATTGTTATCATCGCCTTCAACACCGTTTGTGCTTGACGAAGTTGAATGGCTGGACCCAAGAATTATCTAAAGAAGGATGTCGCAGTAGATAAGCTGATTGGAATTGTGTATGTATACTAAATGGTATTCCGCCAATCATGGCGAAGAAGCTTCTTGTAGAATGTCAAACAAAACGGATTGGAAAAAATTTTTCTATGTGATTTGACATATATAAAGAAACAAGAAACACATGAAAACGGAAGTAATATAACCTCTATTTGGATAAACCTTGGCTGGACCCGAATTGCAGAGAGCGAGAGAGTGGGTATTTGGAATTTTTTTTGTTATTCAGTTAACATACTAACCAGTGATGCCGTTTTGATACAATCGTATCAAATGTAGTGATGGGCGAGTCCGAGATGTTTTATTCGATTCTCTCGATTGTTGAAACATCTCGAATGCTCTCGATGGTTTTCATTCGTATTCGAGTCAAGTCGTAAATGGCCGTCAGTCGAAACAATCGCTAAAACATCTCGGACTCGCCAACGATTCCTCTCGTTTTCAAAGCAACCCTACAACATCTCGGACTCGCTGCAAAAAATACATAATAATTGTTGTTGCCGCTTGAATATTAAAATTGCTTTACAAAACATACAGAGTGGTACAAATCTATTTCCGTTGTTGCTCGTAAAATTCATTTGTTTCATAAGCGTCTCACTTCAGAAAATTTATTAATGTTTAAATAATTAATTATTATTATGCACGACACTGTTTAGTTGTGATTGCAATAATGCAGCGTCTATGTATAGCATATTTTTCAATTTGGTTAATTTATTTATGTATTTGCCTCACTTCCATTAAAAATCCTACTTTCTTTATCAACAAACCTCATTCAATTTATTTTATCAACTAAAACATATCATCAAAACAACAGCCGGTCCGCCGACTCGGAACAATCGCAAAAACATCTCGCTTGTGTAGTCGAGATGTCATCGAAACAACTCCGACTCGCCGACTCGGAACAATCGCAAAAACATCTCGCTTGTGTAGTCGAGATGTCATCGAAACAACCTCCGACTCGCCGACTCGGAACAATCGCAAAAACATCTCGATTGTGTAGTCGAGGAGCGAGTTAACTTTTGACTCGATTGTGATTTTGCAACGATGGCGATTCTCTCGATTGTCTAAACATCTCGGACTCGCCCATCACTAATCAAATGTGATACTTTTTTAAGCCCAAGATACGTAGATACTTTTTATTTTGACGTAGAACAAATTTGATACCTTTTTAATCAACATCAAATAATTTTGATACGATTTAATCAAAATCAAAGAATATTAACCTATTCTTTTTCATTTTTAAGATTTTCTAAAAATTGTAACAACCTGTGTTTGCCGCGAAAAATATGTATTTTGAAAGTCTTGAAAATACCAAAAATGGGCAACATTTTATCAAACTGTATAGTAGGCATCACTATCCATGGCAGGCATGAGCAAAGAGCGTTATGTTTTATATTAACCATTATTTTAATAGCCTTTATGATTATCTTGAATTAAATTGAATTCGAAAAATCTAAAATGATACTATTCATTATCTTTATATTTTTATATTGGTAAATGTAATAAAAAAACGATGTCACGTTAAAAACACGAAAGCAGCTTATTTTATTAATTTTTATTTTTTTTTTTTAAATTTTCTATGATACGAAAAAAAAAATTTCCGTATCAATTTGTTATACGGGTTAAAAGCCCGAAAACAGCTTTTTTGATTAATTTAAGTTCTTTTTCCAAAAAATTTTCGGTGATACGAAAAAACCATGAAAGTATAAATTTTTGATACCAAATTTTTTGAGGCTGCGGCAACACTGATACTAACACTCTCTTATAGATCATACATAGCAGTGCTGCTACTGGCATAAAAATATAACCAACAAATTGTTTAATAGTAACAAGAAATTGGTTGAAGATTTGAACGAACATTTTGTTATATCAACAAATATCATGGTTAATATAACCAAAAACACTGTATAATATATCAACAATGGTAATGGTAATATTAAACAAAATTTACATTGATTCCACTTCAAGTGGGAAATTAGTACTATTAAACAACTTTTGATTGATTTTTCTCTCAGTGTAAGTGAAGTATCTAATTCTTATTTGATCTTTTATTTAATTATTGGTTTGCGTAAAAAATTAAAGACTTTTTGGAAGGAAAACTGTAAACAAAACGATCCCTCTTTTTATTTTAGTAAAATATTCATAAAAAACTATCGATAGTATCGATAGTTTTTTTTTTTCGACTATCGAAACTATCGAGTGGCCCGACTATCGATGGTTTTGCAGCTCTACAGGGTGGGGCATTAAAAAAAGTTAAAAGGTTTTTAAAACTGCTACAAGCTTGTTAATCCGTTTAAAAAAAAAATCGCATGTGAAAAATTTATTTGGTAATAAAAGTTATAGATCTATTTTGGTGATCATCACCTACCTTCAGCAGACTTCTTTTTTTTTCGATGATACCTCAACCTTCGCTCGAATATTGGTATTGGCAGCTTATGGGCTAACTACTAGGCTACAATAGTCTGGAATTTTTTGGTTACGTCGACCATTTTGTCATATACATATACCTACTTATGTGCTCACTTAATCTAACGCTATCTATACCTAATTTACTGTGTACTGGTACTCACCTACGTCAGACTCCGTTTTAGGTTTTTTATCTTCAATTTCGGTCGCTTCGGACGACAACTTTTCCTTATCTGCTTTCTTATCATGCGCTTCATCATTATTGGCATCAACGTTATTTTTCTTTTCGGTCTTTAGTGCGGACGACTTTGTGGCCTCTACTGCTCCCCCATCAGCTACATCTTTTTTATCTTTTTCTGGTGATTTCTCTTTGATCGCCGTCGTCGCTGGCGCTGCAGTTTCACCGGCTTTTGTATCCTCTGTTTTGCTTTCGCTTTCCTACATTGTGCCAAAAATTAGAACAATAATGGTGAATTGAAATTTGTGATTATATCGCAAAAATTATATTTGAAAAAATAGGCAAATATGCTCAAAAAATGTTTGTACAGATATGTATACATGTGCCCGTACATAGATAGGTATATACATGCAGATGTATACATATGTATATATGTATGTACACGTAGGTACGCGGTTGTACGAAACTTATGGCGTTTTCTTTTCTACGAAAAAATGTTGCCCTCCTATATCCCAATTATCGAATTACGTATCCTGACTTTCTAAAATATGGCTTAATTTGTAGATAAGGGTGCCCTCTTACTTAGTTAGAGGTCAATATTTGGTGAAAGGACCATACAAACTTACAAAATGGCTAAGAAAATCAAAAAGGGCAACATTATTTCGAGAAAAGAAAACGCCATTAGAATTAATATAAAATGTGTACAGATTTAAAGCATACTAATATTTTATGTATGGAACGAACTGTACTTTTTTTTTTAATTATAGTAACCCACATGCATTTAAAAGCCTTTCTTCTAAGTCTTCTACTAAATATCTTTCGGTCCATTGTAGGCGGTATTTTAATCCCCGTTTTTTGGCAATATTTCCTGGTTGCGTGAAACTAGTCGGATTGATGTTCTACCCACTATCAGTTGCCGAATATTTAAAAAATAGGTTATCTATTATCTCTTGTATTTGCAAAGTATGTATGTACATACAAGCATTTTCACTCCCCTCTACCCATATTCCCATCAACTTTTTCTTAATTAATCTTCCCATAAAACTCCTTACAACCTAAAACTGTTCTGGTAATATCCGGCATCTAAAAAAAATAAAAAAACAAATAATTTTTTCACTTTTGTTTTCCTCTCGCCATTCGTCTTCTCTTCCGTTAACGTTCGTTAAAAGCGCCAACACCAAGCTAATTTCCAATATGTATACATAGAGATATTTTGATATATGGATGGCATGTATGTATGTAATAAATGAATGAATCTTTCAATTTGCCGCCGCTTCAAAAATATATGGAAAATTTGCGCGAAACTTTCAACAAGACAACGAATTCGCCATCGTGGACCATCAAAGGCGACAAAGTCCGTGTCCAAACACAGCAACTCTGCTGCGAAATTATCCAACGATTCTCTTTTGTGCCGCTGTTCTGTCTTCCATTTGTCCAAACACATCAACTCGTCGCTGGCCAACTTTTGTTCATTATGTTTTGTTCTGGCATTCTTCGAACGCTCTGATTGGTCACTGGCGATAAGAATTGCTGCACAAAGCGTGTTGTCCGAGCACCGACGACTTGGTGCCCCCCTCCTTTCCTCGTCGCCTTCTCACCCACAAACGAACAAAAGCAGCGGGTTGCTCAACTTCGTGTCTCCGTGTTTGGACGTCGACAAACGAGGAAAGCCAATTCAAAATGTGTGATATGCATACACATATGTATGTACTTCCATGTACGTGAAAATCATATATGTAATACTTCTATATTGCTAATGGCCTGGTTATGCTACCAATCAAGCTGGTCGAGCACCGTGTAATTGTTGTTGTGCACTCCGACGGTGAGAGAATTTTCGGACTCTCACATCCAGCAAACTTGCTGTGTGAAACAGGCAGCCAGCAAACGAGGTTTCAGAGGTAATAATGTGTTATGTTGTGTATGTGCTCAGTAATTATCATGTGTTATGTTGTGTATGTGCGCTCCAATCATCAATGTAAGCGTAACCACCTCTCACCAATCACGAAATGTTTCCGATTTTGATTGGCAATCAAGATTGTAACCATAACCATAGCATAACAATCTATCTAATCAATGTCCGTGTCCAAACACAGCAACTCTGCCGCGAAATTATCCAACGATTTTCTTTTGTGCCGCTGTTCTGTCTTCCATTTGTCCAAACACATCAACTCGTCGCTGGCCAACTTTTGTTCATTATGTTTTGTTCTGGAATTCTTCGAACGCTCTGATTGGTCACTGGCGATAAGAATTGCTGCACAAAGCGTGTTGTCCGAGCACCGACGACTTGGTGCCCCCCTCCTTTCTTCGTCGCCTTCTCACCAACAAACGAACAAAAGCAGCGGGTTGCTCAACTTCGTGTCTCCGTGTTTGGACGTCGACAATGTGTTTCAGTTACGCTATTGTCCGTGTCCAAACACAGCAACTCTGCCGCGAAATTATCCAACGATTCTCTTTTGTGCCGCTGTTCTGTCTTCCATTTGTCCAAACACATCAACTCGTCGCTGGCCAACTTTCGTTCATTATGTTTTGTTCTGGCATTCTTCGAACGCTCTGATTGGTCACTGGCGATAAGAATTGCTGCACAAAGCGTGTTGTCCGAGCACCGACGACTTGGTGCCCCCCTCCTTTCCTCGTCGCCTTCTCACCTACAAACGAACAAAAGCAGCGGGTTGCTCAACTTCGTGTCTCCGTGTTTGGACGTCGACATTCATGAACTCGGTTCTGACTGCATATGTAATTTGTGCGCATGCGTCAACACAAGCAAAAGTCGTGTATGTGAATATATGTCACATACACATTTGTAAAATTGTAGTAGCATTACAAAAAAAAAACAGAAGGGGGTTTAAAAGGGGTCGTTATTCCCTTCATTTAAAATTTTCATGATCGTTATAAAAACACAAAGCAGTAGATTAAACAATGAAATGCCAATCTTTCGAAAACAAAATAATGTATTTATTATTTCAACGTATTTCACAACCAAATAACATGCATACCTACATGCTCGTGAACGTCCAATGAACGCTCTTTGGAATTTCATTTTTATTTCAGTTTATTCATGTACGTATACCCAATATGCACAAGTAAAATTATTAGTAAGTAATATTTTTTCATTTGAATCTAATTTGAAATTGGGAAACGAGTTGAATATCCATTCGACCTCAAATCAATTTCCAACTAAAATGTTTCTTGGGTATGTACACACATATATATGTACATACATATGTACAAATTAATAAAATTCGGACTTATCTTTGTTAAATAAAATACCTATTTCATAGTATCAACATTTTTCTGTGGTTCCCCTTGTTTTTGGAAACAAAAGTTTAACGGCGCCCATGGAATCTTGCTTCCCTTTCTAACAGTATATCGTTACTGTGATGTTTGACGAACAAAACAAGTCAATACTAGCAATATAGAAGTATTATATATATGGTGAAAATGAACCACCGACGCCATGTTTATACACCGCGACGCGGCGCGGCCACGCGGCCACCAACAAATACACGTTAATAGCACAGCCCAACGCGGCGGCAGCACACCACGGGGCAGCGCTACGACGACGACAAGTACAAGACAAAAAAATGGAAGAATGAAAAGATGAAAGCGAAGAAAAATTCACCGAATGTGACGCGCTCGCAAATTTTATCAATTCGTTTTTCTACACAAAATATAACTTTTACACAAATAAATTTATTTCCATTCGTTTTATTTTACACTATTTATTGATTTGTAATAGTTTTTATTAATTTACATACCATATTTCCTATATTATTTCAATCCGAAAAAATTTTTCTCGCCGTTTCTCTGTCACGAAATTCACTTATGGAAAATACATTTAACTATTTTATTAGTTCTTCTTCGTCTGCTTTTTCAACTATGCAGGAGTGATTTTTTTGAGTTGTAGGTTAGAAAAATCGGCGTCTTTGCATGCTGGAAAATCCGGTATACCAATCAAGGTATGCGAGATACAGCATGTGAAGGCCGCAAACAGTAGAATCAAGGTTGATAAATAAGGTTGTCGCTGTGCGGAAAAGCAACCCTGCAAAACATTTTGTTGTTGCTAATTTTGCTATCTCAATTGTGAAAAGTCTATTTTCAATTGGCCAAGCAATACATGCATACAAAAAAAGCAACAAATACATAAAGCTTGACAATTTAGATAATGAAAAAAATTAGTCAGCTGTTTCTACCAAGACCTCATTGAGTAGAATTATGCTTTTTATTGCATACCGAGCGTTTGCGAGCTCCAGGATTATGTCATTTTTGAATTGAGTTAAAAAGTGTACATGTACGGATTTACACAAAATCATTTCTTACGTCTTTTTTTTTTATCCTTGCCAAATTATTTAATTTTCTCAAGCTTACAAGAGTCTGCAATGCTCGAACCCATAGCCCATAGTCAATGCAAGAGAAAATCGCCATTCTTCTTCCTGTTTTAAGCTAATGTCAAACTATCGTCTTTTGTTTTGATTTTACACCCTTGCACGTGTTATTCGTGAAAATAGCTTGTGTGTTCGCTGGTGTTTTTTCTACTTTTGAAATTTGTAAACACATAATCGCCTATTCTCTTTTGCATGCGATGACCTCTATAGTTGGATCATGTTCGAACCTTCTTTCTCAGCGACATTACACAAATGAAAAAAACATGCTGTCAGAAACTCTCCCCGCCTGGCGAAAAAATTGTACGCATACCGGAATTTCGAGCCAATAGGAAATCAGGTTACTAAAAGACATCTTCAATTATGCTCTTTTAATCACCCCTGTGGAATGTTCGCTGAATTTTTTGTTTTGTGGCAAAGTACATATATCGATAAGTTTTCTAGAAATCGGATAATCTTTTGCCATTTGACAAATAATCGCGCGCCAACAAAATTCCTGCCAATTGCGTTCATTGGGAAAGAACAAATATTCTTGCTCTAATTATATTGAAAATTGGCGAAAAACAACTACAATGGGAATTTTGGGATTAGCAAAACTAATTGCTGATATAGCGCCAGCAGCCATCAGGGAGAATGAAATCAAAAATTACTTTGGTAAGTACGAAAAAAAGCACATCGTTCACACCTTATGTGCATCCATGTGTATTAATTAACAGGACGCAAGGTAGCCATTGATGCATCAATGTGCCTCTATCAATTTTTGATTGCCGTACGCTCCGAGGGTGCGCAATTAACAACGGTCGACGGTGAACCAACCTCCCATTTAATGGGCATATTCTATCGCACAATACGCTTGTTGGAACATGGCATTAAACCAGTATATGTATTCGATGGCAAACCACCAGATTTGAAATCGGGTGAATTGGCAAAACGTGCCGAGCGACGCGAAGAGGCACAAAAGGCATTGGAGAAAGCCGAGGAGGCTGGTAATGCAGAGGAAGTGGAGAAATTTAATCGTCGTTTGGTACGCGTAACAAAGGAACATTCGCGTGAAGCACAAGAGCTGCTAAAACTAATGGGTGTGCCATATATAGAGGCACCATGTGAAGCTGAGGCACAATGTGCGGCAATGGTGAAAGCGGGCAAGGTATATGCTACTGCTACAGAGGATATGGATGCGTTAACTTTTGGTACGAATGTGCTGCTGCGACATTTGACATTTAGTGAAGCACGTAAAATGCCCGTAAAGGAATTTATCTATGAAAAGGTGTTACAAGGATTCGAATTGACAAGTAAAGAGGTAAGCGCTGTTAGAGATGTAGGTCAAATGTGGAAATTTTATTGTTTTTTTTTCTTATTTTTTTTACAGTTTATTGATCTTTGCATATTGTTGGGCTGTGATTACTGTGAGGGTATTAAAGGCATCGGACCAAAGCGAGCAGTTGAATTGATTAATACTTATCGTGACATTGAAACTATATTAAAAAATATCGATCTTAAAAAATATACAGTGGCAGAGGATTGGAATTACCAAGTTGCTCGCGAATTATTCGTAATCCCTGAGATAACGGATCCAATGAGTATTGAGGTATGTATGTAATATAAAAGAAACTGTTTGCAAATTTGTTCACCATACATAACCAATATTCTTAGCTTAAATGGACCGAACCGGATGAAGAGGGACTTGTTAAATTTCTGTGCGGCGATCGGCAATTCAATGAGGATCGCGTACGTTCCGGTGCTAAGAAAATTCAAAAATCTAAGAATACACAAACGCAGGGACGTTTAGATAGCTTTTTTAAGGTAACCGTACATATTTAGCGATAATATCACCCAATTTAACACTCATACGTTGTTTTAGGCTTTGCCATCGACAAACAATAACAATAACAAAGCCGCACAAAAGCGCAAGGCCGAGGAGGAGAAAAAGGCAGCCAATAAGAAAACGAAAGTTGGTGGCGGCGGCGGCGGCCGTGGTAGACGACCAAAGTAGAAATACATACATACATATGTCACGTTTTAGGTACATTGCTGCTGCTATATATTACGTATCTATATGTTGTTAAAATTCGAAAAAAAAATTGCGCATATGTATTTGTATTTTTTAAGTTCTAGACATCATCCTCATTGTTAATCACTCCCTTTGTACTGTAAGAACATAACCAAATGAATTTGTTTTTGTTTTTAATGTTTTCTGCTTATACTACTCGTGTTTTGACAGCCGAATCGACATTGAACTCTGTTTACAGCTAAGTTTAGTTTACAATTTTGTTTATAATAAAACTTACACAAGAAAAATTACATATGTATACATATATCTAAATTGTTTACAAATTTTATAAGCAAAATATCAACTAGACCATTATAAACTTAATAAAGTCAACTATTTAATTTCTACAATAAATACTGCTTAGCTAAGGCGCGTAGAAACCGTGTTTTGCGTATGGCGGCAGCTTCTCGCTTGATTTCATCATTATTGTTCGCATTCAACTCAAGCGAGCCCATGATGGCAATCTGTAATTTTGAAATGTTTGTATATTTATATAAATGTATCAATGCAATTCTGCACGAAAACAAACCGCTTCCAATTTTCTGCTATGTTCGCCCTTTCTCGCATGTAAATTTATAATGAATTCCAATAATGTTGTGTCCCAAATACAATTATAATAAGCATCCATTGCATCAGTGAAATTTGTCGATTTCTCAGTTAACTTTTTGAATACAATACCATAATCGATTTCGTCTAAGAACTGTAAGATAAGAAAATTTTTATTTTTGTGTCGTTTTTATTACTCACCATAAATCAGCCTCGGCCGTAGAGGCATGTAGTACCTGACATAATACCGCAGCTTGCATGTGACAACCCAAATTCGATGAACAACGTATCATTTTGTGTATGACATAATCATCAGCAACATTACGTTGCAACGGAAATGTACAGTAATCTGTGCCGGTAATGAGCGCATTCACATAGCAACGCATTGCTGCTTCATTGCTGCCAATAGCTGTAAGAGATTTTAAATATAAATTTACATGCACAAGTCAATTAAGAACAGATGAAATAAAGTCGCTATCAAATCTAATCAGTTCACCTGACATCCCACCCTTAACCTCAATTTGAGGTCCTCAAAACAATGCCATGACATCAGATCATATCACATGACATCAGATCCTAACACATGACTTTAAATCACATCGCATCAACTATCAAGTAACTCGTATCACATGACATCAGATCATATCACATGACATTAAATCACATCGCATCAGCTAACAAGCAATTCGTATCACATGACATCAGATCCTATCACATGACATTAAATCACATCGCATCAACTATCAAGTAATTCGTATCACATGGCATTAAATCACATCAGTTAACAAGCAATTTGTATCACATGACATCAGATCATATCACATGAAATTAAATCACATCACACCAGCCGCAAGCAATTCGTATCACATGACATCAGATCCTAACACATGACTTTAAATCACATCGCATCAACTAACAAGCAATTCGTATCACATGACATTAAATCACATCAGATTAACCCCACACAAATCATACAATATGACGTTAAATCACATCACATCAAGCACAAGCAATCAGATCATATAACAACACATCAAATCGCACGTTCCCACAGTAGTGGGGGCTAACTACCGTTATGATGCGGCCTGATATCTGAGGAGTGTTTCTGCTGTTGCAACAACAACATAAAATCACATTGGCTTAATTATAAAGCAAGTGCTATCAAATCATATCACATTCACCAACTCGAGTTGGTGTTGTTGCTTTGAAGGTAATTTGATGAATAAGCGAGTATTCTTTTCATACTTGGTATGACAGAAATGCGCCTATTAAAACAAAATCAAGTGAAGCAAAATGAAATTCAAGTCAAAGTCAATAATTTTGCAAACGCATTTACCCAACTCTAGATCGCCCTTCATTTTCAGCCATGTTATGGTTTGTGGATAATATTTCAGCGCCTCACTTAGCAGCCAATGCAATGTTTCACAAACTACGCGCAAGCTATATGACATGGGACTGCAATAATAAATAAATTAATTAATTCATTTCAACATAATACAAAATTTATGTACTTTGCATTTGTAAATTGCAACAAACTAACCTCGGTATTACAGCTGGCCACAAATGCATATATTCGCCACTCAAATCGTTAATTGAATCATCTCTCAGTATGTTTTGTATTTTACCCAAGCATGATATGACCAATGAGAAGATCAATTGATGACGTATACGTTTCATGAAGGGCTGCAGATTAGACGAGGGCGCAGCGAGCGCGGGTGAGTTACGTGAACTGCCACCGCCACTACCACCACCACCTCCAGGGCCACCACCACCACCACCACCGCCTCCGCCACCACCACGTTTGCTGTTGTTATTCACAAACGCCTGCAACATCAAATCGAATGCATCACGACATACTTTTTTGGCACCTTTCATCTTCTCCATATCAAGCACTGTGGCGGCAAATGTTATTGGCAATTCCAATTGTGGCAGTCTTTTATCCAGAAACATGAGCGCACTCCAATCACCCAAATTGAGCAGCATTATGGCGCAACTTTCGATTATCTCAATGCGCGGTATAATATTGTCGTTGGTTTGCAACGAAGCTAAACATTGTTTGCAACGATTACCCAGCGATTGCAGATCCAGCGTTTTGCGATTCCACTCATGCAGGCACTGTGTGATTTGTATGAATAGAATTTCCCAATTGACAAGCTTGCCCAGTTTCGAGACGATGGTGGTGTTGGAAAGCTCTTGGCGTTGTGTTTCCGATTTAAGTACGCTCAGCATAGAAACGGCGCCAATGTAATCCTAAAAAAATGTATTAGATATTTATATGTACATATTTACATACACATGATAAAATAAAATTGTACATACACTTTTTGCGGTCATTTCGCGCGCCTTTCCCAATAGCACGTAAGCAAAGTCTTGTAGGAAACCGCGTTGCATGGACATGAGCAACGATTTGATGGGCGTAGCAATCTCCCAACTGGGATTAACAGTCCACAGCGGTTTTGTGGGATTTGTAGCGGCTAATTTTACAAGCAGTTTGCGTACGGTATTTGCATTGGTGCAAGAAATTAGTTGGCGCTCTAGCGAACCCACCTCAATGCGCATTACTAAAAAAAAATTTAAAAGAAACAGAAAAATTTTTGTAAAGAAATTGGAAGCAAGCATTCTGTCATAAACCTACTTTTCGAACTGAATTTCCATTCACTTAGCGTTGCTAGCGGCGGCACAATCATCTCCTCCTCCATCGTTTGCCGCTCCAAGTCACGAAACTCCATCGGCGTGAACAATTGCAAGTGCTGCATGTGCAGTAAGAATTGTTTGCCGTTTTGTTGTTTTAATATGCAATCAATAAGAAAATGTTTGACAATGTTCCTTTCGCTAGCATTGCAATGTGGCAGTACATGACTTATGGCCTAAAAGAGAAAGATGTGCGATAAAAAAAAAAGAAAATTCATTATTCGCCTTTTTATAAGTCTTATATTTTACAACTTACATCCACAATGCCAACGAAACAATTTAAATGCTTGTATTTCTCAAAAAAATCAACGCTGGCGAATATGTTGCCTTCCTCAAAAATGCTGCGCACCACATTCAGCGCTGCCACTTGCATTTCAAAGGTGCGCGCCTCTTTCAGCGCACCCTGCGATATTAGTCCTTCTATATCGAGCTCGAGTATGCGACGATTCACCAGCGGTATTTCACGCACATAATTATCTTCGCGTAAGATTTCAATGATGTCCTGCATACATAGTGGTGGCAGAAAAAAATAATTATTTATTTTTTTTAGGTACATATATGTATGTATGTATATTATTTTGGCTCGACTGCCACTGCTCACCTTATACTGCTTAAATACAGTTGCATTAAAGCGCTCCGTCAAAGTTGTACGCGTCTCACTACAGCCACAAGCCAACAAATAACCCTCCAACTCTTCATCATTCACATGACAAAAGCGATACTCTTCGCCTGCTTCCGGCTGTTGTGGATACTTTGCCGATTCCGTTTTATAATCGCTTTTCATTTCTCTCAAATTGCGTCGACATTCATTTACCGCTTCACGTGCCTGCCGATATTGTTTTGTGTACAAATAGAAATTGACTAAGTCATAATATATTTGTGTACGTAATTCGGCTAAAGAAATTTGTTGCATATTTTCGAAATTTTGTCGCATCGTTTCGTTATCAGCATGCAGTGGCACAAATGTGTCATACGTGAATACGTAAAAGGGTTCTGTGGATTTGCAAAGCTCCTGCAAGTATTCCACGCTGGCTTGTGGTGGAATTTCTGGTGCGAAAAATTGGTGCATTGGTTCTATTGGCACAAACCTGGTAAAGAGTTGCAATGAGTTAATAGCGTGAACGTAAATAAATATACAAATATCGAGAAGTATTGTTTACTCACATATTAGCCATGGAGGGTCGTGCCGCCTTCATTGCAATATCCTTCAGTATTTGTAAGCGTAGCACCCAACGATGATAAAATGTTAATGCAAAACGTGCTGCATGCTCATTGCCATCACGTGCTGTAAGGCAGGCGACTGTGTTTTAGTATTATAATTCTTTATCAATTTACTTAAATAAACTTACTTATCTTCGGCTGAAAATCCTGCGGCAAAGGTACGCTTATTAACTTTCCAAAGCATATCGTACACAAATCGCGCAGTAAAAAGAGTTGCTTTGGTATGGGCAGACTTTTTTCCAAAACATCTAATAAGTAGTTGGTATAGTTAGAAAAAAAAATTGAATTTTTTCATTTCAATTTTACATTTTGTCTCCCCATTTCAATACAAATTACTTACCCAAATTCCATTTTAACCAAGTTGCTACTTTCAGCGCTAAAATTTTCAGCGCCACTTGTTTGCGCGGTATACATAAACCATCCGCATTTGCGCTTGGCAAAATAGGTGCACCGCCACTAGCAGTCACACCGGCTCCCGGTGTCACCGGTACACCGCCTGGCAGATTTTCAGCTTCGGGCGTTGTTAGATCATATTGTGGTGGCATTATAACATCCGGCGTGACGGAGATAAATTGTGACATCAATTCTAATGGGCTGGGCTCTGGAAAGGCGTGAAGAAAAAGCGTCACAGTTGTATTAAACAAATTTTATAACAAATCACAAAGCAACATCCTACCCGGGTTTGCTTTATTCAAATGCTTGGTTATCAATTGCGGATCGAGGAGAAATTCAAACCAAAGCACAGTTTCAGCTGCAAGTGGCACTGCTTTCGGTCGCAGCGGATCCTCCACTTTTTTATTTAATGAATTGTTTACAACTTTATCGGAATTCATTTTGTACTTATTTGCAAATAATTAAAGGAAGCAAGAGCCAAGCACGCCTACGAAATGGAATATAGCTTTTTTTATTTTTTCATAAAACATAAAACAGCTGTTTGAATAGCTGTCAAAATTTATCAGCCGACAGCTGTTACCGGTGTTGCCATATATCCGCGGGGAAAACAGGGTGCATTAAAATAGGCGTAAGTGAGTACAAAAAATATATATGTGTTTCCAATTTGAATGAAAATTGCGATTGCAATCGATAAGTTAAACCTGTCATCGGAACGGCAGTGAGAATGAAGCTCGGAGCAAAAAAAAAAAAAATTGGGAGGTAGGAGCCACGGTACACGTAGGAGCAGAGCCAGAGCAAAAAAGGTTAGAGTCCATTTCATGTACATATTTATTCAGAGGCAATTCCGGCTATGTAGATATTTAACAAATATTAACATTTTGTCACAAATTCACAGCACAAAAGTAGAAGTCGTCAAATAATTAACGTAAACGGCAATGGCTGTTTGTTCGATCGCAAATGTTGTTATGGAAACAGTTATTGAATAGCAAAGGTGACAAAAATTTCGTTGTGTTGCCTAAACAATAATGCATGTTGTTAAAATTTGGCAGTGAATCATGCTACGCGTTATATCTTCTGCCTTTTCCAAGCGTCTTCTCTCATCACACAAAGACGGCGCATATTTTAAAATTTTTTTCACAAAATTCTTTTCTTGAAACAAAAACGAAAATATGCTAATCTCTTTGGAAGTAAAGTTCCTGTAATATATGTATGTATGTATGTATATACACACATGCATCCATATGTACACACCTATCTATGTACATAATCCTAGGCAGTTCAATTGTATCGCAAGGCTCATCTATATGTACATATATGAATACATACCCAGTAGAACTTGGAGCGAGATCTCTCCAAGCGAGGACTAGAGTAGAGGAGTACCAAGTTTGACTTTTCCAATATCAAAAATTTTACCTTTGTTTTGTTTTAACTATAACTACCCTCTTGGGACATACAATGTTAAAATCGAGTATACAAAACGGTATGCTCATGCACGGAATTATAGGGAGTAATGGGGAGTAATCGAGTACGCGCAAAGGAGTACACCCAGATTAATAAATGCATGATCCCAAGTGCTACTGGGTGCATACATATGTATGTAGATACCCTGCAAGAAACCATCCGATCAAATGATCAATCATTTAGCCGATACTTATGATGAATATTTCAATCAGTGCCTAGAACAAAATTTCCATCAGGTTTCTTCGGGAGACATGAAAAATCTGATGTAAACATTGGTGTACGTGTGTGGTCAGCTCTGATATAAATATAAAGCCAGTGTGATGTAAATAAAATCAGTCCTGGTATAATTGTTAATCAGGCCTGATCGAATGCAATATTACAGGGCTGAGGGAAAGTCGTGTCCGCCCTGATGTAAATAATATCAGACCTGATATAACTCTTAATCAGACATGAGCGAATGTAGAAATAAAGACTGATGTAAAAATTGGTCCTGCCTGATGTAAATAACATCAGCGCTGCTATATATAGGAATCAAGGCTGAGTAAACACTCCTGATGGGTAAATGAATCCGGTCTGATATAAAAAAAATTCTACCTGATGTGAAATAAAAGATTATTTTTTTCTTAAAAGCAAAACAACAAATTTATTTCAATTATATATAATAATTCCCAATGGTTTACCCTCCATTTCCCGCCCGACCAACGCGAGGGTCGCAATCCGCATGACACACGGATATATTTTTTAATTTTGCCAAGGTGTTGAGTGGCTTGGGGTTTGTTAAACGTCGAGTTCTTATGCTGCTCAGCTACAGAATAGAAATTCATCAGCTGATTACACATACATAAGTTTATATATACACTTAGAAGCAATTACTCAGTTAACAATAAAATACATATTATACTAAATTAGTAGAAGGAAACTATATCTAGTAGACAATTTGTTATTTGTTAAGAATTGAAAGAAGAGTTTTCCTTATAATGGATGGAGAGTCAGAGATGTCAAAGTAGGTAGAGTATGTGTTAAAACTTTTGCATAGATATCGGAATGGCTCATTTAATTCAAAATTAGTTTTACATTGTTTTAAAAATATGGGCTGGTAATGTCTTGATGGACGGGCAGGAATGTTTAAGCTTATTTCAGAAAGAAGAAATGGGCTATTTATTGATCCCTTCAGCAGTTTCGTTACGAATATTAAACCCAGAGTTTCCCTACGACTAGCTAAAGTTGGAAGGTTAATAAGCTTTAAGCGACTATTATACGAGGGAAGATTGCAATGAGGGTTCCAATTCAAATTTCTTAATGCAAAAAGTAAAAATTGTTTTTGAATCGATTCAAGTCTATCAGAATGAATTTTATAACTCGGATTCCAGATTATAGATGCATATTCTAGTGTCGGCCTTACTAAAGTTGTGAAAAGGGCTTTAGTTACGTAGGGGTCACTAAATTCCTTAGACCAACGTTTTACAAACGCTAGAACACTTTTAGCTTTATTTATCATGACGTTGATGTGAAGGTTGAAATTAAGTTTATAATCGAATCTTACACCTAAGTCGACAAACTCATAAACTCGCTCCAGATCATGATTATTAATGGCGTAAGCTATAGGATCGACATTACTCCGCGAAAAGCACATAAATTTACATTTATTTAGATTTAGTGGCATAAGATTTATATTGCACCACGTAACCAAACCGTTTAAATCATTTTGAAGGAGCGATCTTTCCTCCGGTGAGGTGTAGGACTTGAAAAGTTTCACATCATCTGCGTACATTAAAACTTTAGAATAATTTATAGCACATGAGATGTCATTAATGAACAACAAGAACAGAGTCGGTCCGAGATGGCTGCCCTGCGGAACCCCAGAGGACACATCAATAGTAAATGAATAGGCATTCTTAAAAACAAGCCTTTGTGTTCTGTTAGAAATGTAAGAAGAGATCCAGTTTAGGAGGATAGGTTGAAAACCTGTTGTAAATTCCAGAAGGTTAGTGATGGTTGATTTACCCCTACAGAAACCATGCTGAGAGTTCCCAATCAATGACTCAATCGAGTTTTTTATCTGGTTGCTAATAATCGACTCAAACAGTTTTGGGATAACAGACAATTTTGCTATGCCTCGATAATTTTCAATTGAAGATCTAATACCACTTTTATGTAAAGGAATAATAAAGGATTCTTTCCAAGCAATAGGAAAAATGCCAGATTTCAATGACAAGTTGAATAGCTTTGACAAAGGTAGATAAATATGATCCGCACATTTTTTAAGGAAACATGCGGGGATCATATCTACATATATACATATTATATATCTAGGGTTTTCATGGAAAACCACTGGCACTTAATACAGCACTTTCACATTTTCACTTCTCCGAAATTTCAATTTCTTTGGTCAAAACGTTTTTGTTCCGCGATAAGGAAATTTCTGAAATACCGCTCAATAACTTTGAATCCCTATACCTAAAAGATATTTAATTATTTTTTAAGAAAATTATAATCTACTCAACGCTTGTAGAATTCCTTTACTACGAAAAATTTGGAGAAAAATGTACACCAGCAGTGTTCTACAGATGATTGATCAAATGTTAGGAAATGCTGATATACATCACTAGTGTAACACAGATGATTGATCAAATGTCTGGAAGTGTTTTTGCAGGTGTATTGGTGGCGTCAGAAATTCTGTTAATGTATTGGTGTTTCCATCAGCCGTTTCTTGCAGGGTAGCTAATTTTTCGACTTGGTATTTAAGTTTGTAAGATTTGCAGCTGTTTCCAATATATTTAAAAAAAAATGGAGAAGTACCTATTATGCTGTGGTTATGGTACCAATGTTAATTGCCAATCAAAATCGGAAACATTTCGTGATTGGTGAGAGGTGATTATGCTTACATTGGTGATTGGAGCGCACATACACAACATAACACATGATTATTCCCTGCAGTATTTATCAGCTGGAAAACAGCACATATTTCCTACTGAATATTCAGTAGAGATGTAGTTCTAAAATCTGAAATTTCCCTTTCGTTTTTATATAAAGGTGGCGTCGAAAATCAACTACCTAAAAACTGCTGAACGAGAAGGGAGAGTTTCTGTAGGAAAAAAGGCCTGAATACGCAGGGAGAACTTCCATAGCATGTATTTCAGTACACCTGATGTCTTCACTGCGTGTTCAGTTGTTTTTTCAGCAATGAATTTTGAACTTAGTTTCCGGGTATTTTTCATAATGAATATTCTACTGAATATGCACCTCCTTACCTCAAATTCTGCTGGGTTACTGAGCACATACACAACATAACACATTTAGGGATGGCAAAAAAAATTTAATAATCGATTAACCGTTTTTTAGGTTAATCGAAAGGGTTCGATTATTAATCGCGAATAATCGTAGGCAACTAACCGATTATAACCGTTTTTCGATTACAATTATTGATAAATTAATACGTAGTACCCCAAGAGGACAAACAAGCTAATTTTTTATACATACTATGTATGTGTGTTCGTTTTTATTATAATAATAAAAAATCGTCATTTCAGCGAAAAATCGTCAATATTTTGTTGCTATCTCATCTTTACAAAAAACACGTTATAAACAAAAAAAAGTGTCGGCTTTCCACTGAGAAAGCGCACCACGAAAAAATTACTTTTTCAGGGGCTCTCAGATATCTCCAAACTTGCAGGAAGTTTACAGTTTACGAGATAATTGTCGTTAAGGTTGGATGGGTCTATAGATATTACCCCAGAAAGAGAATTATGTCGGCTGAGGATTATTTTTTTAAAGCGCGGCTGAAGGCCGCCAACGCAAAATGTTGTTCTACACACATACATATATGCATTTGCTCGTTTTAATACGTGCTTTTATCTCGGCAATAGATCGCAGTTTTCGTGTTTTGTTTGGTAAATTTCAAAATTTTAACAACAAATATCTTGTAAACAACAAGCCTCCGGAAATTTTTGATTTCAGTTCCAAGTCCTGTGAGAGCTCCTCTACCCCCCGGAAATAGTCATTTATTTCGGGGCGTTGTTCCTTAATGGGAAATTTTCCCAAAAACAATTTTAAAGAGGTACGAATTCATACAAATTCGTATATAAATGAAATCATATTTAAAAAAGCTGTGCACATTTATCTACACACTGCGCTTACTTATATGATAAAATAAATAAATAACATCATCAATCATTCATTAATACTAATTCATAACATTTTGCCTTGAAAAATAATTTACAAACTCACTCGAATGAAAAGGCGGTAATTCTCAAAAAAAAAAAAATTAATCGAAAAAATAATCAAAAGAAAAAAACCGATACATTTTAACCGTTAACCGAAAGAAAATAACCGATTATAATCGTTTTTCCGGTTATAGTTGCCATCCCTAAACACATTATTACCCCCGAAACCTCGGCTGCTGGCTGCCTGTTTCACACAGCAAATGTGCTAGATGTGAGAGTCCGAAAATTCTCTCACCGTCGGAGTGCACAACAACAATTTCACGGTGCTCGACCAGCAACATTGTAACCATAACCAGGCCCTTAGAAAAAGCCAACAGTGGTGCCAGATTGAGGGAAATTTCCCTTTTTGAGGGATATTTCACTGCAAAATTTTTAAAGAGGGAAAAAAGGGACATTTTGTTGTCGTCCATTTAAAAAAAGGAATTTTTTGGTTGCAGAACTGTTTACATACCTACATACATACATATGTATAATTTATAGTATAACTTAAAATAAGCACATCTGACTGAAAAACTCCTAAGAGTAAATATTTCGGCGTAGAAGCAAAAAAAATTCTCAAACCTGAAAGAACACGTTGGCTTTCTTTACATCCTTGTATCGAAAGAATTTTGGAGAATTGGGAGCCACTTAGAAGCTATTTTCGCCTGGCCTCATTTGAAGATAAGCGTTAAAAAGCAGAAACTATTTATGAAGAATTGCAAAGAATTCAAAAGATTTTTTAAGTACGTTTTTAAGATTTTCAATGAATTTAACGCATTGTTCCAAAGCCGAAATGTACTTATACACCGACTAGGGCAAGAAGCTAAGACACTTAGGGCCAGTTTCACCATCTCCGGTTAAGCATTTAACCAGAGTTTTTTGCCCGGTTAAGAAATTTATTTGACAGCTCGCCATACAATTTACGTCAAACTAACCAGCGATTAAATTAAACGGAGATGGTGAAACCGGCCCTTATATTGAAAATTGCAAGAAATTTCTTAAAACCCGACTTTTTTACAATTCCGTGGAAATTACAGCTAAAAGTTTTGGAACTTTCAATTTAATATTTACTTGACGTGCATAACGTTTACGTTGGTTATGAATGCGAAGATATTTTGTCAAATATAAATTTGGAGGAACAGATTGTGTTAAAAAAAAGTGTTTGCGCTGTTATAAAGCTTCAACTTTTCAGAAAATATAACGTTTTCCATTTGACGGTGTTTTCGAAGAACTGCAGTTTTTAGATCCTGATATTGTTTTTGATTTCTCGAAAAACAATCGTGTATCACTTCTTGCTCTAACTAAAAAATTAAATCTTAATCCTGATCTCGCAGAATCGGAATACAAAAGTATTTGTATGGTTTTAACCGAAACACAAAAAAACTATTTAAAAAAATTACTTGATGTAATGTGGTGTAAAAAAATAAACTTTAAAAACCTATAATGACAATTTTTTGTTTCATAATCTTAAGCAATTGGTTGAAATTGTACTTACGTTTCCCCATTCAAACGCTGAATCAGAAAGAACATTTTCAATTCTAACGGATGTAAAATGTAAAGAGCGAAACAAACTATCTAGTGATATGTTAAATAGTATAAGTAAAGTATCCAAAAATATCAATGGCTCCAACTTTAAAATCAAGAAAAATCATATCCACTTGCACAATGCAAATAATTTGTACAACTAATGCGTTTAGCTATTAAAAAAACTTTGTTTGCATGTTGTATATTCTTATATTACTGAAATAAATGCTTTAAATTAGGTGGGAATTTTGTGGGATTTTTTTATTTAAAATGTGGGAAATTAGGGATTTTTTTCCAATTTCTGTGGGAATTTTAGCGGAGATTATCTGGCATCACTGAAAGCGACTAACTATAGCCGTGTTTCACATACGGTGATCCTAAACCAGATAAAAAATTTTTGCATGTAAATGCAACAACAAAGATTTCAGCTCGATTAAACTAGATAAATTGCTGGTTCAATTTCTGATCCGCCCTGTTCGATTTGTTTTTTCCGTGCTGATTTGGCAGCACAGTGCTTTTTTGATTTGGCAGAACTGAAAAGTGACATTTGTGTATGTATACATATATATACATATACCCTGCAGTAAATTTGTTTCACTGCTAAATGATCATTGATCATTCTTTGTTGAATACTCATCACTGTCGTTTTGCGTTGGTACAAGCGTGCAAACTATATTGAAAAAACCAAACGAAATACCATCGAGGCGGTTATAAACCCACGAGCCAGCTTGTATTTCGGTAGGTTTTTTGACATTCGGCAGCTTTTCTGACAAATTTTTCAATTTGACAACTATAAAACAAATTATATTTAAAATAAAAAATATATGGAAATACAAATTTCAAATTTGCCTCTTGTAAGCTTCTGCTTTGGCCGTAAGGGGAAAGAAGAAGTCCGGAAGAAAAATTATACTGCGCACTGGCTTCTCCTTATAACATGGAATACATAGCTATCCCGCCATTTGAGTTTCATAATTTATTTCAGTAATTTAAATTCAAATTTCAAAAAAAATAATTTTTGAAATAGTTATTTTCATTTAGTTTGAAGTTTAAAGTCAATCAAATTGTTTTTGAGGGAGTATTTGTCTCTTTTCAACCTACAGAAGAATTGTTTTTGCGCTATTATAACTCTGACGAGTTTTATGGCCGAGCTTCTCTTACAATTCGAGGTGTGCTCCTTTTGTTTTTCCTACCATTGGACAGTTTTATGCCGGCTCCGAACGGAGTCATACAGGCATTTATTTGAAAAAATTCAACAGCCTTTATATGAAAGCATTCACTGATGTCTCCTCATGATGAATTTCATCAGTGATTCATAAAGGATTCATTTCAGATTTTTACTGCTGGGTATATATTGGATATGTTTCTTCTTCTTTTTAGTTCTTTTCAAGTGCAGCCAATTTTCATTATGAGCCGGATTGTTTCAGTAAAAATTTATCTTAACCCAGACCCAGATGTAATAACTGAAATGCCCCTTATGTATTCGTTCTTTTATCTATAAAGTACATGCATACATATGTATGTATATAAGCATTTGCTGTGCTGCTTACTGTTGACATTTTGACGAAATTACCAACTGTCAAAATATTTTAGTCATTTACATTTAAACACACATTTTTTTATAATTAAACAAAGAGCTGATCGAGGTTGTACCATATAGCCAAATTTATTTCTTTCATTTTGGAACATGTCTGCGCTGTGATCAGAAATTTGTATGGGGAAATTAAAATCATTTAATTCACATAGATTTTTATAGTTATGCTAATTCTGTTAATTTTTATACAATTTATTTTAGCATGTTGTATTTTAAAAATATACATACATACATATGTAAGTGTATATACAAATGTATGTATATTTAGTTTAATTTTTACTATATGTAGTTATTAATTTTTTATATGCATATACATATGTATGTATGTATATTTACTTACATACATATGTATATGTATAACCATGCTGCGGCATTTTTGAGATGAACGAAAGAAAAGCTGCAGGTGTACGGCAGCCAAAAGGAAAAAATATCCAAATATTGTGCAGCATACTAATAAAATATATAGCATTTGATCAAATTTAAATATTTGATCAGATCTTTTTGTTTATGTATGCCCGATACGATAGAAATATGCTAATAATACCTTTGCCATTAGATATGTCCAATATGTATTACTATTTTTTTTTTTTTTTTTTCAAATTATTTTATTGATCAATGGTATTTTTATGTAAATTGTGCTGTTTTTTAATATTACTACATAGTAGATAGGTATATAAAGGAGATAGGTATATAAAGGTTCATAGTTCTTATGTGGCTGCTGATAAAATTTTAATAGCCACGTAGCGGCTGGCTTGACTGTGTTTAGCTTTATTTAAAGAAAATGCAAATTCTTGTGATTATAAACATTGGAAAAATTTGCTACAACGGCTAGGGTCGAAAGGGCATCAATCCAGGGGCCTCACTCTGTAGTTCGATTCGAACGAAAATTCGTTCGCTTTCGAGTTCTTTTCCATATCTTTATATATATTACGCTAAGCGATTTTTTGTAAGCTCCATAACTTTTACACCGTTATACCGATTTTCGAAAATGTGGTGTCAGATGAAAGGGCTTGACCTGTAGATGTGCAGGAAGGTTTAATTTTATTGAAAAGGGTTGCCAGATGTTTGAAAATTTAATTTTACTGTGTAGTTTGTTTGATTTTAAAATTTTTGGCACCATATGAAAGGGCTTGACCTGATATTAAGTAATTTAATAAAAAATTTTACAAAAAGGGTTGCCACCTGTTCAAAAATTCAGTTTTACGCTATAGTTTGTTTGATTTTTAAATTTGAGGTGTCATATGAAAGGACTTGGCATGGAAATGAGTAATTTATTAAAACTTTTACAAAAAGGGTGCCACCGTTCAATAATCCATTTTTACGCTACAGTTTATCTCATTTTTAAATTTAAAGTGTCATGCAAGGCCTAGCACTGAAGATGGGTAATAAAAGGAAAGGGAAGAGGAAAATGAAAGGGACGGATATGGCGAAGGACAGGAAGCGAAAGAGGAAATATGAAAAATAAAATGGATAAAGGGAAAATAAAGCGCAAATAAAGGGGAAAGGGGAAGAGAAAGAGAACTAGAAAGAAAAGGAGGAGCGCGCCAAATGGTCTTTTGTAGGTCGCTTTAAGGTTACCATAGTCTAGAAAAATATTCGGCACAAAACTTCACTATGGGGCTCCTTGGTCAAAATCTATGTATAAAAAATCTAGGTCCACAGAAAATAAAAATAACCAGTAGCTATGAACGTATATCAAAAAATTTTCAAATGTGGCAATAAGTGGTCTTCCACCTTCAAATTGTCGCACAGTGTAATTGAAAGCCACAGCATCGCGTGGCCGGGTTTACTAGTATTCTATACAACACGAATGTGCTTTCGAATCGAATTTCCCTTAAATTAGTGCTATAGAAAATATAGGAAAAATAAAATTTAATGCCAGATGACATTACGGCGCGGCGGCTTGGTCATTTTGTTTTCTTTTCTTTTGTATAAAAATTTACTATAATTAAGTTATTTTAAATTGAAGTGGCAATTAGTACAAATGATTCTGTAGGTAATAATCCCACTCGATCAACGATAATTGCTTCTGCACGTCAAATATGTGTTGTAAGTATACCTCCAACTAGTTAGCGACATAAGCCCGTAGCCCGTGCCAGCTGACTTATAGAACTGTATTGTTAACATCCGCATGATGTTGACGTCACGTTTTCCGCACTAAAGCGAATCAACAGCAAACAAAAAATAGAGGCGTGTGAATTCCTTAGAAGTTGTCTGAAGGCTTCCTAGATGGTATGTACATACATATGTACGTACTTTTAACTTAAGAGCCCCTTTGTACTCGCTGTACTTTGACACATATCCAAACGACTTTTAAGCATAACATTTACCCAATTAAAATACTCATCAATAAATGCATTTTACGTAATAAAAACAACAACTTTAAGTGTTACGAATAAATGTATTTATTATCATGTACTTATGTAGGTATGTACCCACCAAAAAATCTGAGCCTTATTTAAGAATTAAAATAGCAGATTTAAAGGCTTAAGAAATAAGGGCTGAAAATTATATAGGTAGCAAATTTTGCGTAAGGCTTAAATAAGGCTGATTTTCCTGTGTTGATGTCATCAGGCCATAAGGAGTACTCTCTCTCTCTCTCTCTCTGAGAGCACACCTTATTCCAAAGGGTTATCCGCTATGCGAAATATGTAATGCCTAGATAAGTATTAGATAGTTAGGAGCAGACATAGTGAGTGCATAACAGAAGCAGCGCTGCCAGCGTACTCCTTTTTTAGACCTGATTTGTCAACAATAAGCAAAACTATTTTGGAGGGTATGTATGCGTCTATTGGTGTATATCAGTTTTGCATTTGCATTGCTTCCTGACACTTTTGGCTTTTCTAAATTTATGCAAAAATAAAACAAAAAAGCAAAACCAGCAAAAAAAACCGAATCGTTGAAATCAAACAGTTCGTTTCATTTTGATTTCATTGACTTACATGAAGTCATACCTTTCAATAAAACATGAGCGCTTATGCATTTGGACTAAGTAAGCGAAAAAAATATTAAAATATTCTTGTCTTGATGGTGGCTCAATAAGTACTTAAGCATTGGCAAAATTTCTAGATACCGTCCTACATGATCGATAGATAATTCTCAGCCTCAGCTTGAAATATTGAACATGAAAAATTATACTGTGGAAGTGCTTTTCTCAAAAACACCTTTTTGTTGTATTGAAAGTAGGTATACATACATACATATATCGTCGTACCATACAAAAACTAGCATACGATTTTTTGTGGCTGACGAATACAAGCACATTCGCCTTTTGGCTGACAAAAACTATCAATTTCGTTTTAATATATGTAATAACAGTATACATATATGTAATTATTGCTACTTTTCGTCGGCCAAAAGTCAAATGTGCTACTTTTTGTAAAGAATTTTTTAATTGCCAGCTTACTTACTTACTTAATTGGCGCGTAACCGTCTAGACGATTTTGGCCGAATCCAACATAGCGCGCCAGCCATTTCTGTTTCGTGCAGCGTGGCGCCATTTGGGAATACGTAGGAAGCCAGGATCACTGTCCACCTGATCTTCCCAACGCAGTGGAGGTCTCCCCTTTCTTCTGTGCTCAGCGGGTTTCGACAAAAATACTTTCTTGGCCGGAGCACCTTCTTCCATTCTCAAGAGCGGAGCCGCTGGATCTTTATTCGCTGAACAATGTCGATGTCTGCGTACAGCTCGTACAGCTTATTGTTAAATCTGCGTCGATACTCGCCCCCGCCAACGCGCAAAGGTCCATAAATCCTCCGAAGAACTTTCCTCTCGAATACTCCAAGCGCCAGCTTTCGTCAGAAATTCTAAATGTGCTAGTTTTCGTATGGTACGATGATATGTACATATGTATGTATGTAAGTAGTAGTACGTATTCAAAATGTTACTGTCTTTACAAAAAACCCTCGTAAATATGCAGGAAATTACATATTTACATACCTATGTGTGGACTGCATATGTATGTATGTAAATATGGTCTGTATAGGTATTTTCATATATTTCAAATGCTTGCTGCTCCGTTGGCTTGCTTGGTGCCTCATCGCACACTGGTCTCATTTGTATGGAGAGTGGGACAAAACTCAATTTCTTGGAAACGGATGGACCTACCGAAACCAAATTTGGCACATTGGTGTCCCACTATACGACTCATCTTTCAGAAAAATTAAAAGCATATATGTTGTAATCTACGCCCACCACTAACGCTACTTTACAGCAAAAAAAAAAAAAAACAAGAAAACCAGGAATGGGGAGGATAGAAATTGACCTGCTGAGCTTTGAACTATTTTTTTAAATTTTTTGTATAGTTAGGTTTTTGAGATAACGGTAATTTTGTGTTTTTTTGTTATCACTTCATTCAAAAATTATTTTCTCTGGAGTTACAAATGCGATAAACGCAAGCTGATCTCGTTCGAAAGGCAATTAAAATACGCTTCAAACGACATACAACTTGTAGTGGTCTAAAAAAAATAAGCTGGTCAAAGTCAAAATTTTGTGGATTTTTTGCGATTTTTGAAAAAATTTTGATTTTCAAATTAAGTTTTTATAAAAAGTTGTAAAAATCAGGAAAGTTTTATTACTTTAAAAGTTTGTCCGTTTAATTGCAAAGACTTTAAGCGTAATATCAGAGAGATCCGATAAATATTTTATTTTTGGCGATTTTTTTATTGTGAAACAAAAAGGATATTTTGGACGAAAAATTTGGTTAGGTGACTTAACTATGTATGTGAAAACGACTTCATATGTCAAAAGGACATTAGAAGAAAATATAGAGCTTCAATGACTAAACTAATGACATTTCGATTTTAAAAATCCGATGTCAAATAACAAAGTTACAAAAAAAAAAAAATTATTCCGCGATATATCGCGGGATCAAAAAAAAAAATTGTATGGAGAGTGGGACAAAACTCAATTACTCAGATTTTATCAAAAATAAAGTTTTATCGAAAACAGTCGATGTAAATATGTACAAAAATCGTAAAAGGGCAACAATATTTTGTATAGACTAGTTACATTTAATATGATATTTTAAGAGAAAGGGAAAAAAGGGAAAACTGTATAAACAGGCTTCTTAAGAGAAGACTTGAGAGAACTCAAATCTGCTTATAAGACCTGGTCCAGAGTGGTCCTTAATTGTTAAAAGTTTAAATGAAAATGCTAATGCTTGAAAATTACGCTCACAGAAAAACTAAGATTACTTCATCTTGTATTTGGCTAAAAATAAATTGTTTTCACTGTTTTATTTTGCTAAATCATGAAACATACGTTTTTCTTGCGTTTCCATAGTTATCCGCATTTTTTTAGCACTCAAACTTGAAATATCGCAAAAATCATAATACACTTATTTACACAAACTTTTTCCAGAAAAAATTTTTTTCAAATGTGTTGAATTTAAATGAGCCAAAGTAACATTTAATGGTGGCTATTGCGTATAGAAGGAGGTTTTACATAAAATTCAATATATTTCCCACTGAAATGCATGACAGAAGTTTCGTTTTCAAGCACCAATGTTTTTGACTTTTGTGTATGGGGGCTGACCAGTGTGCATCGGAGACAATTGCCGTTCAAGCATGCAAATGTTAGCTCTAGTTTGTCTATCGGTTTGATTGGTTGTCCATCAAAATCGGATTTGCAAATCAGGCAAGTAGGCACTTTTGCATGTAGATATGTATGTATATATATATGCATTTGCGTGTCAGCTAGTTTGACTTTGCCGGAATATTCCGTTACTATGCAATATGTACTAATTCAAAATGCTGAACTCTAGTTTCTTGAATGCCCGCAAAATCCGGGCATAAGTATGTATGTACTATGCTTGGATGTTCATGTGTTCGTTAGTACCTACCCTGCAAAAAAATGTGCGATCAATCCCGAAAGAGATTTGTCCTCGATTGATCTCTTTCGAGAACAATCGGTCCACAATTAGTCCCCAATTGTTCTCGTACGGGTATAAATGTAGACTAATTGTAGACCAATTGTTCCCGAACGGGTATAAATGTAGATTAATCGCTTTCATCCCGAACGGGTATAAATGTAGATTAATCACTTTCATTCCGAACGGGTAAAAATTTAGATTCCTTAAATGTAGAAATTTTACAAAAATATGCAATGTATTTAAAAAATTGTAGAACAACCGGTAAAACGAATTGAACACTCTTTCTTTTAATAACAATGATTAATAATAATTTTAACCAAATGTTGCCTAAAATATCCTATGAAAAAATCCTTTACATTACGCTCATATAATGCATACTCAAAACACGGTTTGAAATTACTTTCAACTTTTGTTTTCATTTACTTTGAATTTCATTTTCATTTCAAAATTAAAAAATGAACAGCGTAACAAAAGTAAAAAAAAATAAAAAATTCTACTGTACTGTAACTATGCAGCCTTCAATTTCCAAAAATTACTGTCGACTGTTGCTGTACTGTGGAAATTTTTACAGCACAGTAAAACAACAACAAATGCAAACATATTTTTTTTTTACAGGAATTTTGTTGTTTTTTTTTTTATGTGAACACAATCGAAATTATAAGGTAAAAAAAAACAAATTTCAAAAAGCCGTACTGAAAATTGAAATTTTTGTTTATCTGTGTTTTGCTGTTAACTGAACTGTTTGAAATTACACAGCAAAGCAACAGCACAGAGAAACAAAAAAAAAAAAATGATTCGAATGCTCTCTGCTTCGAATGTAGATATTTTCAAAGGAAATCAAAAATTCAAAAGTTCTAAAAAAATAATGACAACTTTCGCAGAACAGGAGCAGCTTATTTTTTGAGACTGTTGCTGTTTTGCTGGCAGTTTTTCAAACCCTGACTCAAAACTTACAATTTTTTTATTTATTTATTGAGATTTTTTTACAAAAGTAAAACATTATATAATCTTTATTTAAATATGTATGAACATTTCCAATTTTTTAAAGATTGTTATTAAAAATTGCCTTGGCTAACAACTTGGAAAAATCTACATTTGTACCTGTTCGTGCTGAAAGCGATTGATCTACATTTGTACCCGTTGGGGATGAAAGCGATTAATCTACATTTGTACCCATGCGGGATGTGAGCGATTGATCTACATTTGTACCCGTTCGGGATGAAAGCGATTGATCTACATTTGTACCCGTTGGGGATGAAAGCGATTGATGTACATTTGTACCCGTTGGGGATGAAAGCGATTAATCTACATTTGTACCCATGCGGGATGTGAGCGATTGATCTACATTTGTACCCGTTCGGGATGAAAGCGATTGATCTACATTTGTACCCGTTGGGGATGAAAGCGATTGATCTACATTTGTACCCGTTGGGGATGAAAGCGATTAATCTACATTTGTACCCATGCGGGATGTGAGCGATTGATCTACATTTGTACCCGTTCGGGATGAAAGCGATTAATCTACATTGGTACCCGTTCGGGTATACAAGTTGAACAATTAGTCTCTTCATAGGACATGCTCGAACAAATGCGATCAATTCACTCCATATAAAGGGATGTAAAATTGTATTAGTCGCATGCTCCCTTGCGATTAATCCCGGACACGTCCCGGATTAATCGCATTTTTTGCAGGGTACCTACATATGTATGTATGTATATCTGTTGTTGAAAGAAGATTCGCTTATCAATTGTAGTTATGCAACTTCCTTTTGTATTGCTTTTTTGTTTTAGTTTCTTATATATTTTTGCTATTTTTCCATGGCTAATTAATCCAACATTAACTAACGCATAGCTTTTGATCTTTGTTCTAATTATGTTCGAAACGACAACGACAACAAAACAACGATAAACTTATTCTTATTTTATGGCATAATTTTAAGTCAGAATATTTGATTATTTTTGCTCTGCGCGTGTCACTGCATGCATATCAGCACTAATCATTGGTACTTATTGTAGTTGTGAAATTTATTGTATTTTGTCGCCATACTCCGATGTGCTCTAGATATTTTAGAATAAATCATTAGTGCCATAAGTGATCATCGCAATCTAAAATTGAACTTATGCACTTAGTTGGACGGTATGTACTTGTGTTTGTATAATAATAATACTTAATATATGTACCTAACTAGAGAGCTTCCGGCCGATCTTGTACTCCAATTAGCGTCTTGCTCCTTAAACTTTTTCCATTAAATTGAATGAACCAACAGCCTTATGTTATGTTCAGACACAACCTTAATTGAACATTAAGAGCCTTCATTCAATTTTCAAGCCCAATGATTCTCAATTTACCATACAAAAATTGATTAAGTTAATGCTTCATTAGAAATTAATGAGTTGTTAATGAAGAACAATTCTGCATGCAACCCTGTTAAAAGGCTTGTTTCATAAGTAAAATGAAATGTCATGAAAAGAGAAATGTGATTAACGTCAGTGTCCACTAAACAGGTTGGTTCGTCAGATCAGCTGCATTCTTGTTCTTCTTCATCACCTATCAAATTCGTTTTTATTTCTGCTTATTTTATACATGCATTCGTGTTTACGATTGGTAAAAATTGTGAGATGAATGTCAAATTATTTCGTCCTCCTTGCAATTTTGACATTTAGGTCACGAGAGTTTGATATTCAGCTCACGGCGTGTATGTGTGTATGTATCTTGAGCCGACCTGTTAAATGGGCCAAGTAAATTAAATATGTCTGAACACCAAATCTAAAGATGTTCAATCAACCCCAATTGACTTAATTAATTTTTATGTCTGAACATGATATTACGCCAATTTCGAACGTTTTTTGTTTGTTTGTTTTAAATCCAATAATTGGATTTGCCCAGGACTTCTGGGGTGCAAGGTGAGCCTTTATACGCCCTTGTATCATTACTTCTTCTATGTCGACTTATTGAAAGATACATATGTATATGTACATTAGGCATATAACTTTTTACAATTTTTGCAAATACGAAAAACGGCATACCATAGTCGAATAGAGCATAAAAAAGTATGAACCCCAGTATTTTTTTTTGCGAAATTGCAAAAAAGTTTCCGCGCAAAACGAAATTACTTTTTATCAGAACTGCTGAAAAAAAAACAAAAAAAGTTTTGTACAGTGTACACGTTTTTCTTCATAATAATAGATACTAGTATCGCCGGTGGTCGAAATTCGACCAAGCAATTTATTTTTTCAACTTTGTATTGGTACAAAAATTATTCCTTTTCGCGGAGATAAGCAACACTTTCCAAATTCCAGTTGTACCGCAACACTGATTTGCCCTTTTGATGACGGTCCGACGCGAAATCATGGTCAAAATCAAGGCAGATCTAGGAAGATAGGCCCGGTGGTGAGCGCTTTTAAATTAAAGCGACTCTTCAACTGTGTTTACGATATTTGTAAACACGTTTACGATATCTATTTATCTTAACTAAAAATTTTATTTATTACTTATAAAGAAATTAAATAATTTATAGAAAAAATTATATCCCTGTGCACTGCTCCTGACTCATACGAACACATCCATATCAATTTTATGTGGATATGAGTATGTTAAATGTGCTAAACAGCCTGGCAATTGTTTGTATGGGAAAAATGTTAGCCTATGAATATATAGATAGTGGGCACATTTGCCAACGAAGCAAAAACGAAGTAAATCAAAAATGGTACAAAACTAAAAACTTTATTTATTAATTATAAAGAAATTAAATAATTTATAGAAAAAAATATATGTCTATGCACTGCTCCTCACTCATACGAACACATCCATATCAATTTTATGTGGATATGAGTATGTTAAATGTGCTAAACAGCCTGGCAATTGTTTGTATGGGAAAAATGTTAGCCTATTAATATATAGATTTACCTTAAGGTCTATTAAAAGAAATGTGGAAATCATCACATACTTTAAACTTAAAACTTATTTCATATAACAAGGCTGTGTGCCAATCGGTAACATTTTTCTCTATGGGAAAATGAGGTAGAAAATTTTACCATGTTGAGAAAAAAAAACCAATTTTTCTGTGCCAAACGGAAGAGGAAATTTTGACAGTTACAAAGATAAACTTTTGGGCGAAAACGAACAACGATACAATTTGAAAACGTAAAATGAATATAATTGTTCATGGCAATATTGATGGAAGCAGAAGAAATGTATTCGTGTAATGATCTGATGTTATTTTGTTTTTAAATATTTGTGTTACTTGTATATGTATGTATGTATTACAAAATGTCAAAATTTTACCTAGCCCATTGAGCTAGGTAAAATTCTGACGCTAGAATTCACCACGAATACTGCCAAAATTTTACTCCCTTATGTCAAAATCTCATTTTTTCTACCAATTGGCACACAACCCAATTGACAAAAATGTAAAAATAAAAATATTAAAAAAAAATTAAAAAAAAAATCTGACATTTTTTAAGAAATCCATTTTTGCGCGGAACGTTTTTGAACCGAAATCACATAAAAAAGTGATATTCATTACTTGTACAATATTTGCCACCACGTGGTGGTATGCCAAATTTTTCGTAAAAATTTGTTATATGCCTAATGTACATACATATATATTGCTTGGAACACTCGAATCGAATACCGAAGCTATACTTTCGAACCCTAAATTCGATTACTATTATTATGTATAATGCCATATTGATCAAACTTATATTATCGTGGTCTCTATATACATACATACATATGCACATGCAAAGCTCGATCTATTTTTTTAGATCAGCCTTAAAATAATTAGAATTTATGATCATTGTCCCATAAATAATAGCTAAACCACACATACACTTCATAGTATTAATTATTGCCTTCTGCCTACATACATATGTATTAGGGATTCCAATCCCGGGATCCCGGGATCCCGGGATCCCGCCCTTTTTGACACCCCGAAAATCCCGGGATCGCTAGAATTTTATCCCGGGATTTTCGGGATAAGATAAAGAGAGAATATTCCGCTATTATAGCAAAGAAAAGTTATATTTTATATAATTTTTATTGGTCTCAGATCTGTATACTAATAGCATTTCCTATTCTGAATGAAAATGTTGCATTATTACATTGCAGCATTATCAACATGTGTCATGTGCCCTATTAAAGTGTTGAATTTTTCATGTGATTAATGAAACAAAAATAATGCAACCTTTTACTTGTGCTAAGAGCAGAAAATGTTGCCCGTAGTCGGGCCAGTTTTATATTTTGTCCATAGAACAAACATCCCCAAAAAAAGTGTTGTGTCTGTGTAGAAGAGAAGAAAAAAATGTGACAGCCGGAAGAAAGTGCGACATTTTTGCTAGAATAAAAAAGTGCATTAGTTAAAGTAAGGATTAAAATTTTTGATTTTTTTTTAATAATTAAATTTTTTTGTATTGAAGTACGCGTTGTAAGGAAACGTACGTTAGGTATTTTTAAAGCTTTTAGCTTGTGGCAAAATTCATTCGATAATTTCTATTTCCTGATTTTTGGTCATTTATAGGGCATGGAAATTTATGCAAATGCATGTTTTTCTTAGATTTAGGTAGAGCAAAATAAATAAACAATCTTTGCGAATCGTGAAATTGTCTTAAAAATGGCATTCAAATGTTTTTGCATATTTTGCATATTTTGGTCATATATGCATATTTTTACATATTTTGCGTTGTTTGCATTTTTTTATTACATATTTCGCATTATATTGCCTATTTTTGTAATTTGCCAGTTGACAGTTTTATACAAACGAAATTCATGCATAACAGTCATCTGACGACGAATAGAGTTTCGTGTGAACACGGCTATTACACTGCTCTACAGCCAAAAAATACTCTGAACGCAACCATCCTTTCTATATGTAAAATCGGTCGCTGATTCCGAAAATCGGGTTCATTTTTAATTCTATGGGAAGGTTTTTGAGATATCGGCAATTTACCGTTATTTGGCCAATGTGTCCACTTAATCCTGTATATCTCTTTAACACAGTGAGTTATATTCCTTAGGGTGACACCAAACGAAATAAAATTAAATTTCCTTTTCACGGCTCCTATAACATTTTTCTCTAACTCTTATAGTTTCTGAAATATTGACGATTAAATTTAAATTTTTTCGATTTTTTACGATTTTTTGAAGAAAAAATTGACTTTGTCAGGCAATATCTTTAAAACCAATATTTTTACCTTCGGTTTTACTCCTTTTCATGAAGCTCCATTCTATTATCAAAAAAATAAGCTATCAACGATGAAAATCCATTGTAAAATGGAAAAGTTATAGGCGATCAAGTAAATACAGCCAGGTCGCGCAATGCCTCTGCACGCGTACATTCTATGCATATTGTACCAATACCTACACATCTGCAGTAGCAGCACATTGGCAGCGCGGTAGATACAAGCCCATTTACGGGTATAACATGCATAAAATATACCCGTGTAGAGGCATTGTGCGACTTGGCTGTATTTACTTGACGCCTATAACTTTTCCATTTTACCATGGATTTTCTTCGTTGATAGCTTATTTTTTTGCTAATGGAATGGAGCTTCACGTAAAAGATTAAAACCGAAGGTGAAGACATTGGTTTTAAAGATATTGTCTGACAAAGTCAATTTTTTCTTCAAAAAATCGTAAAAAATCGAAAAAATTAAAATTTAATCGTCAATATTTCAGAAACTATAAGAGTTAGAGAAAAATGTTATAGGAGCCGCGAAAAAGAAATTTAATTTTCTTTCGTATGGTGTCACCCCAAAGAAGATAACTCACTGTGTTAAAGAGCTATACTGGATTAAGTGTACCCATTGGCCAAATAACGGTAAATTGCCGATATCTCAAAAACCTTCCCATAGAATTAAAAATGAACCCGATTTTCGGAATCAGCGACCGATTTTACATATAGATAGGATAGTCACGTCCAAAGTACAGACAAAAAATTTCATTTTGTGATCCAGTGTTATTAGTATATTCGATACGGTGCATACCTGTCGACAAAGAGCCGTTTTCAAACATGCTCCTATTACCTCTGTGGATTTAGAACGTTCGTTTTCTATGTTTAAGAGCTTTTTTCGACCGAATCGGCAAATTTTTCTTTTTGAGAATATGAAAAAAATATTTCATTGTGTACGCTAATGAATCGTTAAATAAGGATTAACCTTTACAAATTATGAAATGTTCAAGACTGAATTTATGTACATATCTATAAAAACATACATACATATGTATAAACGTACAACGTAAGAGCAAAATTGAATTAAAAAATATTTGTACCTAATTTATTTAACTATTAGCCGCTTTCGATTCACAATTTCTCTGCTGGCTATAAATTTCCCTCTGCCAAATTTATATGTGAATGATAGCGAGCAGAGGGAAATTTTTATCGACCAGTTAGCGAGTATGGCTACTACTCATTATGAGTTCAAACATTTTTGTTCGATCCGACCTCGCTTGTCTGATGGCGAATCGAAAGCGCCAATTGTAACTTCAATAAACATGAATTAATGCATTTTTATACTCAGCTGTACTAGTACACAGAGTATTATAGTTTTAATCACATAACGGTGGATTGTAACAGAATGAAATAATCGAGATAGATATAGACTTATATATATCAAAATGATCAGGGTGAAAAGAGAAATCGATTGAGCCATGTCCGTCCGTCCGTCCGTCCGTCCGTCCGTCCGTCCGTCCGTCCGTCCGTCTGTCCGTCCGTCCGTCCGTCCGTCCGTCTGTAAACACTCTAACTCGCGCAAAAATTGAGATATTTTGATGAAATTTGGAACGCAAGTTGGTATCGAGACTGGGACGGTTGGTATTGAAAATGGGCGAAATCGGACCATGACCACGCCCACTTTTCCTATATAGAAAAAATCGGAAATTTGGTATCTCAGCCACTAATATAGCTAGAGTTTTAAAATTTTACCCACGTATTGAGCTCGGGCCCTTATGAAGAAATTTGATGAAGTTTTGGAAAATGGGCGGTGCCACGCCCACTTATTAAGGGTCAAACATTGAAAGTTTTATATGTCATAACTCAGAAACCGTTGAAGATATATCGATGAAATTTGGTACGCGTAATTTGCTTACATAGACAAATGTTTTGACGAAAAATTATCAAAATCGGTTTACGGCCACGCCCACTTTTATATATGTGTATTATAAAGTGACCTAATAAAACCATTTTAAGCGATATCTCTGTCAAATATAAAGATCTATCATTGAAATTTTGTCGCATGAGTCCAACTATGGACATAAAACAAAAAACACAAAAATTTTGGAATATGGGCGGTGCCACGCCCACTTATTAAGGGGCAGACATTGAAAGTTTTATGAGTCATAACTCAGAAACCGTTGAAGATATATCGATGAAATTCGGTACGCGTAATATAATTACTTAGTCAAATGTTTTGGCGAAAAATTATCAAAATCGGTTGACGGCCACGCCCACTTTTATATATAGGAAATATAAGGGGGCCTAATAAAAACATTTTAAGCGATATCTCTGTCAAATATAAAGATCAATCACTGAGATTTTGTGGCAGGAGTCCAACTATGGACATAAAACAAAAACTACAAAAATTTTGGAAAATGGGCGGTGCCACGCCCACTTATTAAGGAGCGAATATTGAAAGTTTAATAAGCCATAACTCAGAAACCGTTAAAGATATATCGATGAAATCTGGTACGCGTGATATATTTACTTAGCCAAATGTGTGGACGAAAAATTACCAAAATCGGTTGACGACCGCGCCCACTTTTATATATGTGTATTATAAAGTGACCTAATAAAACCATTTTAAGCGATATCTATGTGAAATATAAAGATAATTCATTGAAATTTTGTGACATGAGTTTTACAATAGACCGGAAACAAAAAATAAAAAAGTTTGGAAAATGGGCGTGGCACCGCCTCTTTTTAGACAAAGGGATATATGAGATTTCTTAGCCTTTAACTCGACAAATAATTGAGATATTATGACGAAACTTGGTTTATACACTTTTATAACATGTGTTAATAGACACGCAAAAATGTATTGAAATCGGTTTATGACCACGCCTACTTTTTAACAAAGATATTTCTGGAACACCCTTTTGGAATTTGTAACGTGAAGTCTTTGTAACTAAAAGTCATAGAGGGATGAAATTTTGCACTAACAATAATATTTGTATGCTTATTTGGATGATTGATATAAATTTTGAAAATGGGCGTGGCTGCGCCCTGTTTATGCAGCACTCGTTTCATATAAAATACACCCTATATCGAACAAACGCAAACAAACAATGAAAGCATACAGCTGAGTATCTAATGTTCGATTGCACTCGAACTTAGGCTTCCTTACTTGTTTTTTTTTATTTTTCATGCATATTTCTCAGTTTTTGTTGCATTTTTTATGCGCATATTTTTTATTTTTTAGTACATAAAATTCCATGCCCTAGTCATTTATTTCTCAAATGTTTTTTGGAATTTTCCCACATGGAAAGTAAATAATGGAAGAAAATGGAAACAAAATTTTAATTAGACTTGTTAGTCTTACAACACTGTACTAAAATTAAATACGCAGCTGCATACTCGGAATTCATATCAAAATTTTGCCTCCGATGTTTATCTATTCAGAAGTTGCATTAATTTTCTGAATTTTTCGGCAAGCTTGGAAATATCAATAATTTTTCTTTGCACTTTAAAGTTGTAGCGTTCCTCGAAATATATATTTCCTTTTTTCAACCCCAAATGTGGGAAAATAATACTGGTCGAAAAATTTTTGTAATAGAAATAAAATTCTACGTTTCAAAAGGATTTCGGTGTAGTTTTTGAGACATTCATGTCCAAAAAGGCGAAAAACGCAGTTTGTGGCCATATTCACTCCTCAATATTTTTAAAACTACTCACTTTCATTAAAAACTCATTACATCTATTGAAAGCACGATCATTTCTTTTGAAGACAACGTAGATATCCGAATAAGATACCCGAAAAAGGAAAGCGCTGTTTTCAAGAGAAATGATCGTTCTTTCAATAGCTGCAATCATCTTTTAATGAAAGTAAATAATTTAACAGATTGAGCAGTGAATATAGCAAAAAATCGCATTTTTCATCTTTTTGGACACGAATATCTCAAAACCTACACGCATTACCGAAAATCCGACTTCAAATTCAGAATCAGCGCACCGAAATCCTTTAGAAAAGTAGAATTTTATTTGAGTTAGAAAATTTTTTGGAAATATTGTCGGCCTGTGTAATTAAAGTCCAAATCCCGGGATAAATCCCGGGATCCCGGGATTTTAAAAATAAATCCCGAAAATCCCGGGATCGTAAAAATTGGAAAAATTGGAATCCCTAATATGTATGTACATATGTACCTATGTACATCCCTACATAAATAGCCGGTATTATTTGCCTTTTGTCTTTGTCGTTGCTTGTCCCCCTTTTGTAATTTTTGATGTTAAACGTTAGTCAATAGGTATTATACACATTTATGGCGGCATCTAATGTGTCCCAATTTTGCTTCTCTTATTTTTTTCTTTCATCATTTAATTACAATGTCATGGAAATTAAGTTGATTGGGGCTTTTCGGTTTGATGAGTGGGTTTTAAAAAAATATTTTTTTAGGTTAAAAAACAAAATTTTTTTTTACACGAAGCAAGTGAGTATAATGGAACCGATGACTGGTGTATTGAAGAAAAATTAAAAAAAAAAAAAAAGGTGAGAACCATCGGATCATCCATTTCTATGTGACTTGCAATTTTTTTTTTCAAACAGAATTCTAGTTAAATTTTATACTCTTTGAAACGAATGCCTGGGGTTAAGACCTCTCTCTACATACAGCTCTTACTTTGTCCTTCTACGAGCTAAGAAAAAACGCTGTTTTTTTAATACATACATACATATGCATGTATGTACATATGTTTGTATGTACATATTTCTTTTATTTCATTAGCCCTTTTATAGCAATAGAATAGCGTGGCCATCAATAAATCAGTTAATTACTCATTAGGGAGTCACATATGTATGCATGTATGTAGGTGCATATTGTTGTTGTCAAATAAATTTAATCTCACGATGTTCAAATATGTAATTTACGATCTGCTTTCCAATGAAATTCTATGCATTAGCATAACAAATTTACAGTTCATCGATTGTATCGTGTGATTGAATTTAACTGTTAACATTTAAAATATTTTTTGTTTTTCACAGACAAAAAACAAAAAAACAGAAAAATAAATATTTCGATCTCAACAAAAAAAATTGAAATTCAGATTTTTCGGTCTTTCAGTAACAAAAATATTTTATTTTTCAACATAAATCTCACATATTGAGAAATACAAAAAACAGTTATTTAAAAAATCTTCATTGAAACTAATGGCGTTTTCTTTTCTACGAAAAAATGTTGCCCTCCTATATCCCAATTATCGAATTACGTATCTTGACTTTCTATAAAATGGCTGAATTTTTAGATAAGGGTGCCCTCTTACTTAGTTAGAAGTCAATATTTGGTGAAAGGACCAGACAAACTTACAAAATGGCTAAGAAAATCAAACAGGGCAACATTATTTCGAGAAAAGAAAACGCCATAATAGGTATATGTATGTATGTACATACATAAATGCGTGTACGTGTAATTATAAGTAACAATATACATATGTAGAAATTAGAACAAAATGTATAAACTCGTATTATGTATTTAGTTTTACCAATAAAAGGTTTTCAAGGGTTTTGTCGCTTAAATTGTACCTCCTTTCACTCAAAATAAAATTCAAGGAAGAAAATGACCTTTCCACAGATACTTGAGTGGCTGGGGTACCAAGTATAACCAAAGCCAACTCAAATAGCTCTGGTGATTGAAACCGAATGTTTTGGTAATAAGAAAAAATATCTTCATTTATTGGTAAACGTCTATGAATGCTTTCGAAATTATCGATTTCAACAAAAATTTTTGTTAAATCAGGCACTTCATAATTTGGAGGTTCTACCACTGTTGATTGCGCTATCTCATCCAAGTAAGCACTGAGGAATGAGGTATCATGGTTGCTGGTAGGCTCAGAATCATTAGAACATTCTTCGTTCTCTTGCTCACGGTTATCGCCAGCGGGAATTTGTTTACTCTAAACAAGTAAAAACAAATTTTAAATCATTTATGCCCTTACTTTTAATTAACAATTAATTATTACCTGCTTGAAACTGAAAATTCGTTTGGCAGTGGTTTTTAAGTTCGCCTTTGCTAAATACTTTTGTGATTCCGATAACAATAAATTTAGACGCGGATCCAAATAAACAGCGCTAAGCAATGTAACGTTTTCCAGCAATAAATTTTCCCGATTTAGCAGAGCATTATATAAACTTTGCTTAATAATACTCTGTCCACTTTCTCTAAAATTTAGCTTAAGTTCCATCCAAATTTTGTATAAATCACACAGAGGAAGTTGTTCTTCCTGTAGTTTTTTTGTTGCTGACCAAAATGGTTCCAATGCCGCTTCATACTCATGGAGCCATTCCCAATCAATTATGATGGATAGCGCCTCTTCTTCTTCGATAAAATCCTTTAACTCGGATATTTTTGTTACCATAAGGTAAGTGGAATTCCACCTTGTAGCAACATCAATTGGAGGGACGGCCCTATTGCGCATGTTCAACATAGTCCTGTATCAGATAAACGGTTACAAAGAAGTACTCAATAAAAATCTATATAAAACTGTTTTCCATTTTGTATATATGGGGAGATGTTACTTGCCTATATTTGATCCCACGTAATAGTTTGCAAACTTTTCGTACATCTTCAATATTTGATTTAATTGAGCTTATTTTGTTAACGTCGGTGACGCACAGCTGGATTGAATGGGCCGCACATCGCATAGAATGAATATAATTTGCAAAATGTATTTCCTCAGCCTCGTCTTGGAAGTCAAATAGTTCAGTAAAATTATCATTCATAATTTCAACTGCTTTTAGCATGTTTCGCCCATTATCAGATGTTATACTATTTGAAAATATAAATATTATGATTTGTTAAAAGTTACCCATACGCCGTGTATTCCTATTTATGTACGTATGTATGTATATAAGAGATCTGCATGTGATATATGTATGTATTTTTTGTTATTATTATTATTATTATTACTAGCTGGACCCGTGCGCATCTTGCGCAAAAAATAATAAAACATACGGCGCCAGTCGATATAGTTTCTGCTCTCACGCCCATTTTAAAAAACTTATATTTATTTGGTTTTATGTCTACAGTGGAACTTATGGAATTTTCAATGAATTACTTATGTATATGTTTGACAAACATATCGCATATATATATGCATGTGTATTATATTTTTATATATTTTACATATTTTTTATATATACAGATATACATACGTGGTCCCTGCCGACTTGGGTAATTTTTTTTCCACACGTTTGCCTTGGCAAGCAAATCAGTAGTCCAAGCTTACTCGATTTATCTGTTACAGTTCTTGAGTTTTTACTTATAAATCTTTGAAAATTTGCTCCTCTTGGCCAATTTTTCAAAATTTCAGCACGTTTCCTCATAACGGCATAACGTCATTTTATCACTCGGGCTTTATTAGTGACTGAATTATCATGTTTTACGTGTTTTTCGAAATACACACATATGCCTTATTTTCAACCCCAACTTTCTCTGTTCCCATTAGAATCTGTGTACCAAATTTCATTAAAATATTTATATTTTTGCTCAAGTTAGAGTGTATACGGCCGGACGGACGGACATGGTTCAATCATTTTTTTCATTCTGATCGTTTTGATATACTCGTATATATTAAGGTGGCTTGAAAATTTTTTTTTGGAAACTCAATTTGTTCCAAAGCCAGAACGGCACCTTTCTAGCCCAGAAATAAGCCTGTAAAATTTTATTGACCTACTCGCATGTTTAGAGGTGCCCTCAGCACCACAAAGTTGAAAAAAATAGCACGATCTGGTACAAATGTGAAATTTCTACAATTATGAAATCAAATAAATAAAGCTTAAAAAACTAATATTATGCATTTTTTAAATTACAATTACTTAAAAACTACTTAACCGATTTCGAATGCTTGTATACCATTGGATAGGTATTTTGATTCCCTTTAATTTGATATACATTTTATGTGGGTTCCATAACACTCCCCGCTGCGGGGGTCAACCCCCCTTTTACCCCCCTTACTTTTCATATAAAGCACCACGCCCAATTAAACACCGTTTCGCATGCATAGCTAATTAATACCTTTAAAACGATGCCTTACTTATTAATTTTGGTAAATTATGTGAGCAGAAAAAGGGATATTTATAAAACACCAATTAGAAATAATATATATGACTAGCCGGACCCGTGCGCATCTTGCGCAAAAAATAACAAAACATACGTGGCGCCAGTCGGTATGGTTTGTGCTGTCACGCTCGTTTTAAAAAACTTATTATTTATTTGGTTTGGTGGACCTTATGGAACTTTCAATGAATTGCCTATATGTTTGACAAAGATATCGCATACAATTTTTTTATTATCCCTATATAGGTATGTATGTGCAATATATTTTTATATATTTTATATATATTTTTATGTGCGTATATGTGGTTCTTGCCGACTTGGGTAATTTTTTTCCACACGTTTGTCTTGGCTTAATCGATTTATCTGCTACAGTTCCTGAGTTTTGAAATATAAATCTTTAAAAATTTGCTCCTATTGACCCATTTTTCAAAATTTCAGCACGTTTCCTCATAACGGCATAACGTCATTTCATCACTCGGGCTTTATTAGTGACTGAATTATCATGTTTTACGTGTTTTTCGAAATACACACATATGCCTTATTTTCAACCCCAACTTTCTCTGTTCCCATTAGAATCTGTGTACCAAATTTCATTAAAATATTTATATTTTTGCTCAAGTTAGAGTGTATACGGCCGGACGGACGGACATGGTTCAATCATTTTTTTCATTCTGATCGTTTTGATATACTCGTATATATTAAGGTGGCTTGAAAAATTTTTTTTGGAAACTCAATTTGTTCCAAAGCCAGAACGGCACCTTTCTAGCCCAGAAATAAGCCTGTAAAATTTTATTGACCTACTCGCATGTTTAGAGGTGCCCTCAGCACCACAAAGTTGAAAAAAATAGCACGATCTGGTACAAATGTGAAATTTCTACAATTATGAAATCAAATAAATAATAGCTTAAAAAACTAATATTATGCATTTTTTAAATTGCAATTACTTAAAAACTACTTAACCGATTTCGAATGCTTGTATACCATTGGATAGGTATTTTGATTCCCTTTAATTTGATATACATTTTATGTGGGTTCCATAACACTCCCCGCTGCGGGGGTCAACCCCCCTTTTACCCCCCTTACTTTTCATATAAAGCACCACGCCCAATAAAACACCGTTTCGCATGCATAGCTAATTAATACCTTTAAAACGATGCCTTACTTATTAATTTTGGTAAATTATGTGAGCAGAAAAAGGGATATTTATAAAACACCAATTAGAAATAATATATATGACTAGCCGGACCCGTGCGCATCTTGCGCAAAAAATAACAAAACATACGTGGCGCCAGTCGGTATGGTTTGTGCTGTCACGCTCGTTTTAAAAAACTTATTATTTATTTGGTTTGGTGGACCTTATGGAACTTTCAATGAATTGCCTATATGTTTGACAAAGATATCGCATACAATTTTTTTATTATCCCTATATAGGTATGTATGTGCAATATATTTTTATATATTTTATATATATTTTTATGTGCGTATATGTGGTTCTTGCCGACTTGGGTAATTTTTTTCCACACGTTTGTCTTGGCTTAATCGATTTATCTGCTACAGTTCCTGAGTTTTGAAATATAAATCTTTAAAAATTTGCTCCTATTGACCCATTTTTCAAAATTTCAGCACGTTTCCTCATAACGGCATAACGTCATTTCATCACTCGGGCTTTATTAGTGACTGAATTATCATGTTTTACGTGTTTTTCGAAATACACACATATGCCTTATTTTCAACCCCAACTTTCTCTATTCCCATTAGAATCTGTGTACCAAATTTCATTAAAATATTTCTATTTTTGCGCAAGTTAGAGTGTATACGGCCGGACGGACGGACATGGTTCAATCATTTTTTTCATCCTGATCGTTTTGATATACTCGTATATATTAAGGTGGAGTGAAAATTTTTTTTTGGAAATTCAATTTGTTCCAAAGCCAGAACGGCACCCTTCTATCCCAGTAATAAGCATTTAAAATTTTATTGACCTACTCGCATGTTTAGAGGTGCCCCCAGCCCCACAAAGTTGTAAAAATAGCACGATCTGGTACAAATTTGAAATTTCTACAATTATGAAATCAAAAAAACGAAGTATGAGGATTGATAAACAGGTTAAGTTGAGTATAAAAGTGAATTTTTTTTTTGGAAACAACAACAACCAAAGTTATTAAAGGTCAAAGTTTATATTATGCATTTTTAAATTGCAATTACTTAAAAACTACTGAACCGATTTCAAATATTTTTATACCATTCGATAGGTATTTTGATTCCCTTTAATTTGATATACATTTTATGTGGGTTCCATAACACTCCCCGCTGCGGGGGTAAACCCCCCTTTTACCCCCCTTACTTTTCATATAAAGTACCACGCCCAATAAAACACCGTTTCGCATGCATAGCTAATTAATACCTTTAAAACGATGCCTTACTTATTAATTTTGGTGAATTATGCGAGCAGAAAAAGGGATATTTATAAAACACCAATTAGAAATAATATATATGATGATATGCATGAACACACGATTTGTTTTTGAAATTGTTATTTTTTTTTCCTGCTCAAATTTTTTCTGTTGAAAATAAATATCAGTGAATAACAGAAAAATTCAAAAAATAAGGTTTTCTCTCAGACAAAAACAATTATTTTTTTTGTCTTCGGATTTTGGTTATTCGAAGATTTTTAAAGTTTTTGTCTCAAATTTTTTGTTATTTTCAAAACCTTTGAAATTGTTAACAATTATTTTCAATGTCTGAAATTAGGTAACTACATACATACATGTAGGATACATATGTACCTATATATAAATGTACAAACATATGAACTTCTTATTCACTCCATTATAAACCCTCTTTTTTAAATAAACATTATAGTAGATTCATATCCAATTTAATGGACATCTCAAAGGCACGACGAATGCAGTAAAGTAGTTGAGTAAGTACATCGTGATGATCCCAATGCATCCCTGGCCTTAGATAGTCAGAGCTGACACCCTTTTTTTATGCACATGCAATACAATGTACTTACATACATGCATACCACTGTAGACCTGTAGGCAAGGTTAGGTGAAAAAGAAAAAATGATTGTCCTTTCTGGAGGTGAATATAGCGGACATTACAGTACACCACACATCAGAGTTGCATATCAGTTGCTCTAAAAAACTTTAGAACTTGAAAACAAAAAAAACAAGAAAACTGTCGTATTTGTAACAAAGTAGTGAAGTCAAGGAGCATTTTCTAATTATGCAAATGAATACACATGTTTTTTTCTATATTATTAAAATATACCATCATTCTACCACGACCTTAAAATATTTATCTCACATATTTTCGCTGTGCTGGCAACCCTCTTCTGTCGATGTTCATTTGGGTGGTGAATTTCCCAAAATCCCATCTCAAAGCTTGCCTACAGTTCTACAGTGATGCATACATATGCATTCATTTATAAAATTGTGGAATGAAAAGTAGCAGCGAAGAAAATAAAATCCAGCGCACGTGTAACCAAAGAACGTAAATGTATAAGAAGGGAAAATTCGCTACTTGAAAAGTATACCGAATAGGCCTTCTCGTTGTAGTGACGCGCAAACCAGGAGTTGTTTTGAACCCATATTCGCGACAAATTCACAACGTACCAACGTAAAAATATATATACATACATACATACATATATGCACATTCAAATCAACCACCAAAATCCATAATGAAAAGGGCAAGCAAGTGTAAACTACTACAAGCGGTTCATTCATAAAAATAGAAATGTCGCAACAAAGCATAAAAGTGGCAACAGAGCCTTTGGACAGATCAAGATTTTTATAAAATTCTAAAATTTGAAGTCGGGCTCATGGGTAAATAATGGAGACTTCATCCGATGAGCTGACTTCTTCCTCTTCTTCAAAATACACACGCACACTAGCCTTTTGTTTTTGTTTTCGTATCGATAGCTGTCAAAATCCTTTGCACTCATGCTTCCATGACATTTCATATTTGACTTGCGTTCTCCTTCCTAATTGTTTCATTTTCATCCATCCATCAATGTGGTAGTTTCTTGTTCATGTACGAAGAAATCTTTATTTCATCTGTATTTGTGTCACAAGTTGTCGCTTAAAGTGCAAAACAGCATATCAGTCTACTGTACGTATGCGTGCATATGCGGTTTTGCTTTCAAACGACGATGGTATGAAAATATACCCAGTAAACATTTATCTTTGAAATTAATGTGAATATATATTTTTTCCAATATTAATTGTACCTTAATTGGGGCAGAAATCCATTCGAAAACAAGTGCATATTTTCTATTTGATCATCATCTTTGTTTTCCAGTTAAGAAATCCTCTGATGTTAATATAAATTCAATTATGAATTACCTACTGTTTCAAAAAATGGTTTTAATTACACTGGATCACAAAATGAAATTTTTTGTCTGTACTTTCAACGTGACTATCCTACCTATATGTAAAATCGGTCGCTGATTCCGAAAATCGGGTTCATTTTTAATTCTATGGGAAGGTTTTTGAGATATCGGCAATTTACCGTTATTTGGCCAATTGCTCCACTTAATCCTGTATACCTCTTTAACGCAGTGAGCTATCTTCTTTGGAGTGACACCATACGAAAGAAAATTAAATTTCCTTTTCATGGCTGCTATAACATTTTTCCCTAACTCTTATAGTCTCTGAAATATTAACGATTCAATTTAATTTTTTTCGATTTTTTACGATTTTTTGAAGAAAAAATTGACTTTGTCAGGCAATATCTTTAAAACCAATGTTTTCACCTTCGGTTTTACTCCTTTACGTGAAGCTCCATTCTATTGGGAAAAAGATAAGCTATCAACGAAGAAAATCCATGGTAAAATGGAAAAGTTATAGGCGATCAAGTAAATACACCCAAGTCGCGCAATGCCTCTGCACGGGTATATTCTATGCATATTATACCAATACCTACACATCTGCAGTAGCAGCACATTGGCAGCGCAGTAGGTAACAGCGCATTTACGGGTATAACATGCATAGAATATACCCGTGCAGAGGCATTGCGCGACCTGGCTGTATTTACTTGATCGCCTATAACTTTTCCATTTTACCATGGATTTTCTTCGTTGATAGCTTATCATTTTCCCAATAGAATGGAGCTTCACGTAAAGGAGTAAAACCGAAGGTGAAAACATTGGTTTTAAAGATATTGCCTGACAAAGTCAATTTTTTCTTCAAAAAATCGTAAAAAATCGAAAAAATTCAAATTGAATCGTTAATATTTCAGAAACTATAAGAGTTAGGGAAAAATGTTATAGCAGCCATGAAAAGGAAATTTAATTTTCTTTCGTTTGGTGTCACTCCAAGGAAGATAGCTTACTGCGTTAAAGAGGTATAAAGGATTAAGTGGAGCAATTAGCCAAATAACGGTAAATTGCCGATATCTCAAAAACCTTCCCATAGAATTAAAAATGAACCCGATTTTCGGAATCAGCGACCGATTTTACATATAAATAGGATGGTCGCGTTCAGAGTATTTTTTGGCTGTAGAGCAGTGTTATTTGAAATTTTCTTACACCCTTGTCAAGCTTTGAGAAAATTTTAAGATAACAAAATTATGTAGGTACATATTTTGGGTAACCTAAAAATTATAACTTTTTCCAAGGTAAGCAAAATATCACCTTCGTGCACCTGGGTATGCCAAATGCTGTAAGTCTACCGCTGTCTTCATATGCAGTAGTTTGCATGTACATACTCAATAAACATCAGATCAAAATATGTCAAACAATGTTAGTTCTCAAATGCATCACAAGTTGAGAATTAAGAAAATGTTTATGGGGTATACATATGGATAAGCATGGATGTATGTACATATAGATGTGTATGAAGACCTGTAGCGTCCTTGTAGGGAAATCAATAAATAGTGAACAGATGTAAAACTGTAGAATTTGCAAAAATTGTTAACCAGTTCTGAACTATCAAATAGGTAATCCAGCGGTGGATAATTTACACCCCCGTGTTATATTCACCAGTTGCTAACATGCAAACATGACATGACGCAAAAGAGATTGTGCTCGCACTAGTAGTGTCGAAAAATGATCTAGAGATTTTCCCAACAGGGGTCATAGGCATCGTGTTTCTTTCATTTCATTTCTTTCTGCCTCCATTTATTCCTCCATACACTTCTTTCTATTTCGCGGAGACGAAAAATAGTGCGAGGCAACTCCTGGATTGCCGGTCATGCACCAAAGAACGTATGTAAATCTATTTAAATCTACATTTACGTTCTTTGGTATGGACAAGCAAAACAAAAAATTAAAAAAAAAAACGGGACCAACAAATTAAAAATGTTGCTTCTCGTATTTAAATTTTTATTTTTCTTTCCTTTTACCTGATTTTCCCGATTTCACTGCATTTCTTTAGATTAACAGCAATGGCTGATAATGTTTGAAGCACTGACTTGGAACGATCACAATTCTCTGACAATGTCAATTGTTAGATACACCAACAATACTTAGTTATTAGTTACTACGTACGCCAGCTATTTATGTTTCGTGCAGCATGGCGCCATTTGGGAATACCTAGGGAGTCAGCATCACTGTCCAACTGATCTTACCAGCGCAGTCGAGGTCTCCCCTTTCTTCTGCGTTCAGCGGGTTTCGATAGAAATAATTTGTTGGCCGGAGCACCTTCATCCATTCTCACGACTTGACCTGCCCAGCGCAGCCGCTGGATTTTTATTGGCTGAACAATGTCGATATCTGCGTAAAGCTCTTACAGCTCATCATAAAACCTGCAGTACATACATTATGCTGAAAGACGTTATTTCTCTTTTCTTTTATTGAATTTTAACCACTTGTCCCAATACAAATAATACAGTTCATTTACATTTGTTCATAGATACACATATGTACGTATTATTTATTACGTATGTACCTACAAATGGTTTTTTTTTTTTTTTAATTTTTATGATATACATATATGTATGTGTATGTATGTATGCACTTATTTTATATCGTAAATATTTAATTAAGTGTTTCTTGCAAGATACATTTTTGTATGTTAACTCTTCTTTGATAGAAACACTTTGCCCAAAAAAGAGGTTCCAAAAATTTATTTGTTCCATTAATTTGTGTTTATTTATGTATCTATTTACTTTAATGGATGTTTGCTAAAAAAAAAAGAAAAAGAATTAAGATTGTAAAAAAATTTGTCGAAAAAATATTCCCATTGAAGTTAAGATAATACAAACTTATTTTTATAAAAACAAAAGTAGCAACTTTAATAGAAACTAGAGTGCCGCCTAAACAATCATACGGTAATATGACTCTGAAATTTTACATTATTTATTTCCTGACATTACTTGAATTATATAAACATCAAATTTGCTAAGCGTCGAGCGGAAGGTGCGTTAAAACGTAATGTAAAGTCAAGTTTTGTTTTTTTTAATATGTGTTCTAATTGGCTACATACTCGTATATGTATGTATGTACCCGGCAAAAGAGTTTTGCTTATTGTTGACAAGTCAGGCCTAAAAAAGGAGTCCGCTGGCAGCGCTGCTTCTGTTATGCGCTCACTCTGTCTGCTCCTAACTCTCCCACGCTTATCTAGGCCTTATTTCGCATGGTGGATAAGCCTTTGGAATAAGGTGTGCTCTCAGAGAGAGCGAGAGAGAGTACTCCTTATGGCCTGTTGACATCAACACAGGAAAATCAGTCTTATTTTAAGCCTTACGCCATACAAATTTGCTGCCCTTATAATTTTCAGGCCATAATTCGGAAGCCTTTAAATCTGCTGTTTTAATTCTTAAATAAGGCTTAGATTTTTTGGTGGGTATGTACATACATACCTACATATGTATTCAGGTGTTGTCAACAATCAATTGCCATTACGATGTTGCACGCGTGTCAACACCCGCATATATTCACATACATATGTACGTACTTACACTCAGACTGTATAATACCTAGATTTAAGCACATTGAGAACAGAATACAAAGCAAAAACAAAAAATTCAGAAAAAAATCAATTCTTACCAGGGATTGCAAATAATCGTTATTTTTTTAATTTTGACTAAAAAAATCATACTGAAGGAGAAATGCCAAACGCAAAAGAAGTACACAGATGTAATCACCGTAACGCAGACTACCTCTAGGTGCATTAACTTTTATTTTTTTGATTTTTATAAAAAAATTGATTTTTAATCATTATTTTCTGAGTTTTATTTTCTACTCAGAAAATAAAAGTTATTTTTTGAGTTTTATTTTTCGATCAGAATATAAAAGTTTTTTTTTTGAGTTTTATTTTTCGATCAGAAAATAAAAGTTATTTTTCGAGTTTTAGTTTTCGATCAGAAAATAAGTTATTTTTTGAGTTTTATTTTTCGATCAGAATATAAAAGTTATTTTCTGAGTTTTATTTTTACCTCAGAAAATAAAAGTTTTTTTTCACTTTTATTTTTCGATCAGAAAATAAAAGTTATTTTTTGAGTTTTATTTTTCGATCAGAATATAAAAGTTTTTTTTTTGAGTTTTATTTTTCGATCAGAAAATAAAAGTTATTTTTCGAGTTTTAGTTTTCGATCAGAAAATAAGTTATTTTTTGAGTTTTATTTTTCGATCAGAATATAAAAGTTATTTTCTGAGTTTTATTTTTACCTCAGAAAATAAAAGTTTTTTTTTCACTTTTATTTTCGATCAGAAAATAAAAGTTATTTTTTCAATTTTATTTTTCGATCAGAAAATAAAACTTATTCTTTGAGTTTTATTTTTCCCTCAGAAAATAAAAGTTATTTTCTGAGTTTTATTTTTTTGCTCAGAGAATAAAAGTTTCTTCAGTTTAATTTTAGCTGCAGCTATCGATTTTGCTACACGTAGGTAAAGTTTATAAATAAAAAAAATTAAAAATTTATTTATCTACTTTACCTATTCATATGGCGAAATCTACAATTGCAGCCAAAATTAAATTGAAAAACTTTTATTCTCTGAGCAAAAAAATAAAACTCAGAAAATAACTTTTATTTTCTGAGGAAAAATAAAACTCAAAAAATAACTTTTATTTTCGGATCGAAAAATAAAACTGAAAAAATAACTTTTACAAAAAATAACCTTTATTTTCTGAAGGAAAAATAAAACTCAGAAAATAACTTTTATTTTGTGAGCAGAAAATAAAACTCAACGAATAATGATTAAAAGTCAACTTTTTGGATATAACTCATAACCGTTACAGTCCCTGATTCTTACAAATTTTCAGTCTTTTCTGGTGCCCATGTTATGCAATTTTTCTTTATTTCAAAACTGAAAAACTCGCAACGCTAAACATTAGAAAACCATTGAAAATTGAAATTGTGGCGCTACAACGTAATAAAATTTTGGCTCATAACTTTTTTTATTAAGTACTATTAATAATATAATACAATGGCGCTATTATAACTCTGACGAGTTTTATGGCCGAGCTTCTCTCCCAATTCGAGGTGTGCTCCTTTTTGTTTTTCCTACTAATTGGGTGGACCTACAGTTTTATGCCGGCTCCGAACGGCGAATGCATTTTTTGTGAGAAGCTTTTTCATGGCAGAAATACTCTCGGAGGGTATGCCGCCCACTGCCGAGAGGTGACCGCTGCTCTTAAAAAACCCAATAATTGGATTTTTACTAATTAGAAAAATTTGTTTGGCTCGGGCCGTGGTTTGAACCCGAGACCTCTGGCATAGCAGGCGAGCACTCTACCCACTGCACCACAGCGGCCACAATTAAGTACTATTACTTATGTGCATAAGTATGTATGTGCCTATGTATGTACCTACTAAGGTGCTTAGTTGTTTCATAATGGTGTGTGATAGTTTTTTTGTGTTTTTCTGTGCCACTACTTTGTCTTCTTCTGTTCAGACAAAAATCAAATTTTTAACTGAAAGCGCTTTTTATGAGCGTTTTGATGTGCCCAAGTTGCCGAAGTACAGTCACACGTTTTTTATGTTTCGCTGCTCCTTTCTTTTTTTTCGTCAATTTTATTTGTTTTTTTTTTTTATACTTCTTAATTTATATATGTACATATGTATTCTATTTTTAAATAGCTACCTACTAAAGAAAATGTTTTAAACATAAATTATTCTATTTTCCGTGTGTTGTTTTAATGTGTTTTTGTTTCGAATGTTTTCTTTTTTTTTCTTTTTCAAGTAAAGTGTATCTGAATTTTTTTCAATTGCTGTATGTAACAAATAAATTAAAGTTATAAAATGAGTTAAAAATGCACATAATTGAAATAATTAAAGACTAGCTGGACCCGTGCGCATCTTGCGCAAAAAATAACAAAACATACGTGGCGCCAGTCGGTATGGTTTGTGCTGTCACGCCCATTTTAAAGAACTTATTATTTATTTGGTCTGGTGGAACTTATGGAACTTTCAATGAACTACCTATATGTTTGACAAAGATATCGCATAAAATGTTTTTATTATACCTATGTATATAGGTATGTGCATTATATTTTTGTATAGTATACATATATTTTTATGTACATACATATATGTGGTCCCTGCCGACTTGGGTAATTTTTTTCCACACGTTTGCCTTGGCCAATTAGTAGGAAAAACAAAAAGGAGCACACCTCGAATTGGGAGAGAAGCTCGGCCATAAAACTCGTCAGAGTTATAATAGCGCCATTGTATTATTATTATTGCCTTGGCAAGCAAATCAGTGGTCGAAGCTTAATCGATTTATCTGCTACAGTTCCTGAGTTTTGACTTATAAATCTTTGAAAATTTGCCCCTCTTGGCCCATTTTTTTAAATTTCAGCATATTTCCTCATAACGGCATAAGGTCATTGCATGGATGAAATTCCATCACTCAGACTTTATTAGTGACTTAATTATCATGTTTTACGTGTTTTTCGCCTTATTTTCAACACCAACCTTCTCTGTTCCCATTAGAATCTGTGTACCCAATTTCATTAAAATATTTCTATTTTTGCGCCAGTTAGATTATGTACGACCGGCCGTTCAATCAACTTTTTTTTTCATCGTGATCGTTTTGATTTATGTAAGTCCATATCTATCTCAATATTTTATGGTCTTACGTACAACTGTTATTTGATCAAAACTATAAATACATATACATACATATATTGTACTACGAACAGCTGTGTATAAATAAGCACATCCCATGCTGAAAAAACCCCATTCAGCGTAAGTATGAATACACACGTGTTCGCCTAAAATAATGTGATGTTTACATACAAACATACAGCTGAAGCTTATAAAAGTGTTTTAAAATATACACGACTATTCATCTGGAGCGACATCTACATTTAAAATTTGTATTTAACACTGCACTCTTGTTAGAATAAAATAATTCTGAAGGCATAGTTTTAGGCGCAAATCTTTTAGTTTAAAACATTTTATTTTTACAAAATACTATTAAAAAAAAAAGTACCCCGCCCAATAAAACACCGTTTCGCATGCATAGCTAGTTAATACCTTTAAAACGATGCCTTACTTATTAATTTTGGTAAATTATGTGAGCAGAAAAAGGGATATTTATAAAACACCAATTAGAAATAATATATATGATGATGTGCCCTCATTTCTGCTGACTCTTTCCATCGTGGGATGAATTTGAATGCAGATAACATGTTGCTGCAACATGTTGATAGACAGAATGGCGATTATTTAGCGAGGCACAAAAGGTGATGTTAGGGGGTATAAGATATACATAGCAATAAGCAGGGATAACAGTGATGTAGGTATGTGTGTATTTTCTCAATTTTATGTACATGCATACATATGTATATATGTTCCTCCTCCCCACCAACACAGATTGATGATAGAAGCTTCCTTCCGCATTAATATTGTGCTCAGTTTCACAGAGCAACCAACGACTGCCATCGCAGAGCGAACATTATATAAAACAATAAAAAAAAAACAATATTAAAATATTTGTGCATTTTAAATAAATAGCAAAAGCAACCAACAACAATAAAATTACAACAACAACAACAACAACGACAGCAGCAGCGACATACCAAAAGTGTAGACATTTTAATAATAGCCCACGGAAAGCGGAAGGAATTGTGTTAAACGCGTGTTGGCTGGCAGACATGAAATTGAATTGCTTTGTTGGCTGATGGCGGATGGCGGTTGTCGTTTGACGGCTAGTGGCTTTAAGTTGTTTTTGTATATTAAGTGCGTGCTAACATGGCAATTTTCCAAATGGAATAGTTTTCCATCAACGGTGCGCCAACATTTAGAACAACAAAAGCGGCAGCAACAGCAGCACAGCAAAAATAACACAAAGAGGGACATGCACAAACGTGTATACATACACACAAACATGCTTGCTACAGAAATTGCCACATTTTCCACATTCATTTTCACTTTTGGAGACATAACATTTTCCGGCGCAGGCAATTTAAAATGTAAGCAACAACAACAACATTAGCTGCAGCAACAGCAGCAGGAACAATTGTCAGCTACAACAACGAATGTGTGTGTGTAACAAATAAATAAAGCGAAAAAAGTGGGCAACAAAAATACATACACTAAACACTTATACACAGCATGCAACTAAACTGGCAACAACAATAACAACAGCATCATCAATGATCATGTCAAGTTGCGAGCAGCAGCAGCATACTTTTGTCAGCTCCATTAGATGAGTTCGCATAAAATAAGTGCGTGCCCACAGAAGACAGCCAGCGCAGTTGACAAGCAATTCGGTGGTCGGTGATGGCTCAAATTGCAACAGACAAACATACGCACATTTTATATAATTTAAGTTGTCTGTTATGCTTTTATTAGTACTGTTGTTGTTGTTGTTGCTGTTTTATAGAGAAAAGAAGAAATTTGGCTCTATTGCTTCAAAAATGCGTAGGTTTTATATGGAGCGTTGACGCCGCGCAGTGCCACACAATTTTAAAGCTGACGAATACAAATTATAACTGTTTAGTTAGTTCGCTTTTTTGTATGTTTTTTTAACGCTAAAAATTTTTAAATTCCCACTTGAATATCTATCTACATATGTATATATCTATGTATTTGTGAAAATATACTAGGGTGTTCACGTAAATTTTGCAAGAAAGCGCGAATGAGCTGGAAATGGGCAGATGGAAAGTGTCGAAATAAAAACAAATTGAGGAATACCACAAATAACAATTGGTAGAGTGAATTACGATAATGCGGGCGAATTACGTAACCTGTGGACATGCTATAATCTAGTCCTTGTCGCATAATTTTGGGTTTTTGGAGGATTTCTTTTTTGGAAGCACATTTACCAAAGATATGTAGATAAAGCATTTTGAAATAATGGTGTCTCCCAATTTTTCATTTTGCAATGGCCGCCCTCGTATCTCCAATAAATACATATGTACATATGTACCCTGCATCAAATCGCACTAATTGCAGACTAGTGCAGAAATAGTTCAAAAAGAAACAGGCTTGGGTCTCGTTCTATCACAGGGTTGCGTGATTTCGAATCAATTTTGATTTCAAATCAACTTTCAAATAAATAATCAGCTTGATTCGTGATTCAAAATACTTTCAAATAAAAGTTAATTTTTATTTGTGACTCATTTCACAAAAGAATCAAAAATACCCTTTGATTCGTGATTCAAACTATTTTCAAAGCAAAGATAAATTTGATTTCTTTTTTGTTGTTTGCTTTTCCGACAGGGTAGGATTGCGATGTATTGTGGAACGAATTTCCGTCGTCCCTTGTCAAGTTTGAACGAAACCAGATACTGAAGATGGCGCATAGCCGAAACCGGTTTATAACCAAATCAAACTTGACAAGGGATGACGGAAATTCGTTCCACAATACATTACATAAATTTGATTTGTGATTCATTTCTCAAAAGAATCAAAAATCTTTTTTGATTCTTGATTCAAAGTATATTTACATTTCATTCGAATTAAATTGGCCGCGCTTTACAAAAATAATCCACAGCCGGCAGAACTTTTAACATACTTAAAATAAATGCGGCATTATATTAAAATTACAAAGTTTTTGAAACCTAACCATACAAAAGTGGAATCATCCACATTCACCTACAAATCGACGGCTGAGAATAAGATCGCCCTATTTCGAAAATTGTTTCAAAAACACCCTATTTGAAAAAAATGTTTCAATAACGTCCTATTTCAGATTTTGCTTCAAAAACGCCCTATTTCAGAGAGAATTAAATATAAACTAGTATCGCCGGTGGTCGAAATTCGGCCATGCAATTTATTTTTTCAACTTTGTATTGGTACAAAAATTATTCCTTTTCGCGGAGATAAGCAACACTTTCCAAATTCCAGTTGTACCGCAACACTGATTTGCCCTTTTGATCACGGTCCGACGCGAAATCATGGTCAAAATCAAGGCAGATCTAGGAAGGTAGGCCCGGTGGTGAGCGCTTTTAAATTAAAGCGACTCTTCAACTGTGTTTACGATATTTGTAAACACGTTTACGATATCTATTTATCTTAACTAAAAATTTTATTTATTAATTATAAAGAAATTAAATAATTTATAGAAAAAATTATATGCCTATGCACTGCTCCTCACTCATACGAACAATCATACAATAAAATCAATTTTATGTGGATATGAGTATTTTAATGTGCAAAACAGCCTGGCAATTGTTTGTATGGGAAAAATGTTAGCCTATTAATATATAGATATATCGACGGCTGAGAATAAGATCGCCATATTTCAAAAACGCCCCATTTGAAAAAATGTTTCAATATCGTCCTATTTCAGATTTTGATTCAAAAACGCCCTATTTGAAACAATTTTTCAATAACGTCCTATTTCAGATTTTGCTTCAAAAACGCCTTATTTCAGAGAAAATTCCATATATATTTCTCTGAAATAGGGCGTTTTTGAATAATTGTCTGAAATAGGACGTTCTTGAAACAAATTCTGAAATAGGGCGTTTTTGAAGCAAAATCTGAAATAGGACGTTATTCAAACAATTTTTGGAATAGGGCGTTTTTGAAACAATTTTTGAAATAGGGCGATCTTATTCTCAGCCGTCGAAATGCCAAGTAATATTTTGTTATGTGTATGTATGTACGTTCCTTTAAAAAAGTTCCATTTGGTACTACACAGTAAAAAAAAAGACAACAAAAAGGGTAATTATTGTAAAGTGCAACACTTGTTGTTGCTCAGTTTAAAAGTAATAGCTGTAAACATAAATTTTTTATGAAGTCGCAATAATAAACTCTCCCGCATCGCATCGCTTTAGAACCAGTTTTGAGCTGGTTGTGAACTCTCTAGTTCTAGACTGTCGTTTTTCGGTACTGTTCCTTATATTAGCTGCAGGGTATATATGTATACATATATGTATATGTATGTATGTATGTAAAAAAGCATATACACATATGGACACTGAAATAGGTGTAAAAGTTTTTCTTTCACAGCCTTACAGCATTCGCAATTAAAACGAAGTTTTGCTTAGTTATATGAATAATGTACGTTACTAAGACGAATTATGTTAAAATTATTTAATTTCATTTATTTAAGGGAAAGTTATATCAGATAAACAAAAATCTCCTGGACACTGAAATAGGTGTGCAGCACTTTTTTTTTTCAAAATCTCAAAAATAATTCAGTTAAAACTGCTTTATTCAATTTTTATTAGATAGTATATCTGTCATTGTTTTGTATAACTTTGGCTAATCTATTGGTTATGGATGTAGTTAATTTGTGGCAGTTTTCTAATGGAGTAGTAGTAGGAGTAGTTCCCGCGCTTTCTGCCAAAATGGAGCTTTCTTTGGAAATGAAAAGGCTGCCAATCATCTCTGAATATCACTACGCAAGGTCTAAATTGGTTTTGGATCAGGAAATTCGCTTAGCCATTCCATACAGGTGACATTTGCATCGTGGAAAAATTCAAATCCCACACTCAAAAAAAAAATTTCTCTCGATCAAAGACAGTGGCGTAGCTAGAGAATTTTTCGGGGGGGTCACAGCCAATGTAAAATATTTACCAAAATTAAAATTACCATTTTTTTTACAAATGATAAAAATCGCTAGCTTAGTAAATTGTGTAAGTCCTTTTTTAAAACATTGTAGGAGAGACAAAAAAGAAAAAAGAAAAAAAAAAATTCGAAATGAAAAAAAATTTCTGTTCATATAAATATTTTGGACTTACACAATTTTTTTCGCTTTTTGGACTTACACAATTCGCGTATCACTGAATAACAGCGAGTAGAAATATGACAAGTATATCAGACTTGTTTAGCGCGGTGCGTATTTGATTTTTCTAGCGTTCTACATAAAAATACACTTTTTCATAAAAGTGGACTTACACAGTTTGCACTCTAAGCTAGCGAAATGTAATTTTTTCAGACTATAATTTAACATTTTAGTGCACAAATATCGCTTATAATACATATATCAAACTCTTAAGGCCCTTGGCCACTTAAAATCTGGAATGTTAAGAAGTGTATACATATGTGTGAGTGTCGGGTGATTGACGCAAATATCTAAAAGATTTGATTCTCATCAACGCTAGCCCGAACAAGAACGTGTAGCACGACGACTGCCGATTGCACTAACACGCACAAAAAACTCACACATACACACTGCTTGACATGCCAGATTGTCAGTTGCCAAGGGCCTTTAACTATACTTCAAAAGTAAGTCTCATATTCTCTTCTGGAAATCTACGCGCATAGGTAGATTTTCAAGTTTTATGCGCCCAAAATTGAATTTTGTAAAATTGTTACAATTACAGAAAAAAAAACATATCCACATATTGGAAATAGAATGGGGAACAATAATTCATCGCTTTTTTCCCGACCCCATACTCTGCACTTGCCCCAGATGGTCGTAACTTAGCATATCTGAAGTTAATTTTTTTGTTTTTTTCTTACATATTTTTAAGTGCTAGTTTCAACTTGAATATTTATTATTTAAAGCATTTCATTTAAGTAATCGTGATGAATCCTAAAGGTTCAAGTAATTATTAACACTTTTCAATAATATCCTTGGTTTCCAATAATTCTAAGTTTATAGTTTTAAGCTTTTAAAGTTGGGATATTTAAAAAAAAAATTATCACTCTTTTTCATGTTAAAAATTGGTTTTGTTATGTTGCTCTGTCAGACTCAGTCAAATTAACCCTCGGACATGATATATAGTGCAATTAGTAGTTTGCCGACAAAAAATTACGTCGCACAAAGCCGCACTTCACTACTAGATACAGTGTTTTTCATATGTACCTACAATAATTTTCTTTTTGTGCTTTATATTTAATTTTAATGTTTATATTTCTAACGCATATCTTGGTTAATGTAGATGATGCTCGAAAGTAACCCAGATATTTAGCAGCGATTATTGTTAACTTTTTAGGCAGTATTTTTAGTATTTTCAATTTTTCAAAGTTAAGGAAGTACTTATCATAAAAAGGGGCTAAGAATAATAAAGCTACATTATTTAGAAGATTTTTGAGTATGCAATTTTGCAGCTCATTCAATTGTAATATAATAATATGCAACATTCAACTTTTTGAAAAATTTCATTGGCTTTTCGGAAAATTTAATTGGAACGGTCTCACGTACATATAACGCAAACACCCTACAGAAAAAAATTACTAAAATCGACGGAAATTTTTACAGCATTGAGAATAGCACTTTTTACACTAAAATTGGTTGGCTACATAACAGTACACTTAGAAATCTCCTCAAAATCTTCTATAAATTCTGGCCGCGCTTTGAAATTTTTAATCCACTTTTAGAAATTTCTACGATTTTTCGGATTTTTCCATAAGCTTAGAAATCCTGCTTAAGGCGATTTTTATTGAAAAATTGTTTACATTTTTAAACGAAAATAAGAGAGTCAAATTTTCGACAGAAATGTTTGAAATAAATTTAAAAACTCTGGCGTATGATTTTTTTTTTGAGTCACTGTTTATATTTTTCAATAAAATCGACTTTTAACTAGAGCCCTAGATACCCGGGTATCGAGCAATTCGATCTGATCGTTTTTGTTTGAAGCCCGTTTGTTGTTCAAATGCCCGTACAAACATTCGAGCTTACAAACAAAAAAAAATGTGTATCGGAAAAGCAAAAATAAAAAAAACTACATATAAAGAAAAAAAAAATAATAAACAAAAGAAAAAAACAAGTAAGGAAGCCTAAGTTCGAGTGAAATCGAACATTAGATACTCAGCTGTATGCTTTCATTGTTTGTTTGCGTTTGATGGAATCACGGTGTATTTTATATAAAGGGAGTGCTGCATAAAGTGGGCGTAGCCACGCCCATTTTCAACATTTTTATCAGTCATCCAACTAAGCATATGATTATTATTCTTTGTGCGAAATTTCATTCCTTTATGACTTCTAGTTACTAAGATGTGACGTTACAAATTCCCAGATGGTGTTCCAGAAATATCTTTGTGAAAAAGTAGGCGTGGTCATAAACCGATTTTAATAAATTTTTGCGTGTCTATTAATACAAGTTATAAAAGTGTATAAACCAAGTTTCGTCATAATATCTCAATTATTTGCCGAGTTATGGGCTCCGAAATCTCGTATATTCCTTTGTCTAAAAAGAGGCGGTGCCACGCCCATTTTCCAAAATTTTTATATTTTTTGTTTCCGGTCTATTGTGGAACTCATGCCACAAAATTTCAATGAATTATCTTTATATTTGACAAAGATATCGCTTACAATGTTTTTATTAGGCCACTTTATAATACCCATATATAAAAGTGGGCGTGGTCGGCAACCGATTTCGATAAAATTTTTAACATATATTACCACAGGTAATAAAAGTGTACACACCAAGTTTCGTCGTTATATCTCAATTATTTGTCGAGTTATGGGCTCAGAAATCTCGTATATTCCTGCTTCTAAAAGTAGGCGGTGCCACGCCCATTTTCCAAAATTTTTGTATTTTTCGTTTTATGTCCGCAGTTGGACTCCTGCCATAAAATTCCAATGATATATCTTTATATTTGACAGAGATATGGCTTAAAATGTTTTTATTATGCCACTTTATAATACCCATATATAAAAGTGGGCGTGGTCGTCAACCGATCTTGGCAATTTTTAATCCAAACATTTGCCTAAGTAATTATATCACGCGTACCAAATTTCATCGATATATCTTCAACGGTTTCTGAGTTATGACTCATAAAACTTGAAATGTTTGCCCCTTAATAAGTGGGCGTGGCACCGCCCATTTTCCAAAATTTCACCATATTTCTTCATAAGGGCCTGAGCTCAATACGTGGGTAAAATTTTATCACTCCAGCTCTATTAGTGACTGAGATACAAAATTTCCGATTTTTACTATATAGGGGAGGTGGGCGTGGTCATGGTCCGATTTCGCCCATTTTCAATACCATCCGTTCCTGCCTTGATACCAACTTACATTTCAAATTTCATCAAAATATCTCAATTTTTGCGCGAGTTATCGTGCTCACAGACGGACAGACGGACAGACGGACAGACGGACAGACGGACAGACGGACGGACATGGCTCAATCGATTTCTCTTTTCACCCTGATCATTTTGATATATATAAGTCTATATCTATCTCGATTATTTCATTCTGTTACAATCCACCGTTAGGAAATCAAAACTATAATACTCTGTGTACTAGTACAGCTGAGTATAACAAACTTCAAAATACCCGAATTGTTCAAATGCCCGTACAAACATACGGGTAATAAACAAACAAACAACTCTTCGAGCATTTGAACAACAACTGTTCGGGCCATGGTAGAAAAATAGAAGGTAAAATCACTTATTGACGTAGGCAGCCATCTTAGCCATTTGACTTTTATTGAATTTATGACATTTCATTGAAATCATGCTACCAGAGTAAACAGCAGCAAATATTTTTTTGGGCCGAAATCTGAAGTTTGTGAAAATAAATTAATTTATTTTCAAAAAAGCAATTGTGATTTGTGCAAACTAAATAAATAAATAAATTTACTTTCATACGAGTAATTTGTGAAAAAAGATTTGAAAAATGAGCTGCCTCTTCAGAGGATGCGAAAATACCGTGCACTTTTGCAAAGGCTCAGCGGTGAAGTTTTTTAGGTTTCTAGCAATTCCGTTTATAAAGAATCAATGGCCTCAAGCGTGTCAAATAGAGGAATTCGGTGCTAGCGATATTAGAAGCACAAACAACAAAACGTTATTATCGAAATGTGCAGTGCCAAGTTATAATGCGAAAACAAAGTATGGACGCAATAATTAAAATGTGCATAAATCTTAATAAAATATGTATTTTTTAGAGTGCAATTAGTGGAAAGCTTTGTGAACAAAAATCTCGAGGCTGTAGATACGTAAGGGCCTTATAAACAAACATTTAATTGGAAATATCTCGAAGACATCCTGATGAAAAAAAAAAGATTACAAAAACAAAAAAAAATGAAAAAAATTACAACTTAAATGAGTTTAATAAAGAACTTTAAAATATACCTTCTTGTTTCCTTTAATCTGAATTCTACATTTCTGTTCCACCAAATTTTTGCTTGTATTGTACTCCTTCTCTTCCCTTTCTGTAAGATAGAAGTGAAAAAGAACGAGCAAAATGTAAACAAAAAATTTGTTCGGACATAACGATGAATCCAGCCTTACTTCTTTGTTAAATGCTCTGTCTGTTGTATTGCGTAAGGCTTTGTATTAAATATTCGAGCCAAATACTTCCCACTTTTCACATCCCTTATAATAATATATGACCTTCTTTGACAATTTCTGAGCTTTCTTCAACTAAAACTAGTTACCAAAAATTTCTTAAAAAATCTCCATTTTTATATTTGTCCAATATGGCAGCCTCACTCATAATGTTTACAAAAAAGATACTTCAGAAAAATTCAATAGCCGTCAAAAAGTTTAAAGTGAAATTACCTTCTGAATTTTTATACCATGGTTCGGGCTACTCGAAAATGTTAAAAAAAAAATCGAGAGCTCTACTTTTAACACAAGTTATTAAAATTTTGCACTAAACAAGCAATTTGGAATAGATGTACACAAACCCCCCCCCCCCCCGTTACTACGCCACTGATCAAAGACATAATTTTCCTTATTTTGAACACGCGTCCCAATACAAAATTTTCTTTGTTTTGTGTAAATTTTCTCAAAAATGTGGAAAAAACATAAAAAAACTTTCAAACAAATTCGTTGCCATGGGGATTTGTATGGGAATTTAATTTCTCAAAATTAAAGAAATCAAGTCTTCAAAACAAGGAAAGTTGGGAATGGAATGGCGCTTAAAGATTTTTTCATTATTTTAATGTATGAATTTTTTCAAAACAAGTATATGAAACCATGGTAACGCATGTAACAACAATATTTTATAACCTTTTAACATGTTTTAAGGAAAATTTACTCAAAGCAAAGAAAGTAGTGTTCAAAATAGGTAAACAATTTCTTTGACCCCTCCATATATTTTTTTTCTCTCAGTGCAATCACCCAAACGTGCTTTGGGTCGTTTTCTTGTTGAAAAATCCTTTTATGTGACATGTTTCCTTGGCAATATGACAGCTTAAGATTCTGCTAAATATCCCTGTACTTTATAACGGTCAATGTCTCCTTTAGCGAAAATAACAGACCAACACTTTTCCAAGTCCTTAAACCATCATGTTTCCACCCCAAACTATATAGTCCATTTAATGCATCACAGATGGAATTCTTTGTTGTAATATTTGTGGACATGATTCCAGAAGTTCATTACGTCGCCCAAACGGCAAAGGATTTGCACCATTCTACATCTAAAAGACGATTAGGCAAGTGGGTGGAAACATAATGTGCCACTTGGTAAAGTCTTGGTCTGTTATTTTCGCTAAAGGACACATTGACCATTATAAAGTACAAGGATATTTAGCGGAATATTAAGCTGTCATATTGCCAAGGAAACATGTCACATGTTGGGGTTTGAATTTTTCCACGATGCAAATGTCACCTGTATGGAATGGCTAAGCGAATTTCCTGATCCAAAACCAATCTAGAACTTGCGTAGTAATATTTAGAGATGATAGACAGCCTTTTCATTTCCAAAGAAAGCTTCATTTTGGCAGAAAGTGCGGGAACTACTCCTACTACTACTCCATTAGAAAACTGCCACAAATTAACTACATCCATAACCAATAGATTAGCCAAAGTTATACAAAACAATGACAGATATACTATCTAATAAAAATCAATTGAATAAAGAAGTTTTAACTGAATTATTTTTGAGATTTTGAAAAAAAAGTAATGCACACCTATTTCAGTGTCCAGGACATTTTTGTTTATCTGATATAACTTTCCTTTAAATAAATGAAATTAAATAATTTTAACATAATTAGTTTTAGTAAAGTACATTATTCATATAATTAAACAAAACTTCATTTTAATTGCGAATGCTGTAAGGCTGTGAAAGAAAAACTTTTACACCTATTTCAGTGTCCATATGTGTATGCAACTATACATTGCCTCATCCTAACGTTGGCGGCAAATATTTGCTTTTCAAGTTATTTTTTTCTTATTGTAATGTTTCCATTTTTAAAATCAAAATTCAGGTAATAAATATTTTGACATTTTTTTTATATAAAATTTTATTTTATAAGTATGTATTTAAGTAGCAAATTTATATAATAATATAATACAATGGTTCTATTATAATCCTGACGAGTTTTATGGCCCAATTCGAGGTGTGCTCCTTTTTGTTTTTCCTACTAATTGGGTGGACCTACAGTTTTATGCCGGCTCCGAACGGCGAATGCATTTTTTGTGAGAAGCTTTTTCATGGCAGAAAAACACTCGGAGGGTATGCCGCCCACTGCCGAGAGGTGACCGCTGCTCTTAAAAAACCCAATAATTGGATTTTTACTAATTAGAAAAATTGTTTTGGTATTTTGCTCGGACCGTGGTTTGAACCCGAGACCTCTGGCATAGCAGGCGAGCACCCTACCCACTGCACCACAGCGGCCACAAATTTATATAAAGTATTTTATTAGCTGACTTTTAGGCCATTTTTAGCCATTTTATCAACGCCACGTTTGCCTTTGCTTTTCTTAATGGCATGACAAAGAAAAGAAACACATTTTTCAAAAGCAATGGATTTTGATAATTCATTACAAATGCTTTTTTATTTTTAGACAAAATTTAGTGTTTAACTAAAAAATAAGCTGCATTTTTTATATAGCAATTTGGAAGTGAGTCTTCTTGAATAAATGAGGTTAGGTTAAGACAATAGCTGATTAGATACATATGTACATACATAAACCGTTTATTTGTAGTCAATTCCTTCCATTTTTTATCCAATTTTTCTTAGCAGTGACTTTGAATAAAATTTATACGAATTCTAAAAGATCTGTTAAAAGTTAATAAATTTCAGATTATTTAAACAGCGTTTGTTTTTGCATTATGCAGTCATCGTCGCTTAAATATACATACATAGATATGTATACATCTCTATGAGTGTATTTTAAATTTAATTGATTTGCTTTGAATAAAATTTAATATTTATGATTTTATTATGCGTTTGAAAACAGGTTGGCTAAAATTTTGGTATGTGATGATGAGTTCATTTTTTTAATAGAGTGATTTTATATAACAAAAAGAATAATTTAAAAAAATTTAATTGGCACAAAATGAATCAATAAATATACATACACATAAACATAAATAAGTTTATAAAAAGAATGTCAAAATGAGCTAACAATGGAGGTACCACAGTAAAACCATATACATACATAAATAATAAGAATTAATGGACCCGCGCATAAAGTGCTTCCGCCACCGGTCGAACAGCAGAGGAACAAGTGGTTTCCGTGGTATGTCCTTATGTTAATGATCCCTGTAAAGTTGTTTAATATAAAATTTGATGTCGCCACAGTCATGGACTGGGTCCCAAATATGTCGCACATCACTCGCTGTCTAAGAGTATATTCTCGCCAAACTCATTAACGAGCACTTGCTTAATTCTCTCTTCTTGGCTATCAGAATTTTTTTGTGCATAAAGTAGGGAGTACATCAATAGATATGTATATAATTGTCTCTTGGCCTCGTACTGCTTCCGAGTCAAAAAGTGACCAAACTCATCTTCAGCGACAGCCAAGCAGCAATTAAGTCTTTTGGCTGCCACTCGTTCAATTCTGAACTAAATATGCAGAGAGGCTAGGAGCACCCTACCGCAGATGCTGCAGAAGTTACAATGGTGATGAGGAAGAGAAGACGATCGAACAACTCATTTGCCACTGCTCGGTTCTTAACGGTGCCAGATGGCGCTTTCTTGGTACATACTTTCCTGCATAGCAAAGTCAACGTAAAGGGCCAAGTGAACTACATACATGTTTTCAAACTGGTTCAAAAAAGAGTAGTAATCTGTTTTTTCGTGGTATCACAATGGGCCTCCACATTTAGGCCTAAGTGTGCTGCTATGGTGGCAGCCACTCCAACTTAGCCTACATGTCTGAGCTTAAAAGCTTTAAGTAAAACTTCTGCTATTGATCTTAATACTAACATCGTCTTCTGCTAATACTGGTGAATTGTCGTCCTTCACTGAACTTACTTTCTTCACTATTTACTATGTATATGAACTATCGATTTCTGTGTTAGAAAAAACTGGACTCTTAGTTGAAAAATTTCCTGCATCCTCCTATATGTACATACATACATACATCCTTCGCCATTATTCTCCCAATCATTAGACTATCATTTATTTATTTTTTGTTTGTTTTTTTTTTTTACCGCTTAGATTCCACTTTGCCACCACTTTTCTCATTCGTCTTTTTGTGCTTGTCAATCTGCATTTTATTGAGCCATTCTTGCAATATCTCACAGCAATTTCGCAATCATCTCATAGCCTGTATAAATGCATGTAGGTAGCAGCTCCTTGTGGCTCCTCGCCAACAACGGTGGTTGCTTTTGGGCGGCTTGTGAATGGCTACTACATCAATCATCCACCATGCCACCAGCCACCATCCATCAGCCGCATATTGAGTTATCATGCTGTTGGTGGTTGCTGTGGCTACCAATAAATACTACGCGCGACCCGTTTTGCACACATACATATCTACACACACTCTTCTTGACTTGATTTGCGCCCCATAAGACTCATGTGTTTTTTGTTGCCGTTGTTTTTGTTTGCTCCTTTGGCTAACATGAATTGTATGTCGCAGCAGAGCTAAGTTGCATGCAACATTGTATGAGATGTGGATGTTGTTAATGTGTATATTGGCCCCCTTTTTCATATATTCATCTTCTGTCCGTCGGTCTGTCTGTCTGTCTGTTTGTACAAGTGTGTATGTTTGTTAGTGCTTTGCATATCGCCATTAATTCATGCTTCTGCGCTCTGCCGGCGACCCTCATTTTCTCTTTTTCTTGTTTTTTTTTCTTTTTGTTCTTTTTTTTGTTTCTTTTTTGTAATGTGCTGTATTTTTTGCAGGCACGAATGTTGACTTCGTTATGTTGCTATATTGGCATGTTGCATCACCGTGGGCTGCATGTGCTCGCCACTTGCAACTTGCTATTTGTTTTTTTTTTGTTTTGTTTTTGTTTTTTTGTTTTTTCCTTATGTGCGCGTGTTTTCCCCCATTTTCATCAACAAAGATAATCGCCTGCATTAAAAGGTTTATTTAATTCGCGAATGCTAACTAATTAATATACATATTCTATTGCTTGATGATTGCAATAAGTGGCTAATAGCAAGGAGACTATCATATGATTATGGTAACTGCATAAATATCTACATTAGGCCGTTTCACCTTATAGGTACCAAAAAAAAATAAGCTCGCCGTATGCCCATATTTTTGGAAAACATTGCCGGATATTTTTTTTACTATATCTTGTACGCCGCTAGATGTCGCCCAAATGCATTTCTTTTCATAGCTGCAGTATTTATAGTTAGATCCAGGGACTGTAACGGTTATAAGTCATATCCAAAAAGTTGATTTTTAATCATTATTTGTTGAGTTTTATTTTCTGCTCACAAAATAAAAGTTATTTTCTGAGTTTTATTTTTCCTTCAGAAAATAAAGGTTATTTTTTGAGTTTTATTTTTCCATCAGAAAATAAAAGTTATTTTTTGAGTTTTATTTTTCGATCAGAAAATAAAAGTAATTTTCTGAGTTTTATTTTTTTGCTCAGAGAATAAAAGTTTTTCAGTTTAATTTTGGCTGCAATTGTAGATTTCGCCATATGAATAGGTAAAGTAGATAAATAAATTTTTAATTTTTTTTATTTATAAACTTTACTTACGTATTAATGTGGCAAAATCGACAGCTGCAGCTAAAATTAAACTGAAGAAATTTTTATTCTCTGAGCAACAAAATAAAACTCAGAAAATAACTTTTATTTTCTGAGGGAAAAATAAAACGCAAAGAATAAGTTTTATTTTCTGATCGAAAAATAAAACTGAAAAAATAACTTTTATTTTCTGAGGGAAAAATAAAACTCAAAGAATAAGTTTTATTTTCTGATCGAAAAATAAAACTGAAAAAATAACTTTTATTTTTTGAGGGAAAAATAAAACTCAGAAAATAACTTTTATTTTCTGAGGGAAAAATAAAACTCAAAAAATAACTTATATTCTGATCGAAAAATAAAACTCAAAAAATAACTTTTATTTTCTGATGGAAAAATAAAACTCAAGAAATAACTTTTATTTTCTGAGGGAAAAATAAAACTCAAGAAATAACTTTTATTTTCTGAGCAGAAAATAAAACTCAGAAAATAATGATTAAAAATCAATTTTTTTATAAAAATCGAAAAAATAAAAGTTAATGCACCTAGAGATAGTCTGCGTTACAGTGATTACATCTGTGTACTTCTTTTGCGTTTAGCATTTCTCCTTCAGTATGATATTTTTAGTCAAAATTAAAAAAATAACGATTATTTGCAATCCCTCGTTAGATCTCTAGCTTAGATCTCTAAGTTTAATACACCAATGTCTTGGGCTTGAAAAGGCACTTTCTACTATACATATAATAGTATTAACCCTATTTGCGCCATTGGGATCACTACCACCCAGTACTTAGTCTATTTCAACTTAATGTACATTTTTCATGTCTGCATGTTAAATGTCGTCAAATATTATTAACTTTTTGCAAAAGAAGTATTTCGATCTCTGCAGTAGAATGCGAAATAAAACAGATTCAACATTAGGAGGAATATATGTATGTATGTATGTTTTTTTCTTCCTGTGGTCTTTTAGGTTCAATTTACAAATATATTTTCTTAGGAGACCACTAGATACTGAAATTTTATCGTAAATATTTTTCTAGAACATTTTAACCCTCTAACACCGCCAAGAAAATGTTCTTTTGAACGCTTTTTTAGAAAGTCTGAAAAATTTTTATCTATTTTTAAGGTCGCTATACGGTGTACATACATACATACATATGTACGAGTATGTTGCAATGCCGTGTTAATGTATTTTTTGTGAAGAATTAAAAAGCTGGCATTTTATGTGGTAATGGTAAATATTTACCAACAACCTGCATACACTTTCTGTATTTGGCTCAGTAGCTTTATGCAGAGCGGGCACAGATGACCCAATAGAGCCCGATTCCACTTTTGAAGTATATGTATATTTTGACCTTAGGGCATTTATGCATTTGCTGCTGACCAATTGTCTAACTTAAGCGTTAATTAAAGACCAAACTTATTTGACCTGTATATATAAAGCTAAAGCGTAACTACCTGTGCCTCAGGAAAAAAGAAAGCATTTTCTCAAGTATCGTATAAAAATAATTTTTGAACTAAGACCCCATATCACTGAATGCTTGGAACTACCAAAAAGCAACAACTATTTATTTATTGATTAATCGTAATTTGAATTTGCATTTGAATTTCTATATGTCATAAGCACATACTATTAAACTATTGAGACTTAAAAAAACACAAATAAAGAAAAATAATAAAGCAAAACAAAATAAACAAAAGAAATGCAATTTCCCATCATTAACTTGCCACATTTTACTTGCCTAACTTTTCGAATTGGTAACCGTTAGCCGCAGACGACAACGCCAACGCCACCGCCGCTACCAATTTAATGACCCAAAAGCCCAACCAAAGCCAATCATCGAAACAACCCGCCATTCTAGCCACACATTCATCCGGCCAATTTTTCTGAGAACCAACCCACTAAATTTCCAGCTCATCAACATGTAAATTGCCGATTGGTTTTATTGCATCTCGACGCACAAGCAACACGTTGCCCACCATTGCTTCTTTGGGCAGCTTCTCGTTTTTTTATTTTTTATTTTTTGTTTTTAATTTTCAATCTTGAATTTTCTTGGGCGGCTGTGTTTACTGCGTCTCCAATCGTTCAATCGCAATTAACTGTACATATACACCTGTTTGTATAATGCATATACATACATACATACATACATATGTACATAAGTACCCTGCAAAAAAGTTTTGCTTAAGCATAGTACTGAGATCGAGTTTCACGTGAAACTGCTGTCAAAATCCATACAAAAAAAAACTGGTTGTGAAACATCTCTTAAATTTCACAGATATTTCACGAACAAGTTGTACTGAGTTCCTGCCGTGAAAACGTTGCGCAACATGCTAGCAACAACATGTCAACAACATTTTGCACGCCAATTTAAAGATACAATGCCATTTATTTTCGAGTGAAAAGTGACATTTGTTGAAATTCAAATTTATATTTTGTATAAACATTTTTTATTGGCCAAAATTTGAAAGTTGGTTATGAGGCGATGATCCAAATTTTTTCTTTTTACATTTGCTCAGTTTTCGTTTTGGCATTTATTCTCATTTGGCAAAAAAATTTTCTTGAAACATTTCACGGCAAAATAAATGCATGTTGCTGGCGAAATTTCACGGCGGTGAACTAAGTACTAGGCTTTATTGTTGACAAATCAGGTCCAAAAACAACTCCTTATGGCCTGATGACATCAACACAGGAAAATCAGCCTTGTTTTAAGCCATACACCATACAAATTTGCTACCCTTACAATTTTCAGGCCTTATTTTGTAAGCCCTTAAATCTGCTGTTTAAATTCTTAAATAAGGCTTAGATTTTTTTGGTGGGTATCTATAGATGCATATATATGGATGTCAGTATTTACATGTGTATGTAGATATATGCCACCTTGTATCATGTTACCTACATGTTGCCTGCACTTTTTCTGGGAACATCACTTCCACACACACACGCACACTCGTTTATTATTCATTCGATTATTTTTCTTATTTTAATTAAAAATACTTCTTTAGTGACAAAATGAAAATAACAGCTTTGCATATCTACATACATACATACGTACATATGTACATAAAAATTTCTCTTAACTGGTTTTCTGTCACTTTTTGCCTCCTCCCTCCTATTATACCCAATGGTGTATGTATTCTGTTTTTTTTTTTGTCATTTGAGTGCACAAATTCTAAGCGATCTTTCTCCATTGAAATATGCATAAAATTTCACATTAGTATCTCACGGCAAAGTATTACTCAGTTCATGAAAAAAATAGCCACAATATGCTAGTGACATGTTGCCAGCAACATTTTTTTGTATGGATGTCTATTTAAATTGTTCATGCGTCATGATTTCTGAAATCGTGTGAAAAGTGCTGGATGTTGTGCCGAAAACTCGTCCAATACCGCTCAATGTAGTAAATATGGTTATTAAAAAGCTATAATTATGTAATGTATATTATGTTTAAGAACGCTAGCAACATAACACGTCAAATTTAATACATGTTGCTGTGATAATAGAACTAGGCTTAAAAGATGTTAAAACAAACTTTTCTCTTTCTAAAACATAAAACTGGGTATAGTATGTATATTTATTGAAAATATTTCCTTTTTACATTTATTTGGTTGTTTTTGTTGATTTTTATTGTGTCTCCTGTTGCTCTCCATACTGTTCCACACCTGTAATATTAGCCTATGGGGCAGCGTCGACGCTGTTGATCGGTTGATCAGGCGATTAGACGATGAGGCGATCGGTGAGACGATGTTTTGTATGATACATCGAAGCTCATCGTAATTAAACATATCAAAATCGCTTTTGATCAGACCGTATTTAAAATGCAGCACTTGATTGTGGGAGATAAAAGATAAAATAAAATATATATGTACATAAATTAATTAAATAGAATAGAGCGAATGAATAGGGAGGCAGATTGGAATCAAAGCAATTGATGGCAGAAGATGCTAAGAAATTTGATACATTTTATAAATTGGATTTCCAGAATTTTTATGGGTTGGTTCACCTAACTACTGGTGACTACATACTCAGGGTTGCGAAAAAACAACAAGTGGTATAAAAACACCAAGACTCAATCCCAAAACTGTTAGTTAAAAATTTTCGAGAAGACATCTGTCGACAACAGGGCCGTGCGCAGGAATTAGCCTTGGGGGGGGGGGGGTTTAATTTTGGTTTGCATTCGCATTCATTTTTCGCTAAGGTAAACATATTTGCTGAAACAGATATCCAGACCCATACACCATAAACTTAAATGTTCTCTAACTTTTCTGAAACTCATTATGATTCATCAAAACCTAGTTAACCAAGTCCTGAATAGTACACGGAAAGAATTTTTTACTAGAATCAGTCCCGAGACAAGAAAAATTAGACTTGATTTTGAACTTAGAAAATAATTTCTTAATATCAAGAAAATCCAAGAAAATTGGATTTTAAATAAATAAGAAAACATTTTCTTGCTTCAAGTAAAATTGGATTTTAAATAAATAAGAAATAATTTACTTAGGGTAAGTGTTTTTTTCTTGTTTTTTGAAATAAATTAAGAAATTATTTTTTTGTTGCAAGTAAAACTTTTCTTATACGAGCTTAAGTAAGTAATGCGAGAGACACACATCGTAGTATAGTAATAATATTTCGATCTATACCACATATGTGTCACCCTCATATTGTAGTTTAATTGAAAATTTTCATAGCATATCCAAATCATAATATTGATATTCTAATATTCATACCACATGTGTGTCTGAGGCATAAGAAAATATTAAATATTAAATTAAGCAAATATTTTCTAAAAATATTAAAAACGTAAAAAATAAGGAAAATGAAAACTAATCATGAGGGATTAGAAAACCATAATTAGTCAACTAGTATTTTCCTAGGACTTGTTTATTGAAATGACAACATTTTATTTAATATAAATGAAGATGCAAATAGTGAACTCCTTATACCAAATGCTTCACTAACAATCTGAGAATTGCAAAAATATTCAGAAATATGCAAAGCGGATGGCAAATAAAAAAATACATGTAACTTTGGAAATGCAAATTCAGCAAGAACAGTTTTACTTCGCTCCAGAAAACGTTTTCTTATTCATTTTACATTTTTTTTCGCTGTATTTTGTTGTTCCAATTCGTCGAAACACGATTTTCTTAAATTCTTCTTGATATTAGAAACAAGATTTTCTTCATTTAAGTAAATTTAAGAAAAGATGTACTTATTTATTTAAACATATTTTTTCAACATTTTTTTTCTATAGATTTTGTTAGTGTTCTTGAATAAGAAAATAATTGTCTCATTTTTGGAAAACTCAATTTCTTATTTCCAGTAATAATTAAGTCAATTTTTCTTATTTCCCTAAAAATTTTCTAAATTGAGTTCAAGAAAGCATTTTTCTTGATTCAAGTATACAAATTTCTTTCCGTGTACTGTTTACAGTACTTGTTAATTGAAACTGCTCACTGTTTTCACAAAATGAACATTTTTTATTATCAGTACAATTTTTTTAAAAATGCCAAACGAACATATGCTACACAACTTTGTAATTTCGGAAAGCTCCAAGTGCAATTCAAAGTGCTGAACTTATGTATTGGCCAACCTTATTTTTTGCAACTTTTACCAATTCTTCTTCCGTAAAATTATTGTAACTAATATTGTCAAAAATTATGAGTCAAAATTCAATGCAAAATTTATAAACTGTATTTTGAAAATTTTTGCAAAATCATTGCAACTTAGATTTGGTCATGGGGGGTTTTAACCCCCCCCCCCCCCCCCCGCGCACGGCCCTGGTCGACAACAATTTGAAACCATTTTATTTATTCACAATAGAAAAAATTGGCATAATCAGTTACGAACAGCTTAATGAGTAGCTGGCATACTCTCTAAAGATCTCTAACATTTTTTATGAAAACTGTGAGCTAAGAGAGCGGAATTCAGTATAAGTGAGCAGCGAAGTGTCCTACAGACTCTTCGAGCCTGGCGGAAGTCATAAAACGCATTTACCTTGTCGGGATGGAGGATAAACAGGTTAGAGAACCACAACGTTGTACAACATATCGAAAAGGTCCTTCACTACAGGGAGTAATAGGTGTATTTCTCGATATTTCGGGTGCCTTTAACAACGTCGCTACTAAAGCGCTGTTGGAGGGGCTCGAATGGATCGGAATACCGCCAATCATTCAACGCTGGATCGAAAACCTTTTGAGCTGTCGGACGGTGACGGGTGGGTGGAGCCTTTCGACGATGTAAAGGAGAGCATATAGGGGCACCCCGCAAGGGGGAGGGGGAGTACTCTCACCTCTGTTGTGGACTCTAGTGGCCAACAAAATACTCTTCACAAAATACGCAAAATACGAAAAATTGCGAAGTCTTGCATTCCAAGTTTAATATAAAGCCCTCAATACGACGTTGGCTACTCTAAGGACCATATGTGCTCTATGTGAGGGATCACTGTTTCCTGGCCAACCCACCCCAAACTAGAACAGGAACTGCGAGTATTATGGTGGATGGAATGCAAGTTTCAAAGAGTCAATAGTAATCAAGAACGATATCGAAACAGTCAAAGAAAAGCTTGAAACGGTCAAAATTGCTCATATTCATACATACGTACATATGTACTATATGCTCAACCGGCAAATACCCAGAAACAACTGAGCCCAGATGCCCAAGCTGTATGATTAAGGATAACAGGAATACCAAAATAATAATCAGACGGAAAAAGAAAAGAAAAAAATTTCGTTCCTGAGAAGACCCAAAACAAGTAGTTACCAAATACGGAAAGGTACAATTTAGCTATAGAAGGAGTTAAAGTTACAGCGCAGCCAAAGAAGCATTTTATGTGTTTTGTTTTAAAACAAGAAAATAAAAACAATTCGGACAAATAATTGCGCACTGTCAGGAAGTATGGACTAAATGTCTACAAACATGGCAAGAAATAAAACGAAAAAATACGCTTAGGGAACCAGTAATTATATAGTAGATACATACATACATACATATGTATGTAAGGCAAAGCCGGCAGCGGGCAGAGTGGTTAGCACACTGTAGGCGGCAGAAAAAGCCGGTAATGGAAACTGGTATTACCCGAACAACGCATGAGACGAGGCAGGATAGCGCTTTTGAGTTTATTGGCAAGAAGATGAATTGAAAGAAGCAGAACAAGAAGAAGATGTTGACAAACTGCTGGAGTATGAGGAATGGGGAGAGGCGCGGTTAATAAGAAATGTACTACCTACTAAAAGAAATGAAAACTTATAAGAAGATATGTAAAGGCGTAAGCCAAAATAAAAATAAAGAAAACAATACAATTAAATTAAAATAAAATAAAATAAAATAAAATAAAGTAAAATAAAGAGAAGTAAATTGAAAAGAAAAAGAAAACGTCAATGAAAATAAAAATAAGCACAAGTCAACCAAACGACCAAAGCAAGCGCAACGTCTTAAAGGCTGGCTGATCGTACGGCCGCCGCCTGACAGCGCAACAACAAGTGTAGATGTGAGATACGCAAGAAAGAACAAGATCCTGTCGATATGCACACACGTATGTATGTATGTATGTATGTTGGAGAGCGCGCTTGCGCACAAGTGGCACGTACAAAAGAGCTTCTTACTTTAGCAAGAAACACAATAAAAAAGGAAGAAAAACCACGGCACACCAGCCAGCAAGCTCAACCTGGAGTATGAGTAAGTAAGCACGGCCGGCCGTTCATCCACACACAGATCACTTTGGGCTTTAACTAACCAAGTCGCTACAAGAATGCTAAATCAACCCAAAAAAAAAAAACCCAAATGGAGCAGGTATACACTACATAGCACATGATAAAGCCACACACACATACGGTCGGACAATTCGTGATGATGAAAAAAAGCGCAAAAGAGGAAAGTTTCTCAGTTCTTCCAAGGGACACACGTACTACATTAAGTGCGCGGACTGCGAAGAAAAAAAGAACAAAAACAACAAACAAACAACACTCTACGCCCCAAAGCAGAAAAAGGACCAGTAGCTTGGAAGCTCATAAATAAAACATGGTTGGAATAAAAATAAAAAAAGCACAAATGAATGAATGAACGCGCTCACGTCTGCGCATGCGTTTTTTTTTTTGGCTTATTTCTGCACGGTGTGTTAGAGGTGAACGATTTCACCGATGACACTAATCGATAGGTTGGTTGGTTGATTGCTGTGCTGTCCGGGCCCAATTAGCATACAAGGCGCCATTTTGATGCACATACTCATGAACCAAATAATACGTATTGTCACGGTTCACCACCAGTTCGAACCGATTTTGGTTTCCCCGATAAAACCTTCTGAGATCGGTTGTTGCTACGGTTCATAATACTTTTCGAAATATTTGGTTCCTTCGATGAACCTGTTAAGTTCGGCTAGGGGGCAATCGGATAAATCCTTGAGGCTTTGCATTTCAAAGTTTCCAAGGGTTTTGTGTCTGATATGAGACAGTGCCGGTCATTCGCACAGGAAGTGTGTGACCGATTCCTAGCTGCCGTCTTGGTTGTATCTAATATTGAAGGAACCCAGATGAGCCAGATGGCCACGCCTTCCACTGCTATTGCTTCAACAGCATTTTTGCAGTTTCGAACGGTCTTGGATGTTGTTATGGAAGAGTTGAGCGCCATAAGCGCCGTTTGACTGTCTGAGTATATATGTATGCATATGTATCTCGCGCCCGCTAACTCTACTTTCCAGCAAGAACTCGCAGGCCTGCTCTATGCCTTGGAACCCGCTTGGAATATGCTGGCTGAGTCTGGCAGACGGAGAATAAGCGATCTTTTAGAATGCTCAGAGAAGAACCCCGAACCCAAACCTAAGTCCATTTTGAAGCTATCTCTGTAGATTGAGACTGGTTCCTTCTTTCACACGCCTCTTCTCTATTCCCTTCTCGAGGGGTACCTCACCTTAAAGTTCCTGCTAAAGTCCAGCGTGGTTTGGAGTTAGTCTGATGTTGTCTGTATACATCATAAGTACGCATTCATTGTTTTAACCCTCCACGTGACACATGGGCCCAGCCAGGCCTTTTTCATTTTCAAACTAAAAAGAAGAGTGCTTGAAATTTTAGGTAGCTTAACAAAATTTAATCGTCTACCGATTTTCATAAAATTTTCACTGTGGGTTCATGTGCTCTCTCAGCATAAGATATGGTTTGTAGAAGTACACGCTTTTGGACCAAATGTGGTCATGCCTGAAACCGGAATTTTTTCGAGCAATATTGGTTTCAAATGAAAGCTGCTAATCAATGCTTGAATATCGAGTTGGGATGTCTAACCTGGTTCGCAAGATATATGTAGGTCAAAATGTTGATCCGTCAAAATCGTTAACTATTTATAAAGCCGGCTACTATCGATAGCTCGCCAACACCACTAATAATTTTGGGCAACGAACTTTTAGGCACTCTTCAAAGGCACACGTGATTATATGGATGCAAGCACATACCTAATATGTATTACATAACCACAAACGTACTTGTTGGAACAATGCAGCCTTTGAAATCCTAAGGCGAGAAACGTGGCAGTAAGAAAAAGGAAAAGAAAAACAACAAATTTGGGACAAATTGTGTGATTTATTGTGCGCTGATGACTGTACACTCAAAAAAAAAATTTCTCTCGATCAAAGACATAATATTCTTTATTTTGAACACGCGTCCCAATACAAAATTTTCTTTGTTTTGTGTAAATTTTCTCAAAAATGTGGAAAAAACATAAAAAAACATTCAAACAAATTCGTTGCCATGGGGATTTGTATGGGAATTTAATTTCTCAAAATTAAAGAAATCAAGTCTTCAAAACAAGGAAAGTTGGGAATGGAATGGCGCTTAAAGAATTTTTCATTATTTTAATGTATGAATTTTTTCAAAACAAGTATATGAAACCATGGTAACGCATGTAACAACAATATTTTATAAACCCTTTAACATGTTTTAAGGAAAATTTACTCAAAACAAAGAAAGTAGTGTTCAAAATAGGTAAACAATTTCTTTGACCCCTCCATATACTTTTTTTCTCTCAGTGTAGATATACTTCGAAAGATATTTATGTGGATGTGCATACGTACAAGCACATATGTAGGTATTAAAATTTGCCAGGATGTCTGAATTGCTGGATTTGCGCGACAAAGAACTGCAAGCTTGGATAAAAGCTAAATAGGCTCTTGTCCCTATTACCTTTTTTTTTTTTTGGTTTGTTTTTTTGTGCATAAATTTATGGTCTTCAACTTTATATAACTCACTCACATGAAATTGATGTGGTAGCATATTGTGCAATTTATTTTGTAGTAAATGATTTAAATAATAAGTACTTGGGAGTTTTTGCTGATGTCGAGAAAGCCTTTGACAACGTTACCTTTGAGTCTATGTGCTTAGCGTCTGGAAGACATGGGGATCCACCCAACTATAACTTGGATCCATGCCTTGTTATCCGAAAGATTGCTGACCGTAATCGAGAAAGACTGTCTCATTGCCACAGCAGAGTTAAAGAGAGAGGATGCCCTCAGGGTGTTGTAGGTACTGTCTCCTCTACTGTGATGATTAGTTGTGGTATCCTCTCTAGCGGAAATGCAAGATTTCAATTACATTTAGGCTTACGCGGATGATGTGTGTGCCCTCGCATCGGCAACATGTCTCAGGGAGGTATGCGCACAAGCATAGAGAATCCTGGAATCCCAGCAAGACAACCCTGATTTAGTCTACAATGAAGAGGAAACTGGAAGCTCCCAACCTCCCAGTGGTCAGAGAGAGTGATTCTAGATAAGAAACTAACTAGGAAAGCTCACGAGCTGCAGAGCAGTGCGTGTATTAGCATTACAGGTGCAAGGTGTACAAAATTGAGTTTGTCGCCTGTAATACTCCCTCTGGATTTGGTAATCCAAGAAGAGGCTATGAAAACAATGTATCGACTACACTCCTTCCTGTTGTGGCTCGACGATTGGAGCGCGGGGCACAGTAATTTCTTTAGCTGGCTGGCAGAGTAAAAACCTTTGTTTGTGGTCCCAAATGACCCAAATGACAAGCTGGTACCCCGAGTATCCTTTGGTGGACGATACATTGTCGATTTTCCCAAAAGAGATCAATGCAAAGATCTAGAAACTCTACTGATAGGATCGACGAAAATTATCTACACAGACGAACCAAAAACAGAATATATAGGTCTGGATCCGGCCGGCATCAGGAGGCCGTAGCAAAATGGAATAAACTTCAACTTACATATGTAGGTAGCCGGACTAGAAAAATTGCTGATCGGCGGAACACCCAACTAGAGCGCAGCCAATAGGACCAAGTATAGCGGGCACTCCCTGAGGGAAACTCAAGGCAGACGGTGGAACTCTACAGATTTCTATAAAAGTGCTTTCTGGAAAAACCCAACAGGCTGGTGTAGCAAACTTCCTGCTCAAGCAGAAATGGAGGGGGCTTCGGGCTGTTGTGGGCTTGATTACAGGACAAAATCCACGGGAACAGTATGTGACCATAATAGGAATAATCTAGAGCTCAGTATGCCTATCATGTCTCGAGGAGGTCGACAATGGCACGGAGCATTTTCTCTGCACCTGTCCGGCCTTCGCTAGACTAGTCTTGCGCATTTTTGGATCAGATCTACTGAGGATTGCGGATGCACATTCTTTACCATTCGAGAAACTTCTCAGATTTATAAGAGAATCTGGGAAGTTTTGCAGAGGAACAAATATGGCCGAGTGCTTGTGAAAGACTCCATTCCATTGCCTATTTTATGCACAAAAAAAAAAAAATTCAGGGATCATGCTATAAAGACAAACCAATAGAAGATTTGCTCAAAGAGTGGTTCCAATTTAGAAACTAAAGATACAAGATGATGAAAAACCCATCAAAAACAATAAAAATTACGAGAGATTAAATGAATTTCCTAAAGAAGAAGTGGTCACTTAAGAAAACAGAAAAAAAAACAAACAAACCAAACAAAAGCATGATTGGAATATCGACAGAGGGGTAATGTAATCAGGAAAAAAGAGAAAAAAAAATTGGCAATGAAAAGACTACTCATCTTCAAACTCCATGGCATGTTGGTTGGTTGCACAATGCACTTGCCACAATACGAGTAATGTTGCATGCGCAGCTTTGCAAGTAGGCATGCCGCTAAGGTGAGGCATGAGGCATTGCTGGCACTTTGGTAAACACAAACATATGTACATACATACCTGACGATCGGTCGACGCCACTAGGGGGGACACAGAACGGCGCAGACAAAGCAATATGTAGGTTGTGGAGGACCAGCCAGTTAGCGAGTTTGTGCCAAGCGCTGAACTTGCCGCATAGTTAGTTACCACCTGCCGCAAGCAAGCAAGCAAGATTTTCTCGTGCACTAAGTGCTCTTATGTGTTATGATAGGTAAGTTTCTACGTATGTATGTATGTTTGTATATATGCACAAAAAATGTGTTAATAGCTTTGTAAGTGTTGTTTTGCAAGAGAGCAAGTATAAATATTGGCTGTTGTCGACTAAGACGAAGCAGCTTGCCACCGCTTGCCACATGCCGCAAGTGCCGCATGTGCCACATACATACATACTGGTTATACATTACACATTAATTTACCATACATACATTTATATGTATGTATGTACGTATAAAAGCAGTATTGCTGCCTTTTAAAAGTGGTTAATATTAAGATGCTATAATCATAAGGTGTGAAGAATTTATGACTGAGTGTTCGATGCGCATGCGCAATGCCAATATACATATTTACATATTTACATACTTACATATATACTTAAAATATTACATAGATGCATACCTACATAAGTAAAACAACGCCAAACCGCTTGTAATGGCTGGATAAGCCAGCCGGATGCATGAATGTATGCCGCAACGATGATATTAGTATTTGCTTCTTTTGCAACAAGTTACTGTTGGCTACAAAGTAACACGACAACACTTCAGCCATTGAAAAAACACGAACCATGCTGACTGAGTTCTTGGGTGCTTTTCTACACACGCATCATGCAACGAATGCTTAGTTTTTGGGCTTCGAGCACAGGGTAAAGCAAGCAAAAGGCATGGGAAAGAGGAGGGCGGCGGAAGGAGAGAGACAAAGTATTTGCGTTGCGGAAGCTGAGGGTTAAATTAACAATAAATTGTATATTATGCTAACTAATGCACGACATGCTGGACATACATGAATTCGCCGCAAATTTGAAGGTGGCTAATGGAGGTGCGATAGGAAAAGTTATTATGTATATTCATATGTGCTAATGAGGGCAAAAGTCTGCCTTAATAAGCGAATCACCAACCCCAGATATACATACATTAATACTTACTTCATGGCGGAAAACCTTTCAAATACTTACCAATTCGCTTCCGGGTCACAACCGTTAACCCTTTTGTAATGTGTCTAAAGCAGACCCCGAGAAATAATGAGAAAGATTGTGTGGCAGAGCGCAGAGCGACTTGTGCTACATTAGTCAAAATGCGTGTGATGTTTCTCATTTACTCACGTGAATCAAAATGCCGGGGTCTGGTCCAAAGCTTTGTGGGACTCAGTCAAAGTTTTGGCTAGACCGTGAAGCGCTACCAATTATGAAAAATAATACTTAAGTACAATAATATTCAACTAGATTATTCATACAAATTTTTTAAAACTTTTGGAGGAGCACATGGATATAAGCAGTTGTAGCATACTCGTATACTAAGTCCTCGTAGTATGTAAGCAGCTTAAGGTAATGATGAGTGTTGCGACATGTAAGTGCCCCTTAAGGGTACTCGTGTCTATTCACAATGATATGGACTTGTAGCATATTGCGAGTAAGTACCGTTTTTTGATGTTATTGATCATTGAGAGATAAAAGATCACCTTGAGAAATAAAAGACATTCGCTATTGTATTTTTCATCGAACCGGTTGCGTTTCATTTAGGTACATATATCGCATAGCCACATGCTATTTCAGGTCATTCGTTCTTAAACTCTAAGCTGTTTAGTCTAGGATTTTCTGCAATTTATTTTTTAAGTTCGGTTAAATTGTATGGTTCTCTTGTAGATAAGTAGTGTGTAGTCTTCGCTGTTCTATATTCTCCAAAATTACTTGTCACTTTTCTTGCAAGTAGGTACTTACCCAGCGAGAGTATGCTGTTTCGTAAGTGGAGACCATATTATAAAAATCTTCTGTATAATAAGAATGGCATTCATCCAAACAACTTGCATTCCGTCTGCTCAACGATCTCCTAAACTTAAAACTTTGCATGCCAAGAGAACTGTTTTTGTGCCCGGCACACAATTGCGACGGGTCAACGCAAAACGGGCCAACCGGTAGTCAACAGCTGATATTTTCCGTTGGAAAATCTGACCGGGCACACACAATTGTGGCGGAAACTGATTTGGCACAGGATCCACTAAATAATGGTAGTCGCAAATGGATTAAAGTCAAACGTGTGCCAAAAGGTACAGCAACCATAGCAACAGGTGACCAAGAAGAGGAAGCATATTTTGATGTGGTATGACCATGAATTATATGGTTCCAGCTTTGACAGCAAAAATCAACTCTGATCGTTTCACCCGACGGAAAAATTAGAAATGGATCTAATTATTTTACCGCCGGAAAATTGACCGCCGGCGGAATTTCCGTTGCCGCCGCAATTCTGTGCAACAACATACATTTCTATGTGTTTTAATTTTTACAGGGGGTGACCGTCGCCCGTTATCCGTTGGACCGTCGCAATTGTGTTCCGGGCATTACCCTTCCATTGCTTTAAGATTAAAATACCATTTCACACACCATAAGTCAATTAGCTTTAAAGTTGTAACTTCTGTTTAATTATTGAAGTCCTTTAAAACACTTTCAATGATCTAACACAGCCGCGCCGAGTTTATTTGATATTTTGACCTTTCACCACAAACCTTTTAAGAGTATAAGCCGCTCATCAGCTGATCTCTCAATGATTTTATCACTTGTAAGTATACATAAATATACCGCTAACTACATACATATGTATGTGCAAATACATATGTATTTATATGTACAACCAATCTTCTATTTAATGCTAGCATCTAAATACATATACATACATACATATGTACATATTTCTTCTTGTGCTAATTTAACCAAACTGGTATACTTAACTGTAAATCATGATGGTTTTGGCCCAAATTATGGTAGCCGTCTTCAAGTCCATTAACTTTATGGCAATCGTTCGGATCAATTACTGTTGTTGTAGCTGCGCTTCAATGAGCAGCCGTGAGGCAATCAACATACTCGTACATACATGTAAAAACAAGCAAATGCTTAAGCACTTAAGCGATTTGAGCTACTCGCTGTTTGTTGCTCGCTGCTCGTTGTTCAGAATGCAAGCAATAGATAGGCTCATATTAAGCGCCAGAGGTGCCACAAGGCAATAATAAAAGACAACAAGGCCGTCCGCCGTTTGGTTGCAACAAGATGCATGTATGTACATATTACATATACAGCATTCCAGTAGCTCAAAGCTCTAAATTACATATCTACGTACATACATATGTATGTACCTACTTATGCACAAATTTACAGCTTAGAAGAGGTAGATTGATTGACGGATGGATGATTGGTTAGATGGTTGCTTGGTTGGATAGTTAAGCCCAAATTACATCAGCGATGTGGCAGCGGGCAGCGACGGTTTTCGAAATCAGCTGATGCGTCTAATATGAGCAGTGACTGCCAGACCAAACACAATAGAGCGTTCGCAGTATTTGGCAGTGACTTCTTTATATATTAGGTCGGTTTCCTTTTACCTTGGACACGTGGTGACATAAATTTACTTACCATTTTCATGTCCATTTTTTTCAATTAAAATAATCAATCTTGTTTAATTTTTTCCTCTGCTCTTTCTTCTTCTTTGCTTTTTCATTCCGCCAGCAATATTTCATAGTGGAAATCAATTAAGTAAAAATTAAATTCTCTCCTGCTTGCTGGCATCAAAGTACGGAAACACAAAATTAGTAAAAAATATATTGCATTGGATAGTACGGAAACAGACATAAGTTCACATCAACACTTAAAGATGGCTGCGATTAAAGGCAGCGGCAGCGAATTTAGAATTTGGGCTAAACGGAGCGGTGCTGCCAGCTGCCTCTGCTGTATTATGTGCCGCTTCATTACAAACCGTAGTTTCTAAAAATCAGCTGATTTCGAAAAACAGTCGCTCCAACAGCCACAGCGCTATTGTAATTCCGGCTTTAGATTCAAGGTAAAATATGTATGTATGCTGACTTGCCGCATAGCAGACGGTTTGCTGGCTTAACTAACACGCCTTCATTATACATATGTGGTTCTTTGTGCTCTCGATCAGAGTCAGCGTCTCATCGCTGCGCTTCAATGATTGACGGTTGGAGATTTTTCTTGTGCACCGCTATGCATCCACGCGCATTTCTGTACGATTTTCAATGCCAACGAAGAAACTTGCTGAGCCCGAAATACGATACATGTATATATGTATACATATGTCGAGGGTAGAAGGAGCTACGACAAAAATGGTACAAACGCCGTTATAGGGTGCCTCATAAAATAGAGATTAAAGCAAAGTTGTAACCTTCTTTCGGTAAATTCTGAAGCACATTCTTTATAAAAAGAAAAAAAAAAACACAATAAAAATATATTAATAACCATTAAGCCACTCATATTAATTTTAACAGGCTGATTTTTGATGTGTAAACATCTTTGCAGTAGCTACGAGTAATTTCGAAAAACAGGTAAAGTTTACGCGTAAACGTGTAAACCGTAAATGACCTTTGTGTTAGTGCGCTGCTGTGTCCGTGTGAATCGCTTGGCATTAACAGTGGTAGGTAGATAGGCATGTACTTACAAATGCTTGCATGCATAGCCGTGCAAATGCAAATATCAACAACAACAGCAACGACGTGAAGTGAAGTTGTTGTTGTTTTCTGCAACAATGCGACAAATAGGCAAAATAAAAAGGACCAACCAGTTTGAAAATGTCTGCAAATGTATGCATATGCATACCTACATCTACCTATCTAATTTTCTGAGCAATATTGGTATCAAATGAAAGGTTTTGAGCAGGACTTCGATATGAAGCTCTTTTCATTGTGACCCCTAGGCCGGGTCTCCAGATATGGGTCAAAACGAGGACCCGGATGATCCTTGAAGGTTTCTGAACAATATTTGTATCAAATGAAAGGTTTTGAGCAAGGCTTCTACAGGGAGCTCTACTCTTTATGATTCCTAGGTCGGGTCCCGAGATATGGACCAAAACGAGGACCCGGATGATCCCTGAATGTTTCTGAGCAAAATTGGTATCAAATGAAAGGTGTTCAGCAGGGCTTCTACATGGAGCTCTATTCTTTATGATGTCTAGGTCGAATCCTGATATATGGGCCAAAATGAGGACCGGATGATCCTTGAATGTTTCTGAGCAATATTGGTATCAAATGAAAGATGTTGAGCAGGACTTCTACACTGAGCTCTACTCTTTATGATTCCTAGGCCGGGTCTCCAGATATGGGTCAAACGTGGACTCGGATGATCTTGCATGTTTCTGAGCAATACAAAACAAAACAACATAAAAAATCAAAAGTCAAAAACCAAAAATCAAAAATCAAAACAAACAAAAACAACAAAATAGTAGCAGTCACAATGACAACAAAAAATTACAAAAACGAGAGTCGCCTTTAAATCCATAGAAAACCAGGAAAAAAAGGAATAGGGAAAAGGAAATAAATATCCGATTTCGAAACTGTTTACACATCAATGTTCATGAATACCCGTTATTCACGCTTTATTTTTTACTTATCTAATAAAACGCTTTGGGCTTTAGCTCGATGAAAGCTTCAAAAATTCATGTAAAATCAATAAATTATTATGTTAGTTGAAAAACTTAACCTCACAAATTATGTATATATGTATGTATGTGTCTTTTGCCAACATTTAACTGCATTCACCTGGGTTTAAACTCGCCCCTTTGGCATTCTGCTGCTTTCCACGCGCAGTTCATTTAGCATTCATTCGGATATTCAACTTTTCCATACAATGTTGCCCATTTTTTTGTTTTTTTTTTTTATTGCTTGTTTGTGTTCTTTTTTGCAGTTATTGCTATTGCAAACAAAAATTTATAACATTCAACTATGACAAATCAGTTTTTGTTTTTTTTTTAAGCGGACGAAAAAGACTCGCTATTGGCTACCGCAACACAGTAACGTGACTAATACCATGTCTCCACATAACGTGTTTCGCTCTTTTTTTCTGCATTTTCTCTTTCAATCTTGTTTCGACACGGAAACCAGTGCCGAAAATTGCCAATTTCCATACAAATTTCTGAGAGCGAGTGAAGATTGAAACACTGTTTCATTCTGAATCATCTTGCCAACCTCGATGATATCGATGTCTTCTCTAATTTTGTATCGAAAATCTATCGAAATCTCACACAGACCAAAACAAAAACGCAAAATATAAGCAAACATACAAACATTTAAGAAGAGCAAGAAAGGGAAATGTTAAACTGAATCACGATCAGCCACGTGGAGACGGGTTATTTAGCGAGATGTTTTGCTAGATGTTTTGTTGGTGAAACAAGTTATGTGGAGACGGGCTTTAAGACAACCGAGTTTGGTGCAAATGTAGCGAGTTAGCGAAAAACCATTTTGCCAAAAAAAAAAAAATAACTAGTGATATAACCAGTTGTATGGTGGTTAATATTTATAATAAAAAAGAGTGCTGGCCCTACACTTCAAACTCCAATGTCCTCAATTGCAGGATTTTAGTACAAATGCCTACTCTATCAGCCAATTTCTGTTATTACACAACAATTATATTTTCTTATTTTCTCTTTTCTCTCCTTTCTTTAGCCTCTCAACACAATTAATCCACTCATTTACTTTGATTATTTCTTCGCTTATCCTGCCATTAAAAAAAATTTTATAAAAAAATCACTTACAAGTTCTACTACTTACTTCGCTTTTAACTCTTTATCTAAAGTCGTCTTTCTTCAATTTAAAATTATCTTTTTAACCTTTTTTGCATTAAGTAATATTTTATTCTTTATTCTTCTTTATTGTTTTATTTTTTTTTCTCTTCATACTCACTTGCAATTAATAACTGGAATTCATAACTGAGCTAAACAAGTTTTCTCATAACTTGCATTCATGTTTTTTTTTCTTAGTTCGTTTTTGTTGTTGTTGTTTTTTTTTTTACCTATACACTTGCTCTTGCTATTATTTTAATTAAGAAGAGCGGAAAAGGAGGTTTGTCTGGTAACTACTATATCCCAGCAAACACAGTCTCTAACGTTAGAAATTTTGTCGAGATTACTTTAGATAACTAGTGTAATTCTCTATATATTCTCAAATCGATAACTAGGGTTGAAAACTACACTAGAATTCGATTAGCGAGTGATTAGAGAAGGAGCCAAATCTCACGCCTTTTATCAATCCTCAATATATTTCTGTGATATATTGAATATACATACATATATTGAAATTAGATACTAAAAAATGGTAAAGTTAATATTACCGTAGTACAATGTTTTCCATTAAAAAGTACAAGTACCTTTAATTTAAATAATAAGACTGAATTTAGTTTAAATTTCAGTTCTTATAAATGTGATAAACATATACATACATGCGAATATATGTATATAATCATATGCAATTTGGCACTAATAAAATCTAAACAATGAAAAAATCATGTAAAAGGAGACAAAGCTTTGTTTTTCATTTCAATTGGAAGTACCCAACAAACACTGAGGTTAGTTATCGAGAACTAGCCTCATTCTCAAACCTCTAACGTTAGAGGACGACTCGAAAATCTATCGAGAATCATAGCATTCTCAAACGAAAGGGTACCTAATTCTCAAATCGTGAAAATTATAATCCTCGAATCGAATTCTAATGTAGTTCTCTACTGAGATTCTAATCAGAATTTGCAAATACTTCCAATTGAAATGAAAAACAAAGCTTTGTCTCCTTTTACATGATTTTTTCATTGTTTAGATTTTATTAGTGCCAAATTGCATATGATTATATACATATATTCGCATGTATGTATATGTTTATCACATTTATAAGAACTGAAATTTAAACTAAATTCAGTCTTATTATTTAAATTAAAGGTACTTGTACTTTTTAATGGAAAACATTGTACTACGGTAATATTAACTTTACCATTTTTTAGTATCTAATTTCAATATATGTATGTATATTCAATATATCACAGAAATATATTGAGAATTGATAAAAGGCGTGATATTTGGCTCCTTCTCTAATCACTCGCTAATCGAATTCTAGTGTAGTTTTCAACCCTAGTTATCGATTTGAGAATATATAGAGAATTACACTAGTTATCTAAAGTAATCTCGACAAAATTTCTAACGTTAGAGACTGTGTTTGCTGGGTATTTGCAAATTCTGATTAGAATCTCAGTAGAGAACTACATTAGAATTTGATTCGAGAATTATAATTTTCTCGATTTGAGAATTAGGTACCCTTTTGTTTGAGAACGCTATGATTCTCGATAGATTTTCGAGTCATCCTCTAACGTTAGAGGTTTGAGAATGAGGCTAGTTCTCGAGTCATTCTCAAATCGATAACTAACCTCAGTGTTTGTTGGGATACATGTGTGTACCCAGTAAATATTCGGATTCATAAAAGTTTCAGAAAGGAATCCTAAACCGAAGCGTTTACACTCGTTATGAGCTCATTGTGTATTTCTGTTCCGATATGCGCCTAATTTTATATATAATATATATATATCATATGATATGATGAACCTGAATAAGAGTCATAAAGGACTCCTATTGGACACATGCTTATGACTCCTTTTTCCTTCTTTTATTAAATCAAAATTTTTAATTTTTTTGTTTTGTATTTTCGTTCCTCTGACCCAGTTATATATTTACATACTCTCTCCAATCACTGCAGCTTATTCTTCTCTTCTCTCATTTTGGAACCTTCTGCAACTTTACTGCTTGCTTTATAGTATTGTCTATTTGTATTCTTCTCCCGATTCGAACCTGAACTCATGTTGAAATGGAACATTCAACAATACATTGAACTTTAGTCTATAAAAGTATGACCCGCTTTCGAAACAGCATCTATGAAACAGCATCTATGAATTATAAGTATCATTTAAAAAGCAAACACAACACAAAAAAAAAAATTATAAAAAAAATTTTCCTAAACTCATATTTTGGATTCATATCGGATTCCAAAATTCTGAGGCCCATATTTCACACATATTTCGGACTCATATCGGACTCCAAATTATGAGTGCTCCGAGAATGTTTGCTGGGTAGTATGCCTACCAGCACTCACTCCACAACCCTCATTTGTGAGTGGTTTTTGTTGTAATTCTTATATACTTTCATGCTTTTTATTTATTAACTTACTTACTTATATATATTTAAATGCATTATTACCTGCAAATGTACGTACATACATACATACATGCCTTTTGTGCAATTTAATTACTTACTTGTTGCGTGTGTTAGACAGAGAATGATTGCAGTAAGACTACTGACTGGACAACATTTCTTTGTCATTTTAACCTTCATTTCTAACAAATAATTTACTTAAAGAAAGAAATCAAAACTATAGTCCTTTGAAGTACCGAATATTGTATTAAAATCTTCTAAGAAATTCTTTCACGTAAAACTTTATTTTAATCATAATTATTGGCACCCACGGGGTGGTCGCGTGTTTAGTGCAATTAACAAAGTATGTGTATGTTACATAAAACTTCGAAAACATGACCTGAATAATACTATACATGACTTTTTAAATATGTATGCAAGCCTTCTATTACTTCTTTTACCGCTTTGAATTCCAAGTCTTGCTGCATTTCTGAAACCATCAATCAACCAACGAAACTATCCAATAACTGATTAGCTTAGTAAGCTCACTTATGTATTTGGGTTACAATGCAATTGCTGAGTCTAGTCTGGCTTCATATAAAAACATATAATAACATACTTATGTATGTATGTACATATATTCCAGTTATTATAACATATTCATTTTAATTTATTAGTTATATCAAATTGGTTGGTTGGTTGGTTGGTTGCATGATTGCACTTGCATTAAAGTGTCCATCAACGCAGCGGGAGAGCGGCGAAAGCTTTGTGCCGGAGTAGTGGTGGTTGCGGTGGATGATGATGATGATGTTGAATGATGATGATGATTTTGAATAGTGTTGATGATGTTGAATAATGTTGATGATGATTAATGTTGATATTGGTGAATTACGTTGACGTTGTTGATGGTAACGTTATTAATTGTTGATGGACTGCAGATATGGTGTGTTGGTTTGGTTGTTGGATAGCGAGCTAATATCAGTTTCCTTTGAATAGTTAGTTATTGGCCAAGTCAAGTATTTTCTTCTACTTCTACTTCTACTTCTACTTCTACTTCTACTTCTAATTCTACTTCTAATTCTACTTCTACTTCTAATTCTACTTCTCCTTCTACTTCTACTTCTAATTCTACTTCTACTTCTACTTCTATTTCTACTTCTAATTCTACATCTACTTCTTCTGTTTCTGTTTCTTTTCTTTTCTTTCCTTTATTTTTATTTTACAATTTCCATTTTTTGATTACAACGGACAGGTGGGTCTTTCTCACTGCCAACACTTTAGTTGTTGTTGTCGTGATGTTACAGTGGGGAGCTTTTACTCAACTGCACCGGTGTAAAATGCTTTATCTGCAACTTCATTTGCCGGCTATAAACGCATCGTCGCATGTCTTGTCATAATAGTATCGGTGGTGCACTGCGCGGCGATCCCGTCTGGCCTGTCCGCTTTTTGCTGTTTGGTGTATTCGTGTGCTTTCATGTGTGTTTTTTTTTACTTGTGTCCCTATTATGCAAATTATTAATCGTCTTTTCATATGACATTTGCATGATGATCCGATCCTTTGCTCTCAAGACTACCCCTCACTCATTCCCCGGTACAGAGTTGCTAATCCGGAAAGCGCCAATGTAGCCAACTGCGTTCGTGCTTAGACAATTTGGGGATGGTGTTTGGTAAAAACTTAAGCAACACCTTGATTCAGCTGTTATTTTTATTGTTGTTAGTATTTTAACTGCATTTATTTACCATAAACATTATACTTTTTACTAGTAATTACTAATGCTAATACGATATGGAATTTCAAAAACTTCCTTATAATTAGTCAAGTGCTCAGCAGATCTATAGAGATTGTATCGACTATTGACGAATCCTAGAAGCCAGCCAAGACTGATTCTGTCCTTGCACTGTAAAGAAGGTCAAATTAAATCAGTTAAAGTTGAGTTTGATATTCTACAACTTTTGCGTATACGTTGTGTAAGAAATCGTTTTTTTTGTATCAAAACTAAAATATAAGCACATGTCACATAAACTTTTCACAACGCAACGCGAAGCGTAGATTTGCCCTATTGCCACCTTTTTGCGTGCGTTGACATAAACAGAACTTTTTTTTGCAGTTGCTTTCAAGCCTTCCAATGCTTCATACATTAACAAACAGTCTAATATATCATATAGTAACATTTTAAATGTTTTATTATTTATTTTAGTAATTTTGTCCAAGAATTTCACAACATTTTTCACTCATGTGCAGTCAAAGCGCTCATTTTACATATCATTTGTAATTTATATTTTTCTGTCAAAATTATAAATGTCAAGTCACGCGACAAATTTTTATCAGACATCGCCCTCAAGTCAAAGTCTATGTACATATTGATTTAGTTAAGCAGACGGAAAAAGGTTCAATTTACTTTATGCTTTATTATCTGCCAATTATAGTTATGTCAAATAACTGTTGTTATTAAACTACTAAGCGAGTGATAAAAATGTTTATAAGTATTTGCATTATCGTGCATCGTAATTCTTGTAGCATTTTATCAGCATTCGTTTATCAGTTCTAAAATTTGTCAATAATGTAGTAGATATGAATGAAGTTAGACATTTAATTACTTTACATATGGACTACTTTCCCCTGGGCAGCTTATCGCGTTAATGCGACTAGGTACTATACATATCGCCGTTTAAACTTTATAACCGCCTAAGTGAGACTTTTATAACCGCCTAACGGGCATTAGTGCTAAAAATTAAAATTTAATTATTGACGCCCAACTGTAGGACTTCAGAGCTGAAAAGGACATTAGCAGGAATTATAGAGCTTCCCAAGGACAAATTTATGGTGTGGATCGATAGAGTGGGACGCCAAGAGTTAAAGCTTGCAAAATCGCCATTTTGGCATAGGCGGTTATGAAAGTTTTACTCAGACTGTGTATGGATCATTTTGAACATTCGAGAATGGCGGCCGGACATTTGGGTATGGCAGCCAATTAGGCGGCCAATGTGGTTCTTGTAAAAGAGAAGAATTTCATAAATTACATCATCTCGGCTGTTGAGTCATTTTGACGTTTGTTGACAAGCTGCTTCACTTTTATCTATTCACAATGCTGATGATGGAACAAGTGATACGTGACAGGGAAAGCTGCTAAAGAATATAAGACAATGTGTACATAAAATAGGAGTTGAAGGCTGTAGTGGAAAATAGAATGCAGAGGGAATAGAAGCTGAAGAATGACCAATTCAAGTGTTATATGTAGTTACATTAGGGATGTCCTTAAAAATCAAATTAATTTTTTTTCAGTCGCACAGTGGTCAATTTTCAGATTACCATATGAGACCCGTGTGAGACAGCCCTTAACCATCTCCGATCGGGTATATATGTGGTATCTGGACTATATTAGCATCAACCTAGGGTGTGAGGTTGAGCAAATAGGCTATACAATTTGTCTCCATATATCTGGGTACCACCCTAAAGTACATACACTAGATTTGTAGCGGCGACTATAGTATTTTATAATATTTTTTTGAGGTTTTAGCTACTATTATTTTGTTGTTGTTATTGTTTTCTGGTTATTAGTAGGTACTGCTAATTCTACTGCTACTGCTGTTTTTGTTGTTGTATTACTTAAGCCTCTCCAGCCTCTTTCGCCTCACTTGTTCAACTAACTGCAATAAAAATTTACCCAGGGCTTCATCACAGGAATACCTTTGTAATGTAAATATTCGAGTACATCACCCGCACAACCGACCAAATTGAAAGCGTCCTTCTCATACGAATAGTTTATACATGGGCGATAGTATTTACTATCACTGGCACCGAGTAATGTTTGGCCGCTAATGCAACGGTATATGCACCGCATGCTGCGTGAAAGACTCCATTCGCTAAACATCTCTTCGTGGTAAAAATTGCAAACTATGAAGAGGAAAAAGAAAATATTGAACATTAAAAACTTTTAGAAACAAAAATGCAACCCACTTTTAACTTACCTGCGAACTAAAAACATAAATGGAAAAACCATTATCACGCACTGCCAATGATGCTAAACTCCCATCATTGCCACGGCACAAAATTTTCTTTTTGTTAAAAAAAAATTATTAGTTTGTGTTTTGCACGAATAGCAGAACTTCAAACGTTGAAAAAATTGTGTATGTTTCAAAATAGTTTTGACGTTCTTTTTAACACTTTTTTAGATCATCGTGTTGAATAAACCAAAATTCCAAATGACGTTTATGTTTGAACATTGTTTCGTGTTATATCAACCAACTTTTATTGTTAATTGTGGTTCTTGTTGTTTTAACATTTGTTTTCATGTTGTATTAACACTAAAATTGGGACGTCATTTTTCTAACATTTTTTATACTCAGCTGTACTAGTACACAGAGTATTATAGTTTTAATCACATAACGGTGGATTGTAACAGAATGAAATAATCGAGATAGATATAGACTTATATATATCAAAATGATCAGGGTGAAAAGAGAAATCGATTGAGCCATGTCCGTCCGTCCGTCCGTCCGTCCGTCCGTCCGTCCGTCCGTCCGTCTGTCCGTCCGTCCGTCCGTCCGTCCGTCTGTAAACACTCTAACTCGCGCAAAAATTGAGATATTTTGATGAAATTTGGAACGCAAGTTGGTATCGAGACTGGGACGGTTGGTATTGAAAATGGGCGAAATCGGACCATGACCACGCCCACTTTTCCTATATAGAAAAAATCGGAAATTTGGTATCTCAGCCACTAATATAGCTAGAGTTTTAAAATTTTACCCACGTATTGAGCTCGGGCCCTTATGAAGAAATTTGATGAAGTTTTGGAAAATGGGCGGTGCCACGCCCACTTATTAAGGGTCAAACATTGAAAGTTTTATATGTCATAACTCAGAAACCGTTGAAGATATATCGATGAAATTTGGTACGCGTAATTTGCTTACATAGACAAATGTTTTGACGAAAAATTATCAAAATCGGTTTACGGCCACGCCCACTTTTATATATGTGTATTATAAAGTGACCTAATAAAACCATTTTAAGCGATATCTCTGTCAAATATAAAGATCTATCATTGAAATTTTGTCGCATGAGTCCAACTATGGACATAAAACAAAAAACACAAAAATTTTGGAATATGGGCGGTGCCACGCCCACTTATTAAGGGGCAGACATTGAAAGTTTTATGAGTCATAACTCAGAAACCGTTGAAGATATATCGATGAAATTCGGTACGCGTAATATAATTACTTAGTCAAATGTTTTGGCGAAAAATTATCAAAATCGGTTGACGGCCACGCCCACTTTTATATATAGGAAATATAAGGGGGCCTAATAAAAACATTTTAAGCGATATCTCTGTCAAATATAAAGATCAATCACTGAGATTTTGTGGCAGGAGTCCAACTATGGACATAAAACAAAAACTACAAAAATTTTGGAAAATGGGCGGTGCCACGCCCACTTATTAAGGAGCGAATATTGAAAGTTTAATAAGCCATAACTCAGAAACCGTTAAAGATATATCGATGAAATCTGGTACGCGTGATATATTTACTTAGCCAAATGTGTGGACGAAAAATTACCAAAATCGGTTGACGACCGCGCCCACTTTTATATATGTGTATTATAAAGTGACCTAATAAAACCATTTTAAGCGATATCTATGTGAAATATAAAGATAATTCATTGAAATTTTGTGACATGAGTTTTACAATAGACCGGAAACAAAAAATAAAAAAGTTTGGAAAATGGGCGTGGCACCGCCTCTTTTTAGACAAAGGGATATATGAGATTTCTTAGCCTTTAACTCGACAAATAATTGAGATATTATGACGAAACTTGGTTTATACACTTTTATAACATGTGTTAATAGACACGCAAAAATGTATTGAAATCGGTTTATGACCACGCCTACTTTTTAACAAAGATATTTCTGGAACACCCTTTTGGAATTTGTAACGTGAAGTCTTTGTAACTAAAAGTCATAGAGGGATGAAATTTTGCACTAACAATAATATTTGTATGCTTATTTGGATGATTGATATAAATTTTGAAAATGGGCGTGGCTGCGCCCTGTTTATGCAGCACTCGTTTCATATAAAATACACCCTATATCGAACAAACGCAAACAAACAATGAAAGCATACAGCTGAGTATCTAATGTTCGATTGCACTCGAACTTAGGCTTCCTTACTTGTTTTAGTTTATATTGGCACTATCAGCATGTTAAATAAACCAAATTCCAAATGACATTTAGGAATAAAATTTTATATTTGAATCATCTTGTATATTTTAAAATTTCTTCATGTTGTATCAACAATAAAATTTGGTTGAATTTACCAAATTTTCAGATGACAGTTACAAAGCCAAAATCATGTTTCAAACATCGTGTAATTTGAAAAAATTGTTGCTGTTTTATGTGTAAAGACCGATCATGTTAATTTTACATGAATCGTGTTGATGATTTTTTTTCTGAGTGTATGTAAATATGTAAGTAAATTTTTATTTCCTTATATAGGTACTCGTGCACAATCGTATTTGATTTCTATATTTATTTTATTATAAACACTAATGAGTTTTTGTTGTTATTGCTTTTTTTGCGCTGCCGATAAACACGCCTAATAAAATTCCTCAGACAAACCCATCACCTACTTATTTATTTATTTATTTTTTTTTTTATTTAATTTTATTTTACATGCATAAAAGCGAGAGCGCTTACAATTATTATTAAGTACATACTTACATATATATATCTATTTATATGTACATTCATACATACATATCTACGTACATTCGGATAGTTCTAGAACAAACAAAGCGCATGCACTATAAACGCCTTATTAGTCACTATCAAAGTACAAAAATATACAGACATACATGTATGTACATAAATATAACCTTTTTACATATTTACCTATATAGCATTTGTTTTAGTTGTATTTTATGACTTTATGATCTAACAACTATGCCACAATGCTCGTAAATATAAAATAAAATGGAAACAAAGTCCTTTCCTTCTTCAAAGGCCAAAGTGAAAATGAAAACGAAATCGTAATAAAAAATAATACTGAACAACGAGGCGGCAATTTTTCTAAGCTGCTTGTGTGGGTGGAAGAGAGGTGGCGCGCTAACGAAGGGTTACTAATATACAGAATATGTCAAACAATTGCTTGTGTAGGTATGTAAGTGCTGAAGTGTTGTTTTGCCTTAAGTACTTAGCCCCAGTTTACGCTAAGATCAAAATCAACCCGGTCAAATACACTTTTTCTCTCATTTTACGATTTTTACTATCTGTGGCCGCTGTGGGTAGAGTGCGCGCCTGCTATGCCAGAGGTCTCGGGTTCAAACCACGGTCCGAGCAAAACACCAAAACAATTTTTCTAATTAGTAAAAATCCAATTATTGGGTTTTTTAAGAGCAGCGGTCACCTCTCGGCAGTGGGCGGCATACCCTCCGAGTGTATTTCTGCCATGAAAAAGCTTCTCACAAATAATGCATTCGCTGTTCGGAGCCGGCATAAAACTGTAGGTCCACCCAATTAGCAGGAAAAACAAAAAGGAGCACACCTCGAATTGGGAGAGAAGCTCGGCCATAAAACTCGTCAGAGTTATAATGGCGCCATTGTACTCCATGTGAGAGATTGGCTGCACTTTGGTTCGGTGTCAGCGCCGAATCTCAGTCAAAATTGTGTGCTCTCCCACTCTCTCTCTCATTTTTCGCTTTAATGCATGATGCAATAATAAAATGGTGGACGCAGCAGAGGACGGCTATTTTGTTTTTGGAAAAGTAAGCTGTCAAATTATCGTCTTTTGTTTTGATTTTACCCTCTTGCACGTGTTATTCCTGGAAATAGCTTGTGTGTTCGCTTGTATGTTCGCTGGCGTTTTTTCTGTTTTTGACAGTTTTATCTACGGCCGTTCAACGGTAATCGCCTATTCCCTTTTCAGTGAAACGACCATATTATTATTTGGTCATGCTTTAATGGAAAAGCAATAGGAGATATTTGACCACGTTGATTTTGATCTGAGCGTAAACTGGGCCTTACCAGATCACATGACGTGTAGGTAGGTACTCGAAAAAAGAAATGTGGCTATAGCATGAGGGTGTTACCAAAAGTAAACGAATTTATTTTCTAAAAGCGCATGAAAAATTTGAAATATATTTTCATCATATTTACATTTTTACAAAATCTAAAAAAAAAAATTAATAATTTACGATTAGGTACTACTTTTCAGGAACACGATAGATAAGCCAATCTATTGATTGTACGGCACTTGAAAAAATTTGCAAACAGTTTCTTTAGTATGTATGTATTTATGTATGTATCATTACCAAAATCACTGAGGTCGATTGAGAACGACTAGGGAACTAGCGAACTAGCGCTTTTCTCTAATTCCAACGTTAGGGCACGTCTCGAGAAACCGTCAGGAATCATAGCGCTCTCAAACAAAATGAGTCGTATCAACGACTGAGTAAAAGATCACCTTCATTCAAGGCTTGTTTCAAAACGCCCCTTAAAAAAATATAAGTATATGAAATTTTCTCTGAACTGTGGTGTTTTTGTAAATGTAATGAAAAAATACACTGAAGATGGCGCATATTAGCCGAAACCGGGTTGTCTCCAAACCAAATTTGACAAAGAATGAAGGAAAATCCGCAATACCTATATCATATCAATCCTACCCTGTCGAAAAAGCAAGCAACCAAAAAGTAATAGTCTGTACCTTCTTTAACGTTACAGATTATGTTTGCTGGGTAAGTATAACAGTTAATTGAGATATTACAGGGACGACATATTTTAAGATATCGCTTTAACTGAAGTATGTTACATTCAGAATTGTAGCGAACACTCCCATAAAATGAGAGCTCTTTGTATATCGCACAGTAAGCGACAATAAAAAACCGCTTTTTATTAGCTTTATTCAGGGAAAAAGGAGAATAATTTTTTACGCGATTTTCCAACTGATGTAAAATGCCGTGAAAATCTCACATGAAACTTTGAAGTCTTTGTGCTTTATAGTTAAGTAGCTTAGGTTAGGTTGAGGTCGCAATTAAACTAAGGCCCGGTTTCACCAACCGGTCTCAACTTAGTTAAGCCGATTTTTTTACGTTTTCAGTTTCACCATGCAACTAAGCTAAGTCACAAGTTAGTCAGCTTTTGCCTTGACTAAAACTAAACTAAGAATTTGAGTCGCTTTAGCAAATTCAACTACCAACAGAGCGAATATGACAAAAAAATGAGCAAATACAGCAACCAAAACAACCAAAAAACCCAGTATTCGCCATAAAAGGTTGGTTACAAAGCTATTTTCTTAGACTATTTGGTGAAACCCAAAAGTAAGTTAGCCTCAAATCTGGGCTAAACTAAGTCAAAACTTAGTTTTAGCTTTAGTCACGTTGGTGAAACCGGGCCTAAGTGTTTTATAGTTGCAGAGACGACCGCTGATTTTGGGAAGTTTTGCGCTTTCCTTTTCTTTTCCCCAACAAATGGGCTTTGGAGGTTCTTTGATTTTTTTTTTTTAGAAATATATAGAAATCATGTGTACGTTTCTAAGGCACACATTACAAGCTTTTTAGGTTAGGTTAGCTTTGTGCTTACACTTTGCTCTTCCTCCTCTCTTCTAAAATTTGATTACAGACGCAATCTTACGGCTGGTGACGCGTGCCTAAAGTGCAAAACGTGTGCTAGTATGTTAGGGAGAGGGGTGGTTGAAGTATGAGCGGGGCCCGAATGAATGAATGATTGGAGGAAGAAAAAAAAAGGCTTTAGATTCCGGCGACATACTCGTGCGTTCGTAAGAAAGTACAGTTGTGTCTTTAGCGCGAAGAAGAAGAAAAATTAATGCAATGCATATAACTTTTTGTTTCTATTTATGCTTCTTTGCGTTATCTTAATTTAATGCTTTTTTTTTTAATAAAAAAATGTTTTTAGCACTTCAAGTTTTTTTTTTTTTGTGTAACAAGGCAATGCAACAAAATTTGCTATAACTCTAATGCTGTAACAGTTACGGGGTAATATAAATACAAAAATTTTTGGTTTTTCAGAATCTCAGAATCCAACAAAAAGCAAAAACCAACACCTGTTGGTTGCACAGCCTCGTTACACTTTTTGGCGATTTTGACCAAAAGCACATGGTCTTCGCTTACTTGACACGCACGTGGCAGATTTTGCAACTGCTTTTCATACACTTCCACGTTTTTCACATTTTTCTGCTGTTTCTTTTTACACTTTTCACATTTTTTCTTTAAATTGTTTGCATTGATGAATAAGGACTCGGACGACATCTTTACCTGACAGTATTAGAAATGTAAATTTTTTTCTTGAAAAAATCTAATGCTGCCCGGTAAGATGTGAACAGACATCCTTCCAAGAAGACAACGCTGGAAGCAAACAATAATGGCGATGATAAAGACATTGACTGTGGAGTTGATTTTTTTTTAACACTTTAGCATGATTTTAAGTTTTTTTTTTTAAATTTTTTTTTTTTAATTTTTTTTTTAGTTTCCCATTTTTTCTTTTCAATTAGAACTTTTGCACTTTACTGAGTAATTTTTCTTTTTTTCCTTTTTTTGTATTTGTGCATACTCGTTTTTTATGCATTAATGCACTTTAATAAAACAACACAATGCACACTTTTTATTTTTTTTTTTACTTAACTGTTTATAAGCGTAAAAACGCTACATGGAGGCGTGTCGTAAATACCGTGACTTTTCAAAGCGCCGAAGCGTCATTATGCAAAACTCGCATTACCAGCAAGACAAAAAAAATTTATTTTTACTATTATTTTATTTTATTTGCTACCACAAAAAAAACTAATTTAATAAAAATAAAAGCGCCGCTACGATAAAAATATAATTGTGGCGCCAGAATTAAAATACCACGCGCCGATTACGCTCAATCGCGGTTTGATGGCTTGACGACCACCGATCGGCGCACAACAAGTTATTTTTAATATTTTTTCCAAAAACCGCGAACGCTATACAAAACCTACCCGCGCTAAATATGAATGGTGGCGATCAGCAGCAATTATGGAACACAAAACTCCATATATGTATATACACGGTAAACTACCGTCAGCACAGCTCGACTATTTAGGAAGCGAGTAGGAACTCGGACAAGCGCCATCGATTAACTGAATAGGCGGAACAACATTTTTTGTTTAGTACAGCCAAACCGCATAGCAGACGACGCGTAACTATGGGGAGCAAATGAAAAGACAAGACAAACCGTTAGGCTAAAGCTCCACTAGTGGGGAACACACAATTATAGAATGGTAGAGAGTCCTAAAATACTTAAGAGAAAAAAAGAAACAGAAAAAAGAGCGTCGGCAGCAATTGAGACATTGTAAAAAGTTAGAGAAAGTAGGTGTGAAGGAGAATGGAGAGAGAAGGGCAAGGGGCGTAGATTGCGAGGCACAGAGCGAGAGATAGAGAGAGAGAAAGCGTCAGACGTATGAGCGCTAGAATTTGCTGCAAATTTGGGGAGCTGTGTACAAAATCAAATGAAGCACCATTAAAGTGCCAACAACGAGTTATAGATCAGCGGTGATCGCCCGCCGCTTAACAACGATCACCACCTCCACTCCCAACTGCCACCTGCTTCCCTGCTGCTGTAAATGATCATATGAGATTGTTGAAGGGTTAAGCCGTAAGGCAATCGTAGAGCGCGCCTTAGCAGCTTTTATTGATTGCAATTGTGTTGATGATGCGTTTTTCTTAAGGAAATGCACTTTCATACTGGCGCAACAACACCTTTGGCGCAATCACACCTTCAGCGCAATTGCCATGGAATAATTGATAAATAACACTTTTTCGCTTCTTACTGTCTACCATCCACGTTTTATTTCTTTTGGCGCAATTTTGCTTACATATACGCGGACACAATTAATTTTAATTTTCATAATCATTTGGAAACATTCTATTTCGTATATTTGTGAAATTATGCTGGAAATTACGAGTCATTTAGCTCAATACCAAGCATACATAATTGTGACGGTGTCATATACATATGTATGTCTATACAGTTGCAGTTGTTGGCGTTGTGGTGGCGCCATTTTACACTAGCGCTGTATTGGAGCCGGTGTGGTGCTGGTGTTAGCGCACGAAATTTGAGTCGGTGTTATATAATGCACTAGCGCAATTGGCGCAATTTTCAAATCGGAGTTAGCGCAATAACGCCAGGGTTGGCGCTAGCGCAAAAAATTTGGTATCACAAATTGATACATTCGTCGTTTTTTCGTATCACCGAAAAATGTTTGAGAAAGAAATCAAAATTAATAAAGTAAGCTACTTTCGTGGTTTTAAAGATATCGTTTTTTTTTTACTAATATAAAAATATAAAGATAATGCTTAAACTTAACATGCAAGTAAATATGAATACTTGGGTACTGTACCGAGTAATATAAAAGTTCTATAAAATGCAATGGGTCAAACGAGCTGGGTGATCTAGTTGCCAGAGCTGATTCTGGAATTGAATTGGAGTCATTGAATCAGTTCTTAAATATTTGTCGCGCTGCTCTCCTTTAAGTCAAAATGCGTGTTATGGGCAGTCATAAAAATAAAATTTGTTCTAAGCCAAAACAAAAATTATCTACGTATCATGCATATGTAATTGTGCTAAGATGTGTTGTAACAAAAATTTGCTTAGGTGTTTTTTTGATAAATTTAAGTACTCCCTGATGAAGACCATGAAGGTGTTCCACGCAGGATTACTGTGGATGGGTACGAAGATTTTACCCCAGAAAGAGAATTATGTGGTCTTTTCATCCAGTTGTGCACCAAAATAGAGGTGTTTTGAAAAAAACAAATATTTATATTTCGAAAACTGCGGGCCTCCGGACTGTTCCCCGACTTCAGATATAGGATCGGAGGGCGGTGCAGCGCGCCTTTTATAAACGGTTTTACGCCCCCTGGATCGGTAAAGGAAGGCGTGACCACGAAAAAAAACCATGAAAGCATCAATTTGTAATACCAAAATTTTTGAGGCTATGGCAACACTGTTCCTAAGCGTCATTTTTGACACTAAATAGCATTTCGCACAAATGCGTTTGTTGAGCTTTTGCTCTCATCTTCAGTTTGACATAAAATAGAATTCTGCCCAAAATCTCACCAAACAGACCTACAAAAATCGATAGTCTTGCAATTTGAATTTATTATGTACGATGAATTCATAACTCATTTTGTAATAAGCCAGACCTTCAGCCCTATAAATCCGCTCAAAATACAAGTGTTTGTACGTAAGCACCATTGCACTTCGGCGCATTTGAAATCCTTACTAACCGGAAGCGTTAAAATCTCCTCCGTCTTCTTCTGCTTGGCGAGAAAATTCGGTTTCGAAAAAGTATCTACACATTAGAGCGGTACAAAATGGCGCAAAGAAAATAAAGTTCCCTGAAAACTTAACTTAAATTAGCGGAATTTTTTGGAAGCATAAAAGTTGCACTTTATTAGAGTAGCCTTAAATAGGCTACAAAACTGCATACTCAGAAAGTTTGTAAAAATTATAAAAAGGTAAAATGTATGTCAGTATGTTTTACTTTAACATACAAAAAAAGGTGAAAAAACGGGTTTTTGTATTTGGTAACCGGTACGAAAAAACATTTTGAAATCAGCATGATGTAGGTACTCCTTTGGCGAGTGTAGTTACAATAATTTCGTAGCATTATTCCATGCTTGCCTTCTAAGACAATTGAAGTGCCTTATGCCTTAGGATATACAATAAGCTTACTATTGAAACAGATGTGGTTGGCCTTGAGTTTTGTTA